>CM076579.1:637066595-637745241 GCA_034641835.2 Pinus albicaulis
AAATTGCGCAGTGCGCGTCATGGGAGAAGGTGAACTAGCGGTGGGGAAGCCAGGAGCAGGGGAATCCATACGGTGGCTAGATGCTACAAGCCGACCCCGCCCACTCCTAGTATTTGGATATCGACCTAAGTAATAATCACTGGACTGGCCGGAAGTCATCTCTGTTGAGGTGCTGGAGGGAGCGCACCGGGATTGACCTCTAGTGCTCCCCCTGCGGCAACGCATCCTATGACGCACGCGAGGCATGGGTGCAATCTCAGGCGCAGTGGGCACAAGAGACGAAGAAGAAGAATTCCAATTAACAGAGGAAGACAGACAGAGACAAAACCGAGAGAAATGGAAATATGCAGCAAAGTCTAGGCAGAAGTTCCGCTGGCCACTTCTCCTTATCGTCACAGTTACCAGGCAGTGTAATCCAGCAACCGGCTTGTCTGAAAAACCATGGCTAAACGCCATTTTGTAACCCATCTGCAATGCAATCAAAGGACGCCCGTCATAATGAATCTCTGATCATTAATAATGAGAGCCGAAGGCCGGATCAAATTGGAGCGTGCGGAATCGCTCAAAGGAGTGGAGGTTCGATCTTGAACAATGTTAAAAATTAATTAATGCAGGTTTGATGTGAAAACTTAATTGAACAGCGTTAAAAGTTAATACGATTAATATGAAATCGCCATATCCATGTCCCATCACCTTAAACGCCATCGAATGCACCCGCAGCCGGGAGCAGGGCAAGTTTTTATTGAGGACACGTGGCATAAATTGATTGGAGCGGATCTTTGTTTGGGCCGCTCGCGCAGTGGAAATCCGGACCCGTAAAATATTAGGGCGAATTTGATAAGAAATTCGCGTCACAAAATTGGCCGACGTCAGCAGGCTATTTTGGAACGCGAATTTGGTTTGAATTATGGTTTATCGCCGTTTGAAGTCCGGCGGGCTCGACTTTTGAACAATTTTCTTATAAAATTTGTGCTGGTTTTCTTTGATAATACACATATTAAAATCCCGCTTAATAAAGAGACAAAATTGTTGTGATTTCGGAACCTGACCCGAGGATTGGACATGAGTTAACAAACAAAAGGATAGCGGAACCAGACATGCACCCGTGGTCAAGCCCTCTACCAAAACCACGAGCGGAATCACAAAAGCGGGTTGCCCATATCGCACCGCTTTTGCGGAGTAGGTGGTATTTCCTATTCACGAGCGATTCCATAGGGAATGCGACACGTGGCGAAGTGACCCCCGGAAAACCACCGTTTAACCCGCGCCATCGCACGTTAAAGCTCGACGTTGGAAGCCGAGCGAAATTGCCAAGAGTCGTTGATTTGGAGAAGGGCCATCGGACGGTGGTCGTACGTTGAACTTGCCCGGAGGTTAACTAAGGTGTGCGGAGGATAGCCAGGTACGATACGAGTGTTTGATTGGTTATTGATATATATAGGTGGGGCCGGAGTATAATGAAATTGCTTAATTAAACGATTGGCGGATAATTAGCATAAGTCTGGAGCGTGATTGTTGTAAGGCTGGGTGGTGAAATATAGAGCCGAAAGTTCATTACAAGTTATTTATTTAAAAATAAACGTGGAGTATAAATACAAAGTGTTGAAAGTTAAACATTGGTTATAAGGCTTGGAGATAATATAAAGTTGGGAATATAAATTAAAGTCCAACCATTGTGGATGGTATTTATTTATCAAATTCTACGAATTTGATAAATAAACCCGAAGAAAGAAGAAATCAATGAAGACCCAGGCTGGAGGAAAAGAATGGGGTAAACCAGGGGAAAATGCTGACAGAGCGATTGTAGACACACCAGCTCTCGGGGTCCAATTTCAGTTTTGTTGCGTCACACGATGATCTCTCTTCTCTGGCATTTACTTGTATTGAAGATCACTATTCTAGGAATAAGGAGTTATTTTCTCCAAAAATAACCCTAGCCAAACATTGACAATGCATCAAGGATATCTTTCTATGCTTCATAAGCACATTTGTTCTACTTCTAAACCATGTCTTGGAAGTGGTTGTTTTGCTGGAAATTATTCACCAGTTGGTTTCATACCAAAGTATTTTTCACATTTTCAGCATCCAATACATGAAAAAGATAATGGTTTAAAACAACATAAATATTTGAAATTTTGCAAGAATTGTCTAGCACACTTTGAATATGAATTTTGAAGTCAAGTGCATGATGTTGTATAGGATCAAGTGTCATTTTGAATACCAAATGTTTCACAAGAAACTTCTCAACATGCTACCCCGCAGTAAGGATTAAATGACAATATTGCATCAACTATTTCCATAATAAAAGTGCACCTCGGCCATAAGACTAAACAACTACAAATGTGGTAGATCTAACAAGACCACACAATCAAATGTATTCCACAAGGCCAATACTGTATGAAAAATGAAAAGGAGTTTGCAACCAAAAATACCTTAGGCAACTAATTCAATTAGATACACCAAAACATCAGCAAAAAGGAAAACCAGCCTACTCAAAAGGCAAGCGTTTACCTCCTTTGACAAAATTTTGAGTTCCGAAACAAGGGCCTTTATTGTCTTGTCAATGCCCATAGTAATTTGAATGGGGTTTGCACCTGCTGCAACAACCTAAACAAAAATGTTTCATTTCAAATTATTTTCCACAAATTTAAGATACAACCATTGTCAGTTTTGTATTTCCTAACAAGCTCATAAATTTTGACAAAAGAACCAAATTTTTTTAATACCCGATAGCAATTTTTTCACTCAAAAACTATCTTAGACTCAATAAGCCCAACCCAAAACTAAAAAACCAAACACCGTAAGACCCTACAAAAATGAATAGATGATCTTAATCCAGTACTATCGACAAAAAGTTACCTTTACACCCTCACTTATTAAACCCCGTGTTGTTGAATTTTAACTTCAACTGCTGCAGCAGAAGGACGGATGCAGCAGCAACATTTTTTTTTGGAGGTTGCTTGCATGCCATCCAGAAATTTAATTCAGCATTTAAAATTCCTGCAAGTTTTTTTTGTAGACGGCCACAACCATATTTCTGTACAAGATTGTATTTAAACACAACAGCCAGCATTAACGCAATTCACCAACCAGAAATTAAACAAACAGAAATTTACCCGACAGTTTTGTAAATTCAAAAGGAGGACACGTGGAGCATTAATATTGGATCGCATGAAATTGAAGGGAATCTTAAAACCTGAAAACCGGACCCGAATTTTTTATAGGGCACATTGGATTGAGAATTCGAGTTAAAATTAGGCAGACGTCAGCATCCCATTTTGGAACGCGAATTTGGTTTGAAATTCAATCTATTCAGACTTTTGAAGTCCGACGGAAAGGGTTCTTTAATGTTTTGATAATTTAATTTTATGTATGCTTTAATATATACATATGTTTTAAACATATGTTATATATATCATATGCGAAATGAAAGGTGGGCCATAGAATTTAGTTTTAATTTTATTTTTTAAAAAGAGGGTTTATTATAATATGTTTTATATGTTCCGGCATATAAAAATAAAAAGGTCGAAAAAGCTTGGTAGTTTTTTTTATAGACAGTACGTAAATTTTTTATTACATAGCAGTGTGTAAAAAGTGAAAAACCGAGTGTAACTTTTTAAGTGTGTATGCACAGCAGTGTGAAAGGGAAAAACACAGCAGAGTGTCTTAGAGACAGAGTATGTTTGTTTTGAACAGACAGTGAGTTGGTTTTATGCACTGCGTTTTGTAGCAGTCATAATTTTGTAATCCCTCTCAGTGAGGAAGTAGTGTAATAGTTTTTTTTTTGAGTTATTGAAGGGAATAGAAGTTTGTTTTCAAAGTATTGAAACTCTGTCTCCTGTCAAAGAAATTTTTATTTTCTGTGTGTTAGAGGAAAGGAGATTTATGGGTGGTTCTTATGAATCAACCAACCATTCAGAACATGCTCATCAATCCAAACCATAAGTATTATGTGACAATATTCAAGCAGGCACTGAATCGGATTTCTGAAGCTATGTTAGAGAAACCCTAAACTCTCACTGAAAATAGGTGAAATGTGGCACCACTCAGAGATTGACATGTGCCAATTGGTACAAGTGGCAGACAATTGGCATGCTCAAACAACGAGGTGATGCAGGAATGACATGAGGGAGAAAATATCAGAAAAGCCCCAAATCTGGAGAACTAAAGCTCATCACCAACCCGAGATTGACAACTTTACATGATGTAACCTATGAAATCGTAAATGGAGAAATCATAGTAACAATAAAGTAACCTATGTAACAATAAAGTCGGATTCATCCCGGGAGTGGTAATGGGAGAAATCATAGTGAACAACAGGAAACATGCATAGTTGCTTACAATCAAATAGATGAAAAAACACATACAAAAAACCTAGATAATAATCGTGCACAAGCTTAATATTGAATTATGAACCGTAAAGGAACTTACAAAATGTGACATTACGAACCTGGTCAAGCGCACAAGCAAAAATATCCTGGACATGACCCTGGTTGACAAGTTGTATTGCTCATGATGCAAGAGGATTTGTACCTGCACTGCCAAGTCAATCAAAATCCATCATTATCTATACAATAAATACAAGTAATTGATGTAGTATTTTTACTCTAAGATGCATTCTTATGATAATGTTAGAACATATGTTTAAAATGTCAAAACATACCTGAATAAGCTCCTCTTCGTTTCAAGAACAATTTATTGGAGTCGCATGAACTTGGAACAAGCCTCCCACGATCTGAAAGAGTAGCAACTAAGTCAACAAGGACTTTTTTGTTGCTACGCTGGATCGAGGGAGGTTTGCTCCAAGATTAAATCGCTCCAATAAATTATTCTCTACTAAACAGGGCCAACCACGTGAAGGTGGAAGCTCTTATGGCCCCTCCCCCCCCTCCTCACATCACTCTCAATTCCCCAATACCCAATCTATATTTCATTTTTTACTTTCATGAGCATAAAAAAAAATATTCAATAACTAATAAAAAAACAATTCAACAAAAAGTACGCAAGGAAACATTGCAATTAATGCTTGACATAAAAATAGTATGATAAATGAGTTTTTATATAACGCAAAAAAAGTTCCAAGTATGGTAACGTTTGTCTTATAATAATACAATATTTTACATTATCAAATTTTCTTTTTCTTCTTCCTATTTCTAAAGCTTCTAATTACATCATCAATATCATCATGCTCTGCTCCTGTTTCGTGCCTTTCGACCCGCACTGCTGACCTAGTTGCGTAGTCACGATGTCTGGTCTCATCCAGTGACGGGGCATCGCCTACAAAAACAGATAATATTAAATTTTAATTTTCAGTTTTTAAATATCATTGAACTAGTTCGGTAATATTAATAAAAAAAATTGTAATGAGATTATTTACCTGGTGCACCAGTTGTCGCCGCTGACCTAGTTGCGTAGTCACGATGTCTGGTCTCATCCAGTGACGGGGCATCACCTACAAAAACAGATAATATTAAATTTTAATTGTCAGTTTTTAAATATCATTGAACTAGTTCGGTAATATTAATAAAAAAAATTGCAATGAGATTATTTAACTGGTGCACCAGTTGTCGCCGTTGGGACTGTTGCCCTGTCTTCCTCTCTGGTGGTAAGATCCTCAAGGGAAACATTCTCTGTCATTTAAAAAAAAAAACGTTATAAGGACAACCATCAAGGTATAATTAGAAAAAATTATAAGTGAAAATTAATTACCGTCACGGCCCTCACTGATAGCAGCATTGTCGGCCTGGTCCCCACTACAATGATCAGGTTGCACGAGAAGATCATCTACATCTGGCTCTAAAACTGGGTTATTTACCTCGTCGGTAGTGTTGCTCCCCTGATTTAAACAAAGTTGTTAGACATTAAATTTATGGACGAAAACCAAAATATTGAAAGGTTAATGTTTTACCTTATCAGGCATTGTAGATCTTGGGACCTGCCCCAAGCTTCTGCGACGTTCAACTACAGCTTGATAGCCAAAACGGAAAGCAATATTTTTATCTTCCTCTGTAGTTATTGTTCCACAGTCATCACCCTACATTATATATGATTGTGTATTTTTAATCATATCTGATAGGATTACAAAAACGTTGGAAGGCGATACAATTAATTATAAGATGTTTAGCTACTTAATTACAATTCTTGTAGCTAATTTCAAGTAGCCACCCTGGCCGAGCTTGTGATGGCCCTTTTTCTCAATCCTAGCTTTGGTTGCCTTTGAGGTGTCAGGCAACCTAACATCAAAAGATTGAAGTCAGATACGATGTAGCACATTTTTATTTTAGACACAAAGAAAATTAAAGCTATTGAATTAAAGTTGTAATTTACCTTGCGGGTCCAGTTGGCATTTTTCCTTCTTTCTTTGCCCTTTTCTCTTTTCCGTCATGGATGAGTGCTCTCCACTCACTCTCTGAAACTGCGAGAGGACGCTCATATCTAGGGTTAAATTGCAATTGCGTCCTATAGGTGTCCCCGGTATATTTCAAATATTTTCCGGCTACCTGAGCCACCGCTTTTCTGTCAAATGTGCCGACCCCAAAAAGGGCTTCTAGATAATCTAGAAGTTCTTTTTTCAGGTTGGAATTCTGGGAATTCCACCCTGTACGTATGGTTGGGCCAAAATTACCAACGCATGGCTCTCCAGAATCCTGTAGAACTCATTGTTTCCTACACAGAATAAAACCAAAAGAAAAAGAAGATATTATCATTAATTTAAAAATAAAAATCATGATAAATATGTTTTAGATAAAGTACATGAAATAGTTAAAATATTAAAATTTACCCGGGAGTTGTACATGCTTTATAGGGACACCCTCATCGTTCACCAACAACGTGCCATTAATGGTCCCTGTGGAGCTGACACGTGTAGCTCCAGGAAACGCAATAATGTAGCTGGCCATATCAGCTTCATCATTGCCAACACGTTCAGCAGTTGGCTGGGTGTCAGCTTGGGCAGGGTGTGTTTCTTGGCTAGCACCTAAAGGAGTAGAAGGTGTACGAGAGGGTTGTTGGGCAATCTCTTGCCCTCGTGTCCCACTACCACCAACACCGGGTTCAGCAAATGCCAGAAGACGCTACATACAAAAGAACTTTTTGTTAGTTTAGTCAATGTAAAAATTAAAAATCAAACTATCACAATTCATCTCATGCAGAACAAAAAAAATATCCTTTTGACTTTTTATTATTACCTGATATCTATTTAGCTTCCTCATAAGATGTTGTATCCTCTCTTCTGTTTCAGGTGTTTGAGGCGCATCTATCAAAGCATTAAATTCCGACCTTGCATCTCGTGCCTTTTTTTGCAACAACAACACTGGAGATAGGGATGAAGAAATCTCTTCCTCAAAGAGGGAATCATCAGGCGTACCATGGCTAGGTGTCTGCATATTTGAACAAAATTAATATTATTTCAATTATGTAAATAACTAAAATACCTGAAGATAGAGCAATGTTGGCACTTTACATGTTCTTCCGCTGGCCTCTTTCCACGATCATCCCGTCTCGGGTTGTTCCTGCACTTCTCTGATCAGTCTGCCACATTGCAATAAAATTATAAATGTAAAAACTTGAAAACAATATCTAACTTGAAAACACAAAATGAAAACTGAAATAATTTCTAATAAGACACCGGAAGACAGAGTTAGAGTTTCAAACATGCCTTGCATTGAATTCAGTCCTGGAAACATGTCATTGCACATTAAGGCACCCAAACATTCAATCCACAAATGATATATTTAAGTAGGCTTCTCCTATTCTGGGAAAACACCATACCTATAATGCATTCACTTGCATGTATAAAGGGAAAGGGAAACATGTTTTCATACAACGGTGACAAAGGCATCTTGGGGAAAGGTATCTTCACTTTTTATTTATGTTGTTCACCCACACCACTCTCATGTTTTCACTAATCCTGTTTTTTCATTTTTGGATTCAAATTAAGTTAAGGCCTTAAGTATTTTTTGACCTTTCGGTGTAGTTTTTATAAGTGGCATGTATGGATTTTCCATTAATTCTGCACTTTTTCTCTTCATGCGCATGTTTCCCTCGAAATCAAATGCATGATTTAGTCCCATACATTTAACAAGTTGTTGGATCAACTCCATAGGAAATATCATGTTTCCTATTCAATCAAAATTTATCTCAGTTAGGGTAGGTAGGAAGGTTTTCCCTTTATATTAATAGGGCACTTCTAGCTTGCATTTTTATTATATCTTTCAAATTTAGTGTCGTTTCAATTAGGGCATGAATTTTTGCAACTTTCAAGGTGAGAATGAACAAAGACAAATTTTTGTGATGGATGACTGTATATGACTCCATGGCCAGAGGAAAAGGCACTAATCTACTTCTTCAAATATCTATAGTTCTCATTCACCTCATACAAAGATGGTCCCTGATTTTGAGCCAAATGTTGCAGCAAAAAGTTCCCCCCCTCCATAATTTGATATTCAATGGAAATTTCTTAAATTGATGATGGGGAAAGATTATGGAACATTGGCACATACATATGTAATGGAATTCCAAGATCATGATATATGTTTGCATATGTTTATGGCAATGTTCCACCAAGTCCCCCGGAGGTGGGAGCGAGGGGGCGAGGGAGCGCGGGAGCGGCCTATGCAAAAGCTCCCTACCAATTTTCAGGAAACGTGGGGGGACGTCGGGGTCATAAAAATTATAAAATTTAATATTTATAATGTAACTATATTTTTGCAAGGAATGTATATACAATCATCATACACTTGCATCATGAAAGATAAATCATAAATGATAAAATTACAAATCGATGAATGATGAGTCATATAATTGAAACAAATTTAAAAGTTAAAAGTTAAAACATACATCATACAATCATGCATGTAAGTTTGTAAGTTTGTAACTATATAATCATTAATGTAACTAATAACAATGTACAATGAAAATAAATTTTAAGATATCATATGACATATTATATCAAGATTCAAAATAGAGTTTAAACTGAAGTTTACAACTCAAGTCTGAAACATAAAACTTAAACGCAAATAAGTTATGTCTGAAACATAAACATAAAACATAACATATGAATATCAAATGATATCATCATACTGATAAATGAGCATAAATGCTCAAGTTAATGCCCCACTAGTCTCTGCATCCAACTTCTGCACGAATATATCAAGATCAACCATGTCACCATCTGAATCCGAATCACTTGGATTCTCAAATATGCTAAGTGGCACATCAAATTTTAACACGAAACCATAAACTAAAAGGGGCGGTGAGGGGACGTGAGGGGGCGTGAGGGAAACATCTCCTAGAAGTCCCCAAGACCCCGGAGCGCGAGGGGGTGAGGAATCTAGACCCCTAGGTGGGGGGGCGAGACCCCGTGTAACACTGGTTTATGGAGGTGGTGGAGAAAAAAAGAGCTCAAATAGAGCTGAAATTTTTCACATAAAAAGGACTGTGGGCTTGACTAATGGTTCCATTTAAAAAATGATATCTAGATAGAGAATAAGTGTAGCATGCAAACATGCATTGAAAATCCATCTAAGTTTGCATTGTATTACTTATGATGGATTCAAATTTGGGTTTCAAAATGCCAGGTTATGGCATGATTTTGTCGAGAAACCCTTAGTTGGATTCTCATGTTGGTTTAATTTATATTTTAAGTTTGGTTTGCAATCTTTGGGTGATAGTAACTCATGAACTAGGTTACCAATGTGTAACAATCATATTTCAAGAATAAAGTTGTGATTTTTTTATATTAT
This sequence comes from Pinus albicaulis, assembly GCA_034641835.2. Classification (NCBI taxonomy): domain Eukaryota; kingdom Viridiplantae; phylum Streptophyta; class Pinopsida; order Pinales; family Pinaceae; genus Pinus; species Pinus albicaulis. Next base: position 637,076,339 of record CM076579.1, read on the forward strand.
TATTATTATCTATTAACTACGAGTATTGACACCTAATGCCTGGAATTTTGACATCTTGATAGCATGGATAATTTCGAAAATGTTTCTAGTAATGTTAACATAATAACTATCATTACGTGTCTTCACTTTTTTCACCATAATAGACCCGTGATATGGACTCATCACACAACTTCATATGCTATGTCCCAACAAGTTCAAACTGGTTGAACCTACCTCATAGTGTGGTTATTAAGGACAAGTTGCTTGATATATAACTCGATAGCATAGACCACGTTGCAGTTCTAAAAAGAATCCTCAAGTGTCAAAAAAACTTCACAATATGTTCTACTATAAAGCCTTTTGGGATACCCGAAATAATATATGTATCATTGATGACTTTTAAAGTATGACAAGATCCAGAGGGAAAGGAAATCAATGGAAGAGTGATCCACCAATGAGAACCTAGAATTTAGCATCAGATGAGTTAGAGTCTAGGAAATTGAAACCCTATACTTTTAATTAGTGATGAAGGACATCACATAGGTAATTATATTTTCATGTAGAATAATCTGTTAATTCAAATTTAAACTACATAATATGAAAGGCATACCATAAATTTTTCCACGTAAGTCCAAACAACCTATAAAAATGGAAAACCTTCTTTTTCCATGGGAAATAATTTACCTTTCCTTTTCAAGGCAATCTAAATCACAAAAAATATGAACTATACTGCACACATTCTTGGATAATGTGAAAGTGGAAAAGGAATACCCTACACAAGTGATGCACACATGTACATTTGAACACTAATAGATTTTTGTAGTTGAAATGTAATGCTTGTTTTCATTTAAATGTAGGGTTTTTAAAGCAGGGAGAAATAATGGCTACCAAATTAATAAGCGTTTCTTTGGGAAAAATTTAAATCTTGTATTGGGTGATGAAGATAATAGAGGGTATTGAATCTTGATTCTCGACATCTAGAGAGAACCCTACAGCCTAACACAATCCAATGGAATTGACCAAAAAAACCCAAATAGAGTCAACCCTACTATAGGAGGAAGGGCCTGCAGTAAGAACTTACCATTTTGCAAGAGATGAGGGCGAATGCTGTTCAAGAAGAGCCGAGGGCTAACGCCGAGGGCGAATGCCGTCGTTAAAGAGCCGAGGCTGTAGGGCACGCCGTTCGGGAAAAGAGCCGAGGGCGAATCCAGGGGCGAATGCCGTTCTTGCAAGAGCTCGGGGAGAATGCCGAGGGCGAATGTTGTTCAAGAGCTCGTGGTGAATGCCGAAGGCGAATGTCAGTTTCCGTAAGAGCCGAGGCGAACGCCGAGGGCGAATGGTGTTCTCGTAAGAGCGAGGGCGAATGCGCACGTTATATCAGACGTTAATGTAGCACACATGTACATTTGAACACTAATAGATTTTTGTAGTTGAAATGCAATGCGTGTTTTCATTTAAATGTAGGGTTTTTAAAGCAGGGAGAAATAATGGCTGCCAAATTAATAAGCGTTTCTTTGGGAAAAATTTAAATCTTGTATTGGGTGATGAATATAATAGAGGGTATTGAATCTTGATTCTTGAAATCTAGAGAGAACCCTACAACCTAACACAATCCAATGGAATTGACCAAAAAAACCCAAATAGAGTCAACCCTACTATAGGAGGAAGGGCCTGCAGTAAGAACTTACCATTTTGCAAGAGCTGAGGGCGAATGTTGTTCTGCAAGAGCCGAGGGCGAACGCTGAGGGCGAATGCTGAGGGCAAATGCTGTTCTGCAAGAGCTGAGCGCGAATGCTGAGGGCAAATGCTGTTCTACAAGAGCAGAGGGCGAATGCGCGCGTGATATCAAACGTTAATGTAGCTATTGCGACAAATACGAAACAATAAAATCATTTTTATGTAGCGCGCATATAAGTTTCAAATTTTTATGTAGCGCCCATATAAGTTTGGTATTTTTATGTAGCGCGAAAATAACTGTCGCTATATCGACGACAGCAAAGGCGTCGCTATTAAGACGGGTGCCTCCAAACATCGCAATGGCGACACCTAGACATTGTGTCGCAGTTGCGACGTTTAGAGTCGTCCCAATAGCGACGCTTTGGGCCATGGTGTCGCAATTGCGACGCCTTCCTTTAAACGTCGCAATTGCGACACTTGTTTAAGTGTCGGTATTAAACTCTACATTTCAACTCAAAGTGTTGAATGTAGTTCCTCAATGACAAACTAGGATGGTTCTTCATCTCTTCCTTGATTAGATCAAGGGTCCTTTGTGCAGTGATATGATGATGCTCCAAATCAGCATGTTGTTCTAACCCTTGGTTATGCATTGGCCCTGATGGCATGTCCCCATAAGTTTCAATAAGAGGTAATGAAACAATATGAGATGAAATTGGTTGCATACTTTGGATAAAATGATGTGTGGGAACCTCTTGCAAGGCCACAAGAGTTCATCCAAACAGAACAATAGTCTCTCCAACTGCTGGTAAGAGTGCTAGTTTCGCTTCTACAAGTGCACCAGCATTGGTATTTGTCTCCTCCTCATCATGCATCTCATGAATCATGCATGGGGTTCCAAATGTCAAGAACTCAAGACCATATTTCAAAGATGCAAGTGATCCACCTCTTGATGTAAGCACATCTGCAGCTGGTGGTGGTAGAGGCTCCTCCTCCTGAGTGATAGTGATGACATCTTCTTTTAGATCTTCATGTACTATCTCCTTGATGATGGGAGATGTCACTATGTGAGATGTCTCTAGTTTCTTCCTACCATATTTATTCTTTAGTCTTTGTATAAAATATGCATAAGCAGACACTTCCATGTGTGATACATGATTGAACCACCAATTTCTTGCTTCACCATATAGGTGCAGCGCTGCAAACTCCACAACCTCTCTTTATAATATAGGATATTTCAAAAATAATGTAAATAATACTTCCCTACAAGCCCTTAATGTGCTCGTGGAAGATCCATCAAATGTAGGTGAGAAGAATCTATGCCTCTTTCTTCTATTGTTGCTTCTAGATCTCCTCTCTTCTTTGAGTTGCAGAAACTGTTGGAGAGAGAGATTCTCATTCAATGCTCTATGATGTGACTTGTATTCAGAAAAAATATTCACTTAGGGTCTCATTCCCCAAGCCTTCATCATATTCAGACCAGTCCTCTCTCTCAAAGAAAGTGGATCTAGTGGAACAATGTGAAGCTCTTTGCTTCTCTGGTCTTCTTTATTACTGAAAAGAAGTGTTGGGACCTTCTTCATCTTGAAAACTTATTGAGGGTTCTATTTTCCTTTCTCTTCTTCCTTATCCTTAGAGAGATCCTTCATAGATCTAAAGGAAGATGAGGCAAAACTTAATCCCTCCATAGTAGATCTCTAATATCTTCTTTTCTTATGTTGTCAAAATGTCCACAATTTGAGCCAAAGATCATGCTATGATACCACTATAATATCCCAAAATGGAATAATGCATTGATACGCAAACATAATATCTGGAACACATAAAATATACATGTAAGTTAATGATCAACACAAATATAGACAGAATAGCTGATCCATTTTATTCGTAGGAGAAGATTCAGTTACAACAATGTACAAAATATGAGGTAATCTAGCCAAAAAGACGGTCTAGAATGACCCTAAAAACATGCCAAAGTAGGTACTTCGTAGCTGGAGAGCTGCTAGAAGAAAATACTGCATTGTCCCTTCAGCAGATAATGAATATATGACTGTAGGCTGAAAATGGAAATGCAGATCTACAGGATTCTGGAGCTTTGATGATGCCAAGGTTCTAGATCTGGGCTCTATGATGGTAACCCAAGATAACCGAGAAAGGATTTCTCAGATTTGTCAATCTAAGAAAATCACCCTCTTGGGGTTTCACTATACAAATGCTGGGTATGTAGATCTGAATCTAGATTTTACAAATAGATGGCTGAAATATGTCACAATGTCAGATCTAAGCTTGAAGGGTTGATCCCTTCACTAGATCCTCAAGCTAGAAGCTCAAGATCTAGCTCCTCAATCCTCCTCTGAAGATTGCAGCTGCTGCTACACAACTTCTCATAAAAATTTTGTTGTAAAGGAAGGAGGCTCTCTAGCCCGCTGCTAAGATGTGAAATGTAGCTCAGAAATGATGGAAATAATGTATACAATGTGAAGGAATGGTCCTCCACTGGATTACTAGCTAAAATGCTAGCAACTTCCCTTCTCCCTTGGATCGACAAGAATGGACTCCATAATTCCTGATGGGATTGCTGCTGCTGGGAGATGAATAATAGATGGCATAATGCCTGATATAGATCTGAAGCATTGGAAGGATGATCTTGAAGCTCACGGTGATAGGATGAATCCTTCACTGGTTCCTCAACTAAAATATTGAAGGACAACCTCCTCCTCTCAAACTGATCTTTAGAAATGTGCAATTTATGAATATGGATGTTCTACAGAGAGTAGGAACAATATGGCACCAATGCATGATGATGAATGAATTACAATACTCTTTCAAGAGCTACTCAGTGAAAGAGGTGGAATTCCCGACCAAGAACACCCAGTGCTAAACAACACTTGCAATCTTAGCTAAACAACCAAAGAAAGCATGGAATGTCAGAGGAAAATTCCAGATCTAAATAGATCATACATCAATAATAATCTCAAAACCATCCTTCTATGTTGCCTTAATCTTCATTATATATTTTGTGGACCTTCTCATGCCTTGACCCACTTCATAACTGTGTTGTACATGTGGTCGCCATGTTGACTGTGCTATCTCTTCATGATCTCCATCATGTGTGAATGTAATGATCACCCTCTCCATCATGTGTGCATTAATGAACCACTTCCTCCATCATGTCATCATAAATTCTCTATGATCTTACATTTTATTCCTTCCAAGATCTTAGTTGATTGCTTCAACCTCCAGATCCTTCTCATTAATGAGACATGATCTCCACTCCTTTCACATTAATCAGCTGCTCCACTACTCCATTATGTAGATATATATTTGAAATATCCACATACACACATCTAAAGTTGATTTTATTTATCTTTGGGGTTTGTGGGTCACTCCACCCTCTTATTTACTTAATTAACTATGAAAACTAAGAACTGTAATACTCCAATTATGTTTTGGAAAAATTGGGAATATTACATTGACCCAGCGCAGGACCATAGGGTTTTCCTTGTTGTAAAAAAGCTTAGCCTTGCTGAACGTAAGGTTGATGCTGTTGCACAGAAGGTTGTCCCTGTGGTGGATATATTGTCCCCCCGGGAACATAAGATGCTCCCTGTTGAAATTGAGGTTGACCACAAGGATCATAGGGTTGTCCTTGTTGGGCTGAAGGTTGTCCCTGTAAGGTTTGTCCTTGCAAATGATAAGGTTGTCCTTGTGGACCAGAGGGTTGTCCCTGTTGGACAAAAGGTTGTCCCTAAAAGTGTTGTCCTTGTAGGCCTGAGGGTTGTCCCGACTGGTAAATGGGTTGATTGGGATCAATCATAGGCAAATATATAGGATTACCGTATATGGCATAATGATGTGGGGGATTTCCAGAAGCTTGCAGCTGAGAACCATGAGATGTGGAATTATGCTACTAAGGGTCTAGAGAGGGATCATAGTGTTACTGAATAGCCAACAGTATGTCATCGAATGTATAATTGTTAGGAATAGATGTAGAAACCATAGGTGAAGTACAAGTAGATGGTATTTCCATAGTGCGGGGCTGTGATCCACTCACGGCGGGCCTAAACGGCATTGTGGGATTGATAAATATAGACCTATAAATAGAATCAGACTTTGATGACAGATTCGTACTAACAACTGGTGCAGATGAAGACACACAAATGGTGGGTCGGACCTAGACAGATGTAACAATGGTTGACGATATGGGTGTCGAAGGAGCTATTCTTGATACAGGAATAGACGAGCTTCTTGTTGGAGTTGATGTACCGAACTGTGTCATGGATGTAACACCAGAAATGATCTGACCCAAAGTACAATAACCGGGTGGCAGAGACACTGGTTGTGGGGAAGGTTGACTAGAGACATACGGGAAATCTTCTGGGAAGCGCTGATACTCTCCGGTAGAAACATGAAGCTCTTCACTGTAGATAGGACTCAAAGAATCCATGTCTAATGAGGTTGTAAGATCTTTGAAAAGGTGACAAGGACTAGAAAGTAAAGAAACGGATAATAGCGGTGACCGTGAAGTAAGAGGAGGGAATTCTTCCTCCCTCCCAAAACCAGACCAAACACCCTGAGGTTGCCAATTGATATCAACTGACCCTTCAGGAGGAGACCATGTAGCGAGAGGTTAGATACTCGGAAGGATAAAATACCAAAACTCGACAAACCTAGTGGACTGAGGTGCCTCCGAAGAAATGTTAGGAGAAGGATGACCACCAGGAGGCAATGAAGAGGACGATGAAACTGGTGGTTCCACCACTGTGACAATGTTCTAAAATAGAAAAGGAAATGAGATAGCCTACTTGAGGCTTCAAGACCAAACACTAAGAAACTACCAAAAACATGCCAATAAAAGATCTTTAATGGGCATGTGATCATAGGTAGTTAATTTTATGACATGGAAACAAAACTTTGTTGTTTCATGTTTTAAGAGTCGAGAAACAGAAAAAAGATGACTCTAGTCACTTTCAGATTGAACGAGTGTGAAAGGACAAGTGCCTGATGATCTTTTCACTTTTAGAGAGTCACAAAAAGACCAAAATGATTACTTAGGTAATCTAAGAAATAGGGTGTACCAAGTTTCCGTGAACTACCATATACACCTTGGAGATCAAATGAAAGAGAAATTACTAAGGACTTGATGTACGTGCAAGTAGTCTCGCCGAATGTTGTGTTCAGTGTATCACGGTTACAGGGTGGCAGAATCGGCTTCCTATGGATAAAGGATTGAAACCTATGATAGTATCCCTTTATATACATGATGGTATGAGGAGCACAAGTCAATGCTAGTGTTGTCTAATGCTAGGTGGCGAACGACAACTACTAGGTTTAATGATGTCGGAACATGTTAGTAGCCTAGACCTCTAAAATATGTGTGTTCGGTTTCAATGCGTCGTTAGGTTGATTGAATTCATTTTAATGTTGATCTTGAATTAATTTTGTGATTTCAAGGCCTTACCGAATGTGATCTCAAATTCTTAAATGCACACTGCATGCAAAGAGCATCATTTCCATTCAATGAATGCTAGCTAAGAGAAGGATAGAAATCTATGACAAAGTAGCAATCAGTCGAATCATAAGAATAATTTCACTAATGCATCTAATACAACCAAATGAGAAAACGAAAAAACTCTTTCCTAGTTCGCTAAGAGCTAGTAATGAAAAAAAAAATTTTAATTTTCAATTTAAGTGAAAGAATGTAATTTTTTGTCTTTTCAGATGAATGAGGTACACAATGCACTATTACACTAAAAAGAAAAATAAACACTAGTTTTTATTACTACGAATGTAATGATCTAAAACAAAGAGACCAATGTGATACAAACATAAAACACACTCAAAACAAGGATGCACTCTTCCAAGCAATCAAAGGCCCTTTGAAACGATCCAATGAGCAATGTAATCTATGCTCAAAGTGACAAATGGAGAGTCAAACGAAAAAAAAAGTGATCACCCAACAAACCAAAGACATGAAGAATTGAGAGAAAGAATAATACAATCAGTTAGTGAATTGAAATCACAAATATCAAAGTGACTCGAACTCAACTCATAAGGCTCAGTGAGGAGAAGGCCGAACAAACATCACAAGGAACCTAGAAACCCTAGGGCTACAAACTCCACTAATAAGACGATGGAAAAGCAATTGAGAAGACTGAGACTACAGAGTCAAAAAAATCTCAATAGACCAATTGCAAGGTAAAAAACCAATCAAGAGCCAATAAAAATGGAAAAAAAACTCATAAGAGAGGTCAAATAAAATCCTACAGGATTTGACGTGTCTATTTAGTTGTAATCTATGATAAACATGGGTTGGCACACCTGTGACAAAAGCAACATGCGCAAATTGGCGTGACTGTTCAAGGAAAATCTGCGCTAAGCTAGAAAACCCTGGGAAAAAAATAAAACCACTGAGCAGAGGTCATACTTGACATTCTAGAACTGAACAGGATGGTTGAAAACAGTCAAACAAGTCAATCAAAGTAGGAAAATGATGAAAATACCAAAGTTGACTCGACAAGCCAAATGCTCGACAAAAAATGAGACGAAAAACACACACTGATCCCCAGTGGAGTCGCCAAATTGTTTTGTAGGTAAATCCCCTCTGTGGACAGAGGTGATCCCTCTAGCCCTAGGGTGGGTCTAGTAGCAAGAGGACATGCTAATGTGCCAATTCCTAGTTAATGAATGAAATTGAGTTGGGATAGATGTCCTACCTTTGTTCTAACGCAATTGTTGTAGTTGTGGTAGCAGTCTCCTGATCTTCGTCCCGACACGTCGCGGTCCTTCAACAAAGGTACTTAGGTGCCTACATAAGGATTAGAGAATAATAGCAGCATACGAAATAATATTTTCATTCATAACTATCTAATTGGTCAAGGATAATTAAACGTATTGCACAATATTAATAATATCAAACGCAAGACGGGAACCAAAACATCAATCATGTATTAATTAAGAAAAAGAAAGAGATTACAACCAAATGAGCCTTGATGTAGCAGCGTCCTTCAACGGGTCTAGTCGAAACGTGTCTCAAGCATTCATCGAAGAATGGGACTTGGCAAGGCAATCAACCTAGAATCTCTCTCGACAAGGGTCTCTCTCTGCTCTATCTCACAAGAGCTATATCAAATTGTTTCAGCTATTCTCCAAAATTTTCACCTAGCTGCATCTATGTGAGAGATATGTATTTATAAGAGAGGAGGAGGAGGTTGGGATCCCTAAAATGGTGGAAGGGTGGCCTTATCCTTTGGGAGTTTGCTCAAAAGTAGGAAACAAGAAGCCAAATGAAGATGTTCAATGTTATTCGGTCGAACAACTCATGCTGACTTCACTCACGAAGTGGTTGGAAATGGAAACTTCACTTCTATATTTAAAAAAATTTCCAAAAACAACTTGGCATGGGTAGTGCACTAAGACAGAGTGTCAATGGGCATGGGGCCCAGCGTTAATCTTCTCTATTGGCATGAGGCTATAACTTCTTGCCAGCACCAAACCGAAATCATGTGTTTTTTATGGTCTGTTCCTGGAATAGTCAACAGAGGAAATGTTCTTCTCATGGCATGGGATGCAATGATACTTTTTTCAAGGCATGACACTATATATAAGTCACAGAAATGGTCCTCCAATGTGCGGGATGGGGATTGCAGGCACGTCGAAAAAATGATGTGTAACAAGCACTCCTGGACTCTTCTTGTAGCAGTCACAAGACTTTCTGTAGCAGTTACAGGACTTCCTGTAGCAGTTACAAGAATTCTTGTAGCAACAGTGGGTTTAGGCTTGCAAGATTTTCCCTCTCCCTAACTATTCTTGGAATGGAAAAATATGAAAAGGGAAGAACACTCAAGTACGTTATATGCTATTTTGAGTTGGCTTGGAGCGTTGTGTTGATTTTTCCTTAGCACGATGTTTCCTCATTTGGACCATTGGTCCCACTCAAAGTTATCATTCTCTTCTCCCTGATAATTGTGAAAATTCCTAGATGCAGATATTCTATTGTAGTATCATTGTTTACTTCTCCTACTTGATTAAATTATACAAGTTATCTTCAGAAAATACCGAAGTAAACACAACTAATAACCTACACATGAAGATCATTTACTAAATATTACTCTCATTCAAACAAAGTGACACACTGATTTTTGGACATAAGTCCCTAGAAAAACCCGATGCGGGAAAACTGGTGCAACAAATATGAGGGTTTATTATTATTAAGTAGATTATGAGTACAACAAATATGGGCACCAAATATAGTTCACCTGACAGAGAAAAAACATAGATTTGGAGCTAACCTACTATTATGTGGCCAATATTATGACTGATCCACAACCTCAAATGGGATTTACAAGACCCAGCCAGAATCTGGCCCTGGAAACCCCAGTGCTACCCTTAAAGCTTCGACATCAGCCTAGATAGGCTCTGCGTGCCACTGCGATGCTCAGAAAGGGACTGCGTAACCTCAGAGTGGTTGACGCAGTCCTTATGCTTCCCCTGGAGGTCTCTGCCTAATTCTGAAGCCCTCTGAAGCTGCAACACTGCCCCTTCCTCAGCCTATGTAGCGACTGAAGCATCTACGTTGTGTAGCTGCTGCTGTTGACTTTTCTCCTCTGCACTGTCCCTGAAATATGATCATCTACCTTTTGCTGTCTCTTGGCTTTATGACTAGAACACCCCCGTAGCCAATACTATCCCTCGCTACAGAAAACTCCTCTGGAAATTCTTAGCAAACCCTACCCTAGAATTCCAAATCAGTCTCTCAGCTCTGCATATGTGTGTGTATCCAACTGACCCTCAAGACTTTCTCTTATAATTTTTCATTGATCTCATCAACAACCGAGATTAAAACACTCATTGACGGCTGAGATTAAAATAATTCTTGATCCATGTCATTTAGAACATTTTAGCACATGTTTTAATTAATTCACTTTAATTATTTAATTTTCCTAAGTTTAGACTTAGGAAATACATTAAAATAAATAACTATTTGAATAACTTGAACACCATGTGAAATTTCTCCAAATTCTTTTTGGGTTTTGGATTTCAAGTGTGTCTTAGCCCCTCCACAAAATTTCAGGGCTAGAGCACAACCGATGCTACCCCAACTACACAAAATATCAACACTCCCTCTTAGCACGGAGTGTGCTCTAGCAATACATCCACACCATGTACTACAACATCTTGATGTTGGTTTTTGTGCTGCTGATGCTTGGCCTGATGCCTTCCATCCACGGCACTACTACTCTCTATACTGTTGCCCATGTCACTACCACTGACACTGCCACATCTTTACTACAGCTCCTTGTCAACTAGCTTTATCACGCTGCCCATTGCACTGCCACTGCTAACTACTGCAGTACAACTTAGTTGTCAAGAAGTAAGAAACTAAAAAAATATTTCCCAACCATTGAGAGATAAGTCAGGCTGCATCCCATCACTGAATCTCCCTTGGTTGCTAATTTACACTGTCATCCTGAAGCCACTGCATTGTTGCAAATTTTCACTGCATGAGCACAACCTATATGCGCTACTGAAGTCCCATCAGCCTCTATGCTGGTTCCTCCACACTGCTGTTGCCTTTGCATTACACCGCTCCCTCTTCAGCTCTTCAACTCACCCTTCTGCTTCATTTTGATCTTCTGCAACCATCTGTCGACTCATCCTGCTACCATCTTAAGGCTTCCGTAGCTCGTATGTGACCCAAGAGTAGGGCTGACTCAAGGATCCCGCCATCTAATCTGTAGTTGCTCTACAGATCCATGTCACCCCACTTATGTGTCTCATGAGCACTCATGGCTACGTCATCACCATTACCATCATCCTTTGCTACTGTAGCCTTGGAATCAGAAGCTCCTTTCTCCTTCTTCTTAGGACAAATGCTGGCGAAGTGTCCAAGTTCGCCACAGTTAAAGCACCAAACCTTGGAAAGGTCCCTCTTATTATTCCCTTGTTGTTTTCTTTCCTTTGATGCAAGGTCTGCATCATCTTCCTCTTTTTTCTTCACTCCGACTGTCGTGCCACTGATATTCTGCTTCTTGGTGATCCTCATGATCTCCTCTTGGCATAGGATTGCCCACATGTCTACCAAGGATGGTAACACTGCTCTACCCAGTATACTCTAGACAAATATTTCCCATTCCTTGGTGACTACATTTAGGGCAGTCCTTACTAAGATTCCTTCATCTGGAGTTTCACCCATTCCAATCAGTTGGTCTCGAATGGTCTGAAGCTGGAATAGAAAGGGATCTATTTCCTCACCCTTTTGCATCTGGAATAGCCTCATCTGATTCTCTAGAATAACTTTTTGTTGGATAGAGCTTCCTTGGTAAATCACCTCTAGTGTGATCCACATGTCATTTGTTGTGTTCTTATAGAAAATATGTGGCAATACGTGATCCTTCAATCCATCCATGATCAAACGCTTAGTCCACGCTTGATTCTCATTAAATTTCTTCAGAGGATCAGGATCTACATGCACAACTAGAACACTCATCACATGGTCCTTGATTCCATACTCATCCAGGACTGATAGTATCCTAGCCCTCCAGATGAAAAAGTTGGACACACCATCCAAATTGTCCCGATCTCTCAGCCCATGAGAAGCCATCTAGCTCAGATTTGAAAGAAATAGTACTCTTCTCCCTCTTTCTGTGGCTACACAGAAACTATGGATCTAGGTTTCTTGGTGACTAGAAACCCTCTAGTAACTTCTTCTTCTGAAAATTGATTTCCCTCCTGGAAATATTCAGCCAAAAACTATCATACAGTTCTCTCTAATCCTCCTGATTGAATCTTAGATTTGTTTGGCTCAGTTTTGCTGAGTAATTTTTCTTCCTCCCTCTCTTTGTTGACTTAGCTAGGCACGATTATGCATCGGCAGAATATCCACAACATCAACATTGCTGAAGATCTGAAGCACTACTTCCGGATCTTGGAAAGGTTTCTCTGCACTAGGAAGAATAATTGCACTGCATCTTACTTCCTGGCCCAGCGTAGCCTTAGTGTTGCTCAGAAGTGGACTACGTAACCCCAGATTGGGTGATGCAGTCCTTACGATTTCCTAGGAAGGCTCTGCGTAAGCCTGATGGAATTTTGTAGCTACAACACTGCCCTATCCTGGGACTACATCGTCCTACTGCTAAGCTACCTCTTCCAGATCTCTGCTACTTCTACTATTTTCCTATAGAAAAAATATTCTTCAGCTAATTTGCTGGAGTTTCAGCTTGATCTACTACAACTCTGATACCATGTGAAAATTCATGAATGTATAAATCCTACTGTAGTATCATGGTTTACTTCTCCTACTTGATTAAATTATGCAAGTTATCTTCAGAAATGATATTCAGAAAATACCGAAGTAAACACAACTAACAACCTACACATGCAGATCATTTACTGAATATTACGCTCATTCAAACAAAGTGACACACTGATTTTTGGACATAACTTCCCAGTAAAACACAATGCAGGAAAATTGGTGCAATATATATGAGGGTTTATTATTTTTAAGTATATTATGAGTACAAAAAATCTGGGCACCAAATCTGGTTCACCCGACAAAGAAAAAACATAGATCTGGAGTTAACCTAATGTTCTGTGGCCAAGATTCCGACTAATCCACACCATCAAATGATATTTACAAGATTCAGCCCCGATCTAGCCCTAGAAACCCTTGCACTTCCTCTAAAGCCCCGACATCAGCCCTACTAGGCTCTGCGTGCCACTGCACTACTTAGAGAGGTATTACGTAACCCCAAAGTGGGTGATGTAGTCCTTATGCTACCTTTGGAGGCCTCTATGTAACTCTGAAGCCCTATGAAGTTGCAACACTACCCCTTCCTAGGCCTGTGTAGCAGTTGAAGCCTTTGCGTCGCGTAGCTGCTACTACTACCCTTGCTCCTCTGCGCTGTCCCTAAAAGATGCTCCTCTGCTTCTTGCTATCTCTTGGCTTTGGGATCAGATCATCCCCTCAGCCAATACTACCCCTCACTACAGAAAAATCCTTCGAAAATTCTTAGCAAACCTTGCCCTAGAGTTCCATATCGGTCTCTCAACTCTGCATTTGTGTGTGTGTCTCCAACTAACCCTCAAGCCTTTATCTTATACTTTTTCATTGATCTCATCAACGACTGAGATTAAAAGACTGCTTAGTCCGCATCATTTAGAACATTTCAGCACATGTGTTAATTAATTCACTTTAATTATTTAATTTTGCTAAGTTTAGACTTAGGAAATACATTAAAATAAATAATTATTTGAATAACTTGAAAACGAGTTGAAATTTCTCCAAACGCTAAATTTTGGGTTTTGGAGTTCAAGTGTGTCTTAGCCCCTCCACAAAATTTCAGGGCTAGAGCACACCTAATGCTACCCCAACTACACAAAATATCAACAAAAATCAACACCCATTCCTTGTGATTGTACTTTAACTGATTTGACTGCTCCACGTTGCATGCAGACTCTACCATTCACCTTTAGATCAACTAGTCGAGGGTGGCCATGTTAACTGGCCACCTTCAAATTATTAAATTTTTCCCTCTCAACATTCATTCATTTAGTCACTTATGCATAAGGAGAGGGTGAGAGAGTGCCAAACCTAAGCCTTACCTCCTTCTCGAATTGTTGCAGGGCCTTGCATGCTAGAGCTAGACCCTTGGAGTTGCATCAACTGAGTTTGTATTACTGCCTGAGCTTTTGTTGTGTGTGTTCATTATTTTTTAGGTGCTTATCTTTATTTTTTTGATGTGTGTGTAGGTACCTGGTTGAGTCTTAAAGTACACGTTTTCAGGTGGAGAATTCTTCTTGGAGTTCCATTACTTCCTTTAGATTCATCTCAAAATCCTTATTTGTCTCCATGGATGATCAAAACAACTTTAGATATTTTCTGGTGCTTACACATGGCTTGCTACAGGAAGCTGCTTCGTCTTGTAGTAGCTTCATTATTTGACTTTTTTGGGCTCCTAATTTTCATGGGTGATGAGGGAGAGTGTGGATAATTCTTGTAGTGATGGCAAGATGATAATAGGATGATCAGGAAGTGGTGTGGCCTTGGAAAAATGGAGTGAAGGAACTTTGTGTTTTTTCATAAAAAATCTTTTACAAAGGTGACAGAGTGTATGGTTTGAGTGAAAAATATTTTTGTTTGAGAATGAGTGAGGAGAGGATGGTAGGAAATTGTGGAAAGACTCTCCTTAATGAATTTTTGACACCACAGGGCCCTTTTTGGCTGTTATTTATCTTCAATCCATGCTCTTGTAGCTCATTGTAACTTCTTGTAGCACCTTAGGAACTTCCTGGAGTAGCACAGGAACTTCTTGTAGCACCACAGAGAGGGTGTAGAGGGATGAGTAGGTGAGTTGTGGGGTTGAAGAGAGAGTTGGTGGATGGAGGGGTGAAGATAAATTGGGGAATTACCTTGCTTTATGACCATGACATGCCAATATTCATAACCCTGCAAGATAGAAAAAAAGGCCAGCAATCATGGTGTCATCTCACCTTCTTGTCTTTGTTTTTTTTTTTTCCCAAGACTAGTGGGCTACCTCAAAAGAGGTTTTCAACCCAATATTTTTCCTTGAGTGCCTCAAAGAGGTTTTCACTCAGGGATATTTTGTTTTTTTTTATTCTTTTTTTTCCTCTTTTTTTTGCTCCAGGATTGCCTTAGAGAGGTTTTCAATCCTGGAGTTGGCCTTGGATGCATCATGGAGGTTTTCACCTAGGCCTCTTTATTATTTAAAAAAAAAAAAACTTTTCTCTAGGAGGATTGTGGACTGGAAGCTATGAGGCTTCCAATTACATTTACTTCCTTGCTGATTGAATTGATGAACTCTTCCTTAGACATGAAATTATTGTATGATTTTAGGCTATAACCATTGACAAGAAGAGGGATCCCCTACTCATCATTGGTTATGATTTGAACAACTCCATTTCATGGAATTTATCTATCATATATGGGCTTAACGATCTTGTCATCAGTTTCCCTTTAAAGTACTTGAACCTAGAGTCATATAGAAAGTCCCAATCCCCTTCTTGGAATACTTTCTCCTTGATGTGCCTACAATTCCAAACCTTCCTATACAATTGTATGAATTCAATGTGGAGGAGGGACTGCATTCTGAATTCATCTAAGCCATTTAGTTGATGCAACCTTTATTTTTGGGCCCTTATGACATCTAAATCCAATTGCGTTGCCATTCTAAGAGTGTTATATTCAAATTCAATAGAAAGCAAATATTTCTTCCCATAAACCAGATCATATGGAGTGAACCAAATAGTTGTCTTCCAGGTGGTATTATAGGTCCAAGTTTCCTCCACTAATATGTCTGCCCAATATTTCCTATTGTTGCTCACTACCTTGGTGAGGATGCTTTCTACTGGTTTACTGGTAACCTCTACTTGCCCATTTTCTTGAGGGTGATAGGCAATAGATGTTATGTGCTTGATATTATGCTGCCTTAGGATATTATCAATAAAATGTGATGTGAGTTGTGCTCCTTGATCAATGACTATCTCCCTTGGATACCCAAATTTGTAGAACACATTTTATCTTAAGAATTCAATCAATTTTTCTTTTGTTGTTGCCTTGACAACCTTTGTATCAACCCACTTTTTCAAATAATCAATGCATACTATGATGTATTTCTTTTTATCAGATGGTGGATCAATTATCCCAATGAAATCCATGCCCCACTTGTCAAATGTCTCTAAGGATGCTTGAGGTTGTAGAGTCATTTCATCCCTAGCTGTAGTTTTCCCGTCCTATAACACTGGTCACACCTGATGTTATACCTTCTAGCATCATGATGGAGAGTAGGCCAATAGTAGCAAGCTTGCAAGCCCATTAAATATTTCCTCTTAGCAGCAAAATGACACCCACAGGGCTCATCATGACATGCTAAGAGTATGTCAAAGACTTCCTCTTCCCTGACACATCTCCTTAGAATCTGATCTGGTCCCAGTTTGAAAATATTGTCACCAACCCAAGTGAAAGGGGAGCTCTTTCTCGCAATTCTTTTCTCCTCCATAAATGGAAGTTCTAGAGGAAATATCCTAGCAACCAAGTAGTTGGATATGTCAGAAAAGTAGGGAGAGAGTACCGAGATAAAAAATAAGTGCTCATCTGGAATTTTTTCATTAATCATCTCTTAATTATCTGTAGGAAAAGTGAATCTAGAAAAAAAATCTGCAACTACGTTTTCTTTCCATGGCTTATCAATGATAGTTAAATCAAACCATTGTAGAAATAATAACCACCTAATAATTATAGCATTCAAATATGGTTTTTTAATCAAGTATTTAATTTCTACATGGTTAATATGCACAAAATTTTAGTACCCAGTAATATAATTTCTGAACTTATTCAAGGAATGGACAAAAACTAAAATCTCTTTCTTAATGATAGTGTAGTTCAATTAAGCCTTATACAATTTTTTACTGTTGAAATAAATGGCATAGGGAAACTTATCATACATTTGTAGCAAAGTTTCCCACACATCTTTATCTGATCCACCAGTATGGATATGGAAAGGTAGAGCCAAGTTGGGACCTCAGGGTATAGGAGCAGTGGTCAACTTTTCCTTTATGATTTCAAAGGCTTATTAACAAAAACTTGTCCAACAAAATTCCAAGTCCTTGGCCAACAATCCAAAAAATGGTGAAGCCACCTTCCTAAAATTCTTGATGAATCTCCTCTAAAAACTAACCAAGCCTAAGGAACTCCTAACATCTCTTCGTTTCTCAGGAGTAGGAACACTTTTTATGATAGAATTTTTTTTTGGGTCTACTTGTATCCCTCCTTGAGATATGGAGTGGCCAAGGAAAATCCATGCCTTCCTCAAGAATTCACACTTCTCAGGACTCAAAGAGAGATGAATTTTAATGCATCTCCTCATTAATTTACCCAGATTAGAGAGTTCCTCTTGGAAATCATACCCATAGGGAGTGAAATCATCCATGTATATTTCCATAGAGTCATGAAAAATCTCAGCAAAAATGCTCAGAACTGCTCTCTGAAAAGTGGAAAGGGAATTTCATAGGCAAAATGGAAGAAATATATAAGAAAAGGTGCCTCAAGGACATGTAAATGTAGCCTTGTCTTGGTCTTTAGGGCTGATCTGGATTTGATTGTAACCACTGAATCCATCTAGGAAAGAGAAGAAATTCTTCCCTTAAAGACAATATAATAATTGGTAAATGAAAGGCAACGCGAAATGGTATTTATTTATGGCCTTATTCAACTCTCTATAATCAACACCGACCCTACACTTCCCATTCTTCTTTGGGACTAAGGCTAGAGGAGACACCCATTCACTTTCTGATATGGGGTATATGAACCTTGCATCCAACAAAATTTGTAATTCATCCTTTACTATGTCTTTCAAGGCTGGGTTCTTTCTCCTCTGGGGATGGAACACAGGCTTACATCCCTCTTTGATGTAAATATGGTGTCCAGTCATATTGAGGGATGCAACCCTTTCATTTCTTTGTAATCCCAATAAAAATCATCTAATTTATCTATCAACAGTTGGCACAATTGTTCTTCCTCTTTGGATGAGAGAGGGGTTGATATTTGGGGTTATATATGGGCCAAATTATACAATATTGGAAGGTTCAAGGACCGAGTCAATTGAGAATGGCTCAGTCCAAGGATTTCTTCCATATTCCCTCACAAGTTCATCAAGTGGAATGGCAGTGGGGGGTTGGTTTTGAAGGATATGGTCAATGAGGTCATCTTCATCAGGTTTCCCCCCTCTGATTATATCATCTAAGGTACAAACATGGTATGTTGTTGTATGGCACACTTCATATTCTTCTTCATCCTCCAGTCACAAAGGTAGATCATGTTCAATATAAGGCTGAGTAGGAGGATATAATACCATTGGTTTTTATAAGGGCCCATTTTTTATGGTCATGTTTCAAATCATACAACTGATATAGGAATCAACAGTGTCCAACCAAGGTCTTCCTAGGATAATATGTTGACCATTAAACTTTGTTTTGGGTTGAAGCACCTAGAATTCAGTGGGATACTCCTAGGATTTAATGGAGACCATAACATCCTCAACAACTCCCTCAGGAGCTACTATGGATCTATCTGAAAGTTGCAGAATTGTAGTGGTCTTTCTCAAATATCCTTGGAGGTTGAGCCTCAACATGGTTTATTTAGTAATCACATTGATGGAATACCCAAGATAAATCAATGTATGTGGGACAATGATACCATCAATGTGTACATCCACTACTAGAGTCTTAGGGTTTCGGTATTTTGGGAAAATCACTCTCCTGAGCATCGTATCAAATAATTGACTTACTACATTGATGGCGAGGGTGTCTCTCTTTTTTTTTCTAGGATTTTTGAAGAATTTATCTTTGATAATATTATTGTATATGGGAACATCCTTAATATCTTGGAGAAGGGGTATCTTTACCCACTAATTCTTCAATTCTCTCAGAATTTCAGTCTCTTCTAGGGTGTGTTGGCTAGGATTTATCACTCTCTCAAGAAAATGAGGTGGATTTAATTGAGGGGTAATATATTCCTTTTCCTCTTCAATCCCTTTATATGGAGATGGTGGATGGTTATTTGGGAGCACTCTCACACACATAAGGTTAATCTCATGGATATCGACAACATAGGCAGGGTAAAAATGTCTCTTCATTGTAGACTTGTTGTGCCTGTTTGTTATTTTTGTTCGGATTATGTTGAATAGGAATCTGAGGTTTATTAGGTGGAATAAGATGAGTGAGTTGAGGTTGAGGTTGGGGTGGAGGAAGTAAATCAGGAGGTTGGTTGAGTTGAGGCCTCCACCCTTGTGATGGGTTGCTCCATTGAGGAGGTTGGGGAGCATATGGTTGAAATGGTTGATTGACAGGTTGAGGATGATATGGAGGAGCATAAGGCCAAAAAGGAGGTGTGGGAAATGATGGATGAGTAGAAGAATACCAAGTCTGAAAGGGTGCATTTTGGTATGAATTTTAGTAATAATAAGGCACACCTTGCATGCCTTATTAGTATGGCCGAGGTCCTTGAGGCCTCCTTTGATTTATAAAGCAGAGTTTCTCTGGTCCACCTTCCACCACTTGGTATACAACTTTTAGGACACACAAGGAAGGGAATTTCTCTATTGCATGGTTTTATTCACATACTGAGCATACTTATAAGACATTCATTGGGAATTCATTCCTAGGGTGTTTTCTAGTGCATTTAGGGAAAAATATAGCTAGGGATATCTCTGCCTCCTTGCGTTTCCTTTTGATCTGCATGTTATCCATTTGCAAGGAAAATGTATGCAACATTTCACTCTTGAAATCATCCAACATGTTCCCTATCTCTGTTTTTAAGGATGAGTTGGAGAAAGAGGTACTGGCCAAGCCTTGATTACTTCTACCATTTTTTCTGGCTACCCTAGAATGATTTCTAAACACAATTTTGATGTCATTGTTAGCACTCCGTAAATTTCTCCAAGCCAAGGAGATAAATCATGAAGGTAACCACAAATCTCTTTGGGTTAGAAATTGGTCCTTTCTAACCATAGGGGGTTCCCTCAATAGAATATATTTGAAAGTAATTAACCTTGAACCTCAAAGACTACAGAGACCGTGTGTGGAAAGAAACCAAGGATTGATGACAATTGTTGGGAGATTTAAGAAAAGGCTACTGAGGAATGAAACTATTCACACATTTCAAATTATTAAACATAAAATGTTAGTGCATACTTGAGTTAGCTGTAGATATAAAGGCAAGGTAGGTACATGTTTCAATTCAACATCATTTTTAGTATAGTGAAGAAAATAAATAGCCACATAAAATTATTTGATCAAATGCAAAGAGCAGAAATTTGAATTCTATCACATATGCTATCATCCAAATATTTAGAAGAACCAAATTAGAGAAGAAAACTGAATTACATCGAGTATGAATATCAATAATCAACCAGAGCACTTAGCAGGTGAATCTGGAAACTTCTTCAGAAATAATTTTTAGAATGAAACAACAATAACTTCAAAACAAGAAAACAATAAGACAGTTAAATTAATAATTACGCAGGGGAAACACAATCACTTAAAAGGGACGTACCACATGAATTTTTGCAACTAGTGATAAAAATATGTACTTAAACTTTATTCAGAAAATATGAGTTCAAACACAAAGAGCCTATTTTTATTACCAGCTCTTTCTTCATAGTTTGAATAGCCTTGAATAAATTTTTAACATAGTAGTCCCATACGATTAGATACATTGCATCATTTATCCATTAAGTGGATTGAATCAAACTAACTTTAGCAATATCATGTTTTTTCTGAACAAAAAACTAAATAAAGCTAACATAAAAACTACAATATTTATCCTTAAAAAAAACAATGTTCTTTATCCTATATAGCTAATGGTCTATCCGTTCAGTTTCAATGATATCCATATCTTGGATCATTACAATACAATTTGGACAAAAGTATAAAAAGGAAGTATATGAGTTGCGTAGCAGTAGAGGATTACACAATCAGCTCTAATTGAGCATGTATACCTATAGCACTGGAGGACATCTAGTTTATGTAATATATAGGTGGGTGAGGTGGAGAGGGACCCATCCTATGTGATTTTTCATGTACATAATCCAAAAATTCTCAATCACACCTTTGTGCAACAAACTTTGAAATCTAAAGTTAAGCTATGATTTCCCACACCAAACAAAACCAAGGACCCACAACCAATCATGTAATCTTTATGTTATCCCAGCAACATCCAAAATTGAAAAATTTATCCATGATTCTCCACAAAAACAAAAATGAAGTTATGTTGTGCAATGGTGAAAAAATCCAACAAGCAAAAAATGAAAGATCTAGTAATTAACAAAACATGTTTCAAATAGATCACCTTCTTATTTTCTTACTAGCTGAAGGCTTACTACATGATGAATTAGTTTCCTTGCAAGAGGTCTTAATTTATTTTATTGAATGTGATTGTGGTTGTGGCTTTGTGTAATATTCCTAAATTAGCATGCAGCTAATTGGAATATTAAAATATAATTTTTCTTCTTAGTTAGAAGAATAAGAGGGTAGGGGGACCCATAAATTTCCTTAGTAGGAATAAAACCACTCCAAATGTGATTGGAGGGCATCAAAAGAGTTGGATAAAGCTGCCCTATGTGTGAACAAGGGAAGAAGCATGTGGATTGGGTCAAAATTGACCAAATCAACAACATTGGTATGGAAGTAGTGGACATTCAATGAGGGACAATGCAGTTTTGGAGGGAGATCCCTTGCATGGTAGTAGTGCCTTTAATGAGTGGGGCCTAGGTTGAAGAAGCTCAAAAATAATATAAGGAAGAGGATGGAAGCCATTATGATGATGTTATGTATCTAATATTTCTAAATATATGGTTTGTTTAGATACATAGCTTTCTTTAGTTGTTTAGCTAAGATTGCAGTGTTGTTTAGCACAAGGTGTTCCCAAGCGGGAATCCCACCTTTTTCCTTGAGAAGCCTCTAGGAAGAGCTTTGCACTACATTCCACATCTAGGCATCAAGCCAAGGCTTCAGTCTTAATTTACAACACATTTTGTGTTGAGAGGTTGTGTTGTGTTGCAAGGAAAAAGTTGTGGAGGGTTGATTCGGGTGATTTCTGAACTAGACCTCATTGGAGGGAGGTTCCTTTATCTTGGGAGGCTAGTAAATAAGGCCTTGGAGCATCATTGATACATTTGGAATTAGGCCATAGTGTATTTATCCCTTACAATGTAGTATCAGTATGCATCTGTGTTATTTTAGGGAGGAGTTGCAGGGGTATTTGTAGTATGTGATTTGGGGAGTGATTTCTTCGGTGAAGGGGCTAGCCTTTCATCCGGAGGATCCATTGGAGGAGAGAAAATTGATTTCCATATCAGCTTCAGCCATTTCTCTTCAGTTACTTGTTGCAGTATACTTTCAGCCCTAGGGCTGCAACTCATTTTATATTATTGGGTGTTTTTCTCGGAGACCCTCTTGGGTTCTTTTCTGGAGGTTGTATAGAGCCTAGATCTTCATTTTTGTATCTGTTGTGGCATATATCAGCACTTTTTATTTTGCGTACTCATTCGCTGTAGCAGTTCTTCTATAACTGCGCTATAGTAGTCTCTCTGACATTTTGATATAGTAGCAACACCTCTTATTGAGGGTTTTCTTTATTGGAGGCTTGTTCTATCTTGTTATATGCTTTGTGTCCCATTATTTTATACATATCCAGCTATTATGATGAATGGAAGGTATCCATATTGGTCTCATAATATGATGTGATGTTTTACATTTCTATTTCCATGGTTTTGCACTATATTCATGCTTTTCCCATTTAGGAATATTACAGTGGTATTAGAGCATAATATTGGCTCAGCCCATGAAGACATTGCATCTATGTTATCAGAGGAAGAAGAAGCTTCTCACAAAAGGGAGAAAGCTTATAGAAGAGACAAAGGAAAGTCTCCATTATTTGGAGAAATGGAGGGAAAGAGGTTTTTAGCACTTCTTTTCCAAGCTATGCATGAGCTTAATAGAGAAATCAAGGGAATGAGGAGGGAAAGACATGAAGATCCCTCAAGAAGCTTTGCACAATAAGAAAGGTATCTTTATTCATATTATGGGTGTGAGCATTCAGCCACACAATCAAATCTACAATGTTCTACCATGCCTATATTCATAGCAAGAGAGATGGAGGAAGGAGATGTACCAAAGGAAGAGACTCTTGGTGACTATCTTCAAGAGTATGAATCTCAATCATAGAGGTTCAGACATCATCTAAAATTCCAAGGGTTTTGCAAGATCAAGGAGAATATAAGACCTAGCACTCACAATAGAAGAAAGAGGTGAAAGCAACATGATATGGGTAGATTATTTCTATCTACTTTTTATGGGTCACCTAAATACACAACTAGGGCTTGGGTGAAGGAGTTAGACACCTATTTGTAGTAGCACCAAGTTCCAGAAGATGAAGCCATTAGAGTAGAAACGCTGCATCTTGAAGCTAAGGCTTATGCCTAGTGGTTTTATGAAACTTCTTCCTTGAATCATGTAAATGTATCTACTTATGCAAAGTTCACTAGGAGGTTAGAGAAAATATTTGATGTAAAGCATTCTGAAACATCCTTGGTTGGGATAGCCAAGACTAAAAAAACAAAACCTTTGCATGAGTGGGAAGGATCCATAAACCCAACTCCATTTCAGAATACTATTGAGTGGGTTGAAAATTTGCAGAAAACCTTGCTAGAGGCAAGATCCCCACTTGAGGAAGAGCTCTCTTCTCAAAAGGAAGATATGGAGATCTCATTTTCAAAATAGGGTCAAGACAAAGGGCCTCTTAATGAAGATGAGGTATCATCCATTAATGATGAAGAGGAAGAGAAAGCAGGAGGTAATAACACTGTCACATCAGGAGAAAATCTAGTACCTCATGGAGAGGGAGATGGAGCAATGGCTCCAATGAGAGGAATTCTTGTACCCTTGCAAGAAGTTACAAATAATCTCACATGTGGAGATTAGGGCACAGTCCATGAGCAATATGTGCCATCATTGATATATTATGAGATGATGAGAGAAGAAGGTAGGGAGGAGGACCAACATCATATGATTAGGAGCACACACCCCTATCTATTTCATAAGGTTGATGCATAGAAGAGGCAGAATGATTTGCACAGTGAGAGAAAGGACAGAGCAGTCCACTCATATATGTAGTCTACTCTTGATATTGATGTCTCATTACATGGAGGCATTCCACCCAGGAGACCACTAGATCAGGAGATGATGGGAGATGCTTCACATTTGGTTGCACCACTCATTGATCCTAGAGGGTTGAGAACCTTGGGAGGGATTGACACAATGCAGAGAGTCTAGGGTAGGCTCAAGGAGGAGGGAGACATTCTCCCAATATCATTATTACCCACTCTCACCAAACATCTTACGCTGAGAGAATATGTTTTAGGGATGGATGGCACCATCATGGTGACAGGAGACCACTCCATGGATTTGGAGAATCAGAAGATACTTACACATTGGGAGGAATATTCCATATTTGGTAGAGGTTGGTGGCCACACATGCTTACATTGGCCAAAATCAGAATTTTTTTGATGGGTGATAGCTTTTCAAGGAAGGATAGCCTCCAAAAACTTCCACCTTCTCTAGAGCATGACCAGTTGTAGGAGGAGTAACAGAGGAAGGATTGTAGCATCCTGGTGTATGACTTTGGCATGGGAGATGTCAAAGAAGAGAGTAGAAACATGACAGGTGCTTCACATGATGGATCAACAGTGTTGTCATTATTGAGTATTGACCCTTATTGGAGATCCCAACTATTAGTGGAATACTCCAAGGATCTCTTTTCATGCAGAGTGCTAGATGGCCAATTATTAGATGGGAGATAGGAAGTGGTAGATGGGGTCATCTATTCTCAGAGTAGATTCTTCTTGACTAGATCCTCTAATATCAAGGAGAAACTACTAGATGTAGCATATGAGAGTTTTCCCTCCAAACCCATTGGTTTTATAAAAGCATACTGTACTATCGTGGAGGGATTCATTTGGGAAGGCTTCAAAGAGGAAATGCACAATGATATGAGGAGATGCATGGATTTTTTGGAGGATGAGGAGAAACATAACTCTTTGGTATAGTTACCACAACCACCTCCTTTCTCATTGGGAGTGAAAGGAGGTCCATCTCTGAGCCACTTTACTAGCTTGAACCAAGTACATGGTAAATATTGTATTTCTGTACATCATGATTCATTTACTATGTATTTATATTTCCTTACCATTCGTGTTCAGGGCATTGCTCCAAGAGGGGGCACTATTTCTTCTAGAATTCATGGTCTACTTGAGGCCATAAGTAGCATTGATGATGGCCACTCCCTAGGAGATCTTGGGGAGATGATATCTTACGCAAGGTATGATCAATTTCCACCATACACCATACACCTTCTCCAAGCTTGTGAGGAGATTGGGTCAGCAAACAAATGGTTGGGAAACCACTCATCATGCCATATTCTAATGCAGTTAGGAGTAAAACTACGCTGGTTGCACTTGAGGGACCATTGTGCTTCTCCATTACTACACATGGTAGCTAGCATGACTTTGATTGTGATTCCATATGTTTATGATGTTCTTATTATTGTTGGGGACATGATTAGAGGGATGACACATTGGTTGGATGTGTCCATAGGGGATGAAACTCCCCACACTTCATGCTTCAAGGGGAGCATGGGAAATTATATGGCTACTATATTATATAAATTGTTTCCTTATGAAGGGAGCCATATGATTGACTTATGTCTTTAGGATGATCCTCTCATATGGAAGGATTTTTTCTATGAATTACCATTCTGGAGGGCGATTCATTTTATATGGATGATAGCTTGGAGGATGGAGCTTCACATGGGGATGAAGATTCCCTACATTTTTCAAATATATCCTTGTAGTTTCTTTAGGACAAGCAACATTTGGGAGGGGAGGATTGTAATATTCCTAAATTAGCATGAAACTAATTGGAATATTAAAATCTAATTTTTCTTCTTAGTTAGAAGAATAAGAGGGTAGGGGGACCCATAAATCTCCTTAGTAGGAATAAAACCACTCCAAATGTGAATGGAGGGCATCAAAAGAGCTGGATAAATCTCCCCTATGTGTGAACAAGGGAAGAAGCATGTGGAATGGGTCAACTTTGACCAAATCAATAGCGCTGGTATGGAAGTAGTGGAAATTCAATGAGGGACATCGCAGTTTTGGAGGGAGATCCTTTGCATGGAAGTAGTGCCTTTAATGAGTGGGGCCCAGGGTGAGGAAGATCACCAAGAATATAAGGAAGAGGATGGTAGCCATTTTTATGATGTTATGTATCTGATATTTCTGAATATATGGTCTGTTTAGACATATAGCTTTCCTCAGCTGTTGAGCTAAGATTGTAGTGCTATTTAGCACAGGGTGTTACTGAGCGGGAATCCCACCTCTTTCCTTGAGAAGCCTCTTGAAAGAGCTTTGCACTACATTCCACATTTAGGCATTAGGCCAAGACTTTAGTTTTAATGTACAATGCAGTTTTTGTTGAGAGTTTGTGTTTTGTTGCAGGGAAAAAGTTGTGGAGGGTTGATTTGGGTGATTTTTGAGCTAGATCTCATTAGAGGGAGGTTCCTTTCTCTTGGGAGGCAACTAAAGAAGGCCTTGGAGCGTCATTGATACATTTGGCATCAGGCCATAGTTTCTTTATCCCCTATAATGCAGTATCAGTTTGGATCTACGCTATTTTAGGGAGGAGTTGCAGGGGTATTTGCAGTATGTGATTTTGGGATTGATTTCTTTAGGGAGGGGCCATCCTTTCATCCAGAGGATCCATTTGAGGAGAGCACATTCATTTCCATATCAGCTTTAGCCATTTCTCTTTAGTTACTTGTTGCATTATACTTTCAGCCCTAGGGTTGCAACTCATTTTGTATTATTGGATGTTTTTCCTGGAGACCCTCTTGGGTTCTTTTCTGGAGGTTGTATAGAGCCCAAATTTTCATTTTTGTATCTATTCTGGCATATATAATCCCTTTGTATTTTGTGTACTCATTTTCTATAGTAGTGCTTCTATAACTGCATTGTAGCAGTGTCTCTAGCATTTTGATATAGAAGCAACATCTCTTATTGAGGGTTTTCTTTATTGGAGGCTTGTTCTATCTTGTTATATGCTTTGTGGCCTATTATTTTATACAGATATGCTTTTGTTGTGATGAATGGAAGGTCTCCATATTGGTCTCATAATTTTATGTAATGTTTTACACTACTGTTTCCATGGTTTTTCACTATATTCCCGCTTTTCCCATTTGGGAATATTACACTTTTTTTTTGGCTTTGGCGCACTTCCAGAAGCTCTAGATGTTTGTTTTTATTTCTTCAACAATTTCCTAGCTCTTAACAGTTTTTGCTTCATTAACCTTAACCTCCTCTTTAGAACTAAATTTCTAGCATAAAGATTCCTCACCTATCTACGTATAGGAAGAGTCCATTTCAACACCACCTAAGATTTTCTGAGGTTCTCACTTGCTTCTGCTACCTGAATAGTAGCATCTTCAAGATTATATTTGAAAACTCACTTAAAATCCTCATTATATTCAGATATATTCATAACATTGTAATTGGAAATCTTCAATTTCTTCAAACGATCTCTCGTATTCTTTCCATTGGTCAAAATTTTGTTTTAATGCTGATTGTAAAACCTCTATTTGTTCTTTCCACCTAGTTGTAGCCTTTTCTACTCTAGTCACAAGTTTCCTTGGGTTTACTTTGGGCTCATCCACCTCTACTACCTCTATCACTTGTTTCCCTTTTCTTGAATAACAGGTTTAAAAGGCCCTTTAGATTTTTTACCCTCTTATTCTTGAGTTACCTTCACCACTAATTTCATGAACTCCTTTTTTTCTCTTCGTAGTTACACAATATCAAGGGGGGATTCGGAAATATCATCTTGTCATTTTGAAATTTCACTGTAATGTTCCAAATTTTGCAATAATGTAATTGGAACATTAATTTTGCTTTTATGATAATAAAAGGGAATAAAATGGGTAAGGGAGCCCATGTAGCAGCAAAATAAACTCTCTTGAGGTGCAAGAGTCACTTAAGTGGCTAAATTTGGCATTCCCTAGGGTGAAAAGGGCCAAAATCAAGTTAATTAGACCATGGTTGACCAAGTCAACAACGTGGCTTAGAGGAGAAGCTTACTCATGAAGACTGCGCAGTTGGAAAGGAGGGAAATTCGAAATGAGAGAAACGCTAATGTGACTGGGGTCCATGGCAAGGAAGAATTCCTTGCATAAAAAGGTGAAGGAGAGCCATTGCTCATTTTTCATGTTTGAGAATTCGATTTTGCAGCTCTCTTCAATTGTTCAACTAAGATAGATTGTGCTGCTTAGCACAAGGGAGATTTCTATTTAGAAGTTTTCTCTTCTTCCTTGGGAGGCCTAGGAGGAGCTGTTCTTCATCTTCCTCACATCCAGGCTTGAGGCCAAAGCCATCTCTTTCAGCTACAACATTTCTGTTGGGAAGATTCATTGGAGTTGCTGGAGGTAGCAGTGAGGGATCATCATCCCACCATTTCCTGAGCTAGTTTTTAAGAGGAGGAATTATTCTTTCTCTAAGAAATCAACAAAAGGATATTTCTAGAGATTTATTTTAGATTTTGGCATAGGTCCAAGTGTTTCATCTCAGCCCCAGCGCAGTCACTCCCTCTTACAGCGTTATTTTCAGAGGGAATTTGTAGGAGGATTCACCATGGGGATTGGAGAGTGTAATATTCAGTGAAAGGGGTAGCCTTTCACTTAGAAGATCATTGGAGGAGGTTGCTATATTTTTTGCAGCATCTTTCCCATTCTCCACTCATGTATTATTATTGAGCTGCAATAGCTGCCCAGCTACTCCGACATTTTTTTATTTTATCATTTTTTACATGTATTGTAGCCAATCCTTATAAGGTGTTAGATAGCTATTTTCAGGGGTTTAGAGCTTTCTCCCACTCATTTCTTGAGTTGATTAAGATATATCATCATATTTCCATATTATGTGTTGTAGTCTCCTCATGTAACTACACAATCATAGCTAGGGCAACAACTTGTAGCAGTGTAGTCTTGAGCTTTAATGCATATCCTTGAATGAGGCTATCTTGAGAGGTTTCTTCCTCAAGATTTGTATATTATTTGCTGTTTCTACTTCATATATCATCCATGCACTCTTCTCATACACTATGATGTATTATTTCACTGTTGTTCATTTTTAAAGTTCATATGTTGATGTAGCTCATTCTTTGAGCAAGATCTTCCTGAAGCAAGAAATATTTACATAGCTATAGGTAGAGTCTGAGTAAGGGCCAGGAAGCCTATGGTTCTCATCCTCTCTTTAGAGGTGAAATAACTAGTAAAATCCCTCTCAGTATATCTCTGACATAGCCTTGTTAATATTTCCGAAAGCTGCTGATTTCCATTTCGGGACATTACAGTGGTATCAGAGCTTCGAACTTGGCTCAGCCTATGAAGTTCAAATTTCAGAGAACAAGGGGTCAAGATTATGTAGAGGATGAGATTAATCTCATCAGTTTTCAGATCCAGCAACTACCTCTCCAAGGAGGTTGAGGAGACAGAAAAAGGAGAAGAGGAAGGACCATGCACTTCCTATTCGTACAGAGGGGTAGATAAGAAACATGAATATCACTTGGAATTCGAAGTTCTAAGTGGGTACCTTGTTGAATATAGAAAAAACCCTAGAGTCTTCCAAGAGACTCTATATTTCCCTCACTATATTCAACAGAAGGAGGAAAAGAGACCCTACAGTCATGGGATGATGAAAGGCAATAGATTTCTGTTGTCTACACTTGATGGGTCACTCACATGTGCAGCAAAGGCTTGGGTGAAGAAGATGGAGGCTTTTTTCCTACTACATCTTGTAGAAGACAGAGAGGATGTAGAAATTGCAGTGTTGCACCTTGAGGAAGAAGCAAGAACATGGTGGTTCAGCCATGGGAGGCATGCAAGGGTTTCTACTCTTGCTGATTTTTCTCAGATATTAATCAGAAGATTTGGCCAAGGGAGGGAGGAGCCCTCACCACCAGTTGAAGAGGCACTTATCAGCACTGTCAGGGTCATGGTAGAGCACCCTTCATATTTAGCCATGGATTCAGCAAGTACACTTGAGGAAGAAACTCTTGCAGCAACACAAGATTCTTCCAAATCTCTCCAAGGTATGCCTAAGTTTTCATCTATCATGGAGGATTATCTATCATTGCATGCTAATTTCCTAGAGGAGGAAAATTTCACTGCGTTGTGCCATCATTTTCATACTCCATTAAGGATTCATGCACCACATAGGAGGTTGGGGTTTGAGATATGTATAAAAAAGGAGATTTCATTTCAATGTCCCATGAAATGCAAAAGGAAAAATCTGTTTTGGGATGATGGTAGCTCTTATGGGAGAGGTACCAAGTTGCAGAAATATGAAGAGCACCCACTAGGAGCTGAGTGGATGTGGATGGGAGGCAAGAGGATGGTGAGCCTCTTGCAGATCTATGATACAGGGCAGCAAGAAGCCATGCTGTGTTGGTTTCTCTTGAGGGAGTTTGGCCAACCTGTGACCTATTCCTTTTCATGGGGTCTGAGAGGGAAGAGGAGATGGCAGGATACTTACACCATGGAGCAGAAAGGAGCATGGGTGCATTATGATGGGATGGAAATATTTTTACCATTCATCATGTTCCCATTTCATATTTGGTGTGGTGAAAGTAAGGAGGAGCAGCAAATATCCTTGTTGCTCAGATTTTGTTTGGTTGTTGCAAGAGCAAGAGGAGGCACTAGCATAGTGCAAGGAGATTGCTCTTTGATCTTGGATGCCCAATAAGCACCTTCTTCATGGGAGGGGCTCTAAATTTGCAGCAACATGATGGGAGGAGTCTTTGGCAAGATTCATGTCAAAAAGGGGAGCTTTGAGATGACAGTGGCCCTACTCCAAAGGCCAGCAACATTGTCACTTGAGAGCTTGAGTTACTTGTTGGAGTGTCCTTCAAACCACTTCACAAATGATGTATCTTGGAGGCATGTAGGAGATGAGGATGAAGAAGTAATGGATGGAAGCATCCCTTTCTATGCTTTGATCTTCTTGGCCTGGGCTCACAAGCATAGGATGAAACACCTACATGCAACAACTTTGGATTCTTCTTTCCGACATTCTCATGCATACTATCTACTGATGGAGGAGTCCACTTGGGAGGGCTTTCTGATGGAGGCATATCATCATATGGCTAGATACATAGCCCAAGAGATGATGATATGGTTGGCATAACCACTCCCCTGCTATGTTGCAGTAAGGGGAACTTTGCACTTGAGCCATTTTAGCTCAAAGACCAAAGTGCATGATGAGGGAGGTAACTATTTGTTTCATGTTTTTCACCCTCTTATCTATATGAGCAGCATATTATACCAAGGAGGATATTTCCTTCTTGCACACTATGTTTTTTCATGCTCATGGTCTATTGCAACAATTATAATGGCTACTTTAGCAGTGGATTGTGGGGGAAAGCCACATGATTTTCGGTGTACACCCATAACACCATTTTGTACTCTCATGCATACATATTTTGAGATGATTGTGGCAGCTAACAAGTGGCTGGGAGAGCACTTGTTAATTTCCATTTTGATGCAGGCAAGGAGTGCACTACACATGTTCCATTGGTGGGACAATGATCCACTTTCCGGTTGTCATGTGACAACTTGCTTCTATTGGTTCTTGCTTCCATGCATTGCAGAATTTTCTTGGTGTATGGGGAGATTTGTTTGGAGAGTGGGAGATGAGTTGAAGAGGCCCATTGGGAGTATGATTCTCCTCACTTTGCATGGTGTATGTTTCAGGGGAAAAAATGGGTAGCCCATGATTTCCAGGCTTCACCTCTTTCCTTCATGTGGTAGGAGCTATTTAGAGAGTCTGAATTTTTGGAGAAGGAATTTCATGGTTTGTATGATTGATGGGGTGGCTTGGGTCTCTCTTGAATACCATTTTATATCATCCATATATCAGCATCATCTCCATGTGTGTCATGAGGAGGGAAGAACTCATTGGGTGGATGTGCCCTTTGGGAGGAGAAACCTCCATTCTTTTTGTAGCACATGCTCCAAGGGGAGTATGGGAGATGATATGGTCACCATGTTCAGACATTGGTTTATCTTGGAGGTGAGCCATAGGATTGGTTGGATGCCATATGATGATGAATTCCAACTCATCACATATGAGATGATTTGGGCCAGCATGATTTACAGCGTTGGAGGAGAGATCCTTGGAGATCTAGTCTTCATCTTTCCACTTGAGGGCAAGTATATTGCAGCCCAGGATCAACATACACTCTTCATTCATCATAAGTGGAGAAGAGGACAACATGGGGTAGGCTATGCAGCTTACCATTTTCAACAGTTCAGCCCACCTTTTCTACATGAGCACAAGGTGGAGGACTGTAATGTTCCAAATTTTGCAATAATGTAATTGGAACATTAATTTTTCTTTTATGATAATAAAAGGGAATAAAATGGGTAAGGGAGCCCATGTAGCAGCAAAATAAACTCTCTTGAGGTGCAAGAGTCACTTAAGTGGCTAAATTTGGCATTCTCTAGGGTGAAAAGGGCCAAACGCAAGTTAATTAGACCATGGTTGACCAAGTCAACAACGTGGCTTAGAGGAGAAGCTTGCTCATGAAGACTGCGCAGTTGGAAAGGAGGGAAATTCAAAATGAGAGAAACCCTAATGTGAGTGGGGTCCATGGAAAGGAAGCATTCCTTGCATAAAAAGGTGAAGGAGAGCCATTGTTCATTTTTCATGTTTGAGAATTCGATTTTGCAGCTCTCTTCAGTTGTTCAACTGAGATAGCTTGTGCTACTTAGCACAAGGGAGATTTCTATTTAGAAGCCTTCTCTTATTCCTTGGGAGGACTAGGAGGAGCTGTTATTCATCTTCCTCACATCCAGGCTTGAGGCCAAAGCCATCTCTTTCAGCTACAACGTTTCTGTTGGGCAGATTCATTAGAGTTGCTGGAGGTAGCAGTGAGGGATCATCATCCCACCATTTCCTGAGCTAGTTTTGAAGAGGAGGAGTTCTTTTTTCTCTAAGAAATTAGCAAAGGAAATTTCCAAATCTTTATTGCAGATTTTGGCATGGGACCAAGTGTTTCATCTCAGCCCCAACGCAATCACTCCCTCTTACAACGTTATTTTCAGAGGGCATTTGCAGGAGGATTCACCATGGGGATTGGAGAGTGTAATCTTCAGTGAAAGGGGTAGCCTTCCACTTAGAAGATCATTGGAGGAGGTTTCTATATTTTTTGTAGCATCTTTCCCCTTCTCCACTCATGTATTATTATTGAGTCGCAGTAGCTGCCCAACAACTCCGACATTTTTGTATTTTATCATTTTGTACATGTATTGCAGCCAATCCTTCTAAGGATTGTTAGTCAGCTATTTTCAGGGGTTTAGAGTTTATTCCCCCTCATTTCTTGATCTGATAATGATATATCATCATATTTCCATATTATGTGTTGCAGTCTCCTCATGTAACTACACAGTCATGGCTAGGGCAGCAACTTGTAGCAGTGTAGTCTTGAGCTTTAATGCATATCCTTTATTGAGGCTATATTGAGAGGTTTCTTCCTCAAGATTTGTATATTATTTGTTGTTGCTACTTCATATATCAGCCATGCACTCTTCTCATACACTATGATGTATTATTTCACTGCTGTTCATTGTTAAAGTTCAGATGTTGCTGTAGCTCATTCTTTGAGCAAGATCTTCCTGAAGGAAGAAATATTTACATAGCTATAGGCAGAGTCTGAGTAAGGGCCAGGAAGCCTCTGGTTCTCATCCTCTCTTTATAGGTGAAATAACTGGTAAAATCCCTCTTAGTCTATCTCTGACATAGCCTTGTTAATATTTCCGAAAAAAGGATTGATTCAGTGGTGTAAAAGCTACTGATTTCCATTTCGGGACATTACATTCACTGTCTTTTTCCTCTTTCATTTGAACATTTTGTGCTTCACCTGTGTCCTTCACTGGCATACTGCCTGGAATATTATTGGTTTGTTAAGGAGTTGGCTCCTCAGTCATATGTTTGGTTCTCAATCTAGTCTTTGACTTGAACAAAAACTGTGCTTCCTCTGGTGTTTCTTGAACATTTTCTTTTCCTTTTCTAGTTTCCTTCATCTCCTTGACCATTTCTTTCATTACCTCATTCAATGTTGCTTCAATTTTAGGCTCTCCATCTTCCTCATGAGTTTCCATTGAGGAGATTTCCTCTTGAGGCAACAAACCCACATTTGACAAGAAGCTCTCCCATGACACTTTCCTCTTCTCAAACTCATGTAACACTAGTAACATGATCAATGAAAAATGAAAAATACTAGACATATGCTCATCTCCTTTTTCTTACACCCTCTCAGCCATTTTACCCAGA
The DNA here is from genome assembly GCA_034641835.2 of Pinus albicaulis. NCBI lineage: Eukaryota > Viridiplantae > Streptophyta > Pinopsida > Pinales > Pinaceae > Pinus > Pinus albicaulis. Next base: position 637,110,944 of record CM076579.1, read on the forward strand.
CTACTAAGAAAATAGTATGGAGAATTTAAACTCTTCCTGGTAGTAAAATGCATGAGAAATTTGATATGATATTGGTATACCTTACTAAGCCTACCCTCGCAGGTGAAATATATTTGGATCACTTTGAGAAACTTACTGTAATGGTTTAATAAGTATGTTTTTGGAAATGTAGTATCATATTTATTTTTTAACTGTGGTTTAACAAACTACTTGAAATAGGATGCATCTAACTCTTGCCCCTTAAACCAATTTTCACCTTGCAAAGGAATGGTTGTAGCATCATAAAAAATATTCTCTGTAATAAAAATCTCCAGATTACCCAGCTTGACTCTATCTCCCTTAAAATTTAAAGAGAATAGGTTTTCAAGTTGTACATGATGAACAAGGGACTGCATCTTCTCACAGAAATAAATGTAACCTATGTTCTCAAAGGCCACTCTAGTAGATGGATCATATTTTATTAAGTCTAGGTTTCTGGGCTCAATGTGCACTACATCCCCTCATGTGCTTCTGATCTTGCTAGCAGTGATATCCACGTGTATTTAAAAACTATAGGATAGGTGTTATTTAAATTTCATGGCACACTAGTTGGATGGTGGTTATGAAAGCGCTAACATACATCAAAGACAAAATGGAAACAAGTGATTTGGTTCTCTCACATGTGTCAAAAACACCCTACCTATCACTTTTTATTACAATACACTGCACATAATATGAAAGGTGGGTAATGAGGTATATATCAATGTTATTTAATAAAAATGAATTAATAGGATTTTAACCCAACCCACTCAAGATTTGACACCACTTAGATGAACACTAGGCCCGCAGTTCGATCCCTAAACTTGAACCAAAATTAAAACAGAGCTTTGTGTAGAAATAAGGTAGTGGCATGTTCAACAAAATATTAACCGAATCAAGATGGGCTTTTAATTTATTTTTTTTATGAAGGATGATGTGCCCTACCTCAGAATCTAAATAAAGTCAATTTGTGACTGCATGTCTTCTCTGCAAGGTGTTGGAGAATGTTGCGCAGTGGTTGCGCAAAAATTGTGCAATTTCCAGAATAGGTAGCACTTGTGCAACAATCTCATACAGTGAATATCAATTATTTTTTGACATTGTGCTTGTAGGGTTCAACCTGTGAACTTGCTTATTGTTGCTAATTTTTCAGAATGGGAAAAATTTGCATGAGTGAACAGTGAGATGAGGGCGGTATGGAAAATTCAAACTGCACCTTTGTATTTTGTCCTTTAGCATGCTCATTATTTCGATCACCTTGTCATTTGATTGATTTTACTTTGCCTTATGATTGACTTGTCATGATTGTAGGGGTTATGGTAATGATAATGTTTAGGAGTATGATACATGAAGGATAATGATTAGGAATGAGGGTATGTAATGATGGTAGGGGATGAGTGTAGGAATGTAGATATTGATGTTTAGAAGGTGGGTTTAGAACCGGGGGGGGGGGGGGTATGTATATGTATGTATATGGAATGTGAATATATATGTAGGGGATGTATATATGAAGGGAATTAGGGAAATAGGAATGAAAATAATTAGAGAAATATGGTATAAGATGGGAAAATTTGGGGTAGATAAAATAAGAATAGAAGTATAAATCATAACTAGAAGAATATTTTAATGAACCAGATAACATAACCAACAAAACCTTAGACTAAAACCAACTCATTTTGAATGGTTTTTATGAAAAAATACTGGCACATAGCCATTCTTAACCCTGGCTGAATTTATAAACATTTGACCTCATGAAACCCATTAAATGAGACTCTTTCACACTTTGTATGAACCCTTCATGGAATAATTTCAATGACGTCAAAAAATGAATTTAAGACTATGCCAACAACAATAGTCATAGGATAAAATTCCACTCAAAAAATGAAAAATGAATAAGGAAAATACATTTTACCTCAAAAACCCTAGGACCCTAACATTGGCTGCAATGGGGATGACAGCCTCCTAGTGAGGTGCTAAGAACATTACCGCATACTAGTAGCCTGATTAGACCATTAAAAAATGGAGTCAAACATAGACACTGAAAATGTAACTGACTAACTGAAAATTGACTAATTGACTGACTGAACTTACATGTGGTAGCATAACATTCGAATCTTAGGGACTTCACTCCAAGCTTCAAATTCTAACGATAACCACCCACACCTGCAGTATTGAAAGTAAATCGGTATGTACAATGAAATGTTGGATCAGGTTCAACTTAGGTAAAATTTTTTCAGGATCATGCCATTGACAAGTCCTCCTCCAAATGGTTCATCTGGTAGATCTCCGAGAAAATAAGCATTGTTCCCATAGAAGGCAACAATTTTAAAAGGTCCTTTCCAAAAATGTTCAAACTTCCCATGCTTCTCTTTCTCCTCATTCCTAACATCCCATTTTAATAATAAGTCCCCAATATGAAAATCATTTTCCTTAGTCCTTTTGTCATAAATATTTTTGATCTGGTCTTGTATCATTAGCGTATTCTTAAACACCTCTTCTCTATATTGCTGGAATTGGATCATTTTAGTAATTCTTCTCTACATATCATTTGATTCCACTTTAGTCTCATGTAAAAAATTCATCACCTAAACTCCTAATGAATAAGGAAAAACTAGATCTATTCCATAAACTAATTGAAAAGGAGACATTCGTATTGAATTTTTTGTACTCACCCGGTCATCCCACAGTTCATTTATAGTCTTCTTATGCCAACTTATTTTATTTTCTTGCAGTAGTTTCTTAATTGTGTTGACCAGGCTCTGGTTGGAAGATTCAACCAAACCATTATCCTAAGGGTAATAGGCTCTTGAGTGTATGAGAATAATGTTATATTTATGACAAAAATCCACCATTTTATTTGATATAAAAGCAACAACGTTGTCTGTGATGATTTTCTATGGGAAGCCGAATCTGGACAAAATATTAACTTCCAAAAGCTGAATGATAACTGTATTTGTATCCTAACTAGTTGAAGCTACCTCAATCCACTTGGCGAAATAATCGTTTGTTTTTAATATCCTTCTATGTTGTCGAGATGAAGTAGGGTTAATTTCACCAATAAAATCAAGTCCCCACTATTGAAATGGTGACTCAACCTCTATGGGTTTCAGGGGCAGTGAGAGCAGTTTCTTTCTTCCTTCAAAAAATTGACATTCATGATAATTATAAACCTTCTTATATACATTAGAAAATAGAGTCAGCCAATAAAACCGAACCCTTAGAATATTCTTTGCATTGGTCTTCCAAAACAAAATCCTACCACAATCCCCTTTATGAAACTCTTTTATGGTTTTCTGTGCTTCATCTTCCAGCAGATAATCCAAAAACATACCACCGGGATCTTTCCAATACAAAAATGATCTATGATGCAAAATTTGACTGCTTTACGCTTAAGGAATTGGGATTTGGTTTTAGTCAAACCTGGAGGTGCTTGAAAGTGTTGCAACACATAAAAAATGTCTGCATACCATTGAGAAAAAAAAAAATTCTTTGATATCCACTGAATTGACCTTGAATCCTCCTCCTTTAGCAGGGCAACCAAGAAATTGATTTGAAGTGCATGCATATTTGATTCTGCCATCATCCTTACCAATCCTTACCCATTAATAAGCTTTATGGGTTTAATATTTATGTCATAATCAAGTATTGAAGAAATCCACTTACCTCTCCTACCTTACGAATCATTTTGAGTAAGACTATCCTTCACACCAAAACTTGGCACATAAGAAATAATGTATGAATGAAAAATGTACCCCTGGAAATTATTTAAAGCTTTCATCAGAGTAAACTGTAATATCCCAAAAGGGAGAATGCGGTAATACTAAAACACAATATAAGAACTACAACTAAGTAAACAATAAATCTAAGTACAATATCATAATATACAGAGAAGTTGAGTATTTTTATTATATGGAGATGATTCACTTACACAATGTACAAAAGATGAGTGGATCTAGCCAAAGAGGTGGCCTAAAATCACCTTACAAACATGCTACAACTAGCACTGCATAACTGGTGAGCTTACAGGAAGCAATACTATGATGTCCCTTTTGTTGTAGATGTACATGAAGTTGCTGCAAAAGGAAATGCAGATCTATGGAGCTTAGGATCTCTGATGATGCCAAGATTCAAGATCTGGCCAATGTGATGGGAACCCAAGATAACTCATAAAGGATTTTCCAGATCTGCAACTTTGGAAAATCACCCTCCAAGGATTTGATCCTTTGATTGCTGGGTTATACAGATCTGAAGCTAGATATGATCCAAATATGGTTACAATATGCTATACAACCATATCTAAGCTTTGAGGGTTGATCCCTCCTTCAGATCTACAAGCTAGGAGCTTGCGATCTTGCCTCTTCTTCTTCCTCCTTCAAGTTGCAGCAACTGAATATGCAGTTGATATAGAAACTGTTTTGTATAAGAGGGGGAGGCTCTATGCCTGATAAAATGTGCTACAATAAGCTCTAGGCTGATGGAAATGGTGATGGCAAGGTGAGGGGATGATCCCTCATAGGATTACTAGCTGAAATGCTAGTAACTTGCTTCCTCCTTTGGATCTGCAATGATGGACTACACAATCCTTGATGGGACTGCTGCTAATAGGAGGTCAATAATATTTGGCCTAAATCCAGGTCTAAAATGAAGCCCTGGGAATGCTGATCTTTAAGCCCAAGGTGATAGGAATAATCCTACACCAGTTCTCCAGCTGAAATACTGAAGACAACCTCCACCTCCCAACTTATCTTCAGAAATTGGGTAATTCCTGAAGGTAGGTGTTCTGTAGAGAATGGAAATAATGTGGCACCAATTCCTGATGAGAATGAAGTACAATCCTCTTCCAAGAGCTACTCAATGAAAGATGTGGGATTCCCAACTAGGAACACCTAGTGCTAAGCAACACTTGCAATCTTAGCTAAACAACCAAAGAAAGCATGGAATGTTAAATGAAAATTCTAGATCTAAACATACCCTTACATGAATAATCAAAAGCATGGTTCCATTGTTGCCTTCATCACCTTTATATAATTTATGAGCCTTTCCATGCCTTGGCCCACCTCTAAACTGCGCTGTGCATGTGGACATAATCCTCCATGTTTGACTGTGCTGTCTCTCCAAGTCATCCATCATGTCTACATGCAATGTACACCCTCTCCATCATGTATGCATTAATTGCACTACTTCCTCCATCACTTCATCATGAATTCTCTATAATCTTACATTATATGCCTTCCATGATCTCAGTTGACTACTTCAACCTCCATGATCTATCTCATTAATGAGACATGATCTCCACTCCATTATCATTAGTATTTTCTCCACTACTTCATTATGTAGATCTAGGATAAATCATCCACATTCACACATAAAAGAGGATATTTATTCATCTTGAGGATTATGGGTCCCTCCACCCTTTTATTTACTTAATTCATTAAGAAAATTAAGAACTCTAATATTCCAAATATTATGTGAAAATTTGGGAATATTACATAAACACATTCTTTTCCATAATGTTGTATTTGAGGCAACATCTTTGAGAAACCTGCTAAAAAAATATGTTGGCTACTCTACACCTTGTTGGTTCTTTTGCATCAAGACAACTGGTATACTATTCTCTGAAAAAAATGAAAAACCGAAAAATTCTTGGGTGTAATCGAGATTGATAAGTACATGAGCATGAGTCAAGGCCTATTTTACCTCATTGAAATATTTTTTGGTTTCTTCATTCTATTTAGCCTTGCTTTACGTTATCAACATGTCTGTAATTACCCTAAAAATTTATGCCAAGTTGGGAATGAATATCCTTAAGAATTTTATCCTGCCAATAAAGGACTACATTTTCTTCTTGCTTATAGGGATGTCAATCTTTTGAATTGACTCTCTTCAAGGATATATTCTAATGGAATATTTAAAAATTATATGTCCTAATAGTTTTCCTTCTTCCAACGCAAACAATGACTTCATGGGATTCAGCGAGGTGCCATATTTTATGCACTTTCCAAAAACTGCCCTCAAGTGTTGTAAATGATATTCTTCCAATTGTGAATAGACAGTGATGTCACCAAGATATATCACTAAAAATTTGTACTTCTCATCTACAAAATATATATCCATAGCTCGTAGAAATTTTGGTCCGGAGTTCATCAAACCAAAAGGAATTTTAGCATACTTGAAAGTACCCTACGATGTAGTGAATGTCATCTTGTCCTGATCTTCTAGGTGAACCATAATCTTGTTGAATCCCAAAAAACCATCCAACAGTGACATTCTCCTTGCAACCACCACTTTTTGAAGGATATTATCCATTTTGGGAAATGGGTAGTTGTCCTTTAGATATACCCTATTCAAATTTCTAAAATATACACACAATCTAATTTCTCCTATCTTCTTCCTAACTAGCAATAAGTTAGACAACCATTTAGAAAATATAAGAGGTATTATGATTCCAGCATCAAATAAATTCCTTACCTCCTTTACGATCAAAGGAATCATAATAGGATTTTTCCTACAATTTTTTTTTTGAATGGATTTTGGTCCTATTTGATCGATATCATATGTTGGATGATGCTCTTGTCATAGACCTTCAAATCCTCATATCCCCAGGCAAAAAAATCCAAAATTTATTTCAAAAAATATAAATACTCTTGCTTCATTTCCAAACTTGGATTTTTGGATAGTTTGACCATATTCAGCTTGTCTCCTATACCTATGTTACATTCCTCTACTCTGGCCTCGGTAGGCATCAATTTTTTCCTTTTAACTACATCATTTTTTATCAAAAATCTCTTTGAATGGTACCAACCCTCTCAGAATGACATTATCTTTTAATTGCAGTGCCTTCAATTCTATCCCATGCCTATCTAACTCTTATTTTATCTGATTTATAAAATTCTCCTTATCATCTTCTTCCCACCTGCAGTCATTCTCAAACCACATCTTGGCATATTGTAGTAGATGTAACAAGAAAATGTATAAAAATGGAAAATATGCCCAAGAAATAACACCATTGAAGATAAAACTTCAGATCTTCATTAATATCAAAACCCTTTAAGGTAGGGAAACACCATACATTCACTCCTTAAGGAAGGAGATCACTCCACAAGACATATGCTTGCCCATACAATAATCCTTGACATCTCTCAATGGAGAGACTCTAGCCTCTATATAGGTTTCATACATGCAATACCATGGGTAATTACCATGGGTATCTCAATACCATACATCCAATACAATGGGCTTATCACTTTATTCCCTAGCTACATGTGGTCCCTTACATAATGTGGGTTAACCACTTTATTTATTAACTATGGCCCAATTATTTATCATTCTTATATTATTACATCATATTATTCCCTTGGGTACCTCCCTCTGTACCCTATATTATCCCCCCCTAGGTATACTACATTACACCCCCCTTAAACATGTTTCGTCCCCGAAACATAAGAAGAACACAAATAATAAGATCTACTCAAGAGAGTATTCCACTGGTACCATTCACGTGCATCCAGCCATCCCAGAGAAAGGTGAACACTCGATCTAGTCGATGTCTTGCTCGCTTGAGATGGAAGTGGGTTCTGGTGGTTCTTCTGTGTTGATGTGTTGTGGGTGGATCGTCGCACCTCTCTATGTGTCATCTAGGGGTTGTTGTCCTTGTTGCTAATTCGTTTCCACCTTCCTGGTTGTTGTCTTGCTGGGTGATGTGGGTGGTGATATGTTGAAGCTTTAACTGATGGACCATCTTTCATTAATTCCTCCATTATTGGTGATGGAGTGGTGTCATGTTCTTTTGTTGGTACTTGCTTTGATGTCTGTGTTTGGCTGTCTACCATCAAAGGCTCATCATCTGATGTGTCTGTGTCGTTAGAGATTTGCACTTCTTCCTCCCTAGTCTCTCCATGGTTCCTAATGCAAATATCGTGCAATGTAATTTTCTTCTTTTTATACCAGAGCTTCATGAATTTCTTTTGCACGTTAAAATTGATAGTACCAATGTATTCCATCCAAGGGTGTCCCAAAACAAAATCCACAGCAGCCATATCTGAAGCATAAAAATCAGAATGCAACCCATACTTATCCATATAAATCTTCAAATCTTTATAAATGTGAACATCTTCATTATCAATCTGTGTGTTTTCAATATGTTTTGCTGGAACTTGCAATTTTTTAGCCAAATTAACATTGATACAATTATTCTTGCAACTAGGAATGATAGACACAATGATGTTCTCTTTCTGAATACTTCCATTAACCTGTAATATGGAAATATTAGTAGAAAATAAGTCTTTATGTCTCTTAGTGTCCTTCTTTCCAGCTTTAGACCACTTGTCCAAAATGAATTTTTCAAGTTTTTTCTCGGGAAATTTCCTCACTACGCTATCAAGTGAGGTCCACCATTTATTTGCCTCATATTTCAGATGAAGCCTTGAGATTTTGTAAAAAATCTTCAATAGTAGGTCCATCATCTTTTCCTGTAAACTTCATCTTGCGAGAATCCATAAAATAAAGTAAGGGTTTTGAAGAAAATCACTTTGGCAAAAATTTAAAATGGACATTACTCGGTCAATATAACTCAGAATCCTTAATATAACCTATTTTCAAAAATGGAATAGCCATTCTGCATCTAACCATATGACTAAAATCTCGATCTAGGCACTCTGGAAACACCGATTTGCGCTGCAACTGTCCCGACATCACAAAATTTCTGAAAAAATGGCTTATTTTAAATCAGTGATAACTCCCTCATCCGGACTCCAATTTGACCGATTGTTTTTTTGAAATTGGGTGATTTTTCAAGGGGAGCTCATATCTATAATTTTTTGTCTGATATTGTGCACCAAAATCTACTAAAAATGTCAGGAGATCCGCCGTACACAAAATGTCGTCAGAAACATTTCTGCAACACAACTGAATTTAAATCAGTGATATCACCCTCATCCGGACTCCGATTCGACTGATTTTTTTTTTGAAATTGGTTATTTTTCCGTAAGGAATATAGATATGATATTTATTTCTGAAATTTTTTTTTTCCAAATTTTCCAAATCTGCTCTACAAACTCGCGGCCCAAAAATTTCCTGCAAAAAAATGAAAAAACAAATCTCCGAACTCTGCCCAAGAAAGTGCTCTGATACCACTTGTAGTAGATCTAATAAGAAAATGTATAGAAATGAAAAATATTCCCAAGAAATAACACCATTGAAGATAAAACTTCAGATCTTCATTAATATCAAAACCCTTAAGGTAGGGCAACACCATACATTCACTCCTTAAGGAAGGAGATCACTCCACAAGCCATATGATTACCCATGCAATAATCCTTGACATCTCTCAATGAAGAGACTCTAGCCTCTATATAGGTTTCATACATGCAATACCATGGGTATCTCAATACCGTACATCCAATACAATGGGCTTATCACTTTATTCCCTAGCTACATGTGGTTTCTTACATAATGTGGGTTAACCACTTTATTTATTAACTATGACCCAATTATTTATCATTCTTATATTATTACATCATATTATTCCCTTGGGTAGCTCCCTCTGTACCCTATATTATCTCCCCTAGGTATACTACACATATTCTTCTTTCATCAATTTTTTTTCGAGTTGTTTGTCATTCTAAAAAACTTGCCAATATTTCATGTTATCTGGGATGATGGGCCTGTATTTTACTTCAAATTTGTATTTTCCTTTAGTGATGCTAGGATTTTCAAAATCTCAGGCTGTTGTAGCCAAGGCATCCGTAACAACATTTTGTCTTCTAGGAACAATTGAAAAATTTTACTCAGAAAATTTCTGTAAAAAATCTAAGACAACATTATGGTAAGAATTCATCTGGGGATGTTTTGTTTAGTACTCACCTTTAATATACTTTATGAATAATTATGAATCACCATAAACAACTATCATTTTAGCTCCCAACTTCTTCAAGTACTACAAACCAAGAGGAGTGCCTCATACTTCGCTACATTATTTTTGCAATCAATATCTAGTTTGTAGGAACACAAGTTGGTATTTCTGACTTCGGGGCTAATTATCCATACACATGCACCATCACCTTATTTTCTTGCTGCAACATTGAAATGCATACCCCAAAGGTGTTGTTTTCCCCTTCTTCTTCACTCACCTTAAACTTCGAATTTTTATATTTCTTATTAACTATTTTGTTGTCTGGTTCCTTATTTTCCTTGCTGTCATGTTCCTTATTTTCCTTGCTATATTGTTCCTTATTCCTTGCTATCTTTTTTGATGTTTTATTTTTTCTTTTAATTCTATTATCATTACTGAATTTGTTTTCTATTCTTTGGTAAACCCATCATTAAACAGGACAAACGAGTCTAAATTACAGTGAACTACATACAGAAGATGATTTGGAGGATTTTCCCCATTGTTGATCATGTATTACATTAATGGTTCCTGGTACAACCTCCTATTTTGGCCACCAAAAAATGAGACAGTGATATAAGACATATTTTTCTGCACATCTCCCTGAAATTTTTCTATCCACGACCTAGATAAGAGCATGCTGAACTTGGGATGTATGTCTTCCACGACAATGTCAATCACCATGCACTTGGAGGGAATGTGAATGAAGGAGACTGCAAGATCCTTTATCAATCCCAAACACTTCACCTTGATAGAGTCAAAAGAATACATGTATTTGTATGGTATAGTCACATCAAGTCCAAGCCTCTCCATAATCACCTTCGGAATTAGGTTATGGGAAGCCACAAAATCCAACATAACATTGTGAATCATTTGATCATGCACGTTCAGACTAACATAAAAAGGAGGCACTTCACCATCCTAACCCCTATCATCAATTTTTGGCTCGAATATGATAACAGTATGGTCATCCGTAACATTAACAATATCAGAAGTCTTGTCAATCCTCAAAGCCTTTAAATTTTGAGTCCTATATTGATCATTCTTCAGCAGTTCACTTAGAGGAATAGAAATTTTGAGCTTGGAGAGTTCAGTCTCAAAATTAAAAGGATTCTGGGTCCTATCTTCCTCCTTAGGGATTGAACCTTTCTTTTCCACATTTTCCCTAGAAGAATAAAATTTCCTATGCAAAATTTTTATTGGTGGATCTTTCTTCTGACCGCTACTACTGGGCACATCTTTTTTAGCACTACTGGTTGCTACTTCCTTCTTTGTTGAATTGTTTCCAAAAAAATTTCTCCTTGAATTATACAGCCTCTGGATATGCATGATTGAATTTTGATTACCCTTGTTTTACTCTTCATATTTTAGTAATCAACATATAATCTTGGGATTGAGGAAAAAAAAATCTTATTCTTATGTAAAAAAAATTTCAAACTGTTCTTGATCTTGGTATTATTTGGTCAAATATAAAGTTTGATTCCTATCACCAAACAAATGAATTTTATCCTTAGATTCCTGATCATCTTCCTCATATTGTTCTTGTGCATAATTTTGCTAGAAAGGTGGTCTCACTTTCCATTGTGGATGTTCTGGACCTTTCTTCTCTCTTTTTAAATCTTGACCTGTGGCTGTCTTCTAAAATTTGGGTTTCAGATATGTGGACCTAATTTATGTTGTCTAGAAACAAAATTATTAGTCAATGTCATTTTTCCCATAGTCTTGACCCAAGTATTTAAATTTGTATCATAGGAAGTGGCAGGATCTTCCCTTATGATAACTCTTCTTTCTGATTTAATTTTAGATTCCTTCACCAATAAATTTGCCTCTGCATCGACTGCATTGCTATGCATATCTTCAAGTGTTTCTGGATTTATCTCCTTGAGTTGGTATGCCATCTAGGGATCGAAAGCATTAGGATAATGGAGTAAATATTATCCAGGAGGGGGTTTTAAATCTACTGGGATGGGGTTGCACACTTTGTTTAATCGTGTTGAAAAGTCTTGGACTATTTCACCAGGTTGTCTTTTCAAATTTTCATATTTAACAAGGATTTGTAAAGGGTTATTTTTGTTGCCCCATATTGAAATGAAGGAACCCTCCAGTTCTTGATAGGTATCAAAAGTTCGCGGTCTAACACTTTTGAACCACTTTTTAACCTCTCAGGAGAAACTTTGTGTAAACAACCTCATCTTTAGATCCTTGTGATCATCTTCTTCCAGGTCCATGAAATAATTGAGTTTATCTATATGTTGTTCGGTAGTAGCTTCCCCATTGGCATCATACTGAGGGATTATTTCACCATAATTATGAGGCAAGTCATGTAACTGAGAAAGTAAAACAAAAGGGGCATAACTGGCTGCTATGGGTGTTGTTTGAATGAAAAATGAACTTATTGTGGTACTAGTTGGTATAAATAAAATAGAAGGTGGTAAAATAGTCTATTGGGTGGTTTATATGGTAATTGATGTAGGAAAAATAGGTAATATAGGGGTTGAACTAAAAATTAGGCTAGTAGAAACTGCACAAGTTGAAAAAACAAATGTTGGGATAACAATTGAAATAGGGATAACAACTGGAAGAGGGATTGTAGGTTGGAAAATATTTTACCTTTGAGTAGTTTACTGCAATTTTTCCACCACACTTTCAAAATCTTGAAACCGAAACAATACACCTCTATTAGACTCACTGATATAAGATTTTGGAGGTGAAAGATAGGGTTTTAACACTGATTCATCTATGAAAATATCAGAGACAAAGGATTCATATTTTGTCCTGAACAAATAATTTTAAAAAAGAAAATTAAACTCAATATGTTCAAAGTTAAAAAACCTTGAGGCAGAGAGTAAGACCTCCCAAGAGGAATATAACTCCCTTGAATTTCTTCAATTATTATCTTCTTCCTAAGAAACTTTTTAGGATTTCTTAGAGTCTCGGGTGGATTTGGATCAAGATTTTGCTTGGTATGCCTCTTCAAAGCCAAATTTTCTCACAAAAATTTGCATGCAACTGATCTCAGCACATGTCAAGGTGACTTTCAGGCTATGAATTCCTAGCAACTTGTCACCCATAGGGCTAGGACGTAGCTTTCAAACAATACATTCTTCCCTTAGAAAATTTGACTCTCGCTCCCCGAAAATGACGACACTATTTTATCACTCTGTAACTTTCTCCAATTTGAGGAGAGAAATCCCAGAGGTAACCAAAAACCTATTTGGGTTAGAAACTGGTCCTTTCTAACGAGAGGGGGTTCCCTCACTAGAAAATATCTGAAAGTAATTAACCTTGAAGCTCAAATACTATAGAGACTAGGTCCAGAAATAAACCAAGGATTGTTGAAAATTTTTGGGAGATTTAAGAGAGGGCTATAGAGGAATGAAACCATTAAAACATTTCAAATTATTAAACATAAAACATTAGTTCATACATGAGTCACCTGTAGATGCAGAGGCAAGGTAGGTATGTGTTTCAAGTCGACATAGTTTGTATTATAGTGAAGAAAATAAATAACCACATAACAATATTCAATCATATGCAAAAAAGAAGAAATTTGAATTTTGTCACATATGATATGACAAAATATTTAGAAGGATCATATTAAAGAAACAATAATGAATTCCACTAAGTATCAAATCAACAGTCAACTAGAGAACTTAAAAGGTGAATTATGGAAACTGCTTCAAAAATACTTTTTGGAATGAGACAACAATAACTTTAAAACAAGACATCAATAATACATTTAAATTAATAATTACAAACAGGAAATACAATCACTTAAATGGGACATACCACATGAATATTTGCAACTAGTGACAAAAATACGCACTTAAAACTTTATTCAGAAAATATGAGTTCAAACACACATAGCCCATTTTGTTTACCAACCCTTTCTTCATAGTTTGAATATCCTTAATTACATTCTTAACACAAGAGGCCCATATGACTAGATACATTTAATCATTTATCCACTAAGTGGATCGAATCAAACTAACTTTAGCAATATGATGTTTTTTTTCTGAACAAAAAACTAAATAAAGCTATCATAAAAACTTCTATCTTTATCCTTAAAAAAAAAATGTAATTTATCCTATCCAACTAATGGCCTATCCATTCAATTTCAATGTTATCCATATCCTTGATCATTACAACACAGTTTGGAAAAAGGTAGAAAAAGAAAGTATCTGAGTTACGTAGCAGTGGAGGTTTAGGCAGTCAACTCTAGCTAGGCATGTACACCTATAGCAATGACAAACAATTGACTGATAGAAGATGATGAATAGGTGGTTGAGGTGGAGAGGGACCCATCCTACATGTTTTTACATGTATAGGCTCCAAAAATTCTCAATCCCACCTTTGCACAAAAAACCTTGAAATCGGAAGTTGAGTTATGCTTTCTCGCTCCAAACAAAACCAAGGACCTAAAACCAATCATCTGAGCTTTATATTACTCCAAAAAACATCCAAAATTGTAAAATTTATCCATGATTCTCCAAAAAAATGTGAAATAATTTTTGTTGCACAATGGTGAAAAACTCCAGCAAGCACAAAATGAAATCTGTAGTAATTAACAAAACATGTTTAAGAAAGATCACCTCCTTCTTTTCTTACTAGTTGAAGGATTACTAGATGATGACTTAGTGTCCTTATAGGAGGTCTTAATTTCTTTGATCGAGTGTGATTATTCTTGTGGATTTGGATTTGGATTTGGCACACTTCCAGATGCTCCAGATGCTTGTTTGCATTTCTTCAATAATCTCCTAGCTCTTGATAGTTTTTGTTTCATTAACCTTAACCTCCTGTTTAGAACTAAATTTATGGTATAAATAATCCCCACCTATATACTTATAGGAAGATTCCATTTCAACACCACCTGATCTTTTATGAGGTTCTCTGTTTCTTCTGTTACCTAAACAATAGCATATTCAATAGTATCTTTGACAACTTGCTTAAAATCATCATTATCTTCTGATATATTCATAACATTGTAATTGGAAATCTTAAATTTCTTCAAACAATCTTTATTATTCTTTCCACTGGTCAAAATTTGGTTTTTCTACTGATTGAAAAACCTCCCTCATTTGTTCTTTCCATCCAGCTATAGCCTTTGTTGCTCTAGTCAATGGTTTCCTTGGCTTTACTTAGGGCTCATCCACCTCTTCTACTTCTATCACTTGTTTCCCCTTTTCTTGAACAATGGGTTTAAAAGGACCTTTATATTTATCACTCTCTTCTTGTTGAGTTACCTTCACTGGTAAGTGCCTGAACTCATTGTTTTCTCTTCATAGGTAGGCAATCTCAAGGTGGGATTTGGCAAGATCATCTTGTAATTTTGCAATTTCACTGTCTTTTTCCTCCTCCATTTGAACATTATGTGATTCACTCGTTTCCTTCACTGGCATATCATCTGGAATATTATTTGTTTTTTGAGGATTTAGCTCCTCATTCATCTATTTCGTTCTCAATATAGTCTTTGACTTGAACAAAAAATGTGCTTCCTCTGGTTCTTCTTGAACCTTTTCTTTTCCTTTTTTGTTTTCCTTCCTGTCCTTGACCATTTCTTTTATTACCTCGTTTAATGTTGTTTCAATTTTAGGATCTTCTTCTTCATCATGAGTCTCTATTGAGGATATGTCTACTTGAGGTGACAGACCCACATTTGATAAGAATCTCTCCCATGACACTTTCCTCTTCTCCAACTCATGTGACACTAGTAACTTGATCAATGAAAAATGAAAAATACTAGACATATGCTTATATTCCTTTTCTCGCAGCCTCTCAACCAGTGTACCTAGAATCTTAAACAAGTAGTATGGAAAATGTAAACTCTTCCTGGTAGTAAAATGCATGAGAAGTCTGATATGATACTGGTATACCTTACTAAACCTACCCTCACAGGTGAAATATATTTGAATAACTTTGAGAAACTAACTGTAATGGTTTAGAAAGTATGTGATGGTAAATGTAGTATCGTATTTATTTTCGAACTGAGGTTTAACAAAATCCTAGAAATAGGATGCATCTAACTCTTGCCCCTTAAACTAGTTTTCACCTTGCAAAGGAATGGTTGTAGCATCAGAAACGATCTTCTCTATAATCACAAACTCCAGATTGCCCAACTTGACTCTATCTCCCTTAAAATTTAAAGCAAAAAATCTTGAAAGTTGTACATGATGACAATGAGACTGTATCTTCTCATAAATATAAATGCATCTAGTGTGCTCAAAGGCCACTCTAATAGCAGGATCAAATTTTATTAGTTCTAGGTTACTGGGCTCAATGCGCACTACATCCCCTCATGTGCTTATGCTCTTGTTAGCAGTGATATCCATGTGTCTTCAAAAAATACAGGATAGGTGTTATTTAAATTTCGTGGCACACTGGTTGGATGTTTTTTATGAAAATGTTAACACACATTAACAACATAATGGAAACAAGTGATTTGGTTCTCTCACAGGTGCCAAAATGACTCTGCCTATCAGTTTTTTTTTACAATACATTGCACATAATATGAAAGTAGGGTAATGAGGTAGGTATCAATGTTATTTCATACAAAAGATTTAATAGTATTTTCACCCAACCCACTTATGTTTTGACACCACTTAAACGAACCCTAGGCCTACGATTCGATCCCTAAACTTGAATCGAAATGAAAACAGGGCTTTGCGTAGCAATTAGGTAGCGGTGTGTTCAAAAAACATTAATCGACTCAAGCTGAGATTTTAAAACAAATTGTGATGAGCGATGATGTACTCTACCTCAGACTCTAACGAAAACCTGTTTGTGAGTGCGTGTCTTCTCTGCAAGGTGTTGGAGAATGTTGCACAATAGTTGTGAAACAACTATGAAATTTCCAGACTGGATACCACTAGTTCATCAAAATCCTACAATGAGAATGAATTATGTTTTGAACTTGTACTTGGAAGGTTCAACCTATAAACTTGCATATTTTTGCTGCATTTTTAGAATGTGTGCAATTTTCATGAGTGAACAGTGAGATGAGGGCAGTATGGAAAATTGAATTTTGTTTTATATTTTTTCCTTTAGCATGCTAATTATTTCAATCACCTTGTCATTTGATTGATTTTACTTTTCCTTCTGATTAAATTTTCATGATTGTAAGGGTTATGGGAATGATAAAGTTTAGGAGTATGATACATGGACGATAATGATTAGGCATGAGGGTATGTAATGATGGTAGGGGATGTGCGTAGGAATGTAGATAATGATGTTTAGAAGGTGCATTTAGAACGAGGGTGGGTATGTATATGTATGAATATGGAATGTGAATATATACGTAGGGGATTCATATATGAAGGGAATTAGGTAAATGTGTATGAAAAGGATTATGGAAATAGGGAATAATATGGGAATATGTGTGGTGGATAAAATAAGAATAGAATTATACATCATAACTATAGGAATATTTTAATGAAATAGACCCCATATCCAAAAAAATATTAGACTAAAAAAAACTAATTTTGAATGGTATTGATTAATGAAGACTGAAACATAACCACTTCTTAACCATGACAGACTGTATGAACCCTTCATCGAATAATTTGAATGATGTCAAACAATTAATTTGAGACTATGACAACAATAGTAATCATCCATAAACTGTCACTCAAAAAATAAAAATTAATGAATAAGGAAAATACATTTTACCTCAAAAACCCTAGGACCCTAATAGTCATCATAGGAAAATTGATAGATATCTCCTCTAGATAGCATGTTGAGGTTTTCCAACAATTCCTCCCTGATCCCTCAGAGAATAAATAACTTGAGTGATCCAGGATCAAGGGTGAAATTGTCCCTCTTGTAATTCAGCTCAAAAATTTCCTCATAGTATTCTAAAGATTCATCAGGCCGTAGGATCATCCTAAATATTTCTTCCTTGGTTTATTTGGAAATACAATAGTCTTTGTACTTGTTGTTGAAGTAATCTTGCATTTGGGCCTAAGTAGTGATGTTTTCCCCAGAAAAACCCATGAACCAGTGCAAGGTTGCATCCTTGAGGGTAGAGGGGAACAATTTCAAATTTTTTTCATCTGAGGCATATTCATAAGTCCTACAAACAATAGAAAATTCAAACATGAAAGTGTCAAGGTCCTTAGAAGTTAAGCCATGGAAGCAGGGAAAAGATGAAGGGATGATGTTTTTCATCTTAGTCTCTCCACTGGTTTCTCTGATGGGAAAGACCTCTTGGTTTCTGTTCTCAGCCATAGCTTGAACAACTGAAGTAGGTTCCTCTTCTTCCACAATAGGTTCTTCAAATTTTTTAGGGTTCTCACCTAGAAGGTATTCTAACTCACAATCATTGAATAAGAATGAAGGTTGACTGTGTGGGGATGTGGGGGTTTTTGGTATAAATTTTCCTTGGTTTTCCCTACTCCTACAAGGAATGAAAGACACATTTTTTTTTTCTTTTCACTTTTTAAAAATGTGTGCAAACAAAAATAGAAAACAATGCTTAATTAGAAACGAGCATCTACTTAGACACCTCACCGAAAACGTCACCAAAAATTGGTGAGCCGTGGTATTTCACCAAGAATTCTAAAAATCCCATGGGCTACTTATATTTACTTATCAACTCGAGGTTCATACAAACTTCAAGGTGACAATGATATATACACAACAGATGGATTCTATTCATGCCACCCTCAACTAGGTCTTCTAGTAATTATTACTTCTAGGTCATTCCTCCTACTTAATTAAAGTGAAAATAGCTAATGTAATTCAGGGAATTTATTCTAATCTAAGACAAAAAGAATACCTATCAAACTTCTACTTGCAGTTGACAATGAAAGAAAAGCATAAACAATTAACCTAGTTGCAAAAAAATGAAGCTATATTATGGGAAATCATTCATCTAGTTATATATTCATTTTTAGTAAAGAAACGGTTCTATCATCACACACCTCATCAAAGCTTAAACCAAATACTATCTTTTATTTCATTCAACTTGTGCTTTCATGTGAAATTAAATCTAATTATGAAATGAAATAAAAAACTAATTCCTACTTTGTTTTTGTAGCAAGGAAGGAAGGAGCTTTGGAGTGGCCTAATGGTCTCTTCTGACCATAAATTTAGAGTTGGGGGTAAAAATCATCCTATGCTAGGTTCAAAAGGAAAAAAAGAGCTAAGTTAAAGTGGAAATGGTGACCTACAATGCTGTTACAAGATGTCTTGTAATTGTTACAGGAATTCTTGAAGTGCTACAGGAAACAAGATGAGAGGTATCTACAGATGAAAAGGGTGCAAGGAAGGTGTGGAAAGGTGGAAATAGGTGAGGGAGAGGTGACCAAAACGTCCAGCCAAACTTAGAACCCTTGGGAGGCATGTTTTGAACTTGGAAGGCTGCTCACAGTGGTGGTGAATGTGGTTTCACAAGATAGGGTTTTGGTGGTGGAACTGGAGGTTGGAGAGAAGAAGAATGAATATGAAGAGAAGGATCCTTTCCCTATAGCTGTATACAACCCTTCAATCACTAAAAACATGCATGCATTTATTATTGATAAAATATTTTAGAATTATACAACATATATGTATATCATGGTTTTAATTCGATCTAACAATGTACTAAAGCTAGATACTAAATCACTTCTACAAATTAATTGCGGAATTAAAAACACAATTTCCAATCACATGAAGAAAAGAAGAATCAATCAAAAAACAAAACAGATAATTTCCCGGGAAAATATTGCTGCTCAAAACCCCACTATCTTCTATTGTATATTCAACATGGATACATGAAAAAATTACACACATCTCTTCTCACAAGAGCCCTCTTGTACTCAGCTAATTGTCTCACACTGTCCTGGACAAAACTAACTAACACTTAGCCAATTCTTAGCCTCTAAACAACCTGCCTTGCTTGCACAATTCATGTGGAATGAAATCACTATTATTTAGGAATTTTGGCCTTCCTTGATTGCACAAGGATCATGGAATATCCAATGGGTGTTTGGTTGCATAGGTTCAACCCAATAATCCTACAAAAGATAGTCAACATCCCTTTCACCTAGATCTCAACTGGGTCTCCACTGGAACTGACATGCATGTAACTAATAATAGTAAATCCTCATTTGCATGTGAGATCACTGATTTTGAATTAAAGAATATTTAATTCACTTGATCTCTCACTAGTGTATATAACAGTTACAACTAGCACAACTTACTTTAACTCATTTAATTGAGTTAAACTAATTACAACCTGCATTAACTAATGCACCACTGCACTTTGAACTCTGTTACAACTAGAATTACTCTGCATGCTTCATCAAATACCCTCAACTCAAAATTCATGAATTAACTAAGTTTATCACACTCAGTTAACTATTACAAGTTATTTTGAGATTATATTACGTTTTATTTTCCATCTTAATTAAGGGATAGATAAAATAGACATGCACCAAATTTAGCCCACACCAATGTAGGTGCTGCTAAGACTTGTGGTCCCACACTAGTGTAGGTGCTGCTTGGATCTCCTGGTCCCACACTAGTGTAGGTACTACAATTTCTTGTAGGACTTCAACACTCCCTCTCAACAAGAAGGGGATTATCCTTCACCCTGATCTTGTCTCTATGGTATTCGAATTTTCTCCTGGTGAGTGCCTTCGTTAGAATATCTGCATCCCAATATTCCATGGGAATGTACTGAAGTAATATTATGCACTTCTGCATGCAATATCTGATATGGTGTTACGGGATATCTATGTGCTTGGACCTATTATGAAACACAATATTAACCAAGAGTTTAATGCAACTCTGGTTATCACAATGTATCATTGTTGGATCCATATGAGAACCAAACAAGCCACTAGGACATTTCTCATCTAGATAGCCTCACATGTAGCTTGACTTGCTGCCATGTACTCTACTTCCGCTGAACTGAGTGCCACATATCACTACTTCCTATTGTACCAAGAAACTGTTGTCAATCCTATGCTAAATATCTGTCCTGATGTGCTCTTTTTGTCTGATAGAATGCCTACCTAATCTACATCCATGAAACCTTGAAGCTTCACGCTCTCTGTCCTTTTGTACCATAATCCATACTTTGATGTGCCCCTTAGGTATCTAAATACATGCTTCCTGGCCTTCCAAAAGAACTTCGTAGGCTTAACCATAGCTTGACTTAGCTGGTTAACTATGTAGCAAATGTATAGTCTGGTGTTCACCAAATACATCAGTGAACCAATTAACTGCCTGTAGACAGTAGCATCCACTACCTCTCCAGAAGTAGCATCCTCTTTCCTCCAATTTCCTGGAAGAGGAGTGTCCATGGGTTTTCAGCTCTCCATTTGAAACTTACCCAATATCTCTTTGGCATACTTGCCTTGAGAAACAAAAAATTCACCATCCCACTTCCATATTTCCAAACCAAGGAAATAATGAAGGAGTACCATGTCCTTCATTTAGAACTCCCTTGCAATATCCTCCTTGCATGAGTGTATCAGCTGCTCATCACTAGTCAAAATTAGATCATCAACATAAAGTACAATAATCAATAGCTTACCCTCAACCACAATATGGTACAGGTTTTCATCAACTTCACTTTTGGTGAAGCCCAGTTCGGTGAAATAGCTGTCAATATGAGTGTACCAAGCATGAGGTGCTTGCTTCAGCCCATACAATTCTCTCTTGAATCGACACACATGCAACTCACTGTCGAAGATCTCGAAACCTTATGGTTGCTAAATGTACACTTCTTCCTCAATAATTCCATTGAGAAAAATATTTTTCACATCCATCTGATGAATGTGCCACCCCATTTGGACTGAGAGTGGAAGGATGGATCTAATGGAAGAGTACCTTGCAACTGGTGAAAAATTATCATCATAGTTGATCCCCTCAATCTGTGAGAACCCCCGGGCCACAAATTTGGCCTTGTATTTCTCCACACTCCCATCAATAGGTTGCTTTACCTTGTAGATCCAACTAGATCCAACCACTTATTTACCAACCGGTCTTGGGACAATCTCCCATGCACTGTTATTGACAATGGATTCATACTCCTCAACCATTGCATCAACCCAAATTAGTTGTTGCACTGTCTCCTGAAAGGAAGATGGTTTAGTCCCAATAAACTTTCTCATAAGATCCATGTATATATTAAACCTATTTGGAGATTGTCTTTGTTTGCGCTGTGAAGTAGGGGATCCTACATTCTCTGCAGCATCAAGAATCAATCTATCAGCTTCTGTGGTGTGCCTTCTACCATTTCTGATGGATGGGTCTGCATGAGTGTTTTTTGCCACTCCATGATCCTCCGCATGTGGCTGCTCCAAATCTTGAGGCTCATACTTGGGAACCAAGATTTCCTCCTCTGCATGCAAATCCAAATCCCTCTCAAGGGACAATCGCATGGCTTTCTCCTCAGTAAATTTTATATCTCGTCACACAAATTTCATTCTATTGTTTAGGAAATACACTCGATAGTTGTGGGGAGTTTCTATGTACCCCACAAAAATCTCAATCTCAGCTGTTGGTTCTAGCTTCTTCCTGGCATAGTTGGTCACATGCACATAAAAAAATGAGCCAAACATCTTAAAATGTGAAACATCAGGTTTCTTACCAATGAAAGCCTCTTCTGGTGTACTCATGCCAAGTATCCTATGAGAACAACGGTTCTGCAAAAATACTATTGTGTTGCATGCCTCTGCCCACAATTGCATCGGTAGGCCCTGATCATGCAACATCACTCTTGCTGCATGCATAATTGTTTTTTTCTTTCTTTCAGTGACCTCATTCTGCTGTGGGTTGTGAGGCACTATCAGTTCTCTTTGAATTCCTTCTTTGTTGTAGAAGTTCTTGAATTTGTTAGAGATGTACTCACCACCATTGTTGCTCCTAAGAGCCTTCACTTTCTTCCCCGTGTATTTATCCACCATTACTTTGAACTCAAGAAACTGTGTGAACGTCTGATATTTCTTCTACATGAAGTAGATCCAGCACTTCCGAGAAATT
Organism: Pinus albicaulis; assembly: GCA_034641835.2. Classification (NCBI taxonomy): domain Eukaryota; kingdom Viridiplantae; phylum Streptophyta; class Pinopsida; order Pinales; family Pinaceae; genus Pinus; species Pinus albicaulis. The sequence continues at coordinate 637,133,817 of CM076579.1, forward strand.
CATCAAAAAAAATCACATAGTACTTATTATTTGTTGTTGAAGCAACAGAGAATGGTCCACACACGTTTGTGTGAACTCTCTCAAGGATCCCCGAGGCTTGGTTATCCTTCTCATGAAAGGTGGCCTTTACAATTTTTCCCATAGTACATACCTTGCATGTGTCTAACCGTGCAAGTGTACCATTGGGAAGACCCATAGAAATATTTTTCATGACTTTCAAGGCTTGGTGGTGAATATGGCCCAATCTCATGTGCCATAACTCACCCTCATCTCAGCTCACCACTTTTTCTACCTTTCCCATAAATGTTCCGCATATGTCTACATCCATTTTATAGAGATTATTAACTTGAATCCCAATCTTCTTGGCTTGTCCTATTGTTTTTGGCGGCAGGAAAGATTTTCTTTCATTGAAAACAACATCATAACTTCTATCCTCCAACATTGCAACTGAGACCAAATTTTTCTTCAGGCCTGTTACACGCATTACATATTTTAATTGAAAGGTTTTATTTGACTGTCTCTAGAAGGTAATAGTACCAATCCTGGTCACACTGTACCACTCATCACCACCCATTTCTATATGCATCTGGAGGTCCTTCTCCTCCAAGCTACTGAAAAGTTCCTTGTCTCCCGTCATGTGAAAGGATGCACCACTATCCAAATAACACACTGCTCCCATTGAACTTGAAACCATGCATGCAATGAGTGAGAAGTCAAGCTCAAATTGTGAGGCTAAAGCCTCACTAGGTGCAGATCCTGAAGCCTTCTTGTTCTTCTTCTTTTGTGGACAGTCAGTTGAATAATGCCCATGCTCGTGACAGTGAAAACACTTCACTCTGGACATGTTGCACTTCTTACCATATTTGGAATCGGATTTGGAATGGAACTTCTTTCCTTTCCCCTTCTTGACCTTGGCAGCCAAAGAAGAAAAATCTTCTTCATCTTCATTCTTAGATGAAGATCCATCTCTGGTATTCCATCTAAACTCCTCCTACACCAAATCTGACCACAATCATTTCCAATATAGCAGCTTTTCTCTTCCATTGGAAAATTCTTGATAACTATGCCAACTCTTGGGAAGTCCTAGAAGATCTAGACTCACCAAATCATCATCAGCGATAGTAATTCCAACACTCCCCAACTCATCCTGACATTGGACAAACTTTGTTAAATATTTTGGCATGGAGTCGCCTTTCTCCATATTGATCTTCCCGAGTTTATATTTCAGTGCCAATTTCCTATGGTCACTGCTTCTCTGAAATAGATCTACAAATCCTTCCACATTTCATATCGTTTGGCTTTCCCATGGAGAATTGAGACAACGTGGTATCATACTCCCTCCAGTAAGATCCTCCTCGCCTTTGCCACTTTCTTTTTCCATGCATTAATATTTGCAGCATCTATCACAACGGGTTTAGGAACATATTGTCAATGAATTCCTTCAAGCCATTGTCTTCGAGTACTGCCTACATCTTGTCTTTCCAAGAAATATAGTTAGAGCTACCCTCGAGTGCATACTCCAATCTCAACCCATTGAAAGCCATTTCGATCCTAAATCAGTTGTAGCACCAAGAAATTATTTTGCAAATTTGAATTCTATTCAGTCACAAACTCACCTCCTCCTCCACTATTGTGATTCAATGTGCTTTGATACCATGTATAAATTATAAAAAATATATGTATATCATGGATTCAATCCGATCTAACAATGTACTAAAGCTAGATATTGAATCACTTCTACAAATCAATTGTGGAATAAAAAACACAATTGCCAATCACATGAAGCAAAGAAGAATCAATCAAAACACAACACAGATAATTTCCTGGGGAAAGCTTGATACTCAAAAGCCCACTATGTTTTATTATATATTCAACATGGATACATGAAACAATTACATACAACTCTTCTCACAAGAGCCCTCCTATACTCAGCTAATTGTCTCACACCATCTTGGAAAAAACTGACCAACACTTAGCCAATTCTTAGCCTCTAAACAACTTTCCTTGCTTGCGCAATTCATGTGGAATGAAATCCCTATTCTTTAGGAATTTTGGCCTTCCTTTGGCTACACAAGGATAATGGGAAATCCAATGGGTGTTTTTTTGCATGGGTACAACCCAATAATCCTACAATTGATAGTTAACATCCCTTTCACCTAGATCTCAATTGGGTCTCCACTAGAACTGACATGCATGCAACTAATAATAGTAAATCCTCAGTTGCATGTGAGATCACTGATTGTGAATTAAGTAATATTTAATTCACTTTATCTCTCACTAGTGTATCTAACAGTTACTACTAACACAACTTACTTTAACTCGCTTAACTAAGTTAAACTGATTATAACTTGCATTAACTAATGCACCACTGCACTACAAACTTTGTTACAACTAGAATTACTCAGCATGCCTCACCAACTACGCTCAACTCGAAATTCATGAGTTAACTGATTTTATCACACTCAATTAACTATTACAAGTTATTTTGAGATTATATTACATTTTATTTTCCATCTTAATTCAGGGATAACTAAAATAGACATGCACAAAATTTAGCCCACACCAGTGTAGGTGTTGCTAAGACCTATGGTCCCACACTAGTGTATGTGTTTCTTGGGTCTCCTGGTCCCATACTAGTATAGATGTTGCAATTTCTTGTTGGAATTCAACAACTAACATGCTTAAAAGTGGAAAATATGAGTTGAATAGAAAACCCTACTTAACCTATGCTAAAATATGATCTAAGAAAAAATCCAACTTCTAACTTACAGTAAGAATATCATGAACATGACAATCACATTAGTTGGTGTGAGAGGTGAGAAAGAGAGGCTACACGCACAATTATGATAGATTTTTGGTTCTACTAGAATGCAAAGAGACTAAACAAAATGTTGAACCATAAAGAGATAATTTCAATACACAAGAGGGAATTAGAAAATGGATTGGGCCCTAACCCAAAACCATCTACCCTTTGAGACTAAATCAGTGATGGAACAAACATCTTATCATTATCATTGCATAACAAGGTCTAGTACATCATTTGATAGTAAAAAAGAACACTAAATAAGAGCTCAAGAGCTACATGTCTGAATACAAAGTTCAAATCCTAGTGAGCTCTTGCGTATCCTTATTTATACAAATGGGTAGCTACCAATAGCTCCCTAAAAAGTATGAATAAGTCCTCCTTGATCTCGAGAAGGGTGGAGCTTGGCTCCTCATAACTACCACTTTTCTTGGCTGCCTTTGCCTTCAAGCTACTGGGAGAGATCTTGGTGTGATCTTGGATGTTTGAGAGAGTTAAGGAGGTGGTTAAAATATCTCCTTGTTGTCGACTCTGATCCCTTAGGTGGAAAATATCTAAAAAATGGCTTCATTTCCTACAGTTAATTCAGATTAGGCAACAAGACATGACAAACATCTTACACCCTTCTCATTAAGAATAATATGACAAAAATGTAAATAAATGTGAGTGAGAGGTAACTTAATAGGTCGAATTATGGAATTTTAACCCATTAAAATATACCTTATTATGGGCCTCATCACCTGCCTCCCTTTCAAAATGAACAAAACGATGATACCAGAGCCTCCGATGAAAATTGTGAAGAACTGAGCATCATGGAATGGAGATGAAATTTCAAATAGACATGCATAACAACCTAAAGTATAAATGAGAGCGATAAATCATGATTAGAAAAGGAAATTATGAATGTGTAGCACCTTTTTAAAGCGCAGTGATTTGCGAAATGCAAAGGACTATCCTTCTGACTGTTATTTCCTGCTAAGATCATGATTTGTGCTTGAAATAAAATTCAAACTGACTCCATAGAGCCTCCAAATATTTCCTAAATAATCTCATGATTTCTTTGTTGTAGACATAGACTATAGACTTAGGTGGCCTAGTTATAATGACTAAGTATGGTGACTAATTCATAATAACCAAGGGATTTTTATGAGGTTATCTTTGTACTCTTTCCATGGTGACATCCAAAAACATCCTATGATTAGCCTTAAATAAGGAAAACACATGACTTTAGAAAATTGGACTCTTGGAAAAATAGACAACTTTGCATGACACTTAATATAAACATAGACCTATTTAAACAATAATAGTCAGGCCAACATGAAAAATATTTACAAATTTGACCTTATATACATAGAACTTGGAGACTCAATCTCACATAAAATATACCAACACCAATTGGATAGGATACTCTATTCTACTGATCAGCTCAAAAGACTTTTTTCTCTATAGATCTGCGTACTACCATCCACTAAAGGCCACCACGATCAAAGATCATCACCTAAATTCGATTGGACTATCCAAATGGATCCAAGACACTCTGCTAAAAAATAATTCATATCTGCATACATGCCCCTAGCAACAAGATATGATCATCAAATAAAAATAAAAACAAACTCCACCACATGTGCTCTCTGATCTAGACAAACTATGGCCACATAAAATATGAATATATTTAGATCCTCATAACAATAAAATGCTGCATAATACAAATAGCATCATAAGACACTATGGATATGTGCCAAATGCATTATAATCTCCTACAAAACAAATGTGAGGATCACTAACATAAAATCTACCCAAAAGAATACAAAACTCTCCAAGAAATCTCTACTCCAACAACTGCAATTTTGATCTATTATGCAACATGTTTCAAATCTACTTCCTATGAAACCCTTAAAACTCATAAACTAAAGCATATATTCTCTACTAAAGGTCTAAAGCATAATATTTTTCTCTGCAACCTTCCCACTCACATACATACATCATCAATTAATACTCAACTATAAGACTCTCAAGTATATAAAACATGTGGTGTGAAATTGAGCTTGGGTTTGTAGGAGTTTACATGGTAAGTTCCTTAGATCAAATGCCAAAGGTCACCACTCACAAATAGTTCACATATTAGTACACCAATATTTGACGTGGTTAAAACCCTCAAAGAGGGAAATAGTCCATGGCCTAAGCCAACGTAGTCACTTTAGGTAATTTTAATATAAATAAAGGAAATTTACATAAGCTTCTCTCATAAACAGTTATCGAAAAAATGACCCTCCATGCTCTTTAAATAGAGATCATGGACCAATCAGGTGTTAAACCACAGATCAAATGTTGATAATACCGAGGAGAGAGTGAACAGTCGAATCACTACATATCGTGACCATCAGATTATAAATTACAAATGTACATAGTAAAGAAACATGCTTTACCTAAATCTACTCTAGACCAAGTTATACTTAAATATTTCCTAAGTTTCAGAATATCTTAACATCCCCCCTTAAGAACAAATTGGAATAGGATTGAAGGATTTACAAGGGTGACACAATATAAGACTATTTCCTATGTGTCAGAATACCTAACATCCCCCCTTAAGAAAAACTTGGGATAGGATTGAAGGATTTACAAAGGTGACACAATAGGAGAAGGAAGGAGGCATTAGAGCCTGTCCACCCTTAATGATAACTTTCCTGAACACCAAGCATAGATCAAAGTTTAGTAAACTTCACTTCTATTGGATCCTTTGTAAAGATATTAGAAATTTTATCATTGGTTGAATAATATTGCATTTGAATAACTCGATCATTAATGATCTTTCTGATGAAGTGTATACGTATCTCAATGTATTTCATGAACTGAGGTTGAACTGGATCTTTGCATAGTTTAATGGCACTCTGATTATCACAACAAATTTTGGATGCTGCTAATGAAGACCAAATTCAGACAGAATCTGACGAAGCCATGGGGCTTCCTTGCTGGATTCAATTGCACCATGATACTCTGCTTCTGCCGAAGAAAGAGATATGGAAATTTGTTTCTTACAATACCATGTAATAGGTCCTGAATCAAGGGTGAATAAATAACATGCAGTAGAATTTCAATCTTCAAGGTCATCAACCCAATCAGAATCAGTGAAAACAATGAACAATGGAGATTCTCTTGCACTGTAATGAATCTCGAACTGAACTGTACCTGGAATATTTCAAATTATTCTTTTAGCTGCTTTCTAGTGGCTTTCATGAGGTTGGTGCATAAACCAAGAAACAAGACCAACACCATAGGAAAGGTTAGGACGGGTATGGGTTAGATACAAAATTTTACAAACAAGTTGATGGTATAAGGTAGCATCAAATTCAAGGGAAGTAAAATTGACTGAAAGCTTGACTCCAGACTGAAAGGGAGAAGGGGCTGGCTTACAATATTCCATGTGAAAGTGGCGTAGAATATCACAGGCATACTTGGATTAAGAAAGGAAAATAGCTTCTTTGGATTGCAATACTTGAAGACCAAGGAAATAATGCAAGTGTCCTAAGTATTTCATTTCAAACTTCTTTTTGAGGCTAGACTTCACATGGTTTATATGGTTGGGATCACTACCAGGAAGGATAATATCATCAACATAAAGAACAAGTATGATTAAGGACTTACCCACTTTCTTGGTCTAGAGAGTGTTGTTAGAATGACCTCTAGAAAATCCATTATCTAAGATAAAGCTATCCATTTTGGCATACCAAGCCCAGGGAGATTGTTTGAGACCATAGAGAGACTTTGTAAGGTGAAAAACAAGGCTAGAGTCATTTTGGATAAAGCCAGGGGATTATTCCATGTATATTTCTTCATGTAAATCCCCATGTAAGAAGGCGGATTTAACATTAATATAATGGAATTCCCATTTTTTAATGTTCCTAACTTAGCTTTAGCTAATGGGAACATTAATTTTTCTCTTAAAACTTAGATTGGTGAATAAATGGGCAAGGAGGCTCATAATTTGCTCAAATATGAATAAAAATCCTTCCTAATGTGAAAGGGGATCATGTAATGAACATGTGTGAACAAGGCCTAAACTATGTGGGCAAGGTCAAGTTTTACCAAGTCAACAAAACTGTCTAGATGCATTGAACCATCTTGTTGGACAGCGCAATTTTTGTGGAGGAGCCTTTGCATGGAAGCAACCTCATAGTGGGTAGGATCCTTGGTGAGAAAGCTCATCAATTGTATAATGAAGGAGATGGATAGCATATGGGAATATTGGAGATTATATTTTCATGAGGTCTGCTTAGACTTCCTACATACTTAGCTTTTTAGCTAAGTTGCTGCACTGCTTAGTGCAAGGGTTTTCTCATGTTGGAATGCCCTGCTTTTTCTTGGAGATCTTGTAGCAAGAGATCTAAGAGGAGCTCCTGATCTAAAATTTCCACATATTGGTGTTGGGCCAAGTAATTTTATTCAGGGACAATGAAGTCTCTTCAGAAAACTGCGTCATATCTGAAGAGGTGCAGTGGAAGGGGGTAAATACCCCATTGTTTTAAGCTAGTTTCCCAAGAGGAGAACCATTGTCTCTCCCGGTAAGCTAGCCAATGGGTATACAGCCATTTATTTGTATTATTATTCATTTTGGAGCAGGGTTTTAGTAATAAAATGCATTTCCAGATACATATCTGCAGCTGCTACTCTTGTATATCATTTTCTGTTGAGAAACCCTTGTCAGGTGATCTTAAGATCTATGTAAAAAGAGATTATATCTCTGTTTTCATGCCTATTTGAGTAAATTAATGAAATATCAGATTTTTATCTGCAATTTCTGAAGTATGGCCTCCATTGACTGCGCAGTTCCTTTATGCAGTCATTTTATTATTATTGCAGCTCCTCAATCTTGAGGGTTTTTCAAGTAAATCTTCTGTTTATCATTTCTTATTGCCCCAGACATGTTATAAATATTATTTCATGTTTATTCATACTATTTTCCATCTAACACCTTCATAAAATCACGCTGCTACAACTTCAGAACTTTCTGCATACTCTAAGTCATGGGAAACTAGGGTTTTCTAGCCTAGTTTTGGAAGGAGAAGCTGTTTAACTAAGCTAGAACGCTTTTTTTGAGATGAAATTCGGATCACAGGTCGCTCATGACCTAGTATAACAGATACAACCATCCCCATCCCCTTTTTCCACACATATTTCTGAATACACCCATTTTAGGGCTGAATTAGCTGCTTTTCCCCAACGTTTGCATCATAAATCTGAATCAATGTTTATGCTGTGGTTTCCAAAGATATATTTTATTCTATTTTAAGCTTATTCATCACATCAGGACCGTTATATAGTTGGTTCATTAATGAATCCTGAAAAAGGATCATTACAGTGGTATCAGAGAAACAATCTTGGCTCAGCCTGTGAGCACAAGAATTATGGAGTATTATCATGGGGAGAAGGATATTTTTAGGAGAAATCAGAGAAAAACCTTGTTTTATGGAGATAATAGGTTCTCAAAACTTCTCTTTTCAAAGCTGCAGGACCAAAGAAAGGGCATCAAAGAAATGAGGAGGGAAACACATCAAGTTCCCTCACACAGATCTATACAAGAGGAATGTTATAAGTCATCATATTATGGATATGATCACTCAGCCATATCATCATATCTACCATGTTATATCAGCAATTTATTCATGAAGAAGAGAAAAGGAGGTGTGCCAAAGCAAGAGACTCTTCGAGACTATTTGCAGGAATATGAAGCTAAATCCAAGGAGTTCAAATATCACTTGAAATTCCAAGGGTTTTGAAAGATTAAGGAAGGAATAAACACAAGGAGAAATCAGCATGATGTGGGTATATTATTTCTATCTACTTTTGATGGATCACCTAAATGTTCGGTTAGGGTTTGGGTGAAGGAGCTAGACACCCTTGTACAACAACATCAAGCTTCAGAAACTGAAGCCATCAAAGTAGCAGCGCTGCATTTTGAGGGTAAGGCCTATGCTTGGTGGTTGTTTGAAACATTTTCCTTAAAGAATTCAAATACATCTACTTATGCAAATTTCATTGAAATTTTAGTAGAGAGGTTTGATGATATTTCTTATGAAACATCTTCTATTGCAACTATCAAACCACAAATTTTGCATGAGTTGGGAGGATCTATAAATCCAACTCCATTTCTGAAAACCAATGAAGATGAGGTGAGCTTGTTTTATTCTTTTCCAAGGGAAATATCTCTTTTGGATGAAGGGCTTTCTTCTCAAAGGAAAAACATGAAGATTCCTTCTTCAAAAGAAGACCAAGATTTGAGGTCTCTTGTTGAAGATAAGGCAACTTCAACTATTGAAGAAGAGAAAGGGAAGGCATGGGAGAATAACACAGTCATGACAAGAGCACCTCAAGCACCTCATGGAGAAGAGGATGGAGCACTTTATCCAAGAAAATCAACTCTTGCACTCTTGCAAAGAGTTTCAAAAGGTCCCACACATAGAGCTCTTGGCATAACACGAGAAACATGCACTTTCATTGCCAAGTGATGGGATCTTGAAGATAGGAGGAGGAAAAGAGAAGGAATGGCATCATGAGATGAAGAGCATGAACCCTTCTCTATTTCAGGGCTTTAAAGAACAAAGAAGTCAAGAGGACCCATGCAACAAAGATAGGGGCAAATATATCCACTTACAGTCACATCCTACTCTATGCCTTGATGCCTCTTGCAAGGAGGAATTTCAGCAGGAAGACCTCCTGATTGGAGGGAAACTAAAGTGTTCTCTCAACTATATAAAGCAGAAACATATTTTTTTAAAGAGGGAACCTTGGAAGGAGCCACTACAACGCTGAAAACCATTGATGGGAGGCTAGGCAAATTTCTAAAATTGACCTTGTTGTCTTCCATTCATCTATTTTCGTTGGAGGGGATAGATTCAGAAATTTGGGCTGATATGAACATAGTATCAAGGGGATACTCCATAGCTTTGGGGCAGCAAAGGATACTCCAATATATAATGAATTTTTTTTAACATAACAAAGAAATAATTTCATTTTTTCATGTAGGAGCAAAGAGGTGGAAGTTTTTGAGAAAGAGAACCTTTCAAGGGAAGGGTGACTTTCCTAAACCTCAATCTTGTCTTGAGCAAGATCAGCTGCAAAAAGGGAAACAAAATAAATTTGGGAATACTCCAACATGTGACTTTGACATCAAGCATGTCAAGGAGGAGAGCCATCATATGACAAATGCATCATTTCAGATTTCTACAATGCTGTCAATGTTGGGAAGCCTAGACCCTTATCAGGAGTCCCAACTCTTGATGGAATATTCTAAGGACCTATTCACATGTAAAGTTCTTAATGGGAAAGCCATGGATGAATATTATGAGGTAGTTAATGGAATCATTTATGTTTATAATCAGATCTACTTAATCAAAGATTCCAAGCTCAAGAATAAACTACTTGATACAACATATGAGGTCTTGCTTTCAAATCCCACTAGTTTCATTAAAACATGTCATATTATATTATATGGATTCATGTGGGAAAATTTCAGAGAAGAGATGCACTCTCATATGAGTAAGTGCATGGATCATTTGCTAGTTGAGGAGGGACTTAGCCCTTGGGAAGAGTTATCATTATCACCTCCTTATTTATTGAGTGTGAGAGGGAGCTCATCCATGAGCTACCTTGCTGATTTTAGACAAGTGTATGAAAAACATTGTATTGTTGAATCTCATGATGTATTCATTATATACTTGTATATTTTTAACACTCATGTGCAAGTCTTGGCTCCAAGAGGGGGCACTTTTGTTGATGGGCTTCATAAGCCACTTTGGGCCATGAACAATGGTGATGTTGGCCATTCTTTGGGAGATCTTGGAGAGATGATGTACTCTTCATGGTGTGGTTCCTTAACACCAACCCTCATACACCTTCTCCAAGCATGCAAGAAGGATGGGGAAACAAGCAAGTGTTGGGGAGAACGCTTGTCCTATCATATCCTATGGAAGTTAGGAGGAAAACTTCGCTGGTTGCACATGAGGGACCATTGTCCTTCTCCCTTATTGTATATGGTAGCTAGCATGATCTTACTTATGCTCCCACATGTTGAAGATGTTCTTATGTTTGTTGGAGACATGGTTAGAAGAAAGACACATTTTTTGGGTGTGTCTTTGGGGCAAGGGAGTCCCTACTTTTTCTACAGTGCATGTTTCAAGGGGAGCATGAGAAACTATATGGCTACCATTGCATATCACTTGTTTCTTTATGATGTGGACCATATGTTTTGTTGGAGCACTTGGGGCATTCCTCTCATGAGCAATTGGGAGGAGATTTTATATGAATTACCCAGCTGGAGGGTGATTCATTTTATTTGGATGATAGCATGGGGGGAGGAGACCTCCATTGATGATGAAATTCCCCATGATTGTCATCACTTCTTTCTTGAGAAGGCCATGGATCAGCAAGAAGGTTTCCATAGCAACCTTCCATTCTTTCATGATGAGAGCCATTGGGTTTATTCACCAAAGGCCAACTTGCACACTTGGGAGGAGCCATTGGGATATGGAATTTTTGAAGAAATTTTGAAGCAATCGAGGAGACTATGGGATGAGAGGGCCACAAGTGGAAGAGGGGAATTTTACAGCACCCTTGCAGTTGCTTGAGGACAAGCAACATTTGGGAGGGGGAGACTATAATGTTCCTAACTTAGCTTCAGCTAATGGGAACATTAATTTTTCTATTAAAACTTAGATTGGTGAATAAATGGGCAAGGAGGCTCATAATTTTCTCAAATATGAATAAAAATCCTTCCTAATGTGAAAGGGGATCATGTAATAACCAGTTCAAACATCCACATGTGTGAAAAAGGCCTAAAATATGTGGGCAAGATCAAGTTTGACCAAGTCAACAAAAATTTCTAGATGCATTGAACCATCTTGTTGGACAACGCAGTTTTTGTGGAGGAGCCTTTGCATGGAAGCAACCTCATAGTGGGTGGGACCCTTGGTGAGGAAGCTCATCAATTATATAATGAAGGAGATGGATATCATATGGGCATATTGGAGATTATATTTTCATGAGTTCTGCTTAGAGTTCCTACATACTCAGTTGTTTAGCTATGTTGCTGCATTGCTTAGTGCAAGGGTTTTCTCATGTGGGAATGCCCTGCTTTTTCTTGGAGATCTTGTAGCAAGAGATATAAGAGGAGATCCTAATCTACAATTTCCACATACTGGTGTTGGGCCAAGTAATTTTATTTAGTGACAGTGCAGTCTCTTCAGAAAACTACGTCATATCTCAAGAGGTGCAGTGGAAGGGGGTAAATACCCCATTGTTTTAAGCTAGTTTCCCAAGAGGAGAACCATTGTCTCTCCCGGTAAGCTAGCCAATGGGTATACAGCCATTTAATTGTATGATTATTCATTTTGGAGCAGGGTTTTAGTAATAAAACACATTTCCAGATACAGATCTGAAGCTGCTACTCTTGTATATCATTTTCTATTGAGAAACCCTTGTCGGGTGATCTTAAGATCTATGTAAAAGGATATTAGATCTTTGTTTTCATGCCTATTTGAGTAAATTAATGAAATATAAGATTTTAATCTGAAATTTCTGAAGCACGACGTCCATTTACTGTGCAGTTCCTTTATGCAGTCATTTTATTATTATTGCAGCTCCTCAATCTTGAGGGTTTTTCATGTAAATCTTTTGTTTATCATTGCTTATTGCTCCAGCCATGTTATAAATCTGATTTACTGATGATTCATACTATTTTCCTTCTAAAATATTCAGAAAATCACGCTTCTACAGCTTCAGAACTTTCTGCATACTCTAAGTCATGGGAAACTAGGGTTTTCTAGCCTAGTTTGGAAAGGAGAAGCTTTTTAACTAAGCTAGAACGCTTTTTTTGAGCTGAAATTTGGAGTATAGGTCCCTCATGACATAAGATAAAAACTCCAACTGCCCCCATCCCATTTTTCCACGCAGATTTCTGAATACACCCATTTTAGGGCTGAATTAGCTGCTTTTCCCCAACGTTTGCATCATAAATCTGAATCAATGTTGCTGCTGTGGTTTCAAAAGATATATTTTATTCTATTTTAAGCTTATTCATCACATCAGGACCGTTATACAGTTGGTTCATTACTGAATCCTGAAAAAGGATCATTACACATTTAAAGGAGGCAGCAAGGGAAAGAACAAGGTGGATAGAATTCATTTTGGAAACAAGGGAGAAGGTTTCAGTATATTCAATTCCTTCAAATTGTGAAAATCCTTTAGCAAAAAGACGAGATTTATTTTTATCCACTTTTCCATCTGATCCAAACTTTGTTCTCTAAACCCATTTGCATCTGACAAGTTTTCTTCCCTATGGAAGAGGAACAAGATCCCAATTATTGTTTACCAATGAGGAACGATATTCTTCATTCATATCTGCATCCCAATCTGGATGACCTGAAGCTTCTTCAAATGTTTATGGATCAGGATTTTCTGGAACCTGAGCCAATAAGGAAGAGGCTCTTTCGAACTGAGAATGTGTACGACAATGATCTGCAAGGTCACCTGGAAGAGAACCTGTTACATCTCGAGTAGAGCGGACCCATCTTGGAATTTATGGAGTTGAAGGAATATCTTGAGGTGGTGGAGGAGGATTTTCATCCTCGCTGTCATCATCCAAACTAGAAGGAATGTTGTCAAAATAGAAGAGATGCAGAGAGGTGGCACATATGTCGAATGAGGCTCACAGGAAGAAGGTGGCACACCTGTCGAACTAGGCTCGCAGGTTGATATATTTTCATCAAATCTTACATCTCTTCTAATGATTACATTTTTTGATTTTTGTTGAAGAAGTCTATATCCTTTGACATCTTCAGAATATCCAACAAAAATGCATTTTTCACTCTTAGGTTCTACGAATTTATGCTTCGCATCTAGAATATGGGCCCCAACTTCACTTCCAAAAAAACGAAAGTGATTTACATATGGTTTGATTGAGTTCCAGGCTTCTTCTGGAGTTATATTCCTTAAAACCTTAGTAGGAGTGTGATTTACTATGTAATTTTCACAGTTAATTTCTTCTGCCCAAAAATTAAGGCTAATTCCTTTAGATTGAAGCATACAATTAGCCATTTCCTTTAGAGTGCGATTCTTGCTCTCACCTAAACCATTTTTTTTTGGAGTATATGGAACAATATGTTGCAATTGAATGGATCAGTGAAAAATTGGATAAACTTTTTGTTAACATATTCTCCTCCATTGTTAGATCTTAACTTAAGAATGTGATGTCTAGATTGTTTCTCAACAAAGGCCTTAAAGGCCAAGAACATGTTTAAAAATAAACTCTTGAGTTTTAAGAAGCATACCCAAATGCATCTGGAAAAATCATCAATGAAAGTTAAGAAGTACTTGTAGCCATAGAAAGAAACAACTGGAAGAGGACCACATAAATCATTGTGCACAAGCTGCAAAGGGGCTGAAGCGTGCCAAGAGGCACATTTTTCAAAACTATCTCGATGAAGTTTTCCAAGTACACATCCAGAAGAAACACCATCTCGAAAAGATACCATAGGAAGACCTGTCACTGTATTTTATCTACATAGAGTTTGAAGAAAGTGATAGTTTAAGTGACCAAATCGCTCATGCCAAAGTTTGCTCAGTTAATCCTTATGAGCAAAAACAATGGAGGGAAGACATGATGACCCAAAGTTGTCGATGATCAAGATCTTGGGGGGAGGTCCCCAAGATCTAAAAAAAATTGAAATGGATCTAACAATATCTCCAAAATTATAATGCCAGAAAAAAAGAGAGAGAACACACAGCAAATAAAACCAAAAGAAACGTGTTTTATTAAAACATAGAATAACTGTAGAAGCTACATTGTGGTGGACAATTTGTCCTTTTACAAACTGAGGCTTGTTAGTTATAGCCTTTTTTGAGTTACAATACCATGTGTAGATACCATAGGTGGATACCATGGATCAAAACCATGGGTAGATACCACTTACAATACCATGGGTCAATATGATGGGTAGATACCACTTACAATACCATGGGTAAATTCCATGTGTGGATAGATACCATGGGATGCCATTTTCCATTAGGATCATTCCTCCCTCCCTAAGAAGCAATGGTTCCCATTGCATGAAGTTCCCTCCTGAGAAGCCTTTGTTGAATATGAAGAGCCACTGAAGAGAAGGGTTTTGTGTAGTTAACCCATAACTGTGATGAACGAAGATCTAAGGATAGAGATACCCTGTAATACTTGTGACCAACTTTGATATTGACAGTGTGTGGCCTAGAAAATGGACTTCGATGAAGTGTGGGTTTGTGCATGAACCAAAACCATGAGAAATGAATATCTGAGGATAGAGATACCCTGTAATGCTTGTGACCAACTGTGTTACTAATAGTGTGTGGCCTAGCAAATGGACTTCGATGAGAAGGATTTTTTCCGATTGATCCATAACCGTGATGCTGATTGTTGATGAAGTAGTAGGTGCCTACATAGCTTGGGGTGGGAGGGAATGTATCCAAATAACCCAAGCTGAATGCTGCTATGATGAAATTGATAATGTGAAGCAGGTGCCTACTAAAGCGGGGTGGGAGGGAACATCTCCAAAGGGAACCTGCTTTGAATACTGCTCCAAATTTAAAATGGGCATAACTTTGTCAATATAACTCAAAATATTTATTATAACCTATTTTTGGAAATGGAATGATCATTATACATCTTCTCATGTGTTTTAAATTGATATTTTGAGACCCTAGACTCTTAGTTGCACGCTAGAACTATCTCACCGTCATAAAAGTTCTAAAAAAATAGTTGATTTTAAATCAACGATAAATCCCTTGTCCGGACTTCAATTCGATCGATTTGATTTTTCAAGGGGAGCGCAAATATATAACCATTTATCTAAAATTTCCCACTTAAAACTTCAAGAAATGATATGAGATCCGCCATCCATGAATTATTGTCAGAAAAATTGTTGCAACATTGCTGATTTTGAATCAGCGATATCTCCCTCATCCGAAATCCAATTCGGTCGATTGTTTTTTTGAATTTGAGTATTTTCTCGCAAGAAATCCAATTCTGGTCTTTTTTTTGTAATTTTTTCACCAAAAGTTTCAGATTCAATCTGCAAACTCACCGCCCAAAAACAAATTCATGGGGTTTGCTGAATATTACTACAAAACATTGAAAATGAATATGTTTCAAACCCTCATTCCCATAGAGGCGTAACCTAAATCTGATACCACTGATCTCGATCTTGGTGGGAGGTCCCCAAGATCTAAAAAAAATTGAAATAGATCTGATAATATCTCCAAAATTATAATGCTAGAAAAAAAGAGAGAGAACACGCAGCAAATAAAACCACAAAGAAACATGTTTTATTAAAACATAGAATAACTGTAGAAGCTACATTGTGGTGGACAATTTGTCCTTTTACAAACTGAGGCTTGTTATTTATAGCCTTTTTTGAGTTACAATACCATGCGTAGATACCATAGGTGGATACCATGGGTCAAAACCATGGGCCAATACCATGGGTAGATACCACTTACAATACCATGGGTCAATACCATGGGTAGATACCACTTATAGTACCATGGATAAATTCCATGTGTGGATAGATACCATGGGTCAATTCCATTTTCCATTCGGATCAGTCGAACTTATACAACCTTGTGGAACCATCAACAATGCTAGTAGCTAAAATATGTCTTGGATCTCTTACGTCCTTAATTACAACATCATGAGGTGAGAATTCTATTGTTTTCCCTTCACCTAAATGAGTTATCTGATAAAGATATAGAAGGTTGGAGGACAAGGTAGGAACACAAAACACATCATTAAACTGGCCATTATCTAGATGAATGGTTCGACACCCTACAACACTAAGAGATCTATCCTCACCAACATAAATGTTCTTAATGTTACAATCATTTAAATAAGAAAACATGGCTTTATTTTTGGCCATGTGGTAAGAGGCTCCAAAATGAATGAGCCACTCATGAGAATGAGAAGAAGAATAAGATACATTCAATGCATAACTAGATCTTGATGCTTGAAAACCGCAAGCAAAAAGTGCCATTCCTGAAGATGATGTTGAATATTTCTCTAAATTGATGTTGTGCTTCTTCATTCCTGCTTCCAAGGCTTCCATATTCTTAAAATTTTTTGACTCTATGTGGCCATCACGGTTACAAAAATTTCAATGTCTATCTATCTTCTCCACTTTTGATTTATTTTGGCTTATCAATTTTTTGAGTTTCTTTTCACTTTGCGGCTAAAATTGCTTAAGACCCTTGTTTGGTTTAGGACCACTCTTTTTAGGATGTTTCTTCTTAGATTATTTGGATATGGTTGCTGTTGGGCTGCTAAGGCTTTCTTTAAATAGTTTCCAGTGTTAATGAGACCAAGGTGTAAGAGTTTTTCTTGATCTCTTATCAAAGGATCACAAAAGGCATCAAAAGAGGGGGACTTATAGGTCGTTCATTGAGAAATGAGGGCTTCTCTAGTGGAATGGAAGGTGGAAACAAATACGGAGTATGCAAGGCCAAGCTTAGCAAGAATGGAATAGATAAGGCTACCATTTTCCTTTTCAATCTTAAAAACTTATAAAATAAGTCTAAGGGTCTTATTTAGACAAAAAATCTTCAATAGAGGAGAAATTATTGGGGTCCAAAGTAAGCAAATCATTTTCAGCTGGTGGGCTCTGATTTCATTTTTAATGCCAAAAACAGTATTTAGCTTTTTCATAGCTTCAGTAAGGGAGTAAATTTCTTGGATATGAAATCTAAGATCTTGAGAAATGGACATTCCTATCAACCCTTGTGCTTGATCTTGTTTATTTTCCCATTTAGTAGCTTTATCTCCATAGGTAGGTTTAGTTTCTTGTCTTGTGGCTATTCTATAAAGCCCTTTAATTCTAAGTAAGTCTACCATGTAGGATAGCCATTGGAAATAATTGGTGCTGTTAAGAATAACCGGGTGTGTAATTTCCATTTTTTTTTTTTTAATTGAAGCTGAAAGGGGTGAAAAATACTGCTCCAATGGAAAGATCTTGAAAAATTAGGCTGGTTAAAAAAAATGGCTTCCAAATGAAGAATTTATGCCTTTTGTGAAAACAATGTATAGTAGATGCCGAATAGTTACGTGATAGGTTGAAATTTGATGATGAAGATGAACTTTAAAAAAAAATCCCCTCCCTTTTCCAAACTTAATACAATAAGATCACTTAAAAAAAAACTAATTTATGTTACCCACTTTTATAAATAAGTGAGAGCCACTTTTACATAAAGTAACTTTACACCAAGTGATCTAGTAAAGGATTCTGTAATTGTTTGAAAGGAGGAAGGTTTTTTTTTTTTCTCTTCGATGTGCATGCTTTTCTCTGCAAACAAAATAAACACATTCCGTGCAAAAAAAAAAAAAATACAAGCCTTATCGCTGAATTTTAGGTTTCTGGTTAGTCCTACCAGCAACTATCTATTTTTCTCGCTATTTTTTATTTCTTGAGATCACACAAAGTCGCAGGGAAATAACATATGTAGCAGAAAAAATTCCGTCCTCCTTTTTCTGATTTGTCGAGATCGCACACAGTGCACAACAAAGAGAATGCGCATTTGAGATGGTATAGATCTGGCAATAAAAAATACTATAAACTAAAATAAACAAAGAGATTAATAAATATAACTGTAAAAAAAAAAAATGCTTTATACCTCCAGATCTAAAATTACATAACTTGGGCAACCATAAGCATTTTCGCATGAAACGAAAGGGGTTCCTCACTATAATAGAGGCTCCAGACACAAAAAATTAGTTCTTATGGCTTGAAAGTGGTTAGAAACAATAAATCTGGAAAAGGACAGTCACATGTAGTCAAACCAGCTTCGGATTTGGATCAACAATGGATGCAACCCTCAAAATAGCTCTGATACGATGGATGAATTTACAGGGTAAGTTCCTTAGATAAAACACCAAAGGTCACCACTCACAAATATATCACATATCAATACACCAGTATTTGACGTAGTTAAAACCTTCAAAGAGGGAAATAGTTCATGGCCTGAGCCAATGTGGCCACTTCAGGAAATTTATTAATATAAAGAAAGAAAATTTACATAAGCTTCTCTCATAAAAGGTTACTAGAAAAATGACCCTCCATGCTCTTTAAATAGATATCATGGACCAATCAGGTGTCAAGACACAGATCAAGTGTCGGTAAAACCGAGGAGAGAGTGAACTGTCAGATCACTACATATCGTGACCATCAGATTCTAAGTTACAAATGTACAGAGTAAAGAAACACAGTTTACCTAACTCTATGCTAGACCAAGTTATACTTAACTATTTCCTATGTGTCATAATATCCTCACAGGGGCTAGGATAAAAAGTGAAATATTTGGACCAAATCAATCCACTAACACCAAAACTTGTGCACTAAATGCATTCACATCATTGGAGATCATTTTCAAAACATTACGACCTTTTAAAAAAATTATGGAAGCCTCTAGGAATTTAATTGCTAATTTTCTTTCGATCAATGCAAGGAATGTAGAGAAAATCTTGTGAAAAAATTCAGTTGCATGCATAACACAAGACAAACTCAATAGGAAGCTTAAGTCACACGCATAAGCCTATCTCCCAATGACCGGAGCCTTTTTGTTGCACTGACGACCCATCATCCATATGACTGGGGCTAAAGATGAGGAAAACCAATGAATCGTTAGTCCAAAACCTTTTCCATAAGTTCGATCCTATTCTCCAGCATCTATACAAGCCTCCAAATATTTGGCATGGCCTCTGACACATATGAAAGTGGATCAAACATGCCTCCCAAGTGTCACTGCCAAATCAACCTAGAAGGACAACAAACAAGGTTTGCAAGAGTGCCAACAATTCCTCCACCCTCCATCAAACATATGAACAAGCTACAATACCTATGAAAAATCTGCAAACACCTATGTATCACCTTCATCAAGACATCACATCACTACAACAAGTAATCATCATAAGCATATACATGAAGATTTGGAAAATTAACTAGTGTGCCATGTGTTATCACCAAAATTGTACTTGATTGGCTGCTAATAAGAAAAATCAGTGTAATTATTTCAAACCAGCTTTTGACTGAAGCTTAGCCTCTTCAGTCTGAGAGGGCTCTCTCACAAGTAATTTATGATATTGGTTAATGATAAATATAGATGGATAGCTCTACGGATTGTGTCTTAGTTTTGTATGTTTGCGGGTTGAAAAGATGAAGGCTTGCTAACATTGGGCTATGGAGTCAGTGACAAGGATCTCAATGACAAAGGCTCTACTTGTAGAAGATGAGGCATGTAGATACTGTTGGGAAAAATACTGAGAGGGGGGGTGAATCAATATTTAGAGCTTATAAAATAAATTCAATTTTTCTTTGATCAGATTTCCATATGCGGTTTTTATGAACGGAACTAGTGTATGCACGCGGAAATGAAGAGGAAACTAGCGTATACTGATTTAACTTTCTAGATTTAGAGAAATTCTTAGAAGCAGTCTTATAAATAGATTTATCAGTTATGTATCAAGTTAGAATTTATGAGCAGTAATCAACAGAATAAAGCATCACACACATGAACACCAATATTTAAGGTGGAAACCCAATTCGGGAGAAAACCACCACTGTTGTCGTCTCTGTCTTCAATCTTTATTATATAGAAAAAAATTTACAACATAGTACTGATGCAAACTCATACCAGTACGCAGGCTTCTACCTGCAGAAGGCTGCAACCTTCTCTCGTTTTCCAGCTGCAACTGGAAGGGAGCTCCAACCCCCTAATCTTGTTTACCAACCTCTCCTGGAAGGGAGCTTCGACCCCCTGAAATCAATCACCAGCTTCTATTGACAGAAAGCTTCTTCTTTCATACTAAAGGCTTCAATCCTCAGACCTACTGCTGACCACGTTTCATCAATTTTCATACTGGATCAAAATAGCTTCAATACAACCCCTTAACATCAATAACCATACTTTACCCAAAACTTCAATCAGAACAACAATACCACTGTAACCAGAATATCATAAATAACCCAGACTTCAGAGCAAATAATTAGATACACATTCAACCTTGAACAACCATTAAGTCAGATCCCATACGCTACTTTGTTTCACTGAAGCCGCGTACATACGTGCTTTCCTGCTCATCAACCCATGTATACTTCAGTGCATACCCATTTTTATATTCTGAATTAATACACGACTTTTCTTTAATGATTCCGCGTATACACGCGCTTTTGTTTTTACCAACTAGCGTATTCCTCTGTTTATGCTTTCTTTCAGAATTTGTTCAAACTCATATTCATATCTGAAATCAGATTTTTGTTCAGACAATCTATCAGTCATGCAGAACTGTTTAGACAGTCATTCTTCCCTCATCAATTCATTCATTGAATCATCAACCAATCAACCAATCAACCAACAACATAATCAGTAGCATAATCAATATTCAAACAAACCAGATCTATATGAATACATCCTTGACAGATAGCAGTAAAACAACAAAATAGATCAGACATTTCATTCCACACACTTCAGCAAAACCCTAGATTCCATACGCGCTTTTACTTCACTGAACCTGCGTATATACACACTTTTCTGCACACCAACCCGCGTATACTTTTGTGTATATTATTCTTTAGAAAACCTTAACTTCCATACGCGCTTTACATGAAGCGAACCCACGTATATATGTGCTTTTACTGAGACAAACTAGCGTATAGATCTGTAAAAGATAAACTTTGCAGAACAGACCAGATCTATAAACTTACCCAGATTTCTTCAATTTCTCCATAAGACTTGTGCCAGGTCTTCATCATTTCTTTTGCAGATCATCCTAGAGATTCATCATTTCTAGATCTAGAGATATTGAACCTTCATCATATCCATAGGTGCATCACAGATTCAGATCTATCAATAAACTGTTACCCATTCCATCGAGATATACTTTAGAGTGAAGTATTTATTAAACCCAGACCTCTGCATGCTCTTGCACTATGATCTTCTTCTCCTTATATAGATTTAGCCTTTGTCAATACCATGAGTCAAAACCACTCAACTGCTGATGGTATTCCTGGATGGGATCAAATAGATAATCCAACACTCAATACAGTGGGCCAATACCATGGTAATGCCCCTAGGTATCATAGTTTTTAGAGCGCAAAAGGCATACGCGACTTGGAGCATTAGTATCCGCATGTATACACGATTTCTCTTCAAACTAGATGCGTATATACTAGTCCTGAATGTATACGCGGGTTTTCTTCACAAAAGTAGTGTATACATTGAATCCATACGCGGGTTGCCTTCATAAAAGTAGCATATACATTATGACATATTATATTTATCATTTCTCTAGCACTTACTGAAATTCCTTTTTCTGCTACTTCTGAACTGATCTGTAGATAAATCATTTTTACATATTTAACAAATAGGTTGCTATCAAAACTCAACTCATCAAGTAGGTTTCCATCAAGGACAACTTCATCAAGCAGGTTGCCATCAAGGACAACACATTGCATCATATTGCCAACAATCTCCCCCTTTGGACTTGATGGCAACCATGATGGTATTTGATCACCACAACAGATAGATACATTGATTATAACCATTATTCAAACACCATGATACTATCCCCCTTTGACATCAAGGGAAAAGGGCGGATCAAAACCAAAACAAGGTTTTTCTTCTCTTGTAGAAAGAAGAGCTCTGTAGATCTGGTGTGCACTGAAGTTACCATGCTCCCCCTGAGTTCACGCTGAATCTTCAAACATATTTTTCAATGAAGTACATGACTCTATGACCTTTCCTATCACCAAGGACTCATACTTACATCAATAATCCAACCAAGTGGATTTACATATGTGACTCAAGACCCAGCCAAGTGGGTTTACACATTTTGACTCAACTACCCAACCAAGTGGTTTTACAAAATGGAATAAGTCTTTGCATGACTAAATATTACAATGTTTACATCATGGGTCTCAACATGACCTTTTTCATCAAATTACAGAAATGACTTATACAATCAAGATAAAAAATTCTCAAGCATGAGATCAGACTACAACAAATAATTAGAATGCCAACAATGCATCCTTTCCACATGACCAATGCTCCCCCTTATCCTGTGCATCCTGAACACTTTCAACAAAAAATCATCAAGGAATCTTCATCAAAAGCATTAGAGAATGAAACAGAAATATGAAAGCTAGAACATCACCAGAGATACCCAACAACACCACGGTGAATATTTGAAGAATCTTGACAGAAAAATTTGTCAATGACACCTATACACGGTTTTTAACATTATTGCCCTTTCATGTCTTTCCCTTGTTGTCCTTTAAATCTGCGTATCCAATTTAATCTTTTGAATTTAAGCAAATCTGATCTTCTGCATGGCAGAGACTACTCCCATGTTCTGTATGAGAAATTTGAATGCTTCCCTGGGTAAAGGTTTTGTAAATATATCAACAACTTGTTCTTTGGATGGAACATACTCCAACTTCACCTTTTGTTCAAGCACTTGTTCACGTAAGAAGTGATACTTGATGGGAATACAGGATTCTTTGAGATACTGATGGAACTTGTATTATCACACATAATTGAGATAGGAGGTGAACATTTGATTTGAATGTCTTGTAAGGTTTGCACCATCCAAAGAAGTTGAGTGCAACAAGATGTGGCAGCCACATATTCTTCTTCTGTTGTAGATAAGGCAATAGAGCTTTTCTTCTTGCTGAACCAAGATACTAACCGAGGCCCCATATAGAATGCACCACCACTAGTTATTTTTTGATCATCAACATTTCCAGCCCAATCTGCATTAGTGTAAGCATGAAGAGTGAGATCAGCATTCTTTGGATACCATAGTCCAAAGTCTTGAGTTCCTTGTAGATATTTGAATATTCTTTTAACAGCTTGAAGGTGAGACTCTTTTGGATTAGCTTGAGATCGTCCAACAATCCCAGCGCATGCATAATTCCTGGTCTAGTCCCAGTGGGGGGATAAATTAGACTTCATATCATGAATACAATATTGGTTGATTCAGGTGGGGGAATCATCATTAGAACTGAGATTGCATCGGTTATCATTGAATAATACCAGTTTACAATGGCTCATGCCATACTTCTTGGGTGATGAATATTTTTTTTGTGATAAGAATATGCCATCTGTTGCTTGTTGCACTTGCAAGCCAAGAAAGAATGTTAGTTCCCCAAGTAAAGACATTTCAAATTCTTGCTGCATATCAGAAGCAAATTTCTGACTCATAGACTCTTCATTACTTCCAAAAGTGATATCATCAACATATACAACCACAATCAATAGTTTATCATTTTCAGTTTTTGTGTATAAGTTGCTATCAGCATACCCCTTTGAAAATCCTTGTTGATGAAGATATTTTTCAAGACGATAATAGCATGCCCTTGGAGCTTGTTTGAGACCATATAGAGCCTTTTTAAGTCTAAAAACAAGTTTTTCACCATTTCCCAAAATGAATCCTTCTGGTTGTTCTATATAAAGTTCTTCTTCTAGATCACCATTGAGAAAAGCAGATTTAACATCCATTTGATAAAATTTGATTTGCTCGAAGCTTGAAAAAGCAAGAAAAATTATTATGGCTTCAAGTCTAGCTACAGGAGAAAATTTTTCTTCAAATTATATACCTTCTTTTTGAGCATACCCCTTGCAAAAAAGTCTAGCTTTATTTCTTATAACATCCCCATTCTCATTTAACTTGTTTTTGAATATCCATTTAGTTCCAATGACATTTTTGTCATGAGGTCTTGGTACTAATTCCCAAGTGTGATTGTTTTCAATTTGATCAAGCTCTTCATTCATGGCTTGAATCCAACATTCATCTTTTCTAGCTTGATTGACGTTGTGTGTTTCAATAGTGGATAGAAATGCCAAATAGCTAGAAGATGCCACAAGAGTCCTTATTGTTTGTACACCTGATCCCTTATCTCCCAAAATTTGAGATTTTGGATGATTCTTTTGAACATATCTGGATGGATCTTTTTCAGATAAATCATCTTCAGGTTCTTCATTGGGTTCACTGTTCATATCATTGCTATTTGATGTAGAAGGACATATGTCACCATCGTCTTCATTTGTTGTTTGTTTTTCTTCTTTTGGGGCTGCAGGAGACTCATCAATAACAACATCAATACATTCAACAATCTTCCGAAGTCTTTTATTGTAACATTTATATGCTTTACTCCTAGAGGAGTAACCAAGAAGTATTCCTTCATCTGCTCTGGGTTCAAACTTGCCAAGTTTTTCATCATTATTTTTGATAAAGCATTTTCTTCCAAAAACTCTAAAATGCTTCACAGTGGGAGGATTACCATACCATAGTTCATATGGAGTTTTATCACTATTTACACGAACATGTGCCTTGTTAAGAATGTTTACCGCTGTATGTGCTGGTTCTCCCCAAAATGTGTCAGGTGTTCCAGAATCATCAAGCATAGCTCTAGCCATTTTTTGAACTATTCTATTCATTCTTTCTGCTACGCCATTTTGTTGTGGAGTGCCAGCTACAGAAAACTATCTTTTTATGCCATGTTGTTCACAAAATTCAAGGAATTCATATGATGTATATTCTCCTCCTCAATCAGATCTAAGACACTTGATTTTTAGATCTAATTCATTTTCAACCAGTGCTTTGAAGATCTGAAATTTCTCAAATGCTTCATCTTTGTGTTTAATCAACCCAATCCAACACATTCTAGAGAAATCATCAATAAATAAGATATAGTATTGTTCACCACGTTGTGACTTTTTCCTCACAGGTCCACATATGTCAGTATGAATGAGTTCAAGAGGCTTACTTGATGATCCTTCCTTGGCATTAAATTGCACTCTGGTTTGCTTACCGAATTGGCAAGATTTGCATATGATACTTTCAGGTAGAGAAATATTGGGAATATCACAAACTGCTTTGAGTCTGCTTGATTTGTTGATTTGAGACAAGCTCAGATGCCCCAACCTTCTATGCCATAGCTAGTTTTACGAAGAATTTACTCGAAGTAACGTTGTTCTTTGCGGTTCTTCAATACATACGGAGTTGTGGAGTTCTTTTCCCTTTTATAATTTTTTTACACAGCCATCAAGATCGTACCATTCTTTTGAACTAAAGAAAAATTCAGTTCTGGATCACACATTTGACTTTTGTAACAGTTATGCTTTAATCCATCCCACACATACATGACATTATTAGCTTTCCTTTTCTTTTTAGAAAAAACAGATCCTTTTCACTTAATGACAACGGAGTATCATTTCCAAATGTAACATTCTTTTCCTTTTCTAGAGCACTATATGCAAGAAGTTTGTTTTTGTCACTTGTCATGTGTTTTGAGCATCCACAATCAATGTACCATTGGTTTTCTTCACCTTCTGAAAATAAATCTATGACACAATTTTCAACCTGTAATTCCTTCTTTTTCCACACTTTGGAGCTTGAAGGAAAATGCTATTTTGGCTGAACTTTGCTCCTGCATTCAGATTCTTCATGGCCAAAGTTATTGCAATAAGCACATTCAAATTCATTTTGAAGAGGAGAAAATTTGTTATAGATATTCTTCTTTGTTCCAATATCCCTCCTTTTCTTTCTTGCTTCTCTTGTCATAATGGTTTTGTATGCAACACATTGAACAACTTTATGACCAAAATTGTGACATGAACATTGTCCATTGAAGAAGAATTTTTTGCGATCATGAAATATTCTACTTGAATTTACCTGTTGGTTGGTGTTTCTTTGAAAGGTAATCTTGTTAGTGTTCTTTGAATTGAGCTGGTCATGCTTTACCTGTGAAGATTCTTTATTCCCTTGCTGAGTGGCAAAATGTTGTATACTGGATGTAGCTACTTTTAGATAGTTTGGTGCTGAAGTCTAAGAAGATTCTCCGATATATCCAAGACCTGTCTTTATAAAAGGAGAACGCTGTACCTTGATAATCTCATCTAAGGTTTTAGATCCTTTAGAAAATCTAATATTCAAAGTCTTCAGTTTCTCAATTTCTTTTCTTAGACTTACTATTTCACATTCTAATTTCTCATTGTGTTTCTCCTTTTCTTCAAGCTGATTTTTTAGAGTTTCTATGGATATTTTTCTTTCTTCTAAGCATATTTTACTTTCTTCTAAGAATATTTTGAGTTGATTGAATTCATCAAGAAAATCATTGTCCTCTAAAGCATCCATAAAAGTATCTTTTTCTTCTCTAGATTCCTTTTCAAATGCCATGAGAAGTCTAAGATCTTGTTCACTTTCTTCCTCACTATCGGATAACCCATCATAAATATTGCGTGGTATAGTAACTTTACTGGTGCTAAGCTGATTCTTATTTCTTCTTGCTACTTCCTTCCCTTTTTCATGTGTTTCTTTATGAGGACACTTAGCAGCATAATGACCAACTCTTCCACAAAGAGAAACATTTGAAAAGAAACTTACCTCTAAGCAAATCTGTGCCAAGTTGAGATTTTCTTTACAAAAATTTGCCTCATCTTCTTAAGAGATATACACGGTCCTTGTCTCATGTAATTCTTTCCCTTTTGTAGAAGCTCTAAAGACGACTTCTTTGACGTCAGATGGTCCTCCTCTTCTCATTTCACATGCAGTTAGTATGCCATGAAGTTGCACCACAGTAAGATTTTGAATATCCTGCTTTTCTTCAAGGACAAAAACTTTTGACTCAAATTTTGCCGTTAGTGATCTTAAAAATTTCTAAACCAAAGTAGATTCGGTTATTGTTTCTCCCAGATTTCTCATACGATTTAAAATATCATCAAGTCGTAAAAATAAATTAGCAATGCTCTCCTCATTATGCATTTTTAGGTTCTCATATTGAATTCTGAGAGTTTGGAGTTTAGCACTTTTTACCTTTGCATCACCTTCATAGCTTAGAATGATTTTGTCCCATATTGCCTTTGCTGTATTCAACTGCATGAATTTGACAAATTATGATTCAGTTAGACTTCCCAATAGAGCATTGACCGCCTTTGCATTTGTTTCATAATTCTTTCTTTCTGTTGGATCTATTGGTACTGCGGCTGGATATTGATATCCTGCTTCAACAATAGCCCATACATCTTCTCCTAGAGACTGAAGATAGGATCTCATCCTTGTTTTACAGAAGATTAAATTGTTTCCGTTGAAGAGTGGAGGCCTGATAGATGCTTTTCCATCTTGATTGCTCATCTTGTTTGATATTCCTTCTAGCGGCTAAGCTTTTTCAGAAGGACCTGCTCTGATACCAATTGTTGGGAAAAATACTGAGAGGGGGGGTGAATCAGTATTTAGAGCTTATAAAATAAATTCAATTTTTATTTGATCATATTTCCATACGTGGTTTTTATGAACGAAACTAGCATATGCACGCGAAAATGAAGAGGAAACTGGCGTATACTGATTTAACTTTCCATATTTAGAGAAATTCTCAGAAGCAGTCTTATAAACAGATTTATCAGTTATGTATCAGGTTAGAAGTTATGAGCAGTAATCAACAGAATAAATCATCACACACATGAACACCAATATTTAATTTGGAAACCCAATTCGGGAGAAAACCACCGCTGCTGTCGTCTCTGTCTTCAATCTTTATTATATAGAAATTTTTTTACAACATAGTACTAATGCAGACTCATACCAGTACGTAGGCTTATACTCGCAGAATGCTGCAACCTTCTCTCGTTTTCCAGCTGCAACTAGAAGGGAGCTCCAACCCCTTGATCTCGTTTACCAGCCTCTCCTGGAAGGGAGCTTCAACCCCCTGAAATCAATCACCAGCTTCTATTGACAGAAATCTTCTTCTTTCATACTAAAGGCTTCAATCCTTAGACCTACTGCTGACCACATTTCATCAATTTTCATACTGGATCAAAACAGCTTCAATACAACCCCTTAACATCAATAACCATACTTTACCCAAAACTTCAATCAGAACAGCAATACCACTGTAACCAGAATATCAGAAATAACCCAGACTTTAGAGCAGATAATCAGATACACATTCAACCTTGAACAACCATTAAGTCAGATCCCATATGCTACTTTGTTTCACTGAAGCTACGTACATACGTGCTTTCCTGCTCATCAACCCGCGTATACTTCAGTGCATACCCATTTTTATATTCTGAATTAATACACGACTTTTCTTTAATGATTTCGCATATAAACGCGCTTTTCTTTTTACCAACTAGTGTATTCCTCTGTTTATGCTTTCTTTCAGAATTTGTTTAGACTCATATTCAGATCTGAAATTAGATTTCTGTTCAGACAATCTATCAGCCATGCAGAACTGTTTAGACAGTCATTCTTCCCTCATCAATTCATTCATTGAATCATCAACCAATCAACCAACAACATAATCAGTAGCATAATCAATATTAAAACAACCCAGATCTGTATGAATACATCCTTTACAGATAGCAGTAAAATAGCAAAACAGATAAGACATTTCATTCCACACACTTCAGCAAAACCCTAGATTCCATACGCGCTTTTACTTCACTAAACCTGCGTATATACGCACTTTTCTGCACACCAACCTACGTATATTTCTATGTATATTATTCTTCAGAAAACCCTAACTTCCATACGCGCTTTACTTGAAGCGAACCCACGTATATACGCGCTTTTACTGAGACAAACTAGCGTATAGATCTGTAAAAGATAAACTTTGCAGAACAGACCAGATCTATAAACTTACCCAGATTTCTTCAATTTCTCCATAAGACTTGCGCCAGGTCTTCATCATTTCTTTTGCAGATCATCCTAGAGATTCATCATTTCTAGATCTAGAGATATTGAACCTTCATCATATCCATAGGTGCATCATAGATTCAGATCTATCAATAAATTGTTACCCATTCCATCCAGATATACTTCAGAGTGAAGTATTTATTAAACCCATACCTCTACACGCTCTTGCACTATGATCTTCTTCTCCTTATATAGATTTAGCCTTTGTCAATACCATGAGTCAAAACCACTCAACCGCTGATGGTATTCTTGGATGGGATCAAATAGATAATCCAGCGCTCAATACAGTGGGCCAATACCATGGTAATGCCCCTAGGTATCATAGTTTTTAGAGCGCAAAAGGCATACGCGACTTGGAGCGTTCGTATCCACGTGTATACATGATTTCTCTTCAAACTAGATGCGTATATAATAGTCCTGAATGTATACGCGGGTTTCCTTCACAAAAGTAGTGTATACATTGAATCCATACGCGAGTTGCCTTCATAAAAGTAGCGTATACATTGTGACATATTATATTTATCGTTTCTCTAGCACTTACTGAAATTCATTTTTCTGCTACTTCTGAACTGATCTGTAGATACATCATTTTTACATATTTAACAAATAGGTTGCTATCAAAACGCAACTCATCAAGTAGGTTTCCATCAAGGACAACTTCATCAAGTAGGTTGCCATCAAGGACAACACATTGCATCATATTTCCAACAGATAATTAAATGAAAGTAGAATACACATATATAGGATTTACTCAATATATAAATGTTCAAAGGAAGTTAGAGCATGAGAGACATGAATTCTAAGTAATGAACATTAAGATACTAAAAGAAAGACATTGAGAAAGATATCCAATAGTTTAGTGCTTGAAAGGAAGTCAGAGCATGAAAAGGAAGAATTCTGAGTAAACAAACATTAACATATTGACATAAAGCAATAATATACATAGGAAATTTTTCATTAAAATATCAAATGATTCTCAGGTGAAGGATGAAACCAATAGCCACTCTCTATTACTGATAAAAAAACCTGTTTACAATAGTAGTAGTCAGCAATAACATATCCCAACCCCTATATAAATCTAAAACTATCTCATTTATAGAGTGAGGACTCATAAAAATGATATTCCACCTTACTCCCCTCGAATTCCCACCTCAGAGACCTATTTCAAACATGATTCCATCACTTGGAGACTTCTTAGGGATATTCCTGTTTTGCAGAGTTTGAATACAAAAAGGACTCTTCTTTCATTAATAGTTCAAAAAATAAATTTAATAACTCTTATAAATTTTAACCAACTAATGTTATGAGTGTACTAGAGTTCTGTGTGTCATTATTCCACGTGGATGCTGAGTTGGACCTCCTCCAAGTCTAATTTTTACAATTTTTTCATAAATATGGTTAGTGAAAATTCTGAAAAATAGGCTTCAAATATGAGTGTCTAATTTCTAAACCCTGATGGATTTGCATAAACTGAGTGAGGTTTTTGTATATGGACTTGTGATGAAGAAAAACCTCTTTCATATTTCCAAAATAATTTTTCATTTTCTTAGAAACCTTAAAAAATAGGTCGCTACGAAAACAGGGCAGTTTCGTAGCATCCAAAAAATAGCTTTTGCACTCAAAATTTCTTCTCTTTGACTATTCCAGGGTGTCCATCATGACCTGACACCTCATCACTACCATTTCCTCTCCTTGAAATCCCAAAAAAGTGGTTTTAAAGGCAAAAAGACAGCTACAGAAACTTTCGTAGCGTTTTCCTAGCTTCAAGCCTAGGAAATGCTACAAAACTGTGGAAAAATGTGCAATTTCCATATTTTGACCTTGCCTCAAAAAATTAACCTCCAGCTATATAAAATTTGTCTTCAACATTCCATTAACCTCTTAAAACATAAAAAACTCAATTTAAGAGCCTTGAGGTGTTTCCTCTTCATTAATGATGAGTTGAGCTATGGGTTCCACAACTACAGTCATCTTTAAACCCTTCTTCTCCAGCTCCTCATGGATCAATTCTAACTGCTCTTGGAGGTCTTTGAATTGGTCCTTCAATATTATATTTTTGGATTTCAAGTGTAGGTTCATTCTTCTAACAAGCTTCACCTCTTCAAAAAAAACGTCCTTTTCACCTTTAGCAAGTTTATTCATTACTAAAATGACTCTGTTTTTTCGGAAAACATAGGGTTCAGAGATGAGCTCGTTTCTCCCTATAGTTGATATATATTGCAAAAAGGAAGGAGGTTTTTGTAGGTCAGTATGTCTTGAAGAAAAAACTCTCTTGGGTTTTTGAAAAACATCTCCAGCTTTCCAGAATTTACATTCTAAAAACATGTATAAAACAGGAAAATTTTGCATTCTGAAAATAGAAAACCCTCTTTTCATAGCGTAGTTAGTGTATTTCTAGGCAGCTTCACTACAAAAGTAAGGATTCTTGGCTAAAGTGACCTTTTCAGATTTATAAGCTTAGGAAATGAAATATTCTAGGAAATAATGACTGATGGGACATGAAAAGACTTGAATGGTGGTGGGTTTGGACCTTAGGATAGGCTAATATGAAAAACTGAAATTTCCTATGCCAAATTGAAAAAGGTTTAAGGAGACCTTACCCTTTTGAGGAGTGAAATGTATGACCATGTCAAGTAATGACTCACAAAATTATGAGTGATAACACAATGAACCATCTCTATCACATGTAGATCTGCATCATCCACATGTAGCATCATCATCATCATCATCATAATGAGACCAACACACTACAAGTCTACAACAAGTCATCAAGTGTGCCATCATCGTCAATGCCAACACATGCCAACAGAAACTAACATTAGTGACATCATACTGTAGACATCAATTCCAACACAATCATCGCAATTTCAAATCAACTAGCAACATCATGATCATGTTGACATCAATGCAAACACTACAATTCCAACAAACATTAGAGAAAATTTCAGCCTAAAAGTGCCCATGAAATTTTCACATAATTTCCATGTCATAATATGTAAACCAATAAAAATCCTTTAAATTTAAAAAGAGGTACATGTAAATATTTTGGAGGGAAAATAAAGAAACTACTTTTTTTTTTTAATTGTATTTCTAGCTTATCTCCTTATATGTTTACTCAAATTTCAAGTGTAGATACTCGTTGGATGCATAATTAAATTCCACATCCAACAAGCACCCATTATCCATACTTTTGAGGTCACCCACATTGATAAAAATTTAAGGTACATTAAAAAAGTGTGTTCAACACATTTTTATAAATGTATCTTCAATTTTTATCAATGTGGGTCATCTCAAAAGTATGCATAATGGGTACTCGTTGGATTTGGAATTTAATTCTACATCCAATGAGTGTCTACAATTTAAATTTGAGTAAACCTATAAAGAGATAAGGTATAAATACAATTAAAAAAAGTAGTTTTTATTTTCCCTCGAAAATTCATAACTCTTATTTTATTATTTTAACTATTATTTTATTACTTTTCCTTAGGAGGCCACTTTTAGGTTGAAATTTCCTCTAATGCTCCCCCTTTGGCATTGATGTCATCCTCAACAACACGTGAGGCTGATCTCCACTAAAATGAAACTTTGAAGCTGATCTTTATCCATACAAATTCTCTCCCCTTTGAAATCAATGGAAAAGGGTCAATTCCATATGAATAGGCAGCAAGAACTAAAGGACAAAGACTCGAGCAATACATTTCTACACAACTGGAATATAATGTATCAAAGATCATCCATGCCTCCATGCAATAAATAAGTGACATTTATAAAAACCATCATCCTCTATCTCTCCACATGTCAGTATCAGCAATAAACAAATATATCCAAGCAATATTCAGAGTAGCATACGAACCAACACCTCTAGTAGCAAGCAACAACATGCCAACATAAGGCAACCATAACCATCATAAAGAAACTATGAGAAGCATCAAGTAAATACATCAATATGAACATAAGCATCATCCATCACTCCTCCTCATAGAAAAATCATAAATGCATCACCATATGATGGAACAACATCCACATGAGGCAACCACACACAATCTCACCCATAACTACATAGCCGAAACTACCATAACATATCAATACACGAGGCCAAGAACTCCACTGTCATAACATATTATGAGGCATAACATGAAAACCTCTAAATGGATCATGCCAAAAATGTATGGCTGGAGTAAATAGGAACAAATAAACCTCCCCCTAAACACATGTCATCTCCAAGCTGTAGAGATACCAATTTTTGGGATGAAATGACCGCCTCTGCTGCAAAAAAATAATTCCTTGACAAATAAACGCATCATATGGATCAAGACTCCACATGACCATGAAAATATTCCATATATAATGATACATACATGGCTGTAGTAGTGATACAAGACCTCATACATACTCCCATATGACCATAGCATTACCTCATGACTCATGGCTAAATGACGCAAAAGATAGTACAATACAAGTACATGGCTCCATGAGAATTATACATGAATACATCAATGCTATACATAGATTCTATGATCATCTCCATTGGATCAATGACTCAAATACATGATACATCATGACTATTATATCATTATTAGCCCATGCATGTGGCTGCAATATGACTCCATAAGAGTCATTCAAAACAAGCCTATCATCATGATGACTCATCATACTAAAAACTAGACTCTCAACCAATACATAATGATGATACAATAACAAATACATGGCTATAGTAATCATCATACAACAACTCATACATGGATGTTCTATGTCACAAGTCATCTAAATACATCCTGGAGTAATGATCACAATTTATGCATTGTTTCACATATTTTCAACCAGTTGTTAGTGGAAACTAGAAACATATACATGGCTGAAAAATGTTTTCTTTTCACTCATGAAAACACATATATATCTGTCACAAATGACTAAGTGAAAATAAATGAAGAAAATTCTAAATATAATATGTAATTCCATACCATGCATATCTCCCCCTGAGCTCAATATACCTCCAATAGACAGGCTGAACCTGTGGACCTTAATGTGCACGAGGATGAAAATAACTCATCATATGAAACTTAAAACTCTATCATATGCCCCCCCTAAGGTTGTGCACCTCTCATGAATCCTCTAGTCCTCTATGAAAATGCATGCAATAATCATGGACTACATAAGAGAATGTTCTTCACTACTTGAAGAGATATTGCACCTTCTTCCTCCACACTATCTTGGGTTGCTTATTTTCCTCCTTCATGTCCTTCTTCTCTTGCTTCGCTGGTTTTGTGCTAGGTCCTCTTTGATTTTTCCTCTTTTGATGGTTTTGTCTTGAATAACGAGGCAATAAACAATATTTTTCCATAAGGCCAAATCTATGGAATATACAACATTCCACATGGCCAAGAGGATCCACTCGTATTTTTATCATGCTAGATCTAAACCTTGAATGAAATGTGTCTCTCCTCCAACAGTTAGACCTGCGATCTATTTCCTTATGGCCAAATAGGTGACATGAGTAGAAATAAACATAAAAATCACAAGTATACATATTGGCCATTCTCTTTGACTGTTGATATTGTTGGAATATCCGCTGATGTGATTTATACATTTTGCTCCAACAGTTGGTTGCAACATATCCAAACTTGTGACAACTGTAGCATTGTATCTCATGCATCAAAGGAATAAAAGGAATTTTATTCCTTTGAAAGCTAATGTAGGTGCTCCTTGAGATTTTATTCTCTGCTATTATTTCTGCTACTTGATCTACTTGCTTTTTTGTTGCTAGTTTTTTTGTTTGCTACTCGGCTGCTAGATATGCTTCTTATTACCTTCGATCTCACTTTTGCTGCTAGAATTATTTGATACAACTTTCTTGGGTTCTTCTTTGATATTTTTTCCTACATGTAAACTAGATTCACCCCTTTGAAATCCAAGGCCATATTTATCCAATGGTCATTTTTGGATCTCAAGAAAATTATCCAAGGCTATGGTACTCTTCTCCATCTTCCACTGCTTTCTCATGGAAACCACTTCTGATTCTAGTTTCTCAACCTCTTATACCTTCACTTGGTATTGTTTCCTCATACCTTCCTCAACTTTTTTTTATTCAACCAGCTTAATATTTAAGCTAACAAAGTCTTCTTTGAGTTTTTCCTCCTTATTAGCACATATTTGCAACAATTTTTCTTGATCCTTGCATGCAACTGTTAGTCTAGAAATATCGAATCTAATACTCTTAACATTATTCTCATCTTCACTGTGTGATTCAACATGATTTAGATCTAAATCATAAAATTTATAACTCAAAATAAAATCATTAATTCTTATACCTTTAAATTCATGATTTTATGATCTCTTCTCATCATCCGCTGAGTCATGTTCACTAGAAGAATGAGACTCTTGTGGATGAGATTATTGATCTTGAAGGCCCTTCTTTTTTTTCTTATTCTTTTTCTACTTCTCATTTTACTTATTTTTGTTGGTACCATCTCCAAATATGGATTATATATTGTCCCACACATGTTTGACACGTTTCAAACTCACTAGGCTCTTCATATCATCATCATGAAAATTCTTGTAGATTATACATCGTCCTTGTGCATCTTGCTGCAAAACTTCATCTACAATTTGATATTTTCCACAATTGTCACATACTAATATTATATAAATGTTAGATCCCTAAGATAATAATTTATATTTTACAATTTTGTACCATACCTTGTAATTTTCAAGGGTGAGGACAACCATTCTGAATATATATATATATATATATATATATATATATAATAAAACTAAATAAATTAATAAATTAATAATAATATTAATATTAATAATAAATAAATAAATCAAATTCCGCAAACAAACCTCAGATCTAGTCTCCAACAATCAAGAGCCCCTATTTAATACCAATTGTTGGAAACCTTACAAAACAGTAAAAATGTACATCACATAGATCACACATGAGACACAAGTTTTATGGTGGAAACCCTTCCACGAGAAAAACCACCTTTGTTGTTTCTTCTTTACTATGAATTTATATTAGTCAAGCAATTTGTCTTTTACATAGCTTCTTGATTCCCATCAACTTGGAGACTCAGCCCCATATACAATATGCCAACACCGATTGGCTAGGAGACTCTATTGTACTTATCAAATCAGAAGACTATGTTCTGTAAGGATCTACGAACTACCATCCACTGAAGGTCACCAGGATCAATGATCCTCGTCCAATTCCGATTGGACTATCCAACTACCATTGGATGTTAAAATTTTCCTTTCACTAAAGCTTCAATATCACTGCTCCTCTCTCATGAAGTCGTTGTTCCTCTACCACTATGTGTACCTCCTTTCATATATTTTCAAAATGGATCCAAGGTTCTCTGCTCAACAAGAAGTCAATTCTGCATACATGATCTTAGCAACAAGATCTCATCATGAAATCAAAATAAAAATAAACTCCACAACATGTGATCTCTGAACTAGAATAATTATGACCACATCAAATATGAATACAATCAGACCCTCACAATAATAACATGTTGCATAATACAAATAAAATCATAGGAAAATATGTCTAGGTTCCAAATTCATTCAAAGCTCCAACAAACTAAATGTGAGGATCACTAACATCAACACTACCCAACATCATACAAAAATCTCCAAGAAATATATACTCTAGAAACTTCAATTTTGATCTATTATGAAACATGATTTAGATATGATATTTATGCATCCATTAACACTCATGCACTGAAGCATCTATGTTATAATAAAGTTTTGAAGCATAATATTCTTCTCTACAACCTTCTCACTCACATGCATACATCATCAATTAATACTCAACTCCAAGATCAAGTGTATAAAATTTTTAGGGAAAAATTGAGCTTGGGGCTAGGATCAAAGGTGCACAAATTGGACCAAATAAATCCACTAACACCACAAATTGTGAACTAAATGCATCCACATCATTGGAGTACCTTTTCAAAACATTTGAGACCTACAATTTTTGAAGCCTCTAGGAATTTACTTGCTAATTTTATTCCAATCAACATGAGGAATGCAGAGAAAATATCATGAAGAACCTCAGTCACTTGAATAACACAAGAGAAACTCAATTTTAAGCTTCAATCACATGCATAAGCCTATCTCCCAGTGACCGGAGCCTTTCAGTCACCCTGATGACCCATAATCCATGCGACTGGGGCTAAAGATGAGTAAAACCAATGAATCTTTAGTCTATAACACCTGTCATCAATTGGATCCTCTTCTCCAACATATATACAAACCTCCAAACCTATGACATGGCCTCTGCCACATTTTCAAGTGGATCAAACATGCCTCCCAAGTGTCACTGCAAAATTGACCTAGAAGTCCAACAACAAGATTCGAAAGAGTGCCAACAAGTCTGCCACTCTCCATTAAACATCTAAAAAAGATGAAACATCTCTGATAGATTTGCAAGCACCTATGTAGCACCATCATCAATCCATCACATCACTACGATAACTCATCCTCATAAGCATAGACATGAAAACCTAGTTGACAACTCAACTAGTGTGCTATGCACCACCTCTATCACATGTAGATCTGCATCATCCACATGTAGCATCATCATCATCATCATCATCATGAGACAAACACACTGAAACAGATCATCAAGTGTGCCATAAAATTTCACATCATAATCAATGCCAACACGTGCCAAGAAAAATCAACATAAGTGACATCATATTGTTGACATCAAGGCCAACATAATTATCCCAATGTCAACTCAACTAGAAACATCATGACCATGTTTATATCAATACCAACACTAAAATGCCAATAGAAGCATCCAGAAAATTGGAATGGAAATATGGTATATATAAAACACTCTTATAAAAAATTATTCGAAATTTCTATTAATAAGTCCTCCTTTGAAACATATTTTGGCTATTTTCCACCTTCACTTTTGGATATTGCATATGGGAAAAAAGGAGGGGTGAGGGATGATCTTGCCAAGGATGCCTTAAAGGAAGAAAAAAATTGTTGGGAAGATTATTAAAGTCCATATGCAAGTACATGAGATACTATAGAACTCATACGAAAAATATAACCCTAGGGATTATTAACATAAAACATAAAATTTATTCAAGGTGGGAGACATAGTATGGTTATAGTTGAAAAATGAGAGGCTACAGGGTCATGGTAAGAAAATCATGGCTCTATGATATGGTCTCTTGATTAGGGGAATTTGTAAAAAATGGGCCTAAAAAATTTACTTACAAAATTAATTTTAAAAGAACCAAAGAGATTCAAGATAATTATGTCATCCCCAGGGGAAAATATTTTGGAGGGAAAAGAAAAAAGCTACTTTTTATTGAATTTTTGGTTTATAACATTATAAGTTTTCTCAAATTTCAAGTGTAGACACTATTTAGACACAAAATTCAATTCCACATCCAATGAGTACCACTCTTCATACTTCTGAGTATACCCACATCGAAAAAAACATGAAAATACATGAAATAAGCATGTTGAACGCGCTTTTTTCATGTATTTTCAAAAAAATTTGTTGTGGGTCTACTCTGAAGTATGAAGAGTGGTAATCATTGTGTTATCACTCTATAATTTAGAATATTGGCTAGACTAAACTATAAAGCACAACATCAATACCGCTCGAAGCCTACGATCTAGCCTTCCTAAACTCAGAGAGGGATCTCTTTATTAGATTTATATTTGTTTAAGTTTACTGATATTAGGCTAGTTAAATTGAATGTAAGAGTTGTTTGTTTGATTATTCTTGGTTGGATATAAGGGGCCTTTTCTAAATAGTTTTCATTAGGCTATGGAGTCAAAATAGGCTGGGTATACTCATCAAATCTAGAGCGAATGAAAGGCAAGCTAGCTGTGAATACTAGTGTTTATAGCTGAGTGGAATTATGGGATGGAGAAGAGTGCTTTCAGTAATGACTTAAGAGCAACTAAGAATTCTTAAATCATACATAATAAGAAAACATTGAAATTGTAAATAAAGTCAAAACTAAGGTACTCAGAAACAAAAAAATCTTAATCTAACCTTCTTGCTTTACAAATATAATTATAAATGAAACAAATGAAGAGATTATAGTGGGAAAAAATTAAACATGATCAAGGAAAAACATCACCAGGACACACAACACATGAATCTTGCAGAATGATCTCTTTATTGATGCTCCAGCTTGAAAAGTACAAATACTTGCAATGAAAAGTGCTTACAAAACT
This sequence comes from Pinus albicaulis, assembly GCA_034641835.2. Classification (NCBI taxonomy): domain Eukaryota; kingdom Viridiplantae; phylum Streptophyta; class Pinopsida; order Pinales; family Pinaceae; genus Pinus; species Pinus albicaulis. The sequence goes on from CM076579.1 coordinate 637,173,599, forward strand.
AGGTTCTAACCCTTGCTACAGAATGAAAACTTATATTTAAACTATTTCCACCAGATTTCCATTATCGAAAGGGAAATCGGTTCATTTACTATAAGAGTAACTAAAAATGGGTCTGTACGTTTCATGCATGGACGCATTGTGATTGTTTCTAGAAAAATGTCTGAAGCCGAAGTGGAAGTGTCCCTTCATTGTAATGACCCTCTTGGTAGGTGCCCGACGTCCTTGTGGAGCTGTTATCTAATGCTGTGGAGGTCTGTTGTGCTAGACAATATGATACACTGGATGTGCTGACACTGAAAATTCACTAGGCTTCCTGCTTCATCACTAAAATAAGTTGTCATCCTTCCTAGAGCCTGCATATATTTTCCCAACTCTCTGAAGTCAGGATCTTGGTCCTGTTGAGCTTCCTATAGACTTCATCAGTCTCAGCTTACTTCACAAATGTTGGTTTTAGATGAAAAATATGCTTCACCTCATGTTGTATGAAGACATCGTTGTTGTTGACTTCATAGAATTATTTCCCGATCATGGCGCTCTTCAATTTTGTGATCTTGGTTGTGTCCTCGGAGATCTATGTGAGCTTCTTTACATAATCAGTCTTGGGTATCAGCTTATCATTGATGAAAAACAAGGAAGGAAAACCTCTTTTGTTTAGTGGCTCGATCCTATTGAAAAAACTACTCACCCCAATCTCCAACTGATGGCATATTTCTTCTAGCTGGGTGACTAGAATCTTCTTATTCAACACCCTTTTAACTTCAAGGACAAAGGTTTTTTTATCAACCACTTCCAGTGGCTCCAATTTATGGCTGCTCTTGGAATTCAAGAATCTGATGATGTTGTTGGCAGTTTGGGGCTTATCTCGAGTTTCCTCATCTGTTTTCTCAATGGAAACCTTCACTACATCAATTAGATCCCTTTGTTAAAAAATTATCTGAATTGAGGGCCATTTATCATTTACAGACTCAATTATATCCAACCATATGATTTGCTTGACTCTTCCCACCATGCTACCAATTGAGGACTCCTAAAGAGATTTCTACAAATTTTCATTTAGATTTTTGATAATCTGCAACTTTGTGGCAAGTGCAAAATATTTCCTTTGAATTGTTCTTGTAGGTTAATGAGTTGATCCTATAGATTTTTAATCTCTGATGAATGTAAGGACATGTTATCCATTGCCTTGGCTAGTTTCTCAGTACTTTCCCCTGGTGCCCCTATGGATGATGTGGCTGCTTGGATTACTGTGAGAGGAATTTCTTGTAGGGGGATCATGGCCTTAGCTTCTTCTTTTGCTACTCCCTTCACTACATCCCTTATTTATTTTTGTCTTTCTTGGATCATTTTATCCATATCATCCTCCATTTTCTTGATCTTCTCTTCTTGTTCAACAACTAATTGCAACATTTCTACTTTCTCTGTTTTAATTGCTTCTATCTCCTTGCCCATAGGGTCTTCTGCCACTGGCATCTTAAGCTGCCTCCTCAAAGTAGCTATGTCTGGATTATTCTTCCTCACAAGGGTTTCTGCCGCTACTATGTTTAATGGATCGTGCCCAAGATGTATCACTAAATCCTCCAGAGATTTTGTCCTTGAGTATTTTGCTATGGCAGAGACCTTTTCCAACTTTAATTGTGACTGTGTGTTGGAAAAATTCACCTGTAGTTTTGAGAGCCTCATGGATGTGATAGTTAGGGTGGAGAAGATCATTTCCCCAGTCTAATTGTGCATCTCCATCTGGTCTATTGGGTGGATTTTCTTTGCATCAAACTCAAAAAAATTCTTCTTGTAGTCTGCTGTGCCCTTGGGCTGAGGAATTTGTGCCTCCAAGAATGCCATCCTCATTCTTCCCTTATTAGAGTCAAAATATGATAGGAGTCTACTCTGGGAGCTGCCTGCTTGTTTCCAAAACTGATTTTAGGTGTCGGTCTTGAGAACCTCATTCCTTCTCTTGATCTCCCTGAATGTTTCATATATGTCTTCCTCCTTTTGTTCTGTAGTGGAAGTAGATGTGGGAGTTTGCACATTCTGTTGCTGGAATGGCACGGTGGGAGAGGATGTGGAGAAGATTGGGTGGCCACCTACTGGAGATGAACTTGGTGAATCCCCAATTGTGATGACAGTTTGTTGGTTTTTCTCATTGCCTTGGTCAAAGCCCATGCTGATCCTGGCTCTCTTCCTATATTTAATTTTGAACTCCTCAGTGGAGGAATCAATGTCCATGTATGTTTGATCCTCCCTAGTCCTGTTACTTCCTATTTACTTTTTAGGCTCCTTTCCTTTGTCATATTTAACTCCTGCTACCTTCCTCAACTATGGAGTTGGTGTTTGGATTCCTAAAGTAGAGATGAACTGCTCTTCAGCCTCCTGGAGTGTGTATGCCACCCATTCTTCTTGGTTCATGCACTTCTCTATCTCCAACCTATGGGTATGGATGTAGGGTGTGGACTTGTTTTCCACCCTCCTCTTGGATATGATATTCATTGGATCATAAGACCAGGTGAAACTGTGTGTGAATTTTATCTCTTTTAGTATTTTATTTGCCTCTCCCCCTGCTGCCATGTTGTTGTAGATGAATGGGCCAATTTGGGACTTGATCCTAAATTGTGACTTCTTCTTGGCCAAAACAAAATGCACCTCATCAACATCTATAATTTGTATGATATACTCAAGGGAAAGATCCTCATGGAGAGGTATTTGGGTAGTTTATAGGGGGCCAATTCACTACCATAAACCCTGATCTCCATGTAGTTTTGGTAGAGATACCAGACTATTGTCCTGATTTTCTTTGTCAACTGCATCAATTTATTGATTTTCTCACTGACCCTAGGCTCTGTGGAGTTGCTGTGTGCACTGATTGTTGGATGAAAAAATAGGTCTACAAAGATCTTGTGTGAATAGTATTCCTGCTCCTTTCTCAATAGAGTTGTCCAAAAAATGACAGATTGGGATTGAGAGTCTTCACCTTTCTTTATCATGTCAAACTCAAACTTGCTGGATTGAAAACAGGTAAACATGTACACCAACATAGAGGTGTATATGAATACCCCTTCTTGTTGAAATTTCAAGAACTGATTGTGGATTGCATCAATAAGGAACTAAGGATAATTGAACATAACAGTGGGCTTGGCATCAACAGAAAAGATAGACAAGAAACCAATTATGTCTTCATCTATCCACTGATCATTATGATAACCTAACAAATAAGATAAGGTAGTGACAGTGTGCTTGGTCCTTTCTAGGAAGGTGGATGATGGATATGAGGGAATTTTGGTAGGCATTGGTGTATTGGGAGTCATGAAAAGCTCCAAGGTTTTGACCTTGCAGGAAAAATCTAAACCTTGGTATAGTCCTATAAGGGCCTCATACGAAAAAGGGACAATGTTCTCAACAATGGGGGCCTGCAACATCTATTGAATGGATGGGGCATTTACATAAAACAAAATCTCTCCTACAGGGTTCACTATGGATCTTTGTTTAATGTCATAGAAAGACTAACATTTTCTAATTAGATCAAGGCAGCTATGGGTTCTAGGGAAGATGTAATGTAGAAGGTTGGTTTTCCATAGGCTGATACCATCTGTTTCGTCAAGGATATTATCTTCAAGACAATAATAGACATCGAATAGGACGAGGTCTGAATCTATCTCTTGGATCTTGTAATCATTGTCAGCCAAGGGAATATGGTCCAAGTCTACCTGGGGGTAGACCATGGAATTGAAAGGCTACTAATCTGCCTTGGGAGGCATGATTTTATTTTTCACTCTTTGTATCACTTGCAATGGATAATGGGCTGCAAGAGAAGGGGAATAGAGAAGGGGGAAACAATATGAATTGATATTGAAGAATGGGTAAGATCGAAGGGGATTGAGATTGGAAATGAATTACCTGAAACGAGAACTGTAAACAATATCATAGAGTGTTGGTTGTTCTTTTGATGTGAAATTTACCCTTTGACCAAGGTGGTTGGTCGTGATCTCCTCTAAAGTTGTTTGTAAAGGTCACAACCTATAGTAATTCAATAGTAACAACAATGAAAACTTTGGCGCTGCAATGAATTTGGGTTTTAACATGTGGTTTGAGGGTAACCGTTGAGTTGGCATGGGTCTGTTGGATAATGGCCCGACCATTCGTGGCACAACAATGCTATTGGTGGGAGGGGATGTGATAGGGTGAAGTGGATAGGTGATGGAGGATGTGGCGTAGCGGAATTGGCAACGTTTATCGGCGACAATGATTTGGAGGATAGTGGAAACAACTTTTTAGAGGGGGTCTCAGGTGGCTAGTGGTAATAGAGAGGGGGGGTGCGAAATGGTGGGAGTGTGACACATGGAGGAGGGGTTGGTAATGGATAACGCCCATTTCAAAGCCCCCCCCCCCTCTCCTTTTTTAATGTCCAATGGCTGATGGGGGGGCGAAATGGATTGAGGGCCATCAATGGCGAGGTGAGGGGTGGAGATGGAGGGTAAGGTGGGAGGTGTTTAGCACTGGTGTGATGGGGTGATGGGAATGTGGGCTTGTGTCTGGGGATGTGTGCTAGGGGGAATGTGTGACGTGGCGAGGAGGTAGGACCTGATGGCTATTACACATCGCACATCGAAGGATTTAGTTATGAGAAGTAGAGGTAAACCTTAAAAATTATGAAGTGAAAAGTGCGATGAGAGGGAGGTGACGTGGTAGGGAGGGGTTCACGGATATCACAAATTGTATGTCGGAGGATTCATTTGTGAGCTGTGGGGGTAAAATTTTAAACTTGCAATGTGATAAATGTGGGGAAAAGGAGGTGATTTGGCGGGATGGGGCCCACGGATATCACAAATCACAAATCACAAATCGGTGGATTTAGTTCTAAGTGGTGGAGGTAAACGTTTAAAATTGTAAAGTGGGAAGTGCGGGGAGGGGGAGGTGACGTGGCAGGGAAGGTGGCACTACCCACAGCCCGCAGATCACAGAATTTACTGTATTCGTTAGCGCTATCCCTTTAAACTTGTGAAGTGTGAAGTGCGGGGAGAGGGGGTGACGTGGTAAGGAGGCGCCCACAGATATCACAAATCGCACGTTGGAGGATTTTGTGAAATGAATGAATGGCAAGGGATTTTTGCGATTTGGCCTATGCGAATTGTGATTTGGCCTATACCAATTGCGATTTGGTGCTTGGCGGGTCTTGGACGAGCTTAGGATAAAATATATTTATCCTCAAAGGATTTTGAAGTCTCCATTTTACGTTTTCCTTTCTCTTCTTCCTCCTTTGCATATTTGCTTACCTAAACTACTCACCTAACATTTTTTCTTCCTTTGTAGGATGCATTTAGACTTGCAGACCTTGAAAATTTTATTTTAAAATTATAACCTAACCCCTATCCCTTATTTCTCCTATTGTTTCAGATTAAGCTGTTGAACCAGTCTCATTTTCTACCTATCTAGTGATAAGCCAAGAGTAAACAGTTTGGAAAATATTTATTTTCTAACCTATCAATAGAAATTGAAAACTATGCAATCATGATTAAAATGTATGATTGGATAGACCTATCTAAAGAGTAGTGACATTTTAACTTGCAACACTTTCAATTTTATTGCTTTTTTGGGGTTCTTATTTCTTTTTTTTCTTTTCATTCTTTTCTCTTTTCTTTTTCTTTATTTTTTATACCCTCTTTTCTTTCTTTATTTTTCATTTTTCCTTTTTATTTGAAATCATTTGAATTTTGAAAATCCTTTTAAAAATGAAAACCTTGTACACAATATGAAGTATCCAGTCACCTTGAGATCCTATAATTTATAGGTTACTAATAGTGGCTCCAGCTAGGGATGGCGCTTCTTGAAAAGAAGTGTCAAGAACTTGAGACCAGTAGCCTTGGATGCTCCTTTTTCTACAACATTTTTAATTGCTTTCCTTTCTTTTTCAAATGATTTCCTTTCTATTTTTATATCTTCTCATCGAACTAGGCTTAGGTTCTTCACTTCGGGATTCAACCTCGTCCAATGAATTATTGAAAAATATAATATTGTGGTTTTTACAATGATTACAATTTAACTTGAGTTTAGAAGAAGTAATGGTTTAGCATCCTCCCATTGATAGGACCTCCAGATACTTCACTACCATCCAAATCTTTGAGAAATTAAGAATTATTTCCCCTGAAAGCATGAATGATGTGTGGCCCTTGCCAAAGATGATCAAACTTTCCATGCTTGCCTTTATCCTCCCTTCTGAAATCCCATTTCAGAACCTTATCACCAAGAATGAAATCATTGGCCTTGGTTCTCTTGTCAAATATATTTTTGATATTCTATTGCATCACTTGGGTTCTATTGTAAACCTATTCTCAGGATTGTTGCACCTGAATGGTGTCATTAATCCTCCTTTGAATGTCATTTGGTTCAGCTTGGACCTCTTGGATTATCTTCAGTACTGGAACTCCCAAGGAAGAAAGAAACATTACATCCATTCCATAAACCAAGTGGTATGGAGACATGCCAATTGATTTCTTTTTGGTGAGCCTATCAGCCCATAGAGCATTGATCATCTTATTGTTCCATGATCTCTTATTATCCTCTAGAAGCTTTTTAATGATGTTCACTAGGCTTTTATTTGAAGGTTTAGCTAGTCCATTACCTTGAGGGTAGTAGGCTGTTGAATGGCCCAATGTTATATGATATATGTGACAGAATTCAACCATATTTTTGGATCTAAATATTGTAGCATTGTCTATAATGATTTTCCTAGGACAGACAAATCTACAAAGGATGTTGGTTTCTAGGAATTTTATGATGACGGTGTTAGTGGCATTCCTAGAAGGGGTGGCCTCTATCCATTTGGTGAAATAATCTGTAGCAGTAAGGATCCATTTGTGTTGAGAAGAGGATGGAGGGTGAATTTATCCTATGAAGTCTAATCCCCACTGCTGGAAATGGCTTTCTATAGAAATAGGTTTCAGGGGTAAGGGCAGTAGCTTCCTCTTTCCTTCAAAGATTTGACATTTATGACCGGCAGTAACCATATTATGGACATTAGGAAAAATGGTGGGCCAATAAAAATCAGCTCTCATGATTTTTTTAGCAGTGGTTTTCCAGTAGATGTGGCCACGAAAATCACCTCTGTGGAACTCCTGCATTGCTCTATTTGCATCATCCTTTAATAAAAATTTAAGAAAAATGCCTCTAATATATTTCCAATACAAAACATTTTCCAAAATGCAGAACTTAACAACTTTGAGTTTTAGAAATCTAGCCTTTGTTTTAGATAAACTAGGAGGAGCATTCAGATTAGAAATTACATACAAAATATCAGCATACCATGGAGAATTCAGGAATGCTTCATCAATCGGTAGAGTCACCAGTTCCTCTTGATCATCTAATGTGTGTACCATGTTTATGTCTAGTGTGTGTAAATTATAATCTACCATCAATTCAGCTAGTCCTTGGCCTTTGATAAACTTGGTAGATTGATTTTCAAATCATACTCTAGGATCACTGTAATCCATTTCCCTCTTTTTCCATCAGGACCGTTTTGTGTTAGAATGTCTTTGACCAATGCATTTGGAACATAAGCAACGATATGTGAATGTAAAATATAGACTCTAAAATTTTTCAGTGCTTTAACCAATGCAAAAGCCTATGTTTCCATGATATTATATTTCAAAGGTGCATCTCTTAAGGCCTTGCTGAAAAAGGCTATTGGATGTTCTTTTCCTTCACTGTTTTTCTGTAACAAAACAACAACAATAGTATGTTTAGAGGCAAAAGAATAATCATGAAATATTTAGTGAAATCTAGACTGATTAGTACTAGGGCCTTTGTCAATGATAGCTTGACCAAGTCAAAAGGTTGTTTCGATTCTATGGTCCACTTTATTTCTGATCCCTTCTTTAGCATGTTAGTGATGTTCCTTAAAACTTATGCCAAGTTAGGTATAAATCACCTTAGGAAGTTGATTTTACCAACGAAGGATTGGAGTTCTTTCAAATTTCTGGGATGACTGATTTTCAATATTCCTTCAGTTCTGCTAGGGTCAATTCTAATTCCATCCTTAGAGATAATATGGCCTAACAATTTTCCTTCTTCTAATCCAAACAATGTCTTCTTAGGATTCAGGGAGAGTCCAAATTTTCTTCATTTTTCAAAAACTCTTCTCAAGTGTGTTAAATGTTCTTCATCGGTTTTAGAAAACACAGTGATGTCATCCAAATAAATCACAATAAAGTGGCCAATATCATCAGAAAATGAAATGTCCATGGCCCTTTAAAAGGGGCTCCAACATTCATTAGTCTAAAGGGCATTTTCGCATACATGAAATTCCCATGTAATATTCCCAATTAGCCCAAGCTAATGGGAATATTCATTTTTGTTTTATTTTTCTGTTGAATGAATAAATGTGTAAAGGAGGACAATAAAAACTCCTAAAACAACAAATAAATCAATGCCACATGTGAACAAGGCTAAATCTGGGCTAACTAAATGAGAGCCCTTAGGTGTGAAAGGGGATGAATGTTTTGACTGGGTCAACCATGAACAAATCAAAAATGTTGTCTTGGAGGAGTGGCCATCAATGAGGCACAAGGCAGTTTTAGTTGGAGGTGGCTCATGTGAAAATAGCTATTTCATTGAGATGGTTTAGGGTTTTGCAAGCTCTCAAACTTATAAAAGGAAGAGGAGAACAACATGAGAATGCTATTGATGATTATTTTATTTATGAATATTTTGTCTATTTAGACATTTCTTATTCTCCTTGCTATTTAGCAGAGAATAGTGTTGTTTAGCACTGCGTGTTCTTGATCGGGAATCCCACCTCTTTCCTTGAGAGACCTCTTGGAAGAGTTTGCATTTCTTGTCCACTATCAATCATTTGGCCAAGCTCTTCTTCCAACTACAACGCATATCCTGTTGAGGGTTTGGTTGTCTTTGTAAGCTGCAGCAAGTGGAGGCTAGATATACTCAGATCTAGGCCAATCTAGTGCCTCTTTTCAGTGGGGAAGGTTTCTATCCCATTGGCAAGAGAGTATTGGATGGTTGGAGCTAAATTTTCAGATATTGGCTTGAGGCCAAACATGTTCTAGAGCCTACAGTGCAGTTTTCCTTCCAAGACTGTGTTATTTGCAAGGGTACAATTGCAGGGTCTTTTGGCACACTTTTTGGAGTATTGGTTTTCATGTGATTGGAGATTTGCCCTTCACATTTGAGATCCATTGGCTGGGATCATCATATTGTATAGATTAGATCAGATCTGAAGCTGCATATATTCTGAATATTTCTGCAAATCTGAAGCATGAGATCTTATATCTACTCCATGTACTTCAATTTTTGCTGAAAAACCCAAGGGGCATTTGAAGAGGAGCCTATCTAGTGTATAGATCATATATAGATCTAAATTTTTGTACAAATATCTACTCTAGAGCTGAAGTGTAATATACAGCTATTTTCAACCAATTAAATAACGCTGTCAAGCTCTTTCAGTCATAATATATGGTTGCAGCACCTCATTTTGAGGATTTCTTCATGTAAAAGTCTTCTGTTTCCTGTTGTACATCTTATGGGATTCAATATAAATCTGATTTGTTGTTGGAAATGTAAATATTGAGCCTCCATATTGGCCTCCTTCTCTTACTTCTTTGAACTGCGTTATTTTTCTGCAGTATTGTTTAATATTGCTGCATGTTTCCCATTGGGAATATTACAATGGTATCAGAGAAATCATCTTGGCACAGCCAGTAAGAAGCCAATATTTTTTCAGAAGAAGAAGAGCCTCTTACTGACAGAGAGAAGAGGTATCTAAAAAGAAGACAGAATAATTTTTTTTACACAAATGATGATAAAGATAAGGGTAAAGCCCCCGAATTTGGAAGTGATGAAGAAGGAAAGGAATTTGCAAAGATCCTTTTGAGAGCCATGAAAGATCTTGCAAGAGAGATAAAAGAGATGAGAATGGACATAATCAAAGAGTCTCCTGAGATATTCCATCTTGGAGAAAGCTCTGGCATGTCTCACCACTATAATGATCAACCAGTGCATCAACCACAGATTTCTGAACTCTCTACCATGCTTACCTTTTTGGCTGTGGGAAATGAAGGGTTTCAAGAGAAAGAATCCCTTGAAGACTATTTTGAATAATATGAGTCTCAAAATTAGAGATTAAAATATCACTTTTTTTCAAGAGTTCTGTCACCTGAAGGACAAAAGAAGACCAAGGCATCAACATAGAGATGGTGGATTCACTTAGAATCATGATCGACATCACTCTATGGGAAGATTATTTTTACCCAATTTTGATGGGTCATCCAAGTGTTCTGCCAAAGCAAGGGTAGAAAAACTTGACATATAATTTTAGTTGAACAAGGTTCCAAAGATGGAAGCTATCAAGATTGTAGTGCTGCACTTTGAAGGTGAAGCACATGACTGGTGGTTCCATGGCTTGTCTACATTAGGTCATGCCAATGTGACTGCTTATTTTGAGTTCAATAGAAGGTTGGTGGAAAGATTTGACAGAAGATATCTAGAGGCACCATTCATGAGCCTTGCAAAGGCTAAGAAATCAAGTAATATAGATTCTTATATTTCTGAATTTTTGAGATTATCTGTTATGGTTCCTGATTTGTTTGTAGTAAGAAGGGTGTACATGTTCATCGATGGTATAGATGAACCTCTTCATGGGTTGGTAAAATATACCAAGCCCAATACCTTGCATGATGCCATTGAGAGGGCTAGATACCTTCAATATTCCTTGCCAAAAGAAAAGACAGACTTTAAGCACAAGCCCTCTTTTCCTTCTAAAGGAAAGGAAGAGAAAGCTGCTCCTTCCAAGGAGAGCTCATACAAGAAGCCTCTTGATGATGAAGTCCGGAGATATCTAAGGAAGAAGAAGCTATTATTCACTTTCCAAGAATCATGGGAACCTAGACATAGATGTGCTAATGGAAAATCACATTACATAGAGGTCTTCCCAGATCTTGAAGAAGAAGAAGATGATGAACCAAGAAGAGGTCACAGCGCTGACACTGTTGAAGGAGATCCAACACCATCAAGAGATGGGAATGGAGTATTTTCTCCTATTGGAGGAACTCTTGCATATTTGAGAGGAGTACCTAAGCACTTTACCTTAAGAGTTCAAGGTTCAATCATGAATCAGAGGGTTTCTATATTGATTAATGGTGGGGCCACCCAAAACTTCATTGATACCCATCTTGTGCAAAGGAGGGAAATACCCACTGAGACTTTTGAGGGATTCTCTGTTCTGGTCCCAGGAGATAGAAAAATGCAATGCATGCATTATTTCCCATCACTTTCAATCACCATGGGTACCTAAACTTTGGTTGATCACTTCTTTGTGGTTGACATACTGGACACCAATTTGATTTTGGGTGTTTAATGGTTGATTACATTGGGGAAAGTCACCACTAATTGGGAGGCTTTGCAAATGAAATGGGTGGAAAAGAATACTGGTGAATCTCAAATTATCAAAGGCATGCATACATACCCCTCACATAACAATTCCACATAGAAAACAGAGATGGATTTGCATAGTGGAAGCAAGGACCTTACAGTCCCATCTATTATGTTCATGATATTTCTGCATGGGACACTCTTATCTAGTGGAAAACCACCTGGGAGGCCACTTGATTCAGATTTGGTGGGGAAGACCTCACAACATGATGCTCCAAGTTTAGATCCAGGAGGGATTGGAGCTCTTGAAGACAAAGCTACAACACTAGGAGTCTTGGGTAAGCTCAAGAAGGAGGGAGATCTTCTTCCCTTATCATCCTCACCCACTCTCATTTCTAGTTCTGCACTGTGGGAGGAGAATAATGGAATGAATGGCCTTCCAACATACACCTTTGGCATGGGGAATGTCAAGGAGGAGATTAGCAACATGACAAAAATTTATGTTGATACATTACCAGTGCTATCATTGTTGAGTAGTTTAGATCTATATTGGAAATCCAAACTGTTGGTGGATTATTCCAAAGATATTCACACTAGTATGATACTTGATGAGCAACTACATGAAGAGGGATATTTAGTCCAAGGAGGAGTCATCTATCATCATGGTAGGATCTTCTTGTCTAGAGCCTCCAAGCTCAAGAAGGAGTTGCTACAAAGAGCTTACAAAGATTTCTATTTCAACCATATGTATTCCATGAGGATCTACAACATCATCATGAGGAGCTTTGATTTGGAAGGCTTGAAAGAAGAAATATATCAGCATTTTCAAGAATTCATGTGCTATGTGGAGTTGGGGCAGCAACATGACTCTATGAAGGAGTTATTTCAGCCATCTCTTCCTTCTTTTGAAAGAGGAGAGGGATCCATGCTCCACTCCATTTGTATGAGGAGTATTTTTGGTGAAGAATATGCTCATGTAAGGCATGATTTATTTTCTGATTGTACATATTATTTCACCATGTTTATGCAGGCCATGGCTCCAAGGAGGAGTGATACATCATGTAAATCCTATGGCAAACTTTGAGCCACACAAATTTCTGAATTTGGCCACTCCCTTGATGAACAAAGGGATATTTTCCATCATGATGGGTGCTTCCCAAAGGCACCAAATACATCTCACACTTTTAGCCATAGTAAGATAACATGGGCAACAATTAAGTGGTGGGAAAACACTTACCATACCTTGATCTGATGCAGGCAGAAGATGCACTGCGTTGGTACCATATGTGTGACTATGACCCACCTCCACATGCTCAAATTTATGTTTGTGTATATGTAGTTTTTCTTCCATACATTGATGATATACTTTTACTTTTTATGGGAGTGTATGGAGGGACGATGGGAGGCATGTATGTACCACATGGGATGGAGACTCTCTATGTACCTTATGCTACATGTTTTAGGGAGAGCATTGGTTCAGCCATGTTTGTTTCATTTGAGTTATTGACTCCTTGTGGGATGGACTATGTACATCTCATGATGCCTTTGGAGGAACAATTCATGGAGGGTTGAATTGGTTAACACTTAGCTTATGGAGGAAGCTTAATTCATGATGGTGTCACCAATGGAGGAGGAGAAATGTTGCAACACTCAGCCTATCAGTTTCTTGAGGACAAGCAAAATTTTGGAGGGGAGGACTGTAATATTCCCAGTTAGCCCAAGCTAATGGGAATATTCATTTTTGTTTCATTTTTTTTGTTGAATGAATAAATGTGTAAAGGAGGAAAATAAAAACTCCTAAAACAACAAATAAATCAATGCAACATGTGAACAAGGCTAAATCTGGGCTAACTAAATGAGCACCCTTAGGTGTGAAAGGGGATGAATGTTTTGACTGGGTAAACCATGACCAAATCAATAGCGATGTCTTGGAGGAGTGACCATCAATGAGGCACAGTGTAGTTTTAGTTGGAGGTGGATCATGTGAAAGGATTTATTTAATTGAGATGTTTTAGGGTTTTGCAAGCTCTCAAAATTATAAAAGGAAGAGGAGAACAACATGAGAAGGTTGTTGATGATTATGTTATTTATGAAGATTTTTTCTGTTTAGGCAAGTCTTATTCTCCTTGATGTTTAGCAGAGAATAGTGTTGTTTAGCACTGGGTTTTCCTAATCAGGAATCCCACCTCTTTCCTTGAGAGGCCTCTTGGAAGAGTTTTCATTTCTTGTCCACTATCAGGCATTTGGCCAAGCTCTTCTTCCAACTACAACAAAGATCATGTTGAGGGTTTGGTTTTCTTTGTAAGCTGCAGCAAGTGGAGGCTATATCTACTCAGATCAATCTAGTGCCTCTTTTCAGTGGGGAAGGCTTCTATCCCATTGGCAAGAGAGTATTGGATGGTTGGAGCTACATTTTCAGATCTTGGATTGAGGCCAAACATTTTATAGAGCCTACAGTGCAGTTTTCCTTCTAGGACTACATTATTTGCAAGGGTACAATGGCAGGGTCTTTTGGCACACTTCTTGGAGTATTGGTTTTCATGTGATTGGGGATCTTCCCTTCACATTTGATATCCATTGGCTGGGATCATCATATTGTATAGATCAGATCATATCTGAGGCTGCATATATTTCTGAATATTTCTATAGATCTAAAGCATTAGATCTCAGATCTACTCCATGTACTTCACTTTTTGCTGAAGACCCCAAGGAGAATTTGAAGAGGAGCCTATCTAGTGTACAGATCTGATATAGATCTAACCTTTTGTACAAACATCTTCTCTAGATCTGAAGTGTAATATACAATTGTTTTCAGCCAATAAAACAATGTTTTCAAGCTCTTTCAGTCATAATATATGGTTGAAGCACCTCATTTTGAGGATTTCTTCATGTAAAAGTCTTCTATTTCCTATTGTACATATTATGCGCTTCAATATAAATCTGATTTGTTGTTGTAAATGTAAATATTGAGCCTCCATATTGGCATCCTACTCTTACTTAGCTGAAATGCGTTATTTCTCCGCAATATTGTTTAATATTGTTGCATGTTTCCCATTGGGAATATTACATCCCCCAAGGCATTGTAAAAGGTGTTTTATCTTGGTCATCGGGGTGTACCAACACTTGATTGTAACCAGAGAAGCCATCTAACAAAGATATCCTACTGGAACCCACTACCCTTTGTAATATGTGATCCATATTAGGTAAAGGGTAGTTATCCTTAAGAGATACCTTATCAAGGTTTCTGAATTCAATGCAGAGTCTGATCTCGCCTGTTTTCTTCCTATTTGGGACAGTATTGGAAACCCATTGGGAGTACCTAAGTGGCACTATGATTTTTTCTTCGTACATATTCTTGATCCCTTTCTCAACTAAAGGAATTAAAACAAGATTTATTCTTCGCAATTTATGTCTGAATGGCTTTTGATTTTCTTTAATTGGAATCTTGTGCTGAATGATGCTGGTATCATAGGATTTCAAATCCTCATAACTCCATGCAAACACATCAATAAATTCTTGGAATAAGGCCATATATTTTTTCTTTGTAATAGTAGGAAGAGATTTAAATAGTTTTATGATTTTGGGGTTATGTTCTATGCCTATATTACATTCCTCAATGTCCGTTTCAGTTGGCTATATTTTGGGTTTTTTGGCCACATCATTAAAGTCAAATAACTCTTCTAAAGGGACTAGCATCCTAGGAATATTATTGTATTTAAGTTGGATTATTTAAAATTCCTCTTTTTCCAAGTCTTTTTTTTTATCGGTATTATATACAGTGTTGTGAGCGAGAATATCTACAGTAGTATTTACATCTAGAACAACGACTTGTGTTTCCTCAGTAGTTTTTACCTTGATAAGATTGTCTTCCTCACAACCCATATCCACATTACTTTCTTCAAATTCATCTCTAGATTGCAGGAAGCTCTCAATTTGTTTATCACTACCCAAAAATTGCTAGTACCTCATGTTGTCTGGCACTGAAGGACGGTGTTTGAGCTCAATTGTATGTTGTTTGTTTGGGTGAGGTAGTTTATAGGTGCTTGTTGAAACAAATAGGTCATTGGCTAGGACATTTTGATTTCTGGGAATGACTGCCACATCATATTCCTCAAAGATCCTAAAAAATTCAAGGACAACATTTCTATAAGCTCTCAGTCTAGGGTGTTTGGCTGCATATAGCCCTATAACCTGTTTAATGACTAGCTTGGAATCACCTTGAAAAAATATCCTTCTTGCTCCTAATTTTTTTTAACATTTGTAATCCCAAAATCAAGGCCTCATACTCGACAATGTTGTTTGTGCACTGGAAATTTAATTTGTATGAATGACCCTGTGCACTATTATTTCCTATGTTGTACACCCAGATTTTTGGCCTAGAGACATCTTGGCCACATGATCCATCAAAAATCATGTTCCAAAGAGGGTCATGGGCATGGTCTGGTTGTTCTATTTGGGTTTGACTGTCAATGTTTTCTGTGGGATCATTTTCTACTTGGGAAATTTGTGAATCAGTGATTCCATCATTATACAAAATGAAAGAATCCAAGTCAGTGTGATAAAAGTATAAAGGGTAGTTGTGAGGCTTTTCTTGGCTACTTACCATCTACTTCATTGGTGTTTCTCTATAAAGCTTTGTTGGAACGAGGTTCCCTAACTTGCGTTTCTGGTATAATTTTGTAATATTCGGTCTTGCATAGGGGTTTTGGGGTGGGTCAAAGCCCCTGATGTTTTGTAATGGGTTAAAGGGTAGTTCTAGGGTCCGCAAACCATGGTTTGTGGACCATCGGATAGCAAAGGCTACAATGTTATAAATAGATAGATAGTTGGGTCTAGTAGGGTAGTAAGAAGTAAAATTAAAGCTACGTGTGAATTGTTAAGATCTGTTTGGGTTGTTTTGGGTAAGGACTCCTGTTGGTTGTGTGCGTGGAGATCCTCAGCCTTGTTGTGTGTGGACCGCAATAGGCTGTGTGCGCGGGTTGTGTTTGGGTTGTAAGTGGATCTTTGATGCTAATGAATACGGAATATATTTGAAGTATCTTTGTGCTATCTAGACTGATTGTGTTTACTCCTGAAGTGCATTTGTGATATTTATTTAAGCTGCGAATGTATTTGTAATCTGGAATTAGCTGCAATTATAATTTTCTAGGATGGTAGTTGCTAATGCACACGTGGATGCGAATGCATTGATTAGATATGTTAGTGACAGTGGCCTTGTCATGGTTATGTGTTGATTGTACTATTAAAAGAGTTGCGAATAGACTCATTCTGTGCAAACCTAATAAGTTGCAACACAGATCTACCTTAAATTACCTACTCTCTCCCAGGGAGTGGAAACCTGGTTTCAGCACCCTCCCATACTACTTCGGGTGAGACCTTTGCCTGAAAAAGTAGGTCATTGCCAAAAAGGGCCAGTAGTATAGGGGTTTGTTGGCAAAACTTAACCTATGAACCTGGGTCAGGACCCCTTAAGCCAACAAATGGTTTTGTTTTCGGGATCGGGAGGATTTTGAGAGAGAGATTGAGTAATGCCATGAGGTCATTGGAGACCTGAGAAACTGAAGCTCAAATATTGGTTTGAGAGACAGATTCAGGAGTTTTCTATAAAAGAGAATCGCAGCACGAAGCTGACAGCTGAGAAGTAGAAGAACAAGTAAATATTCATCGAAATCTATGAAATTTTCTTTGTAACCTTTTCGCACGAGCTACAGGAGTGGTTAGCAAGGCTCGTAGAATTCCAGACGTGTTGGAAGGACGATCAGGTTATGAAATGGACACCAGAATTGATTCAAAAGTTGGAGAGGAATGGAATACTATCACACGTATGGTAGATCACTAGGTGGATAGTGTGTTGGGAGGGTTCGTGACAGAATTTGTAGTCGATCAGTTCGTATCCTATTCTGAGGCAGAGCGGAGGTTCTTCAAAGGTTTCCAAGGTAATTTTTTGAGAAAATTTCCATTGTTAATCAAAATAGTACTCTACGAAAAGGGCATTCTGTGCAGCCACACCGAATGAAAGACCTCTAATTAGAGTGAGAGTACAACACGAAGTGGGAAGTAATAACGAACCAATTGAGAAGGGGATAGATCCATCTATAGTCCACTGAGGGAATTGGTTGCGCACACAAAAAATATTCCTCTAGCCACACTGCCTTCAAGTCAGCATAAGGGTAAGAACTCCCCCACACCTTTTCCACCACCAGAAGAATATATGGCCACACACATGAAGCTACCCACTTTCAAGGGTGTAGGAGATGAAGATATGGACTGATTTTGGTTTGTAGTAGAATCAGTATGGACTGCGCGAAATGTGGCTACCAATGCTGTAAAGAGAGTGTAGCTATCCCTTGCCTTTGAAGGAAGGGCCTTGGAATGGTATATGGGATACATAGGCTAGCATCCGGATCCATATATTCAAGAGATTAAGAAAGCTTTAAAACAACAATTTCGGGAGCCTAAGTCCTACTCGCAGCTAGTAACTAACCTAAAAGACTTTAGACAGGGACCCACTGAGTCTGTATGGGAATTTGATCAATGGTTGAATAAGGTCACCAGGGATGGGGAATTTTAGTATGATGATAGGCAGCACAAGGAATGGTTTATCACTATACTCCTACCTCACCTACACGGACCTATGGGTCAGCAGGAAATTGAGACGCAAGAGAAAGCCTTGGAGATTCCTATGAAACTAGAAGCTACGACAAGAGACGATGCCCAGTTTGGGGTGCAGCAGATCTAGGGATAGCTGGAGGAAATGCACCTTGAAATCCAGAATCTACGAAAATAACAAGGGAAATAAGCTATCCTAGACGTATGGTGCATAAGATGCAGGGTGTTTGGCCACACCAAGGATCAGTGTCCTCTGCTACTGGACTACATGCAGGTTGGGGGACCCAGCCCATTTCAATCTAAAGAGGATGTAGGACCAAGTGATCCGACGTTATGGTGTGCCGATTGTCATGTAGCTGGACTACATGATACCAACCAATGCCCCCATCTTGGTGCTTATGTTTCGGAATTGAAGCAACAATGGTGTCGATTCTACTCCTTTGTAAGACATGACAAGCATAACTATCAGACCTATGACTTGATGATAGAGTGAGGGAACCTATACAGGGTACAGGCTGACCCTTCTTCGCCACTATCCCCATCATGTAGAGGAGGCTCCCTAGCAAGAGGTAGGGGAGGGAGAAGGGGTGGAGGCACAGGCCGGGGAAGAGGGCGATTGATCTGTTACAACTATGGAGAAATCAGGCACTTCGCAAGATACTGTCTGAACCCTGCATGACAATCTAGCTGATATTGTAGACAATTGGATCACGCCATCGAAGATTGCCCAGTACTGATGGAAAAAATGCAAGAAAAACAACATACACCAACAAAGAATGTGCAAAGGGTTAAGGTGGAACCATGTGATGAAGGAACAAATATTAATGTCATAACATGCAACGACATGGCTACTAGAGGAGCTGAGGAGAAAGCTGCGGCTGAACCCCTTATCCGGAAAGTTGTTGTCAAATAGGAAGGCTTGGACCTACAGAAGGTGAAAGAAACCTTTATCGCAGCCTGCAAGGACTTTTCCAAGCATGAGGCATCTACCTCTAAGGCTCCAAAAAACCTAAGAACGGACGACGAAGTTAAACCATTTCTACAGGTATGTTTGAAGCTGCTACACAACCAAAAGGCAGTAGAAAATCTTAAAGCACTAATATACAACTGTGCACAAAGAACTAACCCTCCCACATAAGTTAAGGATGTTCACAAACTATACAAGAATAAGAAAAGCACTGTTCAGGAAATGCGGCTATCGGCGCATATTGGTGATTATGAGATGGATCAAGTCATCCTAGATCTAGGGTTAGATGCGAACGCCCTACCCAATCAAACATGGCAGCAGATGAGAGAACTAAAGCTGGAATGGTCCACTATACAACTATGCGTGGCTAACCAATAGAAAATCATACCATTAGGGAGGCTGTCAAAGATTATGGTAGATATCGTAGGAGTTAAGGTACGCACAGGCTTTGAGGTAATTTAGATTTTGGAAGATGCAGACCCTTATCCTGCACTCCTAGGACTCGATTGGGAAAAAGACATGGGAGGTATTATCAACTTAAAGAAAAGGAGCATGATTTTTGAGAATGAGGGTACGAGATTAATAATCCCTCTAGACCCTACAGAAGGAGAGCGATATACAGAACTAGTGCGCGAAGGAGACGATGTAGATCATAATTATAAACTCACCGCTTGGGACGAGGATTGGATTAATCCTACAGCTGATGGTGTGCTTTGCTAGGAGAAAGATAGTGAATGCCTCTTTGACTCTGAGGGGGAGATAGAAAATTGGAAAAATTAGTTACATGATGTGTCTGCTCTTCGATGTCTCAGTATCATGAAAAGCTTCTGATGTATCTCCTTAGAAGTAAGATAACTGCCCTACCTTGATGGTTCTGGTAGTATTAGAGATTTTTTGTGAACATTTGAAGCTGAAGTCCCAAGGGAGCGAAGAATGTGGCTGCTTAATCTAGAAATGTGTGCAACCCCGACGCGGTGGTGGGAAACACATAAGGGGACGTTCTAGGATTGGGAGGAATGTCGCGAGATGATGGTCCTGTGGTTTAAACCCTTGGTTCACCTATGCGTGAAGACTTTCCTTGGCCTAGGAGACCCGCGCAAGCACTTTTCTACATGAATGGAGGAATTTTGTGAAAGACCTACAGATGAATGGGTCCACCTGTTCATTCATGCCTTGGGGCCAATCCCCACCGCATGGTATTTAGATGCAGAACTACATCAGCACATATGCCACTCGAAAACCCTGAAGGACGTGTTTTTAGGGACATTCGGGTTTATAGGTGGAATGGAGGCACTCAACGAAGCCCTGCAGGATATAGATGCCTTAGTATTTGATGAATCACGCCCTCATGTGGAATACAGGGCACCAGCTTGGGATACACAGATGTAGGATATTGTCAACTGCCACAATCTATCAATGGAGGAATGTGATGAAGACCCACGAAATATCACTATCCCAGAATTAGAGGGAGAATGCGCAGTTGTTGGACCCCTGTTACAGACCGTTGATGTGACCAAGCCTCTTAAGCTAAGGGAATTCAACATTAGAAAAAAGGAGCAACCTAAACTAGCTAAAATTGGGGACTACTGGGACGATGATAGTGTGGGGAGAGTCGCAGAACTCCTCACAGAATACCAGGACATGTTTCCTAAAAAATTCTCGGAACTCAAAGGGATTACGAGGGACCTAGGGGTCATGCACATCACTTTAAAACCAGAAGTGCGCCCTGTTAAGCAGTGCCCTTATTGATTGAACCCCAAGTATAAGCAGAAAGTCAGGGAAGAACTTGACAAAATGATAGCCATCGGTATCATCGAACTGGTAGAACAGTCTGATTAGGTAAGCCGTATGGTGGTCCAGGAGAAAAATACCAAAGGAGAAATAATAATCTGTGTTGACTTCCACAAACTAAATGATGCCTGTGTTCGCGATCCCTTCCCTACTCCATTTTCTGATGAAATTCTTGATAGCGTGGGAGGGCAAGAAGCATACTCATTTACTAACAGGTTCTTGGGCTACCATCAGATCAAGATTTCACCTGAAGATCGCAGCAAAACTAAGTTCGGCACTGAATGGGGATCCTTCTAGTACACTTTCACGCCGTTTGGGCTCAAGAATGCCCCTGCCATATTTTCATGGGTGGTGGTCGCAATATTCAAGGAATTCATCCAAAATTTCTTGGAGGTGTATTTTGATGATTGGATAGTATTTGGTTTGGTAAAGAATCACTCTCAAAACTTCGCATGATGTTAGACACCTGTAGGAAGCACCAAATTTCCTTGAATATTAAGAAGTGCATATTTTGCGTACCTTTCGAGATCTTGCTAGGCTAGATATTCTGTCGACAGGGATTGATGGTGGACCTGCCAAGGTCACAGTTATCATCAACTTAGCAGTCCCTACCACTAAGAAACAACTGCGCTCTATCCTCAGACATACAGGCTACTACAGGAAGTTCATTAAAGGGTACGCACTAATCACAACATCCATGGAGAAGTTATAAAGAAGGATGTTTCATTTTTTTTGGATTCAGAGTGTCAAAATAGCTTTGAGTTACTCAAAGAGAAGATGGTTTCCACACCTATCCTCATATTTCCTGACTGGGAAAAATATTTCCATGTACATGTCGATGCATCAAGGATCGCCCTGGGAGCTGTCCTTACGTAGCCTGGGGAAGGAGACATCAACCATCCAGTTGCATTTGCTAGTAGAAAAATCTCTAGTGTGAAGCGCAACTACTCCACTACTGAGCACGAGGGGTTGGCCATGTTATATGACCTGCAGAAATACCATCATTATCTGTTAGGAGGGCACTTCAAGATGTTTACAGATCACTAGGCTTTGAAGTACCTAGTGAATAAGCTTGTGTTGGGGGGGAATATTTTCCGATGGCTACTGCTATTTCAATAATATGACTTTGAGATCATCATGAAGCCGGGGAAACTAAATGTCAGGCCAGAACACTTATCCCAAATCGAAAGTGGCGAAGAGCCGACCAACCTAGAAGAAGGAATGCCGGATGCATAGTTTTTTTCTATTAAGGTAGTTGATGCACACTTCGCACATCATTCACTTCTTAACTATGGGGGTGGCACTTGCAGAGTATTCGGTACAACAAAAGAAAGAACTGATAACCCGCATAATGGATTTTACCATCATAGTGGGCCACCTGTATAAGCTCGGAGCTGATGAGGTGTTGTGAAGATACATTTTGGATCATGAAAGACACGCCATCTTAGCAGAAGCCCATGGGGGCATAGCAGGAGGTCACTATGTAGGGCAGGCGAGGGCGCAAAATATATTGAGAGCTGGGATATGGTGGCCCACACTGCATAGCGACTCTCACGATTATTGCAAATCCCATGACACATGCCAAAGGATAGGAAGACCATCTCACAGAGACAAAATTCCCATGCAACTGCAGATGGCCCTACAAGAGTTTGAAAAATGGGCCATAGACTTTGTTGGCCCCATCAACCTGCCAGGGAAGAAGACTGGTGCACACTACATTATCACTGCAATTGATTATGTAACTAGATGGGACAAAGTGCAAGTTGTGAAGGATTGTACTGCAGATACCACTACGCACTTCATTTTTCAACATATTCTAACCAGGTTTGGTTGTCCAAAGATCTTCATGAGTGATAGAGGTATGAATTTTTCTAATGAAAAAATACATGCCTTGACTGAAGAGTTTTGGATCCACCATGCGAAAAGCGCCCCGTATCATCCACAAGCAAATGGAGCTGTATAATATTTTAATAAAATATTGGAACATGCACTAACCAAGGTCTGTAATGTCAATCGCAGCAAATGGGATGTGTGAATCCTGTCAGTCCTTTGGGCATATTGAACCACCTTCAAGAAAATAACTGGGAAAACACCGTTTCAGATGGTTTATGGAAAGGAGGCCATTATTACCATGGAGTATATTGTTCCTAGCTTGCACATCGAAACCTTTACGAACATGGTGGAGCCTAATGTCATGGAGGAGTGGTTGGCGCGGCTCATGGCCTTGGAGGAAGATCGTTTCATTGCTAAATTCCATCAGCAAGTTCAGAAGGCCCAGGAAAAAGCATGACATGATCGACATATTTGGAAAAAGATATTTGTGGAGGGAGAATTGGTCCATTTATATGATATCTAGTTTACGAAGCACCCGAGGAAGTTCCGTTAGCACTGGCTAGGTCCCTATATGGTAAAGGAAATTACTGATGGAGGAGCTTTCTGGTTAGCCACACTGCGCGGTGATATGGTACCAGGATATGTCAATGGAAGTCGGCTCAAACCATACTGAATCAAATGACTATATGGTTGGAGTAGCTGTATGGGGCGGAATGCACGTAGGCGGGGGAACAAACGCAGGTAGGACCGTGGATGCGCTGGGAGCACAGGGGTGTGACGGGAGTGCAGGGGGTGCACTGGAAGAAAAGGGGCGATATACAGTTGTGAAAAATAGCTGTTGGAATAGTAAAAATGGGTAAAAAGAAAATTTTATCGTTGAAAGGAGTGGGAGGCCGGCAATTAATGAGGTGATTTCCAAAGATTTTTTACCATTTAATTAATGGTAAGTTTCAGATAAACTTCACCCAACCATTGGTCACCACCCAAGGCTATAAAAGTAGGAGGGGAGCTCAGAAGAGGGTTCCATACATTCTGAACAACTTGTGCCTTGCAATTTCTGGTAATTATTGTACTCTGTTCATGTCTGGGCGTGCTACCCCCTATGATAGTAGCAACCCTGATTTCATCTTCCGCGCCAGAATGACTGCATCTAATCCTGTTGAACCTTCACAGACTATGGCCTCGACGAAGAGAGAATCTGATGAAATACTGGAAGTCACCCCTGAGGTTGAGGAGGTTGTGTCCACACCGAGCAAGGGAAAGCAGGTGGAGAAAGAGATGGGGAAGGGAAAGGGCCAGGAGCAAGGGCCGGAGAGGACTGCGAAATTGGCTGGGGTGAATTCATGTACCTCCCCTTGAAACATGAAATACCCATAAATGGTGCCCCAGGCACGTTCACCTAACCCATCAAAGAGACCTTTGTCTGCTCAGGAAGAGGCTCGGATTGTTGAACCAAGCAACTAGCTACCATCCTATGTTTGGCCTCGTAGGCCCTTGGTGCACACACCCAAGAATATTGATGGGATGTGTGCCTATTTGCAGATGCCTTTGATTCTTGGCAAGGTCCCCATCATTGGAGAATCCTTTGGCAAGCTCCACACGGTCAAATTCGATGATCACGGCCTAGCCAACCTGGAGGTCTTCCCAGAATTGGCACCAGAATTATATCTCGAAAGGGTATTAGAGGATGGCATGCTGAAGGTAGTCCCCATGCCATGGGCAAGTGGGTTGGCTAGTTCAGGGTTATTACATCTATTGTGGATGCCTCACTTTGGCTACCACAATATCACTGACTGAATTGTGCGACAACTGCTAGCTCTAGTCCATGACAGCTGCTTATGGATCCAGGACCGCATTCCCATTGATGTAATGCTCATTCACCTTATTACTAGTCTTACCATGAAGGGGCTGAATCCCATGGAGCATGTGGGTAAGAAATATGAGCAATAGATCACTGATAAGGTGCGCGATGATTACCACCTTGAATGAAACACTAGGGGGTTCATGATCAGCACTATTAGCAACCTCAGTGCGTGCATGGGCACCTTGTTGTTAGCATGAAAAATGATGCGCAAATGCCAGGTTGCCATGGTCCCCACATATGTAATTCAGTTGGCTAGCTGCTATGAAAAAGGGGTCTGCTTCAACTGGTCCTAGTTCCTGTGTAATGAATTTCTGGAGAACGTGCGTGAAGCCTATGATCATGGAAGGGCATTCTGCTACTCCTAGTTGCTTCTCCTCACCACGTTGGTTTCATGGGAAGCCCTGGAAGACTCAATACTCGCTGAGCTCGAGCCAGATATGTGTGAAGGGGCATGGTATGCAAATCTATGGGATTCAAATGATGAGCAGCACATTGAAGATAATAAGGTATTTTGGGTCCTATTTCAAAGTGGTCTCATACCAACAATCCACTCCCATCCGCGCTTGTCACCAACAATATATGACAAGTACAAGAGCATCGCAGCGTTTCAGGTCACAATGTACAATGTGTAGATCTGGGGTCGTAAGGATCCGGTGTGGGTATCACTACCATACATGGTTGTCAACTAAGAGATCAACCGACTTATTGCCACTTGGCCACCACACTGGAAGCTAGGCTTCAAATCGGGTACAAATGACACTATAGGTACGAGCACCAAGAATACCACCCCACCAGATACAACCAAGGGGACAGAAGGAAATGGCAAGGACACTGAAAAGGGTGTGGAGCTGGAGTCGCAACATAATCTGGGCCCGGAGGGTCTGGATGTGCAGGGTACCCACTCCCCGCATGGTACGAAATGGATTGGTGACCCTATTAAAGGCCAATGAAAGAAACAACAAGCTACAAGGCTGGGTCGAGAAACTGGAGTTACTCTAACAGAGGAAGACATGGAGCAGATTGCAGATGTAGTCACCCTCGCCTCAGAAGATAAGTGGTTGGCTTTAGAAGAGTACCAGAAGGCCACGGTCGCTACACTCCAGTCTGAGCTCTGAGCTATGCAGTTCAAAACCGATACCCTACATACAAGCATGATTCATACGATGCCACCCCCAACAACCAGAAGTGAATTGATCATCACAATTGAAAGCCGCCTCTGCCCCTACCAATCACAGCATTCATTCTGAGCCCGCCCACCTTAGGATTGCAAGTCCAGGCCTACGAAGAGTTACAATTAGATTTGGCTTGGCTTCCACATGAACCACTATAGGTCTTCCATGCATCCCTTTTCGAGGTGATTCAACACAGAGACTGTCAGTTGTACCAGCAACTCAATACAGCTAAGCAGATGACTGTGGAGAAAACCGCCGAGGTGTCCCAGGCGCAGTCTGGATGCACCCTCGCCGCCATGGAGCAGACCAAGTTGGAAAGCCTAATCAGTAGTCTCTACGCAGATGTAACTGAGGATATCCCAGCTTCTGCTACCCCCTAGGTCAAGATTGAGGGGCTTATTATAGCACTAAGGGATTTGAGAACTGAAATTCAGATTGGCAAGACAAAGATGGAACAACAGATTTCTGCCTTACAGGCCAAATTGCAGCTAGAAAATCCACCTGAGGTAAGAGCACAGTGAGCCATGCTAGTCACAGAGGCCACCAATACTATTACCGCTCAAATTTCTCAAGGCACAGAGTTGTTGGAGACAGCTATGCAGCTTTGGTCTAAGGTGCAAAGCCACACTGTCCTCTGTGATTTCACTCAAGAGCTGTGATAGAAGGAGGAAGAGTTTGAACATATCAAAGCTACTATGTCCACTTTGATTCCATATCAGCGCCTGGCATGACTGTGTACCAGCCACACACTTAGATATGAAATTGAAGAGATCTAGCAAAAAATGAAGGTTCTTAGTGACCACTTCAAGCCTTGGGCCGATGAAGCCCTCAAGCTCTCTTAGGAAGTAGACATCGTAGTTAAGCAACTGAACCAAACCTTCGAAAGCATCACTGCTATTACAAAAGGTCCAACTTCACAGAAGTTGGTGGATATTGCTCAGAATGCTGGTGTGCAGAGCAAAGGAGTGTTTCCCCCACTAGTTGATGTGATCAAGCAGCTTCAAGCGAAGATGAAAACCCCATGGCCGTAGTGACTCGGGACCAGTCACAAGATTGTGTTGGGGGCTTGTTGGAACGAGGTTCCCTAACCTGCGTTTTTGTTATAATTTTGTAATGGTCGGTCTTGCGTAGGGATTTTGGGGTGGGTCAAATCCCCTAATGTTTTGTAATGGGTTAAAGGGTAACTCTAGGGTTCGCAAACCATAGTTTGTGGACCATTGGATAACAAAGGCTATGATGTTATAAATAGATATATATTTGGGTTTAGTAGGGTAGTAAGAAGTAATATTGATGCTACATGCGAATTGATAAGATATGTTTGGGTTATTTTAGGTAAGGACTCCTGTTGGCTGTGTGCATGGAGATCCTTAGTCCTGCTATGTGCGGACCCTGCTAGGCTATGTGCGCGGGTTGTGTTTGGGTTGTAAGTGGATCTTTGATGCTAATGAATGCAGAATATATTTTAAGTACCTTTGTGCTATCTAGATTGATTGTGTTTACTACTAAAGCACATCTATGATATTTATTTAAGCTGCGAATGTATCTGTAATCTGGAATTAGCTGCGATTATAATGTTCAGTGATGGTATTTGCTAATGCACAAATGGATGTGAATGTATTGATTATATCTGTTAGTGATAGTGACCCTATTATGGTTATGTGTTGATTGTACTTTTTATCACAAAATTGCACCTGATAGGCTGCTAACCAGATAAACTCATGTAACTCTTTCAAACCAATATTTTGACTGAAGCTTAGCCTCTTCAGTCTGAGAGGGCTCTCTCAAAGGGTTAATGATATTGAATAAAGATGTGCTTAGATGGCTAACTCTATTTAAGAAACAAATTGCTTATGATGGGTGTAGGTTGAAAACAGTATCAATATAAAAACATTAGGCTTATGGAGAACAATTTCAGTGATTCAGTAGTAAGCTTACTTGACATGGAAGCTGAGGTAGGTAAGAGTTTTTAACAGTAGTACACACACACATGAAACAAAAAAATACATAGTCATTTCATCTATAAAGGAAGTCAGAGAATTACAAGAATTAATTCTGAGTATTATAAATGAAAGTGACTGCAAATGGGATACATAAAAGATATATATAAGATAGATAGGCACTAAAAACTCAATCAGAATCTTAGGTTGGTCAAGTAACAAATCTCTGTATTGCTGAAATAGTCAAATTACATAAAGTTTCTCTTTGCCAAAAAATCTCCAACCCTTGACAAATTCAACTCTGTGTCCTTTAATATTCTTGTTACATTATGAGATGATTTGCCTCCTGTTGGGAAAAATACTGAGAAGGGGGGGGGGGTGAATCGGTATTTAGGGCATACTTAACTCTTTTACTTTTTCATGCTCTAAAATCCATACGCTACTTTACTTGATCAGACTCGCGTATATACGCGGATACCCTTCACAAAACTCGCGTATATGCAGAGATCTTAATATGCAATTAATTCATTACTTAGATCCTTGCATTTATTCATTCATCAGATGTTTATATAGCAACAGACATGTGCAGTAATAACAGAGTAAACCATCACACATAAGAATCACACATGAACACCAGGATTTTAGGTGGAAACCCAAGTCGGGAGAAAACCACCGCTGCCGTTGTCTCAGCCTTCAATATTTTATTATAAAGAAAACATCTTACAACTATGTACTGGCGCAGAATCATACCAGTACGCAGGGCACCCACCTATGCTCATTTACCAGCCTCTCCTGGAAGGGAGCTACGACCCCCTGCTCTCGTTTACCAACCTCTCCTGGAAGGGAGCTACGACCCCCTGGTCTCGTTTACCAGCCTCACCTGGAAGGGAGCTACAACCCCCTGACTGAAGGCTACAACCCTCAGCACCACCATGGACCACGTTTCATCAATTTTCAAACTGGATCCAAAAGCTTTCTTTAGAGGACAACTTGCAGACCAGTTTTCATCATATTGTCAAACTGGACCCACTCCACATATTTAATCTCAATCATACATCAAAACTGATACTTATCAATTCAGACAACCCAGATCTGTAGAATACATTTTAAACAGATAGCAGTAACACAGCAGAACAGATCAGACATTTCATACTTCATACTTCAGCAAACCCTAGTTTTCATACGTGCTTTCCTTTCATTGATCCGGCGTATATACGCGCCTTCATGCATATAAACCCGCGTATACCTCTGCACATACTCCAGAACTGATTTCACTATGCATACGCGCTTTCACTTTATAAAACCCGCATATATACGCGCTTCCGCTGTAATAAAATAACGTATAGATCTTTAATCATTACAGAGCAGCATACTTCTTCAAAGAAGATATTCAGTTCATATTTAACCCTTCACTTCAGACAGATGTTCGCCTTATCTCATATCTAATCATTCCATAAACATATCTAGAAGATACAAATACATTTCAGATCTAGATAACCTTCTTCATCATTTTCTTCATAGGTGCATCACAGATTCA
This sequence comes from Pinus albicaulis, assembly GCA_034641835.2. Classification (NCBI taxonomy): domain Eukaryota; kingdom Viridiplantae; phylum Streptophyta; class Pinopsida; order Pinales; family Pinaceae; genus Pinus; species Pinus albicaulis. Next base: position 637,202,679 of record CM076579.1, read on the forward strand.
GATCTATCATCAAACTGTTACCCTTTCCATTCAGACATAATTCAGAGTGAAGTATTCATTCAAACCCAGACTCATGCTCACCTTTTGCACAATGATTTTCTTCTCCTTATATAGGGTTACCCTTCATCCATACCATGAGTCAAAACCACATAACTTCCAATGGTATTCCTGGACGGGATCATATAGGCGAACCATCACTCAATACAATGGGTCAATACCATGGTAGCAACCCCTAGTTTTACATATTTAGAGCAAATTTGACCATACGCGGCTTGGTACGTTATTTCCCGCGTGCATACGCTACTTCTATTAAGAAAACCCGTTTATGCCTTGTGACATACACTTTTCATCATTACTCTTGCACATACTGATATTTCTTACTTCTGCAACTTCTGTACTACTTGTAGAACATCAGATTTACATCATTAATTAGTATATCAAGTCAGTTTCCATCAAGTACAACTTCATCAAGTAGGTTTCCATTATATTCTTCAAGTGTTTCCATCATCTTCATCAAGTGGGTTGCCATCAAGGACAACACATTGCATCATATTGCCAACAATCTCCCCCTTTGGACTTGATGGCAACCACGATGGTGTTTGATCACCACAACAGATAGATACATTAAGCATAACCATTATTCTTTCCTTATTCAAACACCATTGTCACTCTCCCCCTTTGACATCAAGGGAAAAGGGCGGATCAATACCAACACAAGGTTTTTCTCCTCATGTAGACTCCATGCTCCATGTAGATCTGATGTGCACTGAAGTTTCCATGCTCCCCCTAAGTTCATGCTGAATCTTCAAACATATTTTTCAATGAAGTACATGACTCTATGACCTTCCTATCACCAAGGACTCATACTTACATCAAAGATCCAACCAAGTGGATTTACATATGAGACTCAAATACCCAACCAAGAGGGTTTACACATTTTGACTCAAGTACCCAACCAAGTGGGTTTACACATTTTGACTCAACTACCCAACCAAGTGGGTTTACAAATTTGAACCAGTCCTTACATGACAGAATATTACAATTTTTACATCATAGGTCTCATCATGACCTTTTTATCAAATTACAAATATGACATTCTATGACCAATACCAGAAAGACCTCAAGAGAGAGATCATATTTCAGAACCATCATAATGCCAACAATGCATTATACTCAGCAAGGCTAATGCTCCCCCTGAAAATGTACATCCAAGCATCCTTTCCATATGACCAAGGCTCCTCCTTAGCTTGTGCAACATGAAGCTCTTTCAACAGCAAGTTATCAGCAGCATGATCTGTCCTTATCTCTGAATCATAAGACTTCCATCTCATCCAAGTGTGAAAGCAACGAAAACTCTTCAGCAAAAGGCAAACATGACTCATCCACAATCATAAGAAACCATGTAACATGTCATCATCATTTAGAAATGAGAAATAAATAGATACAGTGCCAATAATACAATCATTAACAGTCAGACTGATGCTCCCCCTGAACCTGTACTCCTGATCTTCAGTTGTCATACAAATTTTCTTAACATAAGTGCATACGTGACTGTCTCTACTGAAACTCACGTGTATACGCGGCTTTAGTTCACTGAACCCGCGTATGGAAAGTGAAACATTGAAAACTTCACATTCCTTCATCTCCCCCTGAATTTTTACCTCCTGTACCTGTCTTCTTTACATCAGATGCTCTGTCAGAAATAATTATAACCAGAATAACTAGAATAATGAGAATCATCATACATTTCTCCCCCTGTGACGATACATTATTAATCCCTATAATTTATCTCACATATCTCCTGCAATCATTAAGAGAAGTAAGCTTTAGAAGCAGATGACTGCTGTAGGTTCATTATTCCCTACGTTTCTGACCGGTCCTCCTTCCTATTCCAGCTTTGTTTGAAATTTCTAATTGTGTGTTGAAGATTATCCAACTTCTCAGATCTGTTCATCCTGCATTCTTTTTCCACATGTCCATACTTGTTACAAGCATAACATCTTATGTGACCAGAGAAGTAAGCATAAGGATCATAGTATGTTTCTCTGTTCTTCCTTCTATTGCAATCAGCTACTTTATGACCATACTTGTTGCATGAAAAACAATATCCCTTGAAGAAACCAGAGTACCTTTCTGAATAGAATCTGTTTGATTGTGACTGAAATGATCTGCTTCTGCAATTTGCTGCAACATGCCCATAATTATGACATTTAAAGCATTCAACATTATTGATACTTCTATAGTTAGGAGCGAAAGATTTCCTTTGAGAATTCATAATTGTTGGTTGCCCTTTTGTCTCTTTCATTTCTTCAGGTTTTGCTTTGACATCCTTTGAATCTTTAGCACTTCCTTGTGAACTAGATTCTCCTTTAACTGTTTCATGAAAACCCAGACCAAGTTTGATAGAAGGAGACCTTTGACTACTAAGAATATTATCCAGAATCTTGGTACTGTCTTGAAACCTCAAAAGTTTATCCTTTTCTTCTAATTTACCTTTGAGAATGTTTACCTCAACTTCCAATCTTTGGCATTGCTTCTTCATACTTTCGTCGACCCTTTTTCCTTCTTCTACTTGATCATTCAGATTTGGAATCTCTTCTTTCAACCCATTTTCTTGATCTTCAAAATTTTGTAAGAGTTCTTCCTTCTTTTTATTCGAAGATTCGAGATTTTCTTTTAGAGAGATGATTTCTGCTTCAAGTTCTTCATTCTTCTTGTTTGATTTTTCCAGATCTACTTTCAGAGAGATGTTTTCTACTTCAAGTTCTTTCGGATCTTCTTTGAGAGAAATGATTTCAGCTTCAAGTCTTGCATTCTTCTTGTTTGATTTTTTGAGATCTGCATTTAGATCGTTGATTTCTGCTTCTAGTCTTTTAATTCGATTGGATGCATAAGTATGAAACCTTTGATACTTGTCTACCTGTCCATTCAGCATTTCTATTTGTTCTTTCATTTGAGAGATCATCTCTTTGTCGATAGATTCTTTCTTATTAGATGATCTTTGTAGTTCTTCAAATTTAATCTTGAGAGCTTCTTCTGGATCCATTATATTCCTTTCACTATCTTCATCATTGCATGCACAAGAAAGTGAATCACAAGAACAATTATCAATACCTGTTTTATCATCTTCATTTTCTGCTGCACATGTTTTCTGAGATGTCCCCTTTTCTTGAGTAGCCTTCTTCTTTTGCTTCTTTGCCATGAGCACTAGCAGATCTTGGTCAGAATCTTCTTCATCTTCACTTGACACTTCATTTTCATAATAATTTTTTCTCTTTTCCAATTGTTTCCCTTTACCAATGATTATCTTCATAAGGACATTTAGTAGCATAATGACCAGCTTTTCCACAAGCAAAACACTTGAAGGGAAGCTTACCTTTGAATCTTCCAGTTCCTAGTTGGAGTTTTCTCACAAAATTTGCTTCTTCTTCTTCTGATATATAATTTGATTCCTTGACATCTGTCTTTTCTTTTCCTTTTGCATACACCTTAAAAGCAGCTTCTTTGATTTGAGAGGGACCTCCTTGTCTCATTTCATAAGCAGTCAGAATACCATGTAGTTTAACAATAGTAAGAGTTTGCAGATCTTGCCTTTCTTCAATAGCTGAAACTTTTGACTCAAATTTTGAAGTCAAAGATCTTAAGACTTTTTCCACCAGAGTAGTATCGGTTATGGTTTCACGCAAACTTCTCATACGATTTACAATATCATCTAGACATAAAAATAAACTGGCAATACTCTCATCACTATGCATTCTTAAATTTTCATATTCAATTACGAGGGTTTGGAGTTTTGCACTTTTTACCTTTGTATCTCCTTCATAGCTCAGAATGATTTTGTCCCATATTTCTTTTGCTGAATTTAGCTGCATCACTTTAGCAAATTCTGGTTCAGACATGCTTCCTAACAAAACATTGACTGCTTTGGAATTGAATTCATATTTCTTCCTTTCTGCTGCATCAGTAGGAATACTTGCTGGATACTGATAACCTTCTTCCACGATTGCCCATACTTCTGCACCAAGACTTTGCAGATATGATTTTGTTCGTATCTTCCAGAATAATAGATTACTTCCATTGAATAGAAGTGGCTTTAAAGAAAATACTCCTTCATGACTTCCCATTGCGACGGATCTCCTTCAAGCGATCAAGCTTCTGCACAAGGACCCGCTCTGATACCAATTGTTGGGAAAAATACTGAGAGGGGGGGGGGGGGGGTGAATCAGTATTTAGGGCATACTCAAATCTTTTACTTTTTCATGCTCTAAAATCCATACGCTACTTTACTTGATCAGACTTGCGTATATATGCGGATACCCTTCACAAAACTCGCGTATATGCAGAGATCTTAATATGCAATTAATTCATTACTTATATAGTTGCATTTATTCATTCATCAGATGTTTATATAGCAACAGACATGTGCAGTAATAACAGAGTAAATCATCACACATAAGCATCACACATGAACACCAGGATTTTAGCTGGAAACCCAAGTCGAGAGAAAACCACCGCTGCCGTTGTCTCAGCCTTCAATATTTTATTATAAAGAAAACATCTTACAACTATGTACTGGCGCAGACTCATACCAGTACGCAGGCACCCACCTGCGCTCGTTTACCAGCCTCTCCTGGAAGGGAGCTACGATCCCCTGCTCTCGTTTACCAGCCTCTCCTGGAAGGGAGCTACAACCCCCTGCTCTCGTTTACCAGCCTCACCTGGAAGGGAGCCACAACCCCCTGACTGAAGGCTACAACCCTCAGCACCACCATGGACCACATTTCATCAATTTTCAAACTGGATCCAAAAGCTTTCTTTAGAGGAAAACTTGCAGGCCAGTTTTCATCATATTTTCAGACTGGACCCACTCCACATATTTAATCTCAATCATACATCAAAACTAATACTTATCAATTCAGACAAGCCAGATCTGTAGAATACATTTTAAACAGATAGCAGTAACACAACAGAACAGATCAGACATTTCATACTTCATACTTCAGCAAACCCTAGTTTTCATACGTGCTTTCCTTTCACTGATCCGATGTATATACATGCCTTCATGCATATAAACCCGCGTATACCTCTGCACATACTCCAGAACTGATTTCACTATGCATACGCGCTTTCGCTTTATAAAACCCGCGTATATACGTGCTTCCGCTGTAATAAACTAGCGTATAGATCTTTAATCATTACAGAGCAGCATACTTCTTCAAAGCAGATATTCAGTTCAGATTTAACCCTTCACTTCAGACAGATGTTTGCCTTATCTCAGATCTAATCATTCCATAAACATATCTAGAAGATACAAATACATTTCAAATCTAGATAACCTTCTTCATCATTTTCTTCATAGGTGCATCACAGATTCAGATCTATCATCAAACGGTTACCCTTTCCATTCAGACATACTTCAGAGTGAAGTATTCATTCAAACCCAGACTCATGCTCACCTTTTGCACAATGATTTTCTTCTCCTTATATAGGGTTACCCTTCATCCATACCATGAGTCAAAACCACATAACTTCCAATGGTATTCCTGGACGGGATCATATAGGTGAACCATCATTCAATACAATGGGTCAATACCATGGTAGCAACCCCTGGTTTTACATATTTAGAGCGCATTTGACCATACGCGGCTTGGTACGTTATTTCCCATGTGCATACGCTACTTCTATTAAGCAAACCCGCGTATGCCTTGTGACATACACTTTTCATCATTACTTTGCACATATTGATATTTCTTACTTCTGCAACTTCTGTACTACTTGTAGAACATCAGATTTACATCATTAATTAGTATATCAAGTCAGTTTCCATCAAGTACAACTTCATCTAGTAGGTTGCTATTATCTTCTTCAAGTGTTGCCATCATCTTCATCAAGTGGGTTGCCATCAAGGACAACACATTGCATCATATTGCCAATACCTCCTATATAGATTCATCGAATTTTTTCCTAATGACACCTTGCATAACCATAAAACACCTACTTAATGACAACTATCCTACTTGAAAGTCCTTATCCAACTAGGACTCAAACTGCTCATTATTACATTTAACATCTTTATCCTCTAAAGAAATTACATCTTTGACAAGTCTACTTTCACATGTTTTAATTGGAATGATGGGGTTCCTCATTACATAACCACTTAATTTAACCTCCTATAAAACTGGAAACAAAATCTTTCTTTTTAGGCAAATTGATCTTCTTCTTCCACGAATGCTTTGGATACTAAGTTATCTTTATTTCGTGGTCTTTGATCATTGAATAATTGTTTTCCATAGTTCCTTAACTCTTAAATAAGATCTAGCTATATGAAAATGCTCCAAAACTTGCTAAAAGAGCTCCAATACAGTACGCTACGAAAGTAAGGCAGTTTTGTAGCGTACTTTTGTAGCGCTTCAAAAATGCCATTTAACCTCAAAAAAATTTATTCTTTCCTTTGGCATGGTATTCATCATCCTTAGATGCATCTCCCACATCAATTTTACCCCATAACAACTACCAAAAATGGTTCAAAAAGGAAAAATAATAACTACAGTAGTTTCATAGCATTTTGATGTCCTTCAAGCCTAGGCACGCTACGAAATTGTTGAAAAGTGCTGAAAATCCAGATTTTTGTATAACTTGCAAAATGAACCTCATAAGTGCCAAAACCTGGTTTTTAACATATCATTAGCCTTAAAAACCATAAATAAACTCACCTTATGATCATTGAGGCATTTATTCCTCATTTGTAATTGGTTGAGCTATTGGCTCTTCAAGCACTGTCATTTTAAGGCCTTTTTTCTCTAACTCTTCATGAATTAGTTCAAGTTGCTCTTGAAGGTCCTTAACCTGGTCTTTCAATATTCTATTGGTGGCTTTCAACTGTGTGTTCATCCTCCTGACATGTTTTACCTCTTTCCTTGCTGAAATGGTCCATTTGATAAGTTGTTGTGTGTTATCCAATGTATTGGAAACAGTGTCAACTTGTTCTTCCCAATTTTCCTTCATCTTTTCAAATTAAATCTCCTCTACATTGTGTTTCCTTGCTTCTCTTTTCATAATAGAAATTTCATGATTGGAAAATTTCAATCGTTCTTCAAGGAGCTGCAACTCTGTTTTTTCCATCACCTTATCTTTTCCTTTCTTTGTTTTGCTAATTTTATCTTTCTCTACATGTGATGAAAGGTTAATGACATCCTGTGGTGGTTGGACTATGACAATAGGCGGTGGAAACTCTCTACTGCTCTCTAAAATCTTCCTAGAATGCCTTGTCATAGGTTTTCTTGCTTGGAACATGAAACCTGCGTCCTCTCCCTCAAATTCTAATTTCTTTATAGATTTAGCCTTTTTTAACTTCTGTCCACCTTCCTCTATGTCCTCAACATGGAGTATAGGAGTATCTTCTATGTCAATGACATTTAAGATATCTTCAAGATTTCCTTTAGCTATTGCTTTGTCCTCTACAACCACTGTTTTCTCTTCTAAGGCCACTGTTTGGCTCCTTGTCCTCCTTTTTGTTTCTTGTTTACTCGCATCTTGTTTTTGTTTTGCAGGTTTGACCACTTTTGACTTCTGTTTTGCAGGTGGGATACTTGGTGTTTAAAAACTCTACAATTGATTTGTCTCCATCAAAATTGCCTCATTTAGTTATACTCTTGTATTTCCACTTGGTTCTGCTATCAATGGTTCACTTTTCTCTACTGCTAATGATGATGGAACCTTCCTAGATTTAGGAGTTTTTGAAGGAGTAAGAGCATCCAACTCAAAACCACTAACAAAAAAAAATGATGACCAGTCTCTGCCTAAACATTGGAGTTCAGCTAAGACCATCAACTTCATTAAACCATGATGAAATAATGAAGTCTCACTCCCTTCAGACTTTTCTTGGACCTTATTTGCCATTTTTGACAAACTTATATGCAAAAATAAAGGCATATAAAGGGAAATCTTACCAGTAAACTGTGGAAATAATTTGAAATGATATGAATACACTTTGTGGTATCTTCCTTCACAAGTAAAGTACTTTTGGATGATAAGAATAAATTTTGAATATTTGTCTTTTATGTAACTCCTTGGAACAACATTGGTGAGATCCATTTCACTATTTTTAGGCTTCATGAATTCTTTGGATTGCTCCATGTTAAACTTGAATCATTTGAACCACTTCTGCTGTCCTCTTGGGATGCCTGTAGAAGTTTCAATAACCTCTGGTGTGATGGAAAGAATTAGCATTCCCACCTTGGTGGCTGTTCCACTAAAATTCAAAGCAAACTCTTTGGAAACCTATTTATGACAACCTTGTAATTTCTCACAAAACTTTAGGCAACTTGTCCTTCTGAAATATTCCATTGATGTTGGGTCTTCATTGATCAAATTCATGTCTGGAGATTCATATCTCAGGAATTTACCACCCTTACTTGTATTTCTTTTCTATGCCATGTTTTCTTCAATGTCTTCATAGCTTTGCTTGATGAATTGCAACCTCGCTTGATGATGCTTAATGTAAACCTTTAAAAACACGAGTCACAGCTTTGGCATAGTGCAGTAGTTCTCCAAAGCTTGATATCATGTAAGAAGGAATTGGAAATAAGAAATGACTGAATTAGGAAATGATTTGAAGTTTTGATGTCTTCTCATGACCTTATGATGACTCATACATACCTAAACTGATCATGATGACTGCAAACCTGAGCATGTACCTTGGTTTTATCCTTCCATGACTCGAATGGAATATAACCTACTCATTCCAAACAAATTTTTGACACCTAACAGCTAGAATAGAAAGAAAAATATGAAACCGCGCTTTCATAGCATTTTTAGTGTTAATTTGGTTGTTTTCGCTAAGAAACTATCAGCAGTTTCGTAGTAAAAAGTGACTTTTCACAGTGTATTTCGCTACAAAACTGTGGTTTCTTGGCTAAAATGGAATTTTCAGTACAAAAACCTTGGAAATTGAAATCAGTCAGAAAATGATGAGTGATGTGACATGAGGGAGTTTAAAAATGAGTGGGTTTGGACCTTAGGGTAACCTAAAAAAAGAAGAATTTAATATTTGTCTTAACCAAGCATAAAAAATGAATGCCACAACCTAATTTTTTTACACATGAACTTATTCAGCCTTGTGAAATGATGTTTCATTTTTTTGAGTGATAACAGTGGCTCCACTTGGGATGGTGTGCCCAGCGGTCACCATAGAACTACTAGTTCCAGTGATGCTATCCATCTTTTTGAAAAACAAAAAACTTTGAAACTGCCAAGAATTTTTCTTTAAATTCTAATTGGCTTCACCTTGGGCTCAAGCTTGATGATTCAACTTGTCATTATTAGCAGAAAAACACATAAAATGGAATATACACAATGATATGAATGATCAACAAATTTTAAGAAGAGTAGTTCTTCAGAAACCTGCCATTGACAGGCCCTCCAATGCATGGTTTTCCATCCATCTCCCGTGGAATGTAAGTGTTGTTCCCATGGAATGTAGAAATTTTTAATAGACCCTTCCAAATGTTCTCAAACTTACCATGTTTCCCCTTCTCTTCAATCTTGGCCTCCCATTTCGAAACAACGTCTTGGATTTGAAAATTTTCTTCCTTGACCTTCTTTTCAAATGTCTTCTTGATTCTGTTTTGAGATTGCTTATTATTGTTATAGACTTCCTCTTTCTTCTCTTGAAAATATATCATCTGATTAATTATTCTCTGAATTGCATTTGGCTCTTCCTCTAATCCTTGTAGCAGCTTCATGACATGCACTCCTAAAGATGTAGGAAAGATGGCTTCGACTCCATATACCAGCTCATAAGGTGAAGTTCCAATTGACCTCTTTGTACACACTCTATCAACCCATAGAGAATATTTCAGCTTCAAATGCCATGACTTCTTATTTTCCCGCAACACCTTCTTTACAATCCTCACAATGCTCTTGTTATAAGATTCAATAAGACCATTCCCTTGTGGATAATATGCAGTAGAATGCACAAGAGTAAGATGATATTGATGACAGAAACTAATCATATTATTAGACTTAAATTCCTGAGCATTATCAGTGATGATCTTCATAGGATAGCCAAATCTAGACAATATATTATTTTCCAAAAATGAAATATTAACAGAATCATTTTCTTGCCTAGTTGGGATTGCTTCAATCCATTTGGTGAAATATTCAGTTGCTATCAGAATCCAACGACGCTGACCTGATGATGATGGATGAATCTTACCAATAAAATCTAGTCCCCACTGCTGAAATAGTGCCTCAAAATAGATAGGCATCAAAGGTAAAGGTACAAGCTTCTTCTTACCATAAAAAATATGGCATTCATGGTAGGAATCAATATTTTTGTAAACATCTTTAAACATTGTAGGCCAAAAGTACCCTGCTCTAAGAATCTTGTTGCTGTAGCCTTCCAATAATGATGACCTCCACAATATCCATTGTGGAATTCTTCAATCACTTTATCAACCTCCTCTTCCAGCAAACAATTCAACAAAATACCACCGGTGTCTTTCCAATATAGATTTTTGTCAATGATGCAATATCTCAAAGATTTTAACTTCACAAATCTTGCCTTGGAATTTTTCAACTCAGCAGGTGCTCTATAATGATGTAATACAAATGCTATGTCCTTGTACCACTTTTAAATGATATACTTTTCTTCAATGGGGATCATTTCTTCCTCTTCAACAAAAATTTCTGATATTTCTGCAATTAAATTCATGTCAAGACAGCCAAAATTTGGCTGTGCCATCAGCTTTGCTAGACCTTGTCCTTTGACCAATGTTGGCTTGATATCTATGTCATATTCCAGTAAGTTAGCAATCCATTTCCCCCTCTTACCATCAGGGTTAGCTTGAGTTAGGATGTCTTTCACAACAACATTAGGGACAAAAGCTACAATGTGAGAACGCAAAATGTAAATTCTGAAATATTTGAGAGCTTTGACCAAGGCATAAGCTTGATTCTCTAATATGTTGTACTTCGGCTCTGAGTTACCTAATGTCCTACTAAAAAATGAAATGGGCTGCTCAGTACCTTGCTGTCCTTTCTGCAACAAAAATCTAGCAATTGCATTTTTTGATGCAAAGGTAAAAACTAGAAATTCTTTTGAGAAATCCATGATGCTCAACACCGGTTCTTGGGTGAGTGCCTTTTTTATTTCCTCAAATTAGTGCTTTTATTCTTCTGTCCACTTGATTTCAACTCCTTTCTTCAACATCCTTGTTATTTCCTTTACAATCTCAACAAAATTAGGAATAAACCTCCTCACAAAATTTACCTTTCCAAGAAAAGACTGAATCTATTTTTTGCTTCTAGGAAAATCCACTTTTTGAATTGCATTGACCCTATTTGGATCAATATTAATCCCATCTTTAGAAATAATGTGTCCAAGTAATTTACCTGAAGTTAAAGAAAATAATACTCTTGGTGGGATTGAGAGAAATGCCGAACCTTCTACACTTTAGCAGAATTCTTTCCAGGTGCTTCAAGTGATCTTCTTCCCTCCTTGAGAAAACTGTTATTTCATCTAAATAGACAACCACCATTTTTTCCTTCTCCTCAGCAAAAGCAATGTCCATTTCCCTTTGAAAGGTAGCTCCTAGATTCATCAGACCAAAGGGCATCTTGGCATATATAAATTTTCCCCATGGTGTAGTAAAGGTTGTTTTTGCTTGATCATCCGAATGCAGACGTATTTTATTATAACCTGAAAAACCATCAAGCATAGACATCCTTTGGGAACCAACAATGTTTTGCAAAATTTGGTCGATCTTTTGGATAGGGTAGTTGTCCTTCAGAGAGGCTTTGTTCAAGTTTCTGAAGTCAATGCATATTCTGATTTCTCCACTATTTTTACTGACTGGAACCAAGTTTTCAAGCCACTTTGAGAATCTAATTGGAACAATGATTTTTGCATCAAAGAATTTCTTGATTTACTTCTCAATCAGAGGCATGAGAAGTGGGTTAATTCTCCTCAACTTCTGCTTGAAAGGCTTTTAATTTTCTCTAATGGGAATAGTATGTTGAATGATAATAGGGTCATATTTCTTCAAGTCAGCATAACTCCAAACAAAAACATCTATAAATATTTTCATCATCTCAATATATTTGTGCTTCATATCAGCTGAGAGAAACTTTGAAAGTTTAATCATTTTTGGCATAGCTACTATACCAAGGTTACAACTCTCTACCTCTTCATCATCAGCTTGTATCCTAGGAGATTTGCACACATCATTCTGATCAAAAATATTCTCAAGGGGTATGAGGCCTTTGGGTATAGAGTTATTCTTCAGCTGTAACACTTCATAATTTCCCTTAGATTCAGCAAGCATGTTTTGTTGATCTACTTGTATATTTTCAAACTCTTTTTTTAGCTCAATAAAGTTCTTTACTTGTTGGTCATCCTCAAAAACTTGCCAATGGATAATTTTATCAAGGATAGGTGGTATATGGAGAACCTCAACCTCATATTTTTCAGTGGAATGTAAGGGAATGATGAAAATACTTGCAGAGATAGCTAGGGAGTCAACAATAGATTTTTGATCCGTAGTCTTAACAATGAATAAATGTTCTTGGAAAATTTCCAACATGTCCATGACTAGGTTTTCTATATGCCCTGATTCTCACATCCTTTTTTTGATACACACCTTCAACTTGTTTAATAACTAATTCAAAATCTCCAAAAACAAAAATATTTTGAGCACCCATTCTTTTCAAAAGTTCTAAGCCAAAAATCAAAGATTCATACTCAGCCATGTTATTTGTGCAATAAAAATTCAGTTTGTAAGAAAAGAACTTACTTTCATTATCTAGACTTGTGACCCAAATCCATGCTCCTACCCCCTCTTTTCTTGCTAGTCCATCAAAGTGCAGCAACCACCAACCTTCCGCCTTCTCCTTACTGATTTGTTGATCTTCTGCTTGCTGATTTTTTGTCTGTTAAATTGCAGATTGCTAATTTTATTCCCTCTTTTCATCCTCGGCTTCATCAGTCAACTCATTGAAAATAATAGCAGATCCAAGTTTAGTATCAAGAGCATAAATTGGAAAGTTCTAAGGTTTATCTTTACTACTCACCATGTAAGCCATTCTTGTCTCTCTATAAAGTCTCCTTTGCTCACCAAAAACAGGAATGGCGACATAATTAAGGACCATCCGCATTGTACCTTTGATATTTTATACCCATGACCTTGATAAGAGCATGCCAAAATTTGGTGCCACCACGATGTCTTCTACCACGATGTCCATGACCACTGCCTTGGTAGGGACTTGTGTAAGACCAAAAAAAACATGTTTAATTAAACCAATGCACTGAACTCTTTTTGAATCAAAGGAAAACAAATCCTTATATGGTCTAGTAATTTATAACCCCATCCTCTCCATGATTACTTTGGGCATAATATTGTGAGAGGCCCCTGAATCCAACATGGAATTATGCAATGTCATGTCATGAATGCTAAGGCTAACATAAAAAGGAGGCACTTCCTCATTCTTCTCATCTTCTAATCCCGGACCGAAGTATATGGTTAGATGATCCTCTTGAATATTTAAGATCTCAGCAGCACCTGGTTGTGAATTAATCATTTTCACAATCTTACTTATATATTCATTTACTTTGAGAATTTCTCTAAAAGGTACTAGTATTTTAATCTTAGAAATGCCGCTCTCCAATCTGAAAACAGAAGTAGATTTTTCAGTTTCTTTGATAGGAGGAGGAGGTGGTGTATCTTTCATACCTTCAACATCTTTGGGGGTATCTTTCTTAGGTTGTGTTTTGTTTTCAATGATTGGAACATTTCTATTTCTGAGGTTGTATTGTTTCTGCATCTCAAAGGTTGCATGTTGATACCCTTTAAAATAATCAGATGGTTCTTCTCCCTTTTTCACTTCATGGTCTGACTCATCATGTTCCTCCTTAGTAGAGAAAATTCCAAACATGTCTTCATCTAGAAAATGAATGGACTCTTCTGGAATTTCAGGTTCATCATCTTCATCAACTAAGTTCTGCAGAAAAGGAGGTCTCACTAGAGGGTCAGGCTGTTGATTTCTATTTTCCCTTGGCCTTTGCTGGTTTTGAGGTCTTCTGAATTGAGGATTTCTAAACTGGGGTTCATGTTGTGCAGGAGGAGCAGAGGTATTCCCAAGGGAAAGCCTATCCACCAATTTTTCCATTGTCTTCATCATTGAATCAAATTTTTCATCAGAGGTGGAAGGCTTATCTTCTTCTTTCAACTTAGTCTTACCCATCTTGTACTTTTCTGCTGCTATAATATTGAAATCTACCTTCACTGCATCATTTTGCATTTCAGCAAGTGAAGGGGATTCTCTTTCTCTCAACAGTATTGAAAAGCCATAATCAAAAGATTTAGCATATCTCATTTGAGCTAAGGCTTGTGGTGGTTTTAAATGGGCAGGTATAGAATCATAGACTTTGTTAAATATTTTTGAAAATTTTTAGACAGTTTCATCCATAGCTCTTCTCAAACTATTTTACTTAGTGAGGGCTTATATAATATTAGTTCTATTTCCCCATTTTCTCAAAAATTTATCTTCAAGCTCATTCCAATTATGAATGCTTCCAAGAGTAAGGGCTTTAAACCACTCCCTAACTTCACCAGTAAAGCTTTGAGAAAATAATATCATCTTGACATCCTCATGGTCAACCTCCTCCCTGTCTATAAAATCATTAAACTGGTCTACATGATCTTCAGTTGTGATCTCTTCATCACTTCCCCAAGTTTTGATTCTAGCAGAGTATTTGCTAGGAAGGGCATGTAGGAAAATTGGAAGAACAAGAGGGGCATATCTAGAAGGTGCAGCAGGTGAAGGAGGTACATTTATTGCCATGATGAATGGGATTGTGGTAGTTTTAGGGACAACAGTAGTGGAGGAAGAGGAACTGTTAGGAGGAGGGTTGTTTGGTCTTTGTTGTCCGCTAACAATTGAACTCCAATCAGGAAGAGGAAAACTAGTTTTTCTTCTCAACAAAATTGCAAAAGGGCCAAGCTCCTTCAACTTGTCCAAATACTCTCTTTCCAACAACAACTCATAAGTGACTACTTCCCAAAACTCTTCCTTATATTTTTGTGTCACTAAGGCTGAGGTATCAATACCTCTCCTATGTAGGTCTAAGACAATTTCAGTTAATTATTTTTCACATTTAGAAGTAAACAAGACTTCCTAAATTTTATCATAAAATATTTTGTCTCCATGACTTCTTAAAATCTGAGAGGACAAGGATTTCGTATGTGATGGAGTACCTAATATTTCAGAAATGCCTTGACTGCCACTGGATATGGTGTTTGTATTGTCCACAATGGTAGGTGGATATGGGTTAGGATTACTCCTCGTGTATCTCCTTCTCGAATCCACCTTTGATCATATGAATTTTCAATGGAGTCACCAAGGTAGAGGCATCCTCGAACAAATTCTTGAGCTCCTGCTACCTTCATAAGTTCAGCTTCAAAATTTCGGGAAATTATAATCTTTAGGCTCTCGGCAGATGTACCAAAATGTTATCACAAAACTGCACCTGATAGGCTGCTAACCAGATAAACTCATGTAACTCTTTCAAGCCAATATTTTTACTGAAGCTTATCCTCTTCAGTCTAAGAGGGCTCTCTCAAAGGGTTAATGATATTGAATAAAGAAGTGCTTAGATGGCTAACTCTATTTAAGAAAAAAATTGCTTATGATGAGTGTAGGTTGAAAATAGTATCAATACGCAAACATTGGGCTTATGGAGTCAACAATTTCAATGATTCAGTAGTAAGCTTACTTGACATGGAAGCTGAGGTAGGTAAGAGTTTTTAGCAGTAGTACACACACACATGAAGCAAGAAAATACACAGTCATTTCATCTATAAAGGAAGTCAGAGAATTACAAGAATGAATTCTGAGTATCATAAATGAAAACCATTGCAAATGGGATACATAGAAGATATAGATAAGATATATAGGCACTAAAAACTCAATCAGAATCTCAGGTTGGTCAAGTAACAAATCTTTGTATTGCTGAAAGTGTCAAATTACATAAAGCTTCTCTTTGCCCAAAAATCTCCAACCCTTGACAAATTCAACTCCATGGACTTTAATAGGCTTGTTGCATTATGAGATGATGTGCCTCCTGGCTAGATTCATCGAAGATTTTCCTAATGACACCTTGCATAACCATAAAACATCTACTTAATTACAAAATGACAACTATCCTACTTGACAGTCCTTATCCAACTAGGACTCAAACTGCTCATTATTACATTTAACAACTTTATCCTCTAAAGAAATTACATATTTGAAAAGTAAAGTTTCACATGCTCAAATTGGGATGATGGGGTTCCTCATTACATAACCACTTAATTTAACCTCCTATAAAACTGGAAACAAAATCATAATTTTTAGGCAATTTGATCTTCTTCTTCCACGAATGCTTTGGCTGCTAAGTTATCTTCATTTCCTGGTCTTTGATTGCTGAATAATTGTTTGTCATGGTTCCTTAACTCTTAAGTAACATCCAGCTGTCTGAAAATTCTCCAAAACCTACAAAAAGAGCTCCAATAAAGTACGCTATGAAAGTAAGGAAGTTTCATAGCGTACTTTCGTAGCTCTTCAAAAATGCCATTTAAACTCAAAAAATTTGATTATTTCCTTTGGCATGGTATTCATCATCCTTAGACACATCTGCCACGTCAATTTTACCCCTTGAAAACTACCAAAACTAGTTCAAAAAGGAAAAAGAACAGCTACAGTAGTTTTGTAGCGTTTTGATGTCCTTCAAGCCCAGACACGCTACAAAACTGCTGAAAAGTGCTAAAAATTGAAATGTTTGTATAACTACCTCATAAGTGCCAAAACCTTTTTTTTAACATATCATTAGCCTTAAAAACCATAAAATAACTCACCTTATGATCCTTGACGCATTTCTTCCTCATTTATAATTGGTTGAGCTATTGGCTCTTCAAGCACTGTCATTTTAAGGCCTTTTTTCTCTAACTCTTCATGAACTAGTTCAAGTTGCTCTTGAAGGTCCTTAACTTGGTCTTTCAATCTCCTATTGGTGGATTTCAACTGTGTGTTCATCCTCCTGACATGTTTGGCCTCTTTCCTTGCTCGAATGGTCCATTCGATAAGTTGTTGTGTGTTATGCAAAGTATTGGAAACAATGTCAACCTGTTCTTCCCAAATTTCCTTCATCTTTTCAAATTGAATATTCTCTACACTGTGTTTCCTTGCTTCTCTTTTCATAACAACAATTTCATGATTGGCCAATTTCAATTTTTCTTCAAGGAGTTGCAACTCTGTTTTTTCCATCACCTTCTCTTTTCCTTTCTTTGTTTTGCTAATTTTATCTTTCTCTGCAGGTGATGAAAGGTCATTGACCTCCTGTGGTGGTTGGACTATGGCATTTGTTTTTGGAAAATATTTGCTTCTCTCTAAAAGCTTCCTAGCATTCCTTGTCATAGGTTTTCTTTCTTGGAACATGAAACCTGCATCCTCTCCCTCAAATTTTAATTTATTTACAGATTTAGCCTTTTTTAATTTCTTTCCACCTTCCTCTATATCCTCAGCCTGAACTATAGGAGTTTCTTCTATGTCAATGGCATGTAAGATATCTTCAATATTTCCTTTATCTATTTATTTTTTCTCTAAAGCCACTATTTTCTCTTCTAAGGGAACTTTTTGGCTCCTTGTCCTCCTTTTTTTTTCTTGTTTACTCACATCTTGTTTTTGTTTTGTAGGTTTGACCACTTTTGACTTTTTTTTTGCAGGTGGGATACTTGGTGTGTCAAAAATATTCAATTCCTCTGTATCCATCACAATTGGGTCATTTACTTATACTCTTGTATGTCCACATTTTTTTTGTTATCAATGGTTCACTCCGCTCTATTGCTAATGGTGATGGAACCTTCCTATATTTAGGAGTTTTTGAAGGAGCAAGAGCATCCAACTCAAAACCACTCACAAACAAAAATGATGACCAGTCTCTGCCTAACCTTTGGAGTTCATCTAAGACCAACAACTTCATTAAACCATGATGAAATAATGAAGTATCACTCCCTTCATACTTTTCTTGGAACTTATCTGTGTAATGTTCCCAATTTTAGACTCAAGCTAAAATGGAACATTATAGTGGCATATTTTTTATTTTTTTTAATAAAATGGGTAAGGAGACCCCTTAACCCCTTTTAATTGAAAATACCACTCCTTGTGTGAAAGGAGAAATAATGAAGCAACTGAAATAAACACCTAATGGTGTGAACATGATGAGGATCATCTTGAGTTGGCCATCTTTGACCAAGTCAACAGTGTTGCCTTAGAGGGTTGGCTTGCTTGAGAAGACAATGCAGTTTTTGGAGGGAAAGCATTCAAAAGTGAATGGAAACCCTAACGGTGGGGCCTATGGTGAAAGAGAGTTCATTTTCTTTATAAGAAGGAAGGAGCATCTCATTTGGTTCATTCTTTGATTCAGAAATTTCATAGTGAGGTCAAGGATTTGCATATTCGGGTTGTTTAGCAGGATTGCAGTGCTCTTGAGCACTGGGGGTGTTCCTGGTGGGTATCCCCCACCTCTTCCTCATGGGAGGAGAGGATTTGAGCTACATTTCCTCATTCCAGCATTTGGCCAAGCTCACTCCTTTAGTTTCAGTGTCTTCCTGTAGCAGGATGGTGCTGTGTAGCTGGGGTAGTAGCAGAGGAACTCATAGAGTTCTTCCTTACTTTCCTTTTCAGTGGAGGATGGATTTCTTCATTGGATGAGCTGTAGAGGGGACTCTTGGAGCTGATTTTAGATCTGTGGAATTAGGCCACTCATTCACCAACTCCCACTACACAGTCACTTGGAGAAACTGTGTTATTCCATGAGGGAAGTGTTGAGGGAGATTCTTGTGCTCATCAGGAGGAGTGCTTTTGAGATTAAGGGGATCAGCCCCTTTTTCCTTGAGGGAATTATCAGAGGAGGGCATCATAATTTCAGATCAGCCACAGCCTCATATTCATTTGGTTTCAATTGCAGTGACAACTAGTTTGTCACTTTTGTATTTTATTCGGCATTTCTAGCAATCTCCCGGAGATTGGCTAGAAATCCCATATTGAGCCCATTTTCCTTTCTTGGGCCATTTTCTTTGTATTCCTTCAGCTACATTTCATTTGTATACATTCAGCAGCTGCATCTTCCATAGAGACTGCACAATTATGTTCTTCCGGCATTCTGTGTAGCTGTAGCTACTCCGACATTATATTGTATATCCATTGGAGATTGGTTCTAATGCTTGGGGGCTTTGTTCCTCATGATATTTCTATATAATATTGCTGATATATTAATGCAATGATGGCTGTGATATTTACCCTCTTATGGTATATTAAGATTTGCAAATTTCTAGACTTATGTTTTGCATATTGTTGTAAGCTTTTTCATTGAGCATTGTTTTAGAGACCTAGATTGGGGAGATATGAATAACCCATCTAGTGTTTTTTCTTTGAGCTCATTTTCTTCATGGGAGTTATATTATACATTTTATAGGGCATCCCAGTTCTATTTTTCCTTATTTATGCAACATCTTCCTTATCCAGCGTCCTCAAGGACCCTGTAGTAGAATTTCCCGAGGTGGAATATTGCATATCCATAGGCAGAGTCTGTGAAGGGCTAGCTAGCCTCAGGATCTCTCCCTTATTTGAAGGAGACATATCCTGTAAATGCCCCAATATTCAATCTCTGAAATGGACTTGCAGTGTCTCACTGCAGAAGGAAAAATGGAGCATCTTAAGATGTTCCTGATGGAGTAGAAAATCCCTCATTTGGGACATTACAGTGATATTGGAGCATGATCTTGGCTCAGCCTGTGCCCAAGATCCATTGCTATCAGAAGAGGAGCTTCTCTCCAAGGAGAAAAGGAAAGAGGAATGAAGGAAGAGGAGGTTTCCCTTATTCTTTTCCAAGAGGTTATTGAAGATCTTGATAAAATGGAAATTTGAGGAAGTTTTCTGAGGAGGGTTTATGGATGAAACAAATCCCAGCTATTTTCATGAAGGGTGTGGTCATTCAGCCACACATGCAGATCCACAGCGTAGTCCTTTGTTCACTTGCATTGCAAGGGAGTAGAGGAAGAAATGAGGCCTTGGGAGGAGCAGCACTGCAACTCAAGGTATGGCTCATGATTGTTGGTTTGAGGGTTTCATTTTTCATTGACATGCAAATGAAAAAACATGAGATGCATTCACTAAGGGTTTGATAGAAAACTTGGTGAAACTCATTATGTCATAAACACAAACACTTTTCATACATTGGAAAGAAAAAACAACGTTGTCACATTAAGAGGAGATCCATCACCACATGGAGGTGAAAGGGGAGCCATTGCTTACATTAGAGGAGTCCTTTTGTCTTTGCAAGGAGTTCCAAATGTTTTGCATGTGGGTACCAAGACACAATTCCGGAGTCATATGTAGCATTGGTTGGGGATTGTGAGATGGAGAGAGTTTGGGGACAAGCACATGGAGGAGGGATACACTCTCCCATTTTCAGTACTACCCATTCTCATCAATTTCACTGCGCAGATAGAGTTGCTGTATGGATGGAGGATAGAATCTTCATGATGCAGGATGGTTTCTCCATGAATTTGATGGGAGAGGATAATTACTTTGATGGAAGAACACTTTCATGCTTTGGAGTGGATGGAGGCCACTCATGCTTACATTTCCCAGGATTGGGAGGTTCTTTGGAGGTGAAAGTCTCTCAGAGAGGCTCATTTTCAGAGAGCATCATTTCTATTTGAGCATGAGTAGCTGCATGATGGCATGGAAAAGACTTGGAGGATGACTTTGGCATGAGGGGATGTCAAGGTAGTAGGTAGCAACGTGATGGAGCACCCTATTGCAGAATACCAGCGTTGCCTATGTGGAGGATTGATCCCAGATGGAGGGCTCAGCTTTGGATGAGAATTCCCTAGGATCTCGGCACATGCATGATTTTTGATGACCATGAGGATGATGATAGATACATGACTGATGATATGTTCATCTATGGTTAGAGCTTCTAGTCTCAAGGATAAATGTTTACATGCACCACATGAGGTCTTCCTAGATATGCACTTGGATGCATACTTTAATTAGCTAGAGGAGTTCACTTGGAGGGCATTCATCATGGCACCTATCAACATTAGGAGATGCATATCCCACTTGATTATGGTGGAGAGAAACTCACAACCACTTCCCCACTCATTGAGGGTAGAGGGAAATCTTCAGTTGGACCATTTCAAGCTCAAGAGCTCAAATACAAATTGGAGAAGGTATAATCTCACATTCTTTATTGTACTTTCCTTCCTTTTTGGAGCAGCATGATGAGTCAAGAAGAGTTTATTTCTTCTTTCATAATGTACAAGGATGTATTTGTAGGCTTTGTGGCAGGAGAATGGACCATTCTTATGGTGGTTTGTGGAGGGAGCCACATGCTCCTTAGTGTGCACCATTGGCACCAATTTATATTTTCATGTTCCTATCTTTTGGGAAAAGAAATTTTTATATATATTCTTGATGCATGCAAGAGGCTCACTGCGTTGGTCCCATGGAAGGAGCAGTGACCCACTCTCTAGTTGTCTTGTGGTAGCTCGTTTACATTGTATTATACTACCTTGTTTTGCTGATGCTTAATTATTCATAGGGAGAACTATTTGGAGAGTGACTTATGTGTTGGGAAATCCCATTGGGAGCACTATTATCCCTATTACACATGTTCTATTTTTCAGGAGATACCATGGGCAAACCATGATTTCCATATTATCACTTTTCTCTTCTTGTGGGGAAAACCACTTAGAGAATTTGTAGAGGCATTTCATGGCTGGATATTTTGATGGGGTAGCTTGGGCCACTCTTGGAGGCCATACCGTTTTCGCCCAAGGATAGAGCCAGCCCCATATGTTCTACAGAGGGAGAGAAGATCTTATTGGGATGAAGCAGCCCAAATCTCCATTCAGCCCCATTACATTGCAGAATCGGGGGCAAGATTTCCATTTGATGATAGCATGGATGAGGAGATCACTAATTGGATTATATTTTCCCATGCATGTCATCACTCCTACCTTGAGGAGGCCAAGGTTCAGCAGGGAGATTTCCACCTACACCTTCTATCTTTCCAGGTGTACACTATTCCGGTTTGCATACTTGGAAGGAGGCATTGGAGGACAGTTTTTCTTGAGCAGCGGTGGAGATTGTTGATGAGGAGGCCATAAGAGAAGAAGGGGGAGAATTTTTTTTCTCTCTATGTAGTTTCTTTGGGACAAGCAACATGTGGGAGGGGAGGACTGTAATGTACCCAATTTTAGCCTCAAGCTAAAATGGAACATTATAGTGGCATATTTTTTATTTTGTTTAATAAAATGGGTAAGGAGACCCCTTAACCCCTTTTAATGGAAAATAACAGTCCTTGTGTGAAAGGATAAATAATGAAGCAGCTGAAATAAACACCTAATGGTGTGAACATGATGAGGATCACCTTGAGTTGGCCATCTTTGACCAGGTCAACAACGTTGCCTTAGAGGGTTGGCTTGCTTGAGAAGACAACACAGTTTTTGGAGGGAAAGCATTCAAAAGTGAATGGAAACCCTAATGGTGGGGCCTATGGTGAAAGAGAGTTCATTTTCTTTATAATAAGGAAGGAGAAGCTCATTTGGTTCATTCTTTGATTCAAAAATTTCGTAGTGAGGTCAAGGACTTTCATATCCAGGTTGTTTAGTAGGATTGCAGTGCTCTTGAGTACTGGGGGTGTTCCCGGTGGGGATCCCCCACCTCTTCCTCATGGGAGGAGAGGATTTGAGCTACATTTCCTCATTCCGGCATTTGGCCAAGCTCACTCCTTCAGTTGCAGTGTTTTCCTGTAGCAGGATGGTGCTGTGTAGTTGGGGTAGCAGCAGAGGAACTCATAGAGTTCTTCCTTACTTTCCTTTTTAGTGGAGGATGGATTTCTTCATTGGAGGATCTGTAGAGGGGACTCTTGGAGCTGATTTCATATCCGTGGCATTAGGCCACTCATTCACCATCTCCCACTGCGCAGTCACTTGGAGAAACTGCGTTGTTCCATGAGGGCAGTGTTGAGGGAGATTCTTGTGCTCATCAGGAGGAGTGCTTTTGAGATGAAGGGGATCAGCCCCTTTTTCGTTGAGGGAATTATCAGAGGAGGGCATCAGAATTTTAGATCAGCCACAGCCTCATATTCATTTGGTTTCAGTTGCAGTGAAAACTAGTTTGTCACTTTTGTATTTTATCTGGCATTTCTAGAAATCTCCCCGAGATTGGCTAGAAATCCCATATTGAGCTCATTTTCCTTTCTTGGGCCATTTTCTTTGTATTCCTTCAGCTAAATTTCATTTTTATACATTCATCATCTACATCTGACATAGAGATTGCGCAATTATGTTCTTCCGACATTCTGTGTAGCTGTAGCTACTCTGGCATTATATTGTATATCCATTAGAGATTGGTTCTAATGCTTGGGGGCTTTGTTCCTCATGATATTTCTGTATAATCTTGTTGATATATTAATGCAATGATGGCTGTGATATTTACCCTCTTATGTTATATTCATATTTTCATATTTCTAGACTTATGTTTTGCATATTGTTGTAAGCTCTTTCATTGAGCATTGTTTTAGAGACCTAGATTGGGGAGATATGAATAACCCATCTAGTGTTGTTTCTTAGAGATAATTTTCTACAGGGGAGTTATATTATACATTTTCTAGGGAATCCTAGTGCTGGTTTTCCTTATTTATGTAGCAACTTCCTTATACAGCGTCCTCAAGGACCCTGTAGCAGAAATTCCCGAGGTGGAATATTGCATATCCATAGGCAGAGTCTGTGAAGGGCCAGCTAGCCTTAGGATATCTCCATTATTTGAAGGAGACATATCCTGTAAATGCCCCAACATTCAATCTCTGAAATGGACTTGCAGTGTCTCACTGAAGAAGTAAAAATGGAACATCTTAAGATGTTCCCGATGGAGCAGAAAATCCCTCATTTGGGACATTAAAATCTGCCATTTTTGACAAAAATATGTGCAAATAGAAAGGAAAATCAAGGGAAATATTACCAGTAAAGTGCATAAGTAATTTTAAATGAAATAATTCATGAAGCCTGAAAATAGTGAAATGGATCTCACCAATGTTGTTCCAAGGAGCTACATAAAAGACAACTATTCAAAATTGTTGCTTATCATCCAAAAGTACTTTAATTGTATTCATATGAAATGATTTGAAATGATATGAATACAAGTAAATTACTTTTATATGATAAGCAACAATTTTGAATAGTTGTATTTTATGCAACTTCTTGGAACAACATTGGTGACATACATTTCACTGTTTTCAGGCTTCATGAATTCTTTGCATTTCTCCATGTTAAACTTGAAACCTTTGAACCACTTTTCCTATCCTCTTGGGATCCCTGTAGCAGCTGTAATAAACTTTGGTGTGATGGAAATATTTAGATTTCCCACCTTGGTGGTTTTTCCACTGAAATTCAAAGAAAACTCTTTAGAAACCTATGTATGATAGCCTTGTAATTTCTCACAAAACTGTAGGCAACCTGTCCTTCTGAAAACTTCCACTAATGTTGGGTCTTCATTAATCAAATTCATGTCTGCAGGTTCATATCTCAGGCATTAACCACCCTTTTTTGTCTTTCTTTTATTTGCCATGGTTGTTTCAATGTCTTCACCTTAACCAAGCATAAAAAATGAATGCTACAACCTAATTTTTTGACACATGAACTTATTCAGCCTTGTCAAATGATGTTTCATTTTTTTGAGTGATAACAGTCTTGTTAAAAGAGTTGCAAATAGACTCATTCTGTGTGAACCTAATAAGTTGCAACATAGATATACCTTAAATTACCTAATCTCTCCCAACATGCGGAAACCTGGTTCTAGCACCCTCCCATACTACTTTGGGTGAGACCTTGGCCTGCGAAAATAGGTTAAGGTTTTCCAACAAACCTTAACCTCTAAACCTGGGTCAGGACCCCTTAAGACAAAAAGTTTCCTTGATTGACCAAACACTGGAATGGTAGCATAAGTCATGTCCAGTTGCAGAGTTCCTTGCAATTCACCCCCCACCCCCCAAATGAGAAAGATAAAAGCATTCTGTATTTTCGGGGAATGTATCCCACAACAATATCCATCACTAAACTCTTTAAAGGTATTTGAGCTAGTGTAACATAGAGGCCCTTGATCAGGCCTAGGCACTTAAATTTTCTAGAATAAAAAGAGTATAAATCCCTGTAGGGTCTAGTGATTTCGAGACCGAGTTTCTCCATCACAACTTGGGGCATAAGGTTATGTGAGGCACCAGAATCCAACATGGCATTATCAAGTATTTTATCATGAACATTTAAAATGAAATAAAAATTGGGAACCCATCCTTCTTGTGGTATGCCATCAACCTCTGGCCCAAACAAGAGTTGAGGCTGGTCATCACTCTAATTGATAGTGTTTGTAGTCTCTCAAGACCTAAGATCTATAGACATTTTTGTTAACCAATTCAGTGAGAGGGATATAAATATTTACCTTTGCAAGTTCGCTCTCAATATTGAAGGGAGTTTGATTTCTCAGTGGGTTTCACATATGAATGCTTCCAGCCTCTATTCTTTGGGTAACTTCAGTCTATTGGATTGTACTGGGGATGTCATTCTGAGAGTTTTTGGTAGAAACATCTACTGATTTCTTGACACTGTTCTCTATGTTTTTATTTTTTGAATTATTTAAAATTTTCTTAGTGTTTTCGGGTTTTTTCTTGGCTTCAGGTTCATATAATTTCTTGGTAGAGTTATCTGAACTCCCTTTATTTGAATTTTCCAAATTGTTTTTTCTCCTTAAGTTTTACTGTTTGTGGAGTTCCAAAATGGCATCCTCAAAACCCAGTTTGTAGTCATCTGATTCTTGGGGCCTGAGGTTAGCTTGGGCTAGTGAAAACAAGTCCTGCTCTTCTTTAGTGAGGAATATATAATCCTCTTCATTGATTCCCATAAGATTTATATGATTTTCCTCCTCTTCCTCCACTATCCCTTCGTTATCATCAACATAATTTTCTTGAAAGGGAGGCTTGATCTGCTGATCAGGATCCCTTTGCTCTCTGTGCCTAATTTGTCGAGGGTTTCTTCTTGGGTTTTGATTTATGTTTTGGGGTGCTTGTTGATTATATCTAGGTATTTATCTTTCATTCAAACTCATCCTCTCCATCATCCTTTCCATAGTCCTTACCAATTTATCGATCTTGGTATCAGATGTAGAAGCTATTGGCTCCTCTCTTATGGTGACTCTCCTCTTGGTACTCATCCTAGCCCTTTTAGCTAACAAGTTAGCCTTTACACTCACAAAATTCTTCTGCATTTCCTCTAAGGTTGATGAGTATCTTTCCCTAAGTTGATAGGCTATGTCTGGGCCAAATCCATCTGGGAATTTAAGTAGCACTATTCCTTGGGGTGGTCTCATATTGTCAGGGAGTGCATTATATAAGTCGTTAAATCTAGCGCGGTATTCTTGCACACTCTCTTCGGGGGATATTTTGATAGTTTCGTACTCTAATAGAATCTGCAGTGGGTTTTTCTTGATCTCCCACCTATTGATAAAATTTTGGTGAAAATAAGGGAGATCATGGATACTATTAGTAGCTAGATCCTTAAACCATTTCCTGACTTCACCTCCTAAACTCTGGGCAAACATTCTCAACTAGACATTATCATCATCAATTTCTTGCAAGTTGAAACAATCATTAATCTTATCAATGTGTTGTTGGGATATCGTAGAACCAGTGCTGTCAAACTGGGGAATCTTGGACTGGTAGTCTTGGGGCATAGGAGGTAAAGGGATTGGTAGCACCAATGGGGCATATATAGCTACCATGATTGGTGGAGGTGGTGGAGGGAGATGAACGGTGGGTGAGGGTGGATGGGTAGTGCTACGGAATATGGAGGGATCAAAAACTGTGAGGACAGTCCAATTCTGAGATTTGGTCCTGAAGAGACTTTGTTCAAACTGTAAATTGAATTGAACATCTTGAAAAGTAACAAAGTTGTCACGCAAGGAGCTAGACCTGTAAAGAATGCTGTCACTGGTGGGACTATTTGTTCTGGGAAATTTCCTCAATATTTTCTTAGGAATATCTACGAACGGAGGAGGATTTGGATCTGGATGGGATTTGGTGCATATTCTTTTGGTAGCCAGAATTCAGTCCAAAATCACAGATAACTAATTATTGAATATTAGAAGAAACCAATCTTTAAAATAAAGTTGTATTATATAACTCTTTTTAGCCGGGGTTTCTGAATTTGAGTGAGAATTGAAAATTTTCATATTTCATTCCCCAGTATGGTCGCCAATATGTTATCACTCTATAATTTATAAGATTAGCAAGACTAAACTATAAAGCACCACATCAAAACCACTTGAAGCCTAGGATCTAGCCCTCCTAGACTCAGAGAGGGATCTCTCTATTAGATTTAGATTTGTTTAATTTTACTGATATTAGGGTAGTTAAATTGATTGTTAGAGTTGTTTGTTTGATTGTTCTTGGTTGGAAAGAAGGGGTCTTTTCTAAACGGTTTCCATTGGGCTATGGAGTCAAAATAGGTTGGGTATACACATCGATTCCAGAGCAAATTCAAGGCAAGCTAGTTGCAAATACTAGTGTTTATAGCTGAGTGGAATTATGGGATGGAGAAGAGTGCTTTCAGTAATGAATTAAGAGCAACTAAGAATTCTTAAATCATACATCAGAAGAAAACATTGAAATTTTAAAGACAGTCAGACTTAAGGTACTTTGAAACATAAAATCTTAATCTAACCTTTTTGCTTTACAAATAGAATTTTAAATGAAACACATGAAGAGATTATAGTGGGAAAACATTAAACATGAACAAGGAAAAACATCACCAAGACACATAACACATGAATCTTGCAGAATGATCTCCTTATTGATTCTCCAACTTGAAAAGTACGAATACTTGTAATAAAAAATTCTTAACAAACTAGGGTCGAACCCTTGTTATAGAATGAAAACTTATATTTAAACTATTTGCACCAATTTGTCATTATAGGAAGGGAAATCGGTTTGTTTACTATAAGAGTAACTGAAAATGGGTTTGGGCGTCTCATGCATGGATGCATTGTGATTGTTTCTAGACAGATGTTCGAAGCCGAAGTGGAAGTGTCCCTTCATTGTAATGGCCCTCTTGGTAGGTGCCCGAAGTCCTTGTGGATTTGTTATCTAACATTGTGGCAGTTTGCTGTGCTAGCGGATATGATACACTAGATGTGCTGACACTGACAATTCACTAGTTTTCCCACTTCGTCATTGAAATAAGTTGTCAGCCTTCCTGGAGCCTGCATAGATGTTCCTAACTCTCTGGCGTTGGGATCTTGGTCCTGTTGAGCTTCCTGTAGAATTCATCAGTCTCGGTGTACTTCATGAATGTTGGTTTTAGCTGAAAAATGTGCTTCAACTCATGCTATATGAAGACATCGTTGCTGATGCCTTCATAGAATGCTTTCCCGGTCATGGTGCTCTTCAGATTTGTTAGTTTGGTTGTGTCCTTAGAGATCTCTGTGAGATTATTTACATAATTATTCCTGGGCATCATCTTATCGTTGATGACAAAAAAGGAAGGAAAACCTCTTTTGTTTAGTGGCTCGATCCTGTTGAAGAAAATACTCACCCCAATCTCCATTTGGTGGCATCTTTCTTCTAGTTGGTGACCAGACTCTTCTTATTCAACACCCTTTTAACTTCAAGAACAGAGTGTAATGTTCCCACTTAGCCTTAGCTAAGAGGAACATTCAATTTGGTTTTAATTTCTATTTCATGAATAAAGGAGGACATGTAAAACTCCTAAAATTTTTGAATAAATCAATGCCCATGTGAACAAATACAAATCAAGGCCATGTAAATAATCACTTGTAGGTGTGAAATAAGTTTGAACTAAATACTGGGTCAAAATTGACCAAATCAACAACAATGTCTATGTTCATTTCATCTCCAAAAGGGACAGCGCAGTTCTAGAAGGAAGCCTCTCATGAGAAAAGGGCTAACTCATCAAGGTGGTTTAGGGTTTGCAAAAGCTTTCTCATCTTATAAAAGGAAAAGGAGGGCAGAAAGAGAAGGTTGTTGATTGATCATATTTCTGAGTATTTGTATGCTTAGATAAATACCTGATCCAAATGGATATCGATGGCCTCCCACCTATTCCATTTGGACCCGCAGCGTCAATTCTTTCAGTTTTTCAGCTTCAACACAACTTACTATTTTTAGCAGGTTTTTGGATCATGCACGCCTGGAGCCATTTTGGGGACTTAATGATCCAAGTGGATATTGGTGGCCACCCAATGAGTCAATTTGAACTCCCACCATCAGTTATTTCAGTTTTTAATTTTTAGTGCAACTTACTATTTATAGCAGTTTTTCGGGTCCTGAACTTCTGGAGCCGTTTTGAGGCCCTAAACGACGTTTTTTTGGGAAAAAAAATAGAAACATGGGTCAATGGACCAATGTTTCTTTTTAAAAATTTGTACTCCTCAGAAATATCTTTCTAACAAGCTATTGAGCGCATCAAACGGCGATCGGATGCCAAAGTTACGTCCCTGGGAAGTTGAACCACCAATTTACCCAAACGGGGCCCACAGTTTTGGCGCTTCATCTGCTAGGGTTAGGTTTTTGAACATTTCAGGTTTTACATTGTTTCTCAACAATAAATAGGCCTTCTAGCCTCATTTTAACACAGTTTAGGGGGATGGGAGCCGATACATCTCTTCTCAGAGATAAGCACTACCA
This sequence comes from Pinus albicaulis, assembly GCA_034641835.2. Classification (NCBI taxonomy): domain Eukaryota; kingdom Viridiplantae; phylum Streptophyta; class Pinopsida; order Pinales; family Pinaceae; genus Pinus; species Pinus albicaulis. The sequence continues at coordinate 637,232,476 of CM076579.1, forward strand.
ATGCCCTAGCTCGCCACATCTCTATCATGTCTGCATTGTAACACAGTTTAGGGGCTATTAGCCGCCACATCTCTTCTCAGGGATACGCTGCTAGCACCCTAGCTATTTTATTTCCATTATGTCTGTAAGCATATTTCTGTTATTTGATATTAATGAAATGATGCATTATTTTTTCCGCATCTCTATGTTTATGGTTATTTTTGTATTCTGTTGCATTCCTGCATAAATCAGGATCAGTGGTATCAAAGAAAGTCTGCTCTTTCTCTATTTTTCATTTCATGTCCCCAACACGGCTAGGGTATACGGAGTTCAACCTTGCAACCTCAACGACCCCCCATGGCGAAAGGAAAGAAAGACGAGGGAGCAGGAGATCATATCAAAATCTTGCTCGAGGATGCCCTCGAGAAACAGACGAATGCGATGATGGATAAATTTTTCCAGATCCTTCAATGAATGCCCACTGGAGGCACCTCTACATCCATCACGTCTTCCAACAGGTACGTGACATCCTAGACAAATCCAACACCAAGTTCACAACAGAGCCCTACCCCCCCCCCCCCCCCCCCATGGAGGAACTTAACGCAATGGAGACCATTGCTTCCTAAGGAGGGAGGAATGATCTTGGTGGATATCGGTAGCCGCCCACCTATTCCATTTGGACCCATAGCGTCAATTCTTTCAGTTTTTCAGCTTCAGCACAACTTACTATTTTTAGCAGGATTTCAGGTCCTGCACACCCGGAGCCATTTTGGGGGCTTAATGATCTAGGTGGATATTGGTGGCCACCCACCAAGTCCATTTGAACTCCCACCATCAGTTATTTCAGTTTGTAAGTTTCAGCGCAACTTACTATTTATAGCAGTTTTTTGGGTCCTGAACTTCCGGAGTCGTTTTGAGGCCCTAAACGACATTTTTTGGGAAAACGGAGAGCAACATGGGTCTATAGACTGATGTTGCTCATGGGTCTATAGACTGATTTTTCTCATTCAAAATTTTTACTCCTCAGACAGATATTTCTAACGAGCTATTAAGCACGTCAAACGGAGATCGGATGCCAAAGTTACGTCCTCGGGAAGTTGAACCACCAATTTACCCAAACGAGGCCCACAGTTTTGGCGCTTCATCTCCTAGGGTTAGGTTTTTGGATGTTTCGAGTTTTAAATTATTTCTCAACAATAAATATCTCTTCTGCCCTAGCTTCAGGGGGCTGGGAGCCGATACATCTCTTCTCAGAGATAAGCGCTACCAGTGCCCTAGCTCACCACATCTCTATCATGTCTACATTGTAACACAGTTCAGGGGCTAGTAGCCACCACATCTCTTCTCAGGGATACGCTGCCAACACCCTAGCTATTTTATTTCCATTATGTCTGTAAGCATATTTCTGTTATTTGATATTAATGAAATGACGCATTATTTCCGCTGCATCTCTATTTTTATGGTTGTTTCTGTATTCTGTTGCGTTCCTGCATAAATCAGGATCAGTGGTATCAAAGCGGGTCTGCTCTTTCTCTGTTTTTCGTTTCATGTCCCCAACACGGCCAGGGTATAAGGAGTTCAACCTCGCAACCCCGAAGACCCCCCATGGTGGAAGGAAAGAAAGACGAGGGAGCAAGAGATCCTATCAAAATCTTGCTCGAGGATGCCCTCGAGAAATAGAGGAATGCGATGATGGATAATTTTTTCCCGATCCTTCAACGGCTGCCCACTGGCAGCACCTCTACATCCAGCATGTCCATTAACAGGTCCGCGACATCCTAGACAAATCCAACACCAAGTTCAGCAGAATTTAGGGAGCGCGTCAAACGGAGATCGGATGCCAAAGTTATGTCCCCAGGAAGTTGAAACACCAATTTACCCAAACAGGGCCCAGAGTTTTGGCGCTTCATCTCCTAGGGTTAGGTTTTGGGACGTTCCAGATTTTACATTGTTTCTCAATAATAAATAGGCCTTAGAGCCTCATTGTAACACATTTCAGGGGCTGGTAGCTGACACATCTCTTCTTAGATATAAGCGTTTCCAGTACCTTAGCTCATCTATTTCCATTATGTTTGTAATAGGCCTGCGAGCCTCAATGTAACATAGTTCAGAGGCTTGCGTATGCCACATCTCTTCTCAGAGATACACTATCAGTGCCCTAGCTTGTTTCCATTATGTTTTTAAGCTTATTTCAGTCATTCTTTTATTAATAAAATGAAGCGCTATTTCCACTGCATCTCTGTATCTACGGCTATATGTGTATTCTGTTGCGTTCTTGCATAAAATCTGGATCAATACCATTCTCTGCTGTTTAGTGGAGGATTGTATTTGGAATTCCTATGCAGGGATTTCACCTCTTCCTTTGAGGATTCTTGGAGGAGTGTTTGTTGAATTGGACCATTATTAGGCTTGAGTCCAAGCTCTACTTTCATTAGCAGTGCTGATCCATTGAGGGTTTTGCTTCTTCTGCAAGCTGCAGCAAGTGGGAGTCTAGATCTGTAGAGATCTAGTGTATTTTTGGGAGCCTCTTCTCATGGAGTGTGTTCTTTAACCTCCTAAAAGAGTGTCTCTTCTTCTTTTACTTCAGATCTGCAATTTTACAGTGTTTATCTATGTCATTTAGGCTACAATGCTGTTTATTTTGAAAGACTGTGTTATTTTGGTGTGGACCTCTTTATGGTGTTTTTCTCATAGTTTAGATTAGAGGTCTCTAGTGCTGGGCTTTGCCTTCCACTTGGTGTTCCATGGATTAGCTTGCTGATCCATGTTTTATTTAGATATGATCCATTTTAATGAAATGTTATATTCAAAAATTTACTGCAGAAATTTCCAGATCTCCAACTTGTTTCTTAGATCTACTCTTATTTATGCATGCTTTTGCCAAAATTCCAAGGGGATCTTGAAGAGAAAAATATTTAGCTTCCAGATCTGAAATAGATCTGATTTTTTATCCACAGATATATCCTATATCTAAGTGGTAACTTCCAGCTACTGAAGCTCCTTAAAAATAACACTGTTGAGCCGTTTTTGCAAATGTACATGTATTCTAGCTCTCTTTTCTAAAGGTTTCTTGCTGTAATTCCTCATTCATTCTATTGTATATTGAAAGAGCTAAATCCTAATGCTTATTTGCTACTGTATTACTGACATATGAGCCTCCTTTATGATCTTTTCTAAATATCTAATAAAACTATGCAATTCCTGAAGCAGTGTTTGCATTTAGCTGCAACCTTCCTCTTTGGGTGCTTTTTAGCTAGTCTAATTTGTGGGAGATCTGTTTAGTGCATCTAAACTAATTTTTTTTGGATGAAATTCCATAAATAAGTCGAATATAGCATAAATAAGAGGAAATAAGTCCCTATATACGTTATTTCTACATATTTTTAATTATACAACGTTTCTCTTGAGCATATTGTTGATATTCCTGAAAACGGATATTACAGTGGTATCAGAGCTCCACTCTTGGCACATCCTATGCTTGCCTTGGAGCACCAGTAATGCTTCATTTCGAAGAAGATGATACTCTCACTGAGAGGGAGAGGAGGTACCAAAATAGAAGTCATAAAAAGTATGAGTACACCACTGATGACCCTGACAAGGGTCAAGACAAGGGGAAAGCCCCTGAAACTGTGAATGATAAGGAAGCAAAGGAGTTTTAAAAAAATCTGTTGGAGACCATGCAAGATCCTACCAAGGAGATCAAAGAGATGAGGCTGGATAGAAGGAGGGAATCTCTTGGGAGATTTCATCAAGGAGAAAGTTCTGACATGTCTCATTATGGGACTGGTCAACCTGTGAGCTTGCCACAAGCTCCATAGGCCTCACAACGCTCTACTATGCCTACCTTCTTGGCTGTAGAGAATGAAGGACTACAAGAGAAAACTTCCCTGGAAGGTTACTTTGTGGAATATGACTCTCAGAGTCAGAGATCCAAGGATAACTTGAGTTTCCAATACCTTTTCCATCTCAAGGAACGAAGGAGACCATGGCAGCAATATAGAGATTCTGGTTTCTTTCATGGGAGACACCACACTATGGGCATCTTATTTTTCCCAATTTCAATGGATCATCCTCTTGTTCTTCCAAAGCATGGGTGGAAAAGCTAGATGTCTATTTCCAGTTGAACAAAGTCCCCGAAGTAGAAGCCATCAATATTGTAGCGCTGCACTTTGAGGGTGAAGCCCACAATTGGTGGTTCCATGGGTTGTCTACATTGGGACACATAAATGTGTTTGCCTATGTTGAGTTCACTAGAAGACTAGTGGAGATATTTGACTGGAAGGATCCCGGGGCACCTTTCATAAACCTTGCAAAGTTGAAGCAGACAGGAGATGCAAAGGCCTATATATTTGAGTTCCTGAGATTATCAGTCATGGTCCCTGAACTATCTGTAGCAAGGAGAGTCTACATGTTCATTGATGGCCTGGAGGAACCTTTGCATGGGTTGGTTAATTCTACCAAGCCCATCACTTTTCATGATGCCATTGAGAGAGCTAGATATCTCCAAGATTCCTTGCCAAGAGAAAAGGCAAATTTCCAAAGCAAAGCCCCTCACTCTTCTAAGAGGAAAGAAGGGAAAGCTGCTCCACCCAAGGAGAGATCACTGAAGAAAACTATTGACATTGATCTCCAGAGGGATTTGAGGAAAAATAGATTGTGTTTCACTTGCCAAGAGCCATGGGTACTAGGACATAGATGTGCTTCTGGAAGGGCGCAATATATAGAAGTCTTCTCAGATTTTGAGGAGGAAGATGGGAATGATGGACCTAGGAGGGGTAACAGCACTGGTGATGATGAGGAGGAATATCAATCACCATCCAGAGATGAAGAGGGAGCCTTTGCTCCAACAAGTGAGACTCTTGCCTCTTTGAGAGGAGTGCCTAAGTACTTGACCCTAAGAGTACAAGGCTCAGTCATGAACCAGAGAGTGTCTATTCTGATTGACAGTGGGGAAACCCACAACTTTATTGATTCTCACCTTGTGCAGAGGAGAGGAATCCCCACTGACACTTTTGATGGGTTTTATGTTTTGGTCCCAGGAGATACAACCATGCAATGCATGCAATATGTTCCATCACTTTCTGTCACTATGGGATCCTACACTTTGGTGGACCACTTCTTCGTAGTTGACATACCATACACCAATATCATCTTGTGTGTCCAGTGGTTGATTACCTTAGGGAAGGTTACCACTGATTGGAAAGCCTTGTAGATGGAGTGGGTGGACTTGAAGAATGGGAAACCACAAATAATTCAAGGCATGCACACTTATCCTGCACCTAATTTTTCCACAAAAACAACAAACATGGATTTTTGCAGTGGAAGTTAGGATCTCATAGTTCCTTCTCTCATGTTTATGAGAATGCTGCAAGGAACATTCCTACTTCATGGAAATCCACTTGGAATGTCATTAGATTCTGATCCTATGGGGGAAGCCTCACAAAGTGCTGCTCCAAATATAGATCAAGCAAGGATTGGAGCAATGAGAGAGCAAGCTACAACGCTGTCGGAGGAAGGAAAGGGGAGGATCAGCCTCCCAAAAATTTTTTTTGGCATGTGTAATGTCAAATAAGCAATCCGCAACAAGGCAAGCACCACCATAGATGTATCAACAGCGCTGTCATTATTGAGCTGTGTGGATCCATATTGGAGATATCAACTCCTTGTGGAGTACTCCAAATATCTTCACACCGGGATGATATTAGATGGCATGAAGCAAGGGGGAGACTATTTGGTCCATGAAGGGGTCATCTATCATCTTGGTAAAGTATTCTTGTCTCAAGCATCCAAGATTAAGCAAGAGATACTACAAAGAGCACACAAAGAGTTCCTTTCTAGCTATATGCAGTCAACAAAGATCTACACCCTAATCATGAGGAGTTTTGATTGGGAGGGTATGAAGGAGGAAATACATCAGCACTTACAAGAGTGCAATAGTTATAAGGATTTGGGACAACCAAAGGACTCTATGCAGGAGTCATTTCAGCCATCTCTTCCTTCTCTTAAAAGAGGAGAAATGCCCATGCCCAACACCATGTGTGTGGGAGACTTGAATGGTAAAGAATCTGATCTTATGGAGCATGTTTATTTTTCTGATTTGACATATTCTCCTACCATATGTATGCAGGCCATGGCTCCTACAAGGAGTGATATTACATGTAGATCTCATGGCATTGGTGAGGCCAATAAAATTTCTAATTCTGGTCATGCCCTTGAGGTACAAAGGGAGATTCTCTTTCATGATGGGTGCTTCCCAAAGGAACCTAACTTGGGTATCACTTTCAGCCATTTCAAAGTGACCCATGCAAAAAAGGTGTGGTGGGAGTACCACTTACCACACTCAGATCTACTAAAGACAAGGAGTGCATTGCGTTGGTATCTTATGTGGGATTGTTACCCACCTCCTCAAGTGCAAATTTCAGTTTGCATATATGTAATTTTGGTTCCATACATAGATGATATATTGGTATTATTTATGGGTTTGTATGGGCAAAGAGTGGGCAGTGTATATGTACCACATGGGATGGAACTTCATATTTTACTTCATGATACATGTTTTAGATGTGACATTGCTTCACCCATGTTTATTTCTGTTGAGTTTTACACTCCTGAATGGATGGACTATGCCCCTATCATGTTAGCATTGGAAGAGAAATTTTTGATGCATTGGTTTAATGATCACTTGGCCCATGATGAAAACTTGATCCTTGATGGTGCCATAAATGGAGAAGGAGAAGAACTAAAGCTCTTACCCTATCAATTGCTTGGGACAAGCAACATTTTGGAGGGGAGGACTGTAATGTTCCCACTTAGCCTTAGCTAAGAGGAACATTCAATTTTGTTTTAATTTTTGTTTCATGAATAAATGAATAAAGGAGGACATGTAAAACTCCTAAAAATTCTGAATAAATCAATGCCCATGTGAAAAAAGAAAAATCAAGGCCATGTAAATAATCACTTGTAGGTGTGAAAGAGGTTTGAACTAGAGACTGGGTCAACCTTGACCAAATCAACAACGTTGTCTAGGTTCATTGCATCTCCAAAAGGGACAGCGCAGTTCTAGAAGGAAGCATCTCATGTGAAAAGAGCTAACTCATCAAGGTGGTTTAGGGTTTGCAAAAGCTTTCTCATATTATAAAAGGAAAAGGAGTGCAACAAGAGAAGGTTGTTGATTGATCATATTTCTGAGTATTTGTCTGCTTAGACAAATACCATTCTCTATTGTTTAGTGGAGGATTGTATTTGGAATTCCTATGCAAGGATTTCATCTCTTCCTTTGAGGATTCTTGGAAGAGTTTTTGCTGAATTGGACCACTATCAGGCTTGAAGCCAAGCTCTACTTTCATTAGCAGCGCTGATCCATTGAGGGTTTTGATGCTTCTACAAGATGCAGCAAGTGGGAGTCTAGATCTGTAGAGATCTAGTGTATTTTTGGGAGCCTCTTCTCATGGAGTGTGTTCTTTAACCTCCTGAAAGAGTGTCTCTTCTTCTTGTACTTCATATCTGCAATTTTACAGTGGTTATCTATGTCATTTAAGCTACAACATTGTTTATTTTTAAAGACTGCGTTATTTTGGTGTGGACCTCTTTATGGTGTTTTTCTCATAGTTTAGATAAGAGATCTCTAGTGTTGGGCTTTGCCTTCCACTTGGTGATCCATGGATTAGCTTGCTGATCCATGTTCTGTTTAGATCTGATCCATTGTAATGAAATTTTATATTCATAAATTTACTGTAGCAATTTCCAGATCTACAACTTTTTTCTCAGATCTACTCTTATTTATGCATGCTTTTGCCAAAATTCCAAGGGGATCTTGAAGAGAAAACTATTTAGCTTCTAGATCTGAAATAGATCTGATGTTTTATCCATAGATCTGTCCTAGATCTAAGTGGTAACTTCCAACTATTGAAGCTCCTTAAAAATAGCGCTCTTGAGCCATTTCTGCAAATGTACATGTATTCTAGCTCTCTTTTCTGAAGGTTTCTTGTTGTAATTCCTCATTCATTCTATTGTATATTAAAAGAGCTACATCCTAATGCTTATTTGCTGCTGTATTAATGAAATATGAGCCTCCTTGTTCATCTCCTCTGAATATCTGATAAAATTGCACAATTCCTGAAGCAATGTTTGCATTTAGCTGCAGCCTTCCTCTTAGGGTGCTTTTTAGCTAGTCTAATTTGTGGGAGATCCATTTAGTGCATCTAAAATGAATTTTTTTTGATGAAATTCCATACATAAGTCCCATATAGCATAAATAAGAGGAAATAAGTTTTGATCTACATTATTTCTGCACAGTTTTACTTATACAACGTTTCTCTTGAGCATATTGTTGATATTCCTGAAAAGGGATATTACACAGAGGTTGTTTTTTTAGCCACTTCTAGTTGATCCAATTCATGGATACCCTTGGAATTAAAGAATCTGATGATGTTGTTGGAATTTCAGGGCTTATCTCCAAGTTCCTCATTTTTTTTCTCAATGGCAACCTTCACTACTTCAATTAGATCCCTTTGTTAAAAAAAATTCTTAATTGAGGGCCATATATCATTTACAGACTCAATTATATCCAACCACGTGATTTGCTTGACTCTTCCCACTATGCTTCCAATTGAGGACTCCTGAAGAGATTTCTGCAAACTTTAATTTAGCTTTTTTCTAATCTAAAACTCTATGGCATGTGCATAATATTTCCTTTTGAATTGCTCTTGTAGGTTACTGAGTTGATTCTCTAGCATTTTAATCTCTTCTCACTGTAAGGACATGTTCTCCATCACCTTGGATAGTTGCTCATTACTTTCCCCCGGTGCCCCTATGGATGTTGTGGCTGTTGGGATTACTGTGAGAGTAAATTCTTGTAGGGGGATCATGGCCTTAGATGCTTCTTTTTTTGCTCCCTTCACTGCATCCCTTATTTATTTCTTTCATTCTTTGATCATTTTATCCATCTCATCCTCCTTTTTCTTGATCTGATCTACTTGTTCAACAATTAATTGCAACATTTTTTCTTTCTATGTTTCAGTTGCTTCTATCTCCTTAGCCATAAGGTATTTTGTCACTGGCATCTTAAACCGCCTCCTCAAAGCAGCTATGTCTGCATTGTTCTTCCTCACAAGGGTTTCTGCCGCTGCTATGTTTGATGGATTGTGCCTGAGTTGTATCACTAAATCCTCCAGATATTTTATCCTTGAATCTTTGGCTATGGTGAGACCTTTTCCAACTTTAATTGTGACTTTATGTTGGAAAAAGTCACCTATAGTTTTGAGAGGCTCATGGCTATGCTAGTTAGGGTGGAGGAGATAATTTCCCCAATCTTCTTGTGCATCTCCATCTGGTCTATTGGGTGGATGTTCTTTGCATCAAACTCAAAAAAATTTCTTCTTGTAGTCTGCTGTGCCATTGGGCTGAGGAATTTGTGCCTCCAAGAATTCCATCGTCATTCTTCCCTTATCAAAGTCAAAGGCTAATAGGATTCTACTTTGGGAGTTGCCCGTTTGTTTCCAAAAATGATTGTAGGTGTCATTATTGAGAAACTTATTCCTTCTCCTGATCTCCCTGAATGTGTCATAGATGTCTTCCTCCTTCTTTTTTTACAGTGGAAGTAGATGTGGGAGTTTGCACATTCTGTTGTTGGAATGGCACAGTGGCAGAGGATGTGGAGAAGATCGGGTGGCCACCTGCTGGAGATGAACTTGGTGAATCCCCAATTGTGATGATAGTTTGTTGGTTTTTCTCATTGCCTTGGTCAAGTCCCATGATGATCTTCGCTCCTTTCCTATATTTCATTTTGAAATCCTCAATGGAGGAATCGATGTCCATGTTTGTTTGATCCTCCCTGGTCCTCTTACTTCCTATTTCCTTTTCAGGCTCCTTTCCTTTGTCATATTTAACTCCTGCTGCCTTCCTCAACTATGGAGTTGGTGTTTGGATTCCTGAAGTAGAGATGACTTACTCTTCAGCCTCCAGTAGTGTGTCTGCCACTCATTCTTCTTGGTTCACGTACTTCTCTATCTCCAGTATGCGGGTATGGATGTAGGGTGTGGAATTGTTTTCCACCCTCCTCTTGGAGATGATCCCCATTGGATCATAGGACCAGGTGAAGTTGTGTGTGAATTTCATCTCTTTTAGTATTTTATCTGCCTCTCCCCCTGCTGTCCTTCTGTTGCAGATGAATGGGCCGATTTGGGACTTGATCCTGAATTGTGACTTCTTCTTGGCCCAAACAAAATGCACGTCATCAATATCTATCATTTGTCTAATATAATCAAGGGAAAATATCCTCATGGATAGGTATTTGCGTAGCTTATAGAGGGACAATTCACTGCCATAAATACTGATCTCTGTGTAGTTTTGGTAAAGATACTAGTCTACTGTCCCGATCTGCTCTGTCAGCTACATAACTTTCTTGATTTCCTCACTAACACTGAGCTTTGTGGTGCTACTGAGTGCACTAATTTCTGGATGAAAAAAAGGTCTACAAAGCTATTTTACGAATAGTCTTCCTACTCCTTTCTCAATAGAGTTGTCCAAAAAATGACAGATTGGGATTGAGAGTCTTCACCTTGCTTTATCATGTCGAACTCAAACTTGTTTGATTGAAAATAGGTAAACATGTACACCAACACAAAGGTGTATTTGAATACCCCTTTTGTTTGAAATTTCAAGAACTGATCATGGATTGCATCAACAAGGAACCGAGAAATAGTTGAACATAATAGTGGGCTTGGCATCAACAGAGAGGCTAGAAAAGAAACCAATTATGGCTTCATCTATCCACTGATCATTATGAAAACCTAACAAATAACATAGGGTAGTGAAAATGTGCTTGGTCCTTTCCGGGAAGGTGGATGATGGATATGGGAGATTTGTGGTAGGCATTGGTGCATTGGGAGTCATGAAAGCTCAAAGGTTTTGACCATGCTGGATAAATATAATCCTTAGTACAGTCCTATAAGGGCCTCATATGAAAAAGGGATAGTGTTCTCAATAATGGGGGCCTACAACATCTCTTGAATGGATGGGGCATTTACATAAAATAAAATCTTTCCTACAGGGTTCACTATGGCTCTTTGTTTAATGTCATAGCAAGACTGACATTTCCTAATTAGCTCAAGGAAGATGTGGGTTCTAGGGAAGATGTAATGTGGAAGCTTGGTTTTCCACAGGCTGATACCATCTGCTTCGTCAAGGAGCTTATCCTTGAGCCAACATTAGACATCGAACAGGTAGAGGTCTGACTCTTTCTCGTGGATCTTGTAATCACTGTCAGCGAGGGGAATATGGTCCAAGTCTACCTGGGGGTAGACCATGGGATTGAAAGGCTAATGATATACCTTGGGAGGCATGATTTTATTTTTCACTCTCTTTCTCACCTGCAATGGAGAATGGGCTGCAAGAGAAGGGGAATAGAGAATGGGGAAATGGTATGAATTGATATTGAGGAAGGGGTAAGACCAAAGGGGATCAGGATCGGAAATGAATTACATGAAGCGAGAACTGTAACCAGGCTCACAGAGTGTTGGTTTTTCCTTCCTTGATGTGCAATTTACCCTTCGGCCAATTTGGCTGGTCATGATCTCCTCTGCAGTTTTCTGTAAAGGTCACAACATGTAGTAATTCAATAGTAACAACAATGCAAACATTGGTGCTGTGGTGAATTCAGGTTTTAAAATGTGGATGGAGGGTAACCGTTGAGTTGACATGGGTTCGTTGGATAACGTCCCAACCATTCGTGGCACAATGGTGCTATTGGTGGGAGGGGATGTGGCAGGGCGAACTAGACGGGTGATGGAGGATGTGGCGCGGCAGTATTGGCAACAGTCACTAGGTGGCAGTGGTTTGGAGGATAGTGGAAACAAATTTTCGGAGGGGGTCTCAGGTGGTAAGTGGTAATAGAGAGGGGGGGTGTGAAATGGTGGGAGTGTGATGCATGGAGGAGGGGGCGGTAATGGATACCACACATTTCGGACCCTCCCCCCCCCCCACTTTGTTAATGTTTTTAGACTGACGGGGGGAAAAATGGATTGAGGATCGTCAATGGAAAGGTGACGAGCAGAGATGGAGGGTAAGGTGGGAGGTGTTTAGCGCTGATGTGACGGGGTGATGGGATTGTGGGCCTAGGTTCGGGGATGAGTACTGAGGAGAATGTGTAACATGGTGAGGAGGTGGGACTTGACGGCTATCTAACATCGCACATCGGAGGATTTAGTTATGAGTAGTAGAAACCTTAAAACTTGTGAAGTGCGAAGTGTGGGGAGAGGGAGGTGACGTGGCAGGGAGGGGCCCATGGATATCGCAAATCACACATCGGAGGATTTAGTTGTGAGATCTGGAGGTAAATTTTTAAACTTGCGATGTGCGAAGTGTAGGGAAAAGGAGGTGAAATGGCTGGATGGGGCCCACGGATATCGCAAATTGAAAATCGATGGATTTAGTTTTAAGTAGTGGAGGTAAATGTTTAAACTTGCAAAGTGTGAAGTGCGGGGAGGGGGAGGTGACATGGCAGGGAAGGTGGGACCATCCGTAGCCCACAGATCACAGAATTTACCATATTCGTTAGCATTATCCCTTTAAACTTGCGAAGTGTGAAGTGTGGGGAGAGGGTGTGACATGGTAAGGAGGGGCCCACGAATATCACAAATTGCACGTTGGAGAATTTTGTGAAATGAATGGATGTAAAGGGATTTTTTCAATTTGGCTGATGCAAATTACGATTTGGTGCTCGGCAAGACTTGCACAGGTTTAGGATAAAATATATTTAGCCTTAAAGGATTTTGAAGTCTCCATTTCACCTTTTCCTTTCTCTTCTTCCTCCTTTGCATATCTACCTACCCGAACTACTCACCTAACATTTTTTTATTCCTATGTAGGGTGTATTTAGACTTGTAGACCTTGAAAATTCTATTGTAAAATTATAACCTAACCCCTACCCCTTATTTCTCCTATTGGTTCAGATTAAGTTGTTGAACCAATATCATTTTCTACCTATCTACTGATAAGACAAGATTAAACAGTTTGGAAAATCTGTATTTTCTAACCTATCAATAGAAATTGAAAACTGTCCAATCATGATTAAATTGTATGAGTGGACAGATCTATCTAAAGAGTAGTGTCATTTGAACTTGCAACACTTTCAGTTTTATTTCTTTTTTGGGGTTCTTATTTCTTATTTCTTTTTCTTTTTTTTCATTCTTTTATCTTTTCTTTTTCTTTATTTTTTATACCCTATTTTCTTTATTTTTTTTCATTTTTCCTTTTTATTTGAAATCATTTGAATTTGAAAATATTTTCAATAATGAAAACCTTGCACAAATATGAAGTATCGAGTCACCTTGAGATCCTATAATTTATAAGGTACTAACATGTTGGATGTGGAATTGAATTTTGCATCTGATGAGTATGTTGGGTCCTTCATTTTTTGGATACTTTTGGGAAGTAAATGGCCACAGAAAAGAGAAAGGGAGAGCGAGAAAAAGAGTGGCTAAATTAACTAACAATCGACAACGGAAAGAGGAAAGTGACAAATAGGAAAAGGGTAAATGGACCAAGTGGTTATATTGGAAATAGTCAAGAGAGTGCGAAAGAAGGATTGAAAAAATCTAGATAGCATGAAATAGAATTGATTGGGTTAAAGAACAACTAAAGTTGATCATGTAAATCCGCAGGAGTTAATTTGGACCACATCAAGGGAGTAAATTGCATGATAGTGTCAAATAGGTAAAATTTATATAAGAAATTGTAAGGAAAGTTTCACGGAGAGAGAATAGAGTAAAGTTGCCGAAATGTTTCCAAAATTCATACTCATACTCTGATAATTGTATTTTTGTGTCTGTAATCAAGGTTTTGGTGGACTAAAGTATGGAAGATCTAGCTATAATTCTACGGATCTATGAATTTAATGTATATTTGGCTAGAGAATAATAAAATGGAGAATTTTTGTAGGGTGATTTGCTGTGCAATACATGTTCTTATGTGTGAATTTCTACCTATTTAAAAAAAAATATATTCTTGTACAAATATTATGTGCAGTGTCCTTTTACTTTCTCTCCTATGTAGTAATTTTTTATTCACTTTGTAATGGTTTAATGGCTCTTGTTTTATATATAACTAGTAAAATATATCCACTCACCCTCTAAACCTAAAAAATCTACTTAAGTCCTAAAAATTCTTAGAGTGAGACTTTATTCCCTTTCAAAGGATAAAAATGGTCAGTGTAAGGCTAGACTACAACATATTCCTATGTAGTCTCCCTAAAGTAAAACCTCGGTCTTTGTAATAATTTTTTTCCAACAAATGGTTTCGTTTCCAAGACCTTAAAATTAATTGGGTCTTTGATAATGGTGAGTAGGATTTTAAAGAGGAGTGTTTAGGAGTGGTGGGAAGAAAAGTATGATACTTTCATTCTCCAACAAGCATATTAATTACACCAAATTATTCTGCACTAGGTTCACAAATATAATTTTTTTTTAAACCCACCTGTGACTAGTATAAAACATTTTAGGTTAAGTTCCATGAGAAGTTGTATCAGTGGTTGATAAGGTTTCAGGATTCATTTACGGATCTAAGTTCTCGTCAGATATATCAACATTGGACTACATCATATCTAGCTACATTACACCCCTTAGGCCATGATCTTACTAGAGCTATTGATTTCTATGTGCAAGCTACCTTGGATAGATACATTATTGGATTTTCTACAAATAACCATCATTAATTTTCAAAAGTAGAAGTCGTATTGTGATTTGGATTAATAGGATGATTGTTAAAAGAAATCCCATTATGGATCAGGGTTTTACTAGTGGAAGAAAGATTGCTACCATTTCCTCCAACTAGTATGGCAGCTTAAAACCCTCACAATGAGGGGTGGAACTTGGGGGAGATGATGAATTGTTGTAGAAGCTAAGAGAGAATTGAAATGGATGGGGAAGAGAGGTGAAACGATATATTTTATGGAAACAAGAAGGGAATGTATATAAGAGGAATGAAGAGAAATAAATTTGAGAGAAATTCGAAGGAGATGAAGAGAGTTGAAGAATATAGGAGAAGTGTTGGCTATATTAGAGTTGTAGAAGGGAGGATTGAAAGGATATGAGAGATCTAGTGGAGGAAGGGAAGCTAGATGAGGTGAAAAAGGAGAACGAATCTGAGGTGATAATTTCTAGTAGGTACTAGGTGAAGCTCAGACACTAGACCCAAATATTTCAGTTATTGATCCCAATAACCCTATAGATGAAGAGTTTCACTTTGTGTTGCAAAGGTCATTTAATGAGGAAAATTATTCCCTTGAAGTCAATTTTCTACAAGGTAGAAAATAAACCAATTCTCCTCCATCCCTTCCCCTTATGATTTTTCATAATCCAATAAGGTTCTTTTCTAAGCTCGTTAAAAATTTGAAGGTTTGCAAGGTATATACATTTAGAATTTCTGTTAGGTCCCCATAGTACTAGTGTAGCCCCTTATTATTTTTAGTGTAGCACCCTTATTGTTATTGTTAAGCCATTACATTATTATTGATATTTCGGCTAGGATTATATTATGACCCCTTAGACTTTAATATATAGAAAGGAGGTTTTTTCATTTGTATCATCCAAGAATTGTTCATTTATGTAATGTAAAGGAAGTTTCCCCTTCAAAGTGGTTGATTTATAAGGCATTGATCTCTCTTTCCTTCAATTTTTAGAGTTGGTTTCATAACATTTGGTATTAGAGCTTTGGATTCTATGGTTTCACTGCTTCAAACAGGCATCGTGGAATTTTCGATATAAATTTTTTTCTACAAAGGTTCAGAAGCTAAGAAAAAACCAATGTGCGAATAAATCCTAAGGAAATTCGTGTAAAAAATTTAGATCTTGGTTCGCAATATTTCATAGATATGATCTATGGAAGTTAGGTTTTTTGCAGGCTCCTAAATTTCATCTTAAAGAGGTGACGTTGGGAAAATCACCATAACTCTCTCTCTGAGCATCAAATTGGAGTTCTATAAAATGTGGATGAAATTACAAAGATTTTAGTTTATTTTGTATCGATTTTAGAGTCAAAGGACAAAACAGGGGCATGTGGCACACCATACAAGTTAGATCTACTAAACTGGTCCATAATTAGGTCATTGTGGGAGATTGGGCATAAATTTTCCTTGAAGAATCCAAATCAGGTATGATATGTGCCATTGGAAATAGCTTCAGAGGGATACCATAGGTATGAATTTTAGATCTTGGAGATCAAAAATTGCAAAGTTACAATTGTTTCAATATAGAGCTGCTAAAAGAAAAAGAAAAATGTATATTTTTTTAAATTGCATAACATTTCTTTAAAAAATCAGTTTAAAGTGATTCGAAGGGCATATTGAAGCATTTTTATCAGTATTGGATTCTATAATTCCTTCCAAAAATAATTATACACTTGTTAAGCCATCATAAAACTCTACTATGATGCATGAAGAGGAATAATTGCATTATGATATATCAAAATTATAGTACCAAGTGCAACAAATTTTGATCTCAGAAAGAGCAACCAAAGATGACATAGATCGTTTAAAATTAGACATGGAGGATAAGGTGGATGATTTGAAGGATGACATGAAATCTAATATGGATGATCAAGCAGTAAAATATCACATCGAGCATCAACAACAAGTTCTCCAACTCTTAAAGGATAACCTCACTTTGGCACAAAATCGAATGAAACAATAGGCAGATCAACATTGCAACAAAATAAGTTTTGATGTCGGTGTTATAGTACAAATGACCTCCTCGTCAACTCATAGGAAAAGGATACATGGAAGGAAGAAAATGACCTAGACATTGACCTATTTTTCCAAGGTAACGCACCCTAGAGATAGCTAGGTCAAGTTATAAAGCATTCCCGCCTCTTGAAGTGAGCATTAGTGCCTAGGTTAATGCATTGTCTTGCCTAAGGGGCAATGTTACCCATTTTTCATGAGGAAAAGGGGTCAAATTACGAAGTAAATGACTGACATTTCCTGCTTTTTCTCAAGGAGTCAGTCCAAAAAATGGCAACCTACGGTGCATGCCTCTAATTGGACATTATTAAACTTGTTAGACTCTTGTAATTCACAGTATCACAAGGTGACTGATTATTTTTTAGATATATCATATTGAAAATAATATTCCATGGATATCATTTATTTTCAGAAAAAGAAGGGAAATCCTGACTATCATGAGCTTCAAAGGAATCAATCTACCTTTCAGTTCAGTGAAGAAGGAAAGTGTTGCTGAAAAGCGTAATGGTGAGAAAACTTCTTTTTCTTCCCTCATTTTATATAATTTTTCCCTCTCTTACCCTTAATTTTTTCCAAATTTTGAATTCCAATGCATAAAATCCCATTAAAACCATTCAAATCCAAATATCTATGCTTTCGGGAATTTATCGCAGCTCTGCCCTCCACATTAGGTTGGTTATGTGTGTGTGTGTGTATATATGTGTGTGTGTGTGTGTGTGTGTGTGTGTGTGTTATAAACAACACTTTACTGCCGCAAACCTTTATCACATCACCTTTCGTTAGCGCACATCACAATTTGTGAGGTTTAGCCTATAATTCCTGCTCCTTGTAGAAAAACCTCAAACTTTGCGATTTTTAGTCCTGACACATCACATTCTTTTAGCGCACATTGCAACTCGCGAATTTTAGCCTGTAACTCCTGCTCCTCATAGCAAAACCTCAAACTTTTCGATTTACAGTCCTGCCACATTGCCTTCCATTAGCACACATCACAAATTGCGAGGTTTAGCCTTTAACTCCTGCTCCTCGTAGCAAAACCTCAAAATTTGCGATTTTTGGTCCTATCACTTCACCTTCCATTAGCTCCCATTGCACTTCGTAGGTTTTAGCACTTACCTATTTTCCCTGATCCCAAACCTTGTGATGTGCGATAGGCCTTAAATTTTGCGGTGTGCGATAAAATTTGTGATTTGCGATATGGGTGGGACCCAATCCAATATCCCACTTCACAAGCTCGGGAGGACAAGCACTGGGTATATGTTATAAATTCCAACGTGTGATTTGCGGGGATGCAATGTGGTTCCAAGCTAAAATCTGAAGGATTTCCAGTCCAGGTGTATGAGTTTTGTGTGTTGCTTTTACGAATAAAGCGATAACACGGTAGAAGGACTCAAGTAGGACCCGACAAGGAGAAAAAGGAAAAGTAATGCTAAACGTTGCGGTAGTAACGAGATAGACAGAAAAGGTTGTGTTGGGAAAAGGTGTTTGTACAAAACTATTATGTTATAATTGCAAGAATGGAAAAGGCAGTAAATGCATCTAGCACAACCACCAGACCTACTGAATCAGCCAACACGGCACCAAATTTTATTATTCAGCAATAGTTTTATGAAGAAACAGGGGCAGATGTCAGGTTTATTTTTTCATAGCCTCTTTGTAATCCCAAGAGGAAATTTCTTCCTTATTTTGTAATCAATAGCAGATGGCTAAAGCCACTATTATGGCTAGGCATGTCTTATCACCACCTGCATGGTTCCACTTGTCAAAGTTTAGCTTCAATGTAATTAATGACTATCATTAAAATATATGGAGTAACCAACTTAGATTTTAGATAAATACTGCATGCATTAGCAGTAGGAAGAGGGAGCCGAGAAGGGGAAAAGCCATTGTAATAGCGTCATCTGGTTGTAAACATATATTGGATGAATGAAAGGAAAATGTTGTTTCCAGATTCTTGTGTTATGATATGTGGTGAAGTGCTTCTTTTCCTGTAATTTTTCATTCCCTAGTTTCACATATTTTTTTCTTTCTTTACTGCGGATGAGAAAATTTTGTGTAGGATTTACCATGGGGTACCTTGCTCAGTCTTGAAATAGTACTTTATGTTTTCCTCTGAAATTTAATTGCAGAATTCAGAGATGGCATGCTCTGCATTCACATTGAACCTTACTCTCTTCTCCTTTCCATTTCACAAGCTATAAATATCCATTGACATGGCTAGCTTGCCTAGTTACACATTATTTCAATTATTCATCCATTTGAATTGGTTTACATCTGTTTGAATCCATAGCCCAATGGCCCTCTTCTGTTGCCTCAACCATAATTTTTCAAAAAAACTCTTATGCACTAATAGCTAGCCTAAAAGTTCCATCAACAAAGCTACATATAACAGAGAGAGCCCTCTCTGAGTCTAGGAAGGCTAGGTCCTGGATTCCAAAACGTTTTGATGTTGGCCCTCCGACATTCTATTTTTAGCCTTCAGAATTACGGGAACTAATAAAACCCAACCAATCCAGATTTAGAAAGGAACACAACATAATAAAAAAATAACCATAAACATAGAGATGCAGTGGAAATAATGCTTCATTTCATTAATATCAAATAACAAAAATATGCTTACAGACATTATGGAAATAAAATAGCTAGGGTGTTGGTAGCGAATCTCTAAGAAGAGATATGGCAGCTACAGACCTCTAAAACGTGTTACAATGAGGCTTGGGGGATTATTTATTATTGAGAAACAATGGAAAACTTGAAACATCCAAAAACCTAACCCTAGGATATGAAGCGCCAAAACTATGGGTCCCGTTTGGTTAAATTGGTGTTTCAACTTCCCGGGGACATAACTTTGGCATCCGATCTCTGTTTGATGTGCTCAATAGCTCATTAGAAATATCTATCCAAGGAGTACAAATTTTAGTGTGAGAAACATCAGTCAATGAACCCATGTTGCTCCCGGTTCTCCCAAAAAACGTCGTTTAGGGCCTCAAAACAACTCCGGAAGTTAAGGACCTGAAAAACTGCTAAAAATAGTAAGTTGTGCTGCAACTTAAAAACTGAAAGAATTTATGGTGGGGGTTCAAATGGAATAGGTGGGTGGCCACCAATGTCCATATGGATCATTAAGGCCCCAAAATGGCTCCGAGAGTGCAGGACCAGAAAACCTGCTAAAAATAGTAAGTTGTGCTGAAAGTGAAAAGCTGCAAGAATTGATGATGCGGGTCCAAATGGAATAGGTGGGTGGTCATCGATAACCACCTGGATCATTCCTCCCTCCTTAAAAATAAATGGTCCCCATTTCATTGAGATCCTCAATGAGATGAGGCACGTTCTATTGTCGAAGATGTCATGGACCTACGGGCAGACATGTTGGATGCAATTAGTAAGTTTGGTTTCTTTATCAGCCTCAGACAATACATGTGTGGATTTTGTCTGTGTAGTTGCATGAGGTATGGAAACATGAGGCAGCAGTGCATCGAGGGTCAGATCAATGGAGTTATTTTCCTAACAGTGTAGAGGAACCTCTATAAGTGAGGAGAAAATTTCCTCATATTCCTTCATGACTTTCTCCATCTACTGCAGTTGTGCAAGGGAGCCCTGTTTCGAGGTTGTGGCCACAATATTCTTCTTTCCCTGTGAGTGAGTTGTAAGAAAAATAAATTTCCAAGTTTGGGAAACAATCTTACTGCATTGTTTTTTAGTAGTTAGAGATGATAGGAGGCGGTACTACCTCCGGTATCCTGTACAAGTTATTTCCCAAAGTAATAACAACAGCATGAGGCCTAGACTCATACACAACATGTCGCCTCCATAAGTATGGTTGGCACAATAGTACATTAGCTACATCAAGAGGAGAAACATCACACAATACCTCATCCGTGAATGGCTTGATATTGTACGGAAGGCGATACAGCTAGCGGATGCGGAGATCTCTCCCTAGGTAGAGCCACCCGATGGTATACGGCTCTAGGTGTGCGATGGTCAGTAGGCTGAGCCACTTCACGACCTTTGTTGAAATGAGGTTCTTTTGGATTCTGCTATCGACAAGAAATTGTAGCGGGGAACCCTTCACCCACATATGCGAATGAAAGAAGCTCTTCCCCTCCTTTGGATCCTCCCTCTGGATCTTGGTGGTGGCAACAATGGCACTAGGATCCGCATCAATGATCTTCTTCCCTTTTTCATTTCCTTTGTCTGGTTCTAACTCAGGATTAGAAAATAAATCTGATTCAGGTGCCTTTAGTTCAGCCACCAATGACTATTTGGCCCCACACTTCTTTGTGCTGCGAGTGGGGCTGTTATGAAATCCACACCACTTCCCTGTGTCCTTCTTTGGATTTGTGGTGTTGTTCTAAGTTGCACCGCTTTTGCCTTACCCCTTGTTCTTTGGTTCAGGGGCACCTTTCGGATTTGCAGATCCAAAGTCTCCCTTCTTCTGCTTAAATGTCTACTTGATCTTGGTGGCATAGCGATATGCTGTGCCAAGCGATGTAATGTCGAGGAAATACATTTCCTCCTGAATGTGTTTGTGCAGACAGCCACGATACTTGAGCACCAAATTTCTCTTTGAATCTTTAATACCGAACTTTGTGCGTAGGGTATGGAACAGATTCATCATTTCGTGCACATCTTGATCCCTTTATTGCCGCAGCATGGTCCATTGGATGTATTTATCCTCATAGCTCCCCATGGGGTAATATTGTTCCTTGATGTCATCTCGGAATGAATTCCAAGTGGGTGTGGCCGAGAACAAAGAGGGTTCCCCTTTTTCCACTTGCTCACAGTAGGTTTCCCACCAGTGTTTGACATGGGGGGCGACTTTGAGGAGTGAAAAAATAATATTTTCTCGGTCAGAGAAATTATGGACTGAGAAATACCCTTCCAGAAAATTCAACCATATATCTATGGCGTCTACATATTTTTGACCTCCAAATACAGGAATGTCAAAATTTACCTGTATCTTGAAGGGAATGGTGCCTCCAGAGTGGCTGTTGGATGCAGATGCACCATAGGTGGGCAGTCGTTGAAGGATCTGAGAAAAGTTATCCATCATCGCGTTCCTTTATTTCTCGAGGGCCTCCTCAAGCAATATTTTGATAGGATCTACTCCTCCCTCATCTTTCTTTTCTTCTGCCATGGGAGGTCATAGGGTTTTGCGAGACTGATATTGCAAGGGTTTAACCAGATCGAGCCCTAACTCCTTATACCTTGACCGTGTTGGGGACATGCAAAGAAAAGCAAAGAAAGAGCAGACCGCTCTGATACCACTGATCCAGATTTAGGTAGGAACGCAACATAATACATAAATAACCATAAAAATATAGATGTAGCATAAATAATGCTCCATTTCATTAATATCAAATAACAGAAATATGCTTACACACATAATGGAAATAAAATAGCTAGGGTGTTGGTAGTGAATCTCTGAGAAGAAATGTGGCAGCCACAGACCTCTGAACTATGTTACAATGAGGCTTGAGGGCCTATTTATTATTGAGAAACAATTGAAAACTTGAAACGTCCAAAAACCTAACCCTAGGAGATGAAGCGCCAAAATTATGGGTCCCGTTTGGTTAAATTGGTGTTTCAACTTCCCGAGGACGTAACTTTGGCATCCAATATTTGTTTGACGAGCTCAATAGCTCGTTAGAAATATATATCCAAGGATTAAAACTTTCAGTGTGAGCAACATCAGCCCATGGACCCATGTTGCTCCTTGTTCTCTCAAAAAACGTCGTTTAGGGCCTCAAAACAACTCTGGAAGTTTAGGACCCGAAAAACGGCTAAAAATAGTAATTTGTGTTGCAACTTAAAAACTGAAAGAACTGATGGTGGGGGTTCAAATGGAATAGGTGGGTGGCCACCAATGTCCACCTAGATCATTAAGGCCCCAAAATGGCTCTGGGAGTGCAAGACCTGAAAGCCTGCCAAAAATAGTAAGTTGTGCTGAAAGTGAAAAGGTGCAAGAATTGATGGTGCAGGTCCAAATGGAATAGGTGGGTGGCCATTGATATCCACCTAGATCACCAAATGAGCATCCAAAGAGGGTTAAATCTAGGAAAATCATGGAAACATCATGGATTTTTCCCTATTCGAACTAATGGAGAAGAATGACAAGATTGGTCCTCCCAAATTCTTATAAATTGGAGGCTAGGGCTCATTGTAAAAGGTTGAAAGGTTGATTGTGTGAAGAGCGTACTTTTGTTGTTGAGTGTGAGGTTTCATGACTGGCTAGGTTCAATGAGAACTCTTGTCCTAAGAATTTTCACACTTGGATATTGAGGAGAGAGTGTGAGGAGTCGGAAGACTGATGGAAGCTTGACCAAAGTGATGGTCTTAATCTTCCTTCTCTAAATAATAGAATTGCCTCTATTTTGTCCACTTTGTGTCATATTGGTGCATCTATTGTTTATTTGTTTATGAGACATGATATAAGTGTCTTAGATGTACATAGTTAAATGTTTGACTATATACTTGTTTAATTTTTTGCAGTGATAAACTGTGAAGATTACACTTGGAGCTGGTGAGGAGGATTTCCGCCACACTGCATAGTGCTGTCCAACATATCTGCCATATAAATTGAGGTAATCCTTCAATATCTCACTATGTCAATTAATAATTAGTATGGAAATATATGTATTTTCTTTGTGAATGTTGCAACTAATCTAACTATCTTCCTTGGGTCCTAGGAAGGTCTGAGAGGGATCTTACTCCAGCTACCACTTGTGCATTTTACCCCTAAGAAGAATTGGCGACCATACTAGGGATTAATCCTTAGTTCTTAGATTGTTTACTTCTGCGCCTTTGGTTCTTTCCCTCTATCACTTCCCATTATACTCACATCCCTTTCTGATCATTTCATATGATCTATGACCATTTCAATAGATTAAATTGTTCAAAACAGACCTTACCTAGCCATTATCTGCAATTTCTTGTCAGTAACGCATCGCTGGTGTGTGTTCCAGAGCATTATAACGTAGCTGCTACTTGAGAACAATGTGTTAGTCATGCTATTAACACATTGTACTCCTCTCTAGGTAGTGTTACTCAACCTAAAATTTGTTATTTCACCCTTGCTGTGATTTCCCTAACTGTTGAGTTGTTGGCTGTCAATTTGGCTTCTGTGTTTTGGATCTATGTGCTTGGTTTCCTGCTAGCATATTAGTTTTACTTATTTGAAAAGTTAGCTTAGTTGCATTTAATTTTTGAAAAAGAAAAAGGTTTTTTAGTCTTTTATGAACATAGCTTAATTCATTATGTAATTTTTGGGTTAAATAGTAGTTAGTGACGATAGATATCTGAATGTTTTTAGCTTGAACTGCATTATTTGGATGGTTTCTGCTGCATGGATATGTGAAATATTTCTCCCTATAAAAATAGCTCTTTCATCAAATTGAATCTTAAAAGCATTTTTTGCATGGTTTGAGTCCGAGTCTCATAAAATTTCATATGTCCAATCCCCCTCCAGAGACTTATAAGCAAGTACACTATAATTAAGTGCTAATAAAATAAATCAATAACTCTTTTCTAAGCATACACCAACATTAGTTCAGGCTAGGATCTTGGGATAAGTAGACTGAGAAAACAATCCAAGATCACAAAACTTGAGACTAGTGTCATTAAAGAGTGAAAATCGTATTGCACTTATATTATTGGGATTGTTCCACTACTACTAGAGATAAGCGGAGACAACACTGGGGTGTGTGAGAAGGTAGCCCGCCTTTTATCTCATAACAGTGGGCATTCTTTGTATTTGGGTTCCCCTTGTGGATGTCAAAACTAGATCAGGGATCTAGGTGTTCTGCCCATACAGTGTGTTGTATACGACCATGACCCCCCTAATAGTATCCATGGTTTGAGGTATCTTTAGTTGCCATACTTCTAGGGACATACACAAGGTGACTAGGGCAGGCTGCCTTGGTGCCTGACATAGAGAAACCTACTCTGTCTTCGGTTTTTGGGAGGGCACTCATCTTCAGGATAGTTCTTGGCCCCATTATCTGAGGTTCGAGCGAAGCTCAAGAGTAACCATAACTGTACATATGACCAACTCTCTCTATATTCTATTGTGATACTGGGTTTCATATCTAGCAAATGGTAGTACCCAGACAGGGTCTTACCCCATAAACCATTACCCACTTTGACCTCTTGTACCACATAAGATTCAATTAGACATCCCTAAGTTCGAAGGGAAACAAGGGGAGGATCCAACTTCACACATAACCACCTTTCATTATGGTCTGTTTCTAATTCCATGGTGGATGATAGTATCCAAATTAGGCTCTTCCCTCACACTCTCATAGGAAACACTTCCAAATGGTACATCGAGTTACCACGAGCTGCTGTAATATTCCTAATTAGCTTTTAGCTAGTTAGAATATTAAATTTTTTTTTTTCAATAAGATAGATGAATAAGAGGGTAGGGGGACCCATAAATCTCTTTAGGAGGAATAAAACCACTTCTAATGTGAATGTGTATCAGTGTATCTAGTTGAATAATTCACTCCTTGGTGTGAATTGGGGTCAATGCATGTGGATGGGGCCAAGGTTGACCAAATCAACATCACAGTCATGGAGGTAGTGGAGATAGTGGAGGATAATGCAGTAATAATGGGAGGAAGTCTCCATGAGAGTAGCATCATTATTCAATGGGGCCAAGGGGGAAGAGGCTCAAAAATCATATAAGGAATGGGATGGAAGCCATAGAGGTAATTCTAAATATTTTTTATGTATGGTCTTTTATGACTTTCTACACACTTTAGTTGTTTATCAAAGTCTAATGTGTTGTTTAGCACAAGGTTGTTTATGGGCGGAAATCCCACCCTAATCATCGGGGGAATTTGAGTGGCCACTCAGGAGAGGTTCTTTTGAGCTTCATTCCATCATCCTCCATCAGGACAATCTTCATCCACCTTCAGCAGCACAGTCTCCTTAAGGAATTGCAAAATCCAGGAGGGAAATTTCAGTGGAGGGTTGATAACCCAATATTTTGAGCTTATTTTCCAGTGAGGGGAGCAACCCTTCATCTGAAAAGCTAGTAGGGAGGAGTATCAACTATTTTTTCATCATACCAACTAACTCCCAACAGTTACCCAGCTGCAGATCTTAATTCAGCCCTAGGGCTGAATTTTCCATCTTGGGTATTTCTGAAAACCATTTCTGGGTTATCTTGGAATTGTGCTAGAAAGCCCAGATCTTTGATCCCGACATTTTCTAAGCACCATATCAAAAGATATACAAATTCCTAGTTTCTAGAAAATCTTATTTCTAGCAGGATTGCAAATTCATGGCCTCCCAATAGTTTATGTAGTAACAGTTTCTCATGTCTTTATGTATAGGGTCATTGAAGGCTTGTTTTTCCTAGCTTGAGTGTCTTTTCCTCAAGATCGTGTACTTCATTTTCTGCTATCACATATAATAAAATGGCTCATGATATACTCATGTTTTTATGTGTTGATGTTTACTGCATTTTCCATTTTTCTGTTCAATATTATTTTTTTCCCTATTTTGGAATATTACAGTGGTATTAGAGCATAATCTTGGCTCAGTGTGTGGGGAACTACATCTATGTCATCCAAAGAGGAAGAACCTCTTACAGAACAGGAGAAGTCGTATATTAATAGAGGTCAAAAGTTTGATTACACAAACAGTGAAGATGACAAAGGCAAGACTCCAATATCAGGAGAAATGGATGAAAAATAGTTTCCCAAGATTCTTCTCCAAACCATGCAAAATATTGCCAAAGAAATCAAGGACATGAGGGTAGAAAGACAAAGGGAGACCCCAAGAGGGTTTCAACATGGAGAATTTTCCGAAACTTCACATCATTTGTGTGAACAACTGGTAATGCAACAAGCTTTCCAACGCTCTACCATGCCTACATTCCTAGCAATGGGAAATGGGGTTGGAGGACCCCAAGAATAGGAGGCTCTTCGTGATTACATTCTATAATATGAATCTCAATCTCAAAGGTTCAAAGAGAATCTGAACTTCCAAGATTTATGTCAGATCAAGGATAATAGGAGACCCCGTAATAACAATAGAAGTGGAGGGACATGCAAAACAATGACCACAACGTACTATGGGTAGATTATTTCTACCTGTTTTTGATGGGTCATCCAAGTGCACAACCAAGGCTTGGGAGGAAAAATTAGACATATATTTCTAGTTGAACCAAGCATCAGAGGTTGAATCTATTAATATATCAATTTTTCACCTTGAAGGTGAAGCACATGAATGGTGGTTTCATGGTCTATCTACATTGGCACATGCTAGTGCAACTGCATATGCAGAATTCATCTGAATTTTGGTAGAAATATTTGACCGAAGAGATCTAGAGGCACTCTTTGTTGAGCTTTCTAAGCTCAGGCAGTCGAGAAATCCAGAGACCTATATC
Source organism: Pinus albicaulis (assembly GCA_034641835.2). NCBI lineage: Eukaryota > Viridiplantae > Streptophyta > Pinopsida > Pinales > Pinaceae > Pinus > Pinus albicaulis. Next base: position 637,259,586 of record CM076579.1, read on the forward strand.
TCTGAATTCCTAAAACTTTCCGTCATAGTGCTAGATTTATCTACAACTAGGAGAGTATACATGTTCATTGATGGACTAGCAGAGCCTTTGCATGGGTTGGTAAAGTCCACTATAAAAACTACGCTCCAAGATGCCATTGAGAGGATTGAGGACTTACAAGACAATTTTCCAAGGGCAAGAGCTCCATTCCAGCAAAAGCCCAATTTTCAGTCAAAGGGGAAAGATGTGAAGGTTCCTTCCCCAAAGGAGAACCAGGGCAAGGGACCTCTTAGTGATGATGTCCAGATATATTTGAGGAGTAGGAAGCTTTGCTTCACTTTCCAAGAACCATGGACACCAGGGCATCGATTTGCTATAGGGAAGACATGCTATATTGAAGTATTCTCTAATAGTGAAGAGGAGGAAGAGGAGGAGCGAGAAGGAGACACAAGTGTTGTGGCACTAGGAGAGGATCCACCACCACTAGGGGGTGGAAATGTAGCATTTTCTCCAATTGGAGGGGCCCTTGCATATTTGCAGGGAGTAACCAAGTATATGACATTGAGAGTTTGAGGCAAATTTCAGGGGAAATAGGTATCATTGTTGATAGATAGTAGGGCTTTCCACAATTTTATTGATGCCCAGCTAGTACAGAAGAGAGCCATACCCACAAATGAATTTGAAGAATTCTTAGTTTTGGTTCCTGGAGCTAGAACCATGTAGTGTGTGAAGTATGTTCTGGCATTGACTATAAATTTTGATCAGATTTGGATCAAGGACCTAAATGATAGCTCAAATCTCAAATTTTTTGAAAGTGTGTCAAGCCTGAGTGACCGAAGAGATCTTGTCTTCCTGATTCTGGCACCACAAACGGTTCGAAAAACCAACACCATATGAAGAAGTTATCGCATTTTGAAAAGAATAGTAAACTATGAATTTTAGCATTTGACTAGGGTTGAATAGTCAATGGTACAGTCAGCAAAAATAATATTCCAGGGAATATTCTTGGAATATTCCTATAATATTCCCCAAAATATTCCTTTCAGGCCAATCATATTTTGACAAATGGTAGGGTACAATTCATTGTTTGGTTTTATAGTGTTTTATGGGCCAATCAGATGCCACCATGTGGCAGGCCCAGAGGCCACCACGTGGCACAAGATTGATGGTGTAAAATTATTATGGAGCAGACCAAAGTTGACCCCGAGACCTCTGAGCACGCACACACATAGCTTAACCACTCGTCCTACATTTGGTTCTTAAAATATAATCTTTCGGCTTGTATTTAAAGAATGTTGGTTTCATAATTGGGGGTCCGGAGGGGCTAGCCCTTCCCCACATGGCCATTGCCATGACCATGGCCCAATTCGACCATTTTCCAACTCCGCAAATGCAATCAACAGGTGTCACATGGACAGTTATCTGCAAGGTTTGTTGGCAGTTTCGTGATTCTGAATCATTAATGCTTGCAATAACTGCGAGGAGTTTGAGGCATGTGCCCAACCGCCTGACCATGGCATTAAATATTATGGTTAGGCTGGTGGATAAAATGCTGCACCCCTAAATTTAAGGGTTTTGGTCTAATTTTATTGGATTTAAGTGCAGTTGCTCCATTTTTGGTGGAGTTGATTTAGGGGTCACTGGACAAAAATTGAATAGGCTCTACTTTGAGCTAGATTCGACCATTATGAGAGTGTGAATAGTAAATTTTGACTATCTTAGAAATTACAGACTCATTGATGAGGGTTTCAGAGACATCAGAGGAATTTTGAGCAGGTTTTTGCTTTAGAGAAGTTCTAAGGGCTGTTAGGGGGACCATGGGCCATCAATAGTTTGAGGCATAGCCAAGGTAGCTAGAGGCCTTTCTCAACAAGCCAATAGTAAATTTTGGATGTTTCATACTTTATAGAACTAATGGTGTGGTTTAAAGAGCCAGTAGAGGACTTTTGAAGTCTGAGTTTCTTCAGAGAAGTTCCAAGGGACACTAGGGCCATCAGGTGCTAGCAGGAGAATGAGGCCTATCCAGAGCAACCAATATCCATTCTTAGGAAACCAATAGTCATTTTAGGGTATATTTATACTTATGAATCCATTGATGGAGTTTTCAGAATATTTTGAGGACATATGAACACTGATATGCATCATCGAAGTTTTCAGTGAACCCAGAGCTAGGGGGCGCTACTAGGTGTTGGAGGTGTAACCGGAGCAACCAGAAGAAAATTTATGCAAATGAATAGTCTATTATAAATATTTTTGAAATTTTGAATCCAATTAGGGGATTTGAAGAGTCATTTGGAGACTTCTGAAGGTCAAGAAGCCACATAGAAGTTTTAGGAAACCTAGGGACATCAGTGGATGGAGGCCTAGATTGGGGAGCCAATGCTCATTTTGAGAAAATGATTAGTATATTTTGGATGTATGATGTATGTTAGAGACAATAGAGAAGGTTTTAGGGATAGAAAAGGATTTATTAAAGGGTTAGTGCCACAGAGAAGCTCAGGGAATCTTAAGGCACCGACAACAGATATCAAGTCTAAGGGAACCTAGTTCTTTCTTTAGAGTGATGACAACCATGATAGGGGTATGATGGAATTCTAAACCCATTGGTTCAGTTCAGATAAACATTGGAGTTAATTATTTAATTTCAAAATAAAATTTTCATCATAATCCCAAAGAGCAAAGTCAGTTGACATAGGCTCAAGGATACGTAGCCCACGATATTCGGGTGAAGTCTTTTATTAAATTTGTTGTTATGTGTTGATGCTTATTTGCTTCACTTTATGGTTGTTGCACATTCTTAATATCAGAAAAAACAAATGTTATTAAAGCACTTAAACAATTAAAAAACATACACCTGTTTCAAGTAATAATTTCCACACAGTCATGTATAAGCAAGATCTTTTGTTTGTTTAATTGAGTGGGAGGTGATTGTGCATAAGAATTTCAATTTATCCACCCATTTTTAGATCGGGTTGGTATCAGAGTGAGAGGTTGCTTGCTTGACACAACACTAGGTTTCTTGTGACTTGAAAGGTGTTTAACAGTGCAAAGAATTTTATAGTTTGCAAATTGAATGTTGCTTACAAGTTTGAGTTCGCTAGAGTTGAAGGGAGAGCTACTAATAGATAAGTCCAAAAGAGGAAAATAAGGAAGAAGGGCTGAAGGCATATTCCTTACCCAAAGGACCTCAAGGAAACCCTTGAAGTATGAGAGGGTTTGTTTGCAAAAGGATGCTTGAAAAAGAGCTTGACTCTATAGCCATTTTGTTCAGAAGTTTGGCCAATTGTTTTTGAAATATTTGTGAATTTTTGTTGAAGTTCTTTAGTTCATTTTGGCATAATGATGATGAATTATTCAAGTGAGGTTTCAAAATCCTCCTCCTTCACAATAATATTCGATGAAGAGATGAAGCGAGACTTCTACACCCTGAAGGATAGGGTGCATATTTTGTTTGAAGATAGAAAGGAAAGTACTAGAATTCATGAGAAATTGGTTGCTATGAAGCAAGAGAAAGAAGGAATTCTTCAAATAATGCATGAGATGGAGATGAAGCTCCATCAAGGCCAAGAGGCCTTAACCAAACACATGCATGAAGCAGAGGTAATTCACTCAAATTTGTCTTCAAATTCCTCTTCAGAAAGATGTGTAGGTTCATTTGAAAAGCACACTAGAGGTACAGGGTCAATTTAATTTTAAAAATGGGCTATGAAGGTAAGGGTTTATGAAAACATGCACAAGGCATGATTGATCCTATTTTTGTTGAGGAAAGGCCTAAGAAATTTGGTCTAGGCTATGTTCAATCTTATGGCGAAAAATCTACAGCCATGAAGGCAGTTGAGACAACTCAAGGAAGAACTTTTGTTCCAAGTTCTAAACCAAAAACATGTCAAGTTTGTTTTAAAGTTGATTGTCATTATTTGAAGCCTATGTTGCAGTGAGATGTTAATGGACATGTATCTTATGGTGAGCAAGAGATTTCAGACAGCTATCAAGACAAGAACACTGATGTTAGTCTTCAAAAGAAAGTTGGAACCTCTACAAGTTCATCTCCTCAAGAAGGCAAAAAATCATGGACATGTAAAGTAGCAATTGAGGTATAACTCTTCCCATATTCAAGTTGATTATGTTCATGTTAAGCATGGAAATTCTGCATGCATGAAAGGAATAAAGAGTTGTGTTTCCTATTGTGGTCTGTGTAACCGTGATGTTTCAAAATCCTGGAAGAGGATGAAGGCACACAGGGAACAGTTGAAGTGAAGGCAACTTGCTCAAAAGGTGCAAAAGACTTGCAAAAATTTCCAAAGAAAGGGACATATTTTTGCCCAATGTTGGACATTGCATCCAACTAATCATCCTAAGCACATGAGGAAAGAGGATAAAAATACTGGCGAAAGTGGAAACAAAGAATCCATCATTGATGTGAGAATAGATGTTTCACATGAAGAAGATTTTCAGCAGCAAAAGTCACCATGGAAGTGGCTTGGTAAGAAGTGGTTTGACTTCTTAACTCAGTAAGACATATATCCATTTGTAAATATGCAAATTTCAGTAATGTATACATTTCTGCTATAATATTATGTTTGTTTGAGTCGCCTTCGATCGATGATCAAGGACATGATGTTCAACTACCTTCTATAAATTTCTCGCCAAAAATTTCTGGATGAGCAAGGAAGACACAATTCTTGATAGGAGGACAAGAGCATATAAGGAGGGGAAGTATTGACTACCTTCGAGTTGGGCTCAAAGGCACTAAGCCAAGCAAGGAAAAGTGTATGGAGGCTGAAATGTGAGGGTGTTGTACTCTCATTTACAAAACAGATCAAGTAATCAGTATTTTGGGGTCCAAAATATTCCCAATGGGGAGCTGTGATCAGATTTGGATCAAAGGCCTAAGTGATAGCTCAAATTTCAAAGTGTTCAAAAGTGTTTCGAACCTGAGCGACCGGATAGATCTCGTCTTCCTGATTTCGGTGCCGTGAATGGTTAAAAAAACCAACATCATATGAAGAACTTATCGCATTTTGAAAAGTCCAGTAAATTGCAAAATTTGGCATTTGGCCAGGGTTGAATGGTCAATGGTACAGTAAGAAAAAATAATATTCCAGGGAATATTCTTGGAATATTCCCCAGAATATTCCTTCTGGGCCAGTCATATTTTGACAAATGGCAGGGTATAATTCATTGTTCAGTTGTAAAGTGTTTTATGTTCCAATCAGAGGTCGCCACATGGCAGGCCCAGAGGTTGCCACATGACCCAATATTTATGGTGTAAAATTATTATGGAGCGGACCAATGTCGACCCCGAGATCTCCGAGCGCGCACACACATGGCTTAACCACTCACCCTACCATTTGGATCTTAACCTATAAACTTTCTACTTGTATTTAAAGAATGTTGGTTTCGTAATTACGGGTCCAAAGGGGCCAGCCCCTCCCCACATGGTCGTTTCAGTGAACATGGCCCAATCCTACCATTTTCCAACTCCGCAACCTCCTTCAACATGTGTCACATGGAAGGTTATCCGCAAGGTTTGTCGGCGGTTTCGTAATTCTGAAACATTAATGCTTGCGGTAACCGCGCAAAGTTTGGGGAATGTGCCCAACCACTTGACCATGGAATTAACTATTATGGTTAGGCTGGTGGATAAAATGGGGTGGCCATAAATTTAAGGGTTTTGGCAGAATTTTCTGGAGTTAAGTGCAATTGCTCCATTTTTTATGGAGCTAATTTAGCGGTCACTCAAAAAAAATTGAATAGGCTCTATCTTAAGCTAGATTAAACCATTATGAGAGTGTGAATAGTCAATTTAGACTATCTCAGAAATTCCAGACTCATTGGTGAGGCTTTCAGAGTCATTAAAGGGATTTTGAGCAATTTTTTGCTTCAGAGAAGTTCTAAGGGCCACCATGGGCCAACAATAGTTTGAGGCCTAGTGAGGGCAGCTAGAGGCCTTTCTAAAAAATCCAATAGTCAATTTTGGATGTTTTATACATTATGGAACTAATGGTGTGGTTTTTAGAGCAAGTAGAGGACTTTTGAAGGCCGAGTTGCTTCAGAGAAGTTCCAGGGGCCACCAGGGCCATTAGGTGTGAGCAGGAGAATGAGGCATATCCATAGCAGCCAATATCCATTCTCAACAAAAAAATAGTCATTTCTGACTGTAATGATACTTATGAATCCATTGATGGAGTTTTAAGAATCTTTTGAGGACTTATGAAGGCCGATATGCTTCAGAGAAATTTTCAGTGAACCTAGAGCTAAGGGGTGCCACCAGGTGTTAGAGGTGTAACCGGAGTAGCCAGAGGCCAATTTATGAAATGAATAATATATTTTGACTATTTTTGACATTATAAATCTAATGAAGGGATTGTTAGAGTCATTTGGAGAATTTTGAAGGTTGAGAAGCCACAGGGAGTTTAAGGCAACCCAGGCCCATCAGTGAATGGAGGCCTAGATTGGGGAGCCAGTGCTCATTTTGAGCAAATGATCAGTCTATTTTGGATGTATGACATATGTTGGATATATTATAGAAGGTTTGAGGGATAGAAAAGGATTTATTAAAGGGTTAGTGCCACAAATAATCTCAGGGAAGCTTAAGGCACCGACAACAGAAATCAAGTCTAAGGGAACCTAGTTCTTTCTTCAGAGTGATGATAGCCATGACAGGGTTATGATGGTATTCTAAACCCATTGGTTTAGTTTAGATAACCATTTGAGTTAAGTATTTACTTGTAAAAGAAAATTTTCATCATAATCCCAAAGTGCGAGGTCAGTTGACATAGGCTTAAGGAGACGTAACCCACGATATTCAGGTGAACTCCTTTATTAAATTTGTTGTTATGTGTTGATGCTTATTTGCTGCACTTTATGGTTGTTGCACATGCTTAATATCAGGAAAAAAAAATTTCTTAAAGAAATTAAACAGTTAAAAAAAATACACCTGTTTCAAGTAGTCATTTCCACACAGTCATGTATAAGCAAGATCTTTTATTTTTTTAACTGAGTGGGAGGTGCTTGCAAATAAGCATTTCAAGTTGTCCACCGATTTTCAGATCAACTTTGGGGACATAAACATTTAATTATCACTTCTTTGTGGTTGATATTCTTGACACCAATGTGATATTGGGTGTAAAGTGGTTGATTACACTAGGGAAGGTCACCACGGACTGGGAGACCTTGAAGATGGAATGGACAGTTAAGAAGAGCGGTAAGCACCAAATGATTAGGGGCATGCACACCTATCAACCCCAAGAAGTCTCCACACATAATATAGATGCTGATTTGCGTAGAGGAGGCACGAATAAATTAATTTACTTAGATATGAAGTTTTCTCTAGATCATTATTCTATAGTGTTTGGAGGCATCCTACTAGGGAGGCCACCGGACCAGAAGTTTCTTAAAGGGTTCTCACTACTAGAAACACCATTCATAGATCTATCTAAGAGGGGATCCTTTGATGGATAAAAAATTACGTAGAGGGCCTTTGATGGGCTCAATGAGGTGATGAGCAATTTTTTGGTATTGGCATTATCATATTTTACCTAGCCCTTTATGCTAGAATGTTATGCTTCAAGGTAGGGTGTTGGAAAAACCTTGAGGCAAGAAGGTCATCCCATAGAATTTGAGAATAATAATATGTTACCACATGGGAAGATGTATTCCATATATTAGAAGGGGTTGCTAGCCATCATGCATGCATTTACTAAATTAAGACAATATTTGAAAAGTAACAATTTCCAAGTGAAGATTGACCACCACAGTCTTCGGTATTTATTTGAGTAGAAAAAACTACAAGAGGGGCAACAAGAGTGGGCTAGAAAAATCCTGGCATATGGCTCTACCATTGAATATGTCAAAGGTAATGGAAATATGTTAGTAGGTGCCCCATCACAGAGATCAGAAACACTATCAATGATGAGGGTGGATCCAGATTGGGAATCCCAGTTGTTGGTGGATTATTCCAAGGACCACTTCACATATGAGATACTATATGGGCAGCTGATTGATGGGAGGTATAGAGTGATGGATGGGGTCATCTATTACCTAGAATGGATCTTCTTGACTAGATATTCTAAGCTCAAGAAGAAACTTCTACATGTAGCACATGATTCACCCCTCTCAGGCCACCAAGGTTTCACAAAGACATATCAGGCCATTAGGGAGAGATTTTGGTGGAAGGATCTCAAGCAGGATGTGATCTAGCATATTAGGAAGTGCATAGTTTTCCATAGGAATGAAGAAGAAAACAACCATCCTGCAGGGTTGTTACAGTCACTTCCATTTTCAGGGGGGGGAATGGGAGAGCACTTCTATGGCCTTCATTACCGGTTTTCCAGAAGTACATGGTAAGTATTGTATCTTTGTGGTCATGATTCAACTAAAAAAGTGTTCAAATTTCTTTTCCATCTCTTCACAGGATATTGCTTCAGAGGGTTAAAGCTTTTCCATAGACTTCATGGTATTCCTATGACCCTAATCAATGATAGAGGTAGCCACTTCATGAATGGATTTTTGTAGGAGTTGTTCCATTTGGGGTGTACCAAGTTGACACTAAGTATCAGTTATTACCCCCAGACAGATGGGAAAATAGAGGTAGTAAACAAGTGGATGGGAAGCTACTTTCCAAACTATGTTCCGGGGCAGAAAGGAGAAGGGCTGTGTTAGCTCCACTTGGGGGAATATTGTTACAATACAACATTTCTTATGTCGATCAGTATGTTTCCATTTTGGGTTCTATATGGTGATGATGCTCTATCAGTTGTTGTTATGATGCTTGGAGCAAGCAAGGCTCCTAGAGCCAAATATTGGATCCAAGAGAGTCAGGATATATTTCGTACTCTTAAGGACCACATTGCTATAGCCCAAAACCAGTAAAATTTTTATGCAAATCATGGTCAGATGAAGAGACAATTTGAGGTGAATGGGTTGGTCTATCTCCATCTTCAGCCTTGCAAAAAATTTACACTCGTGGAGAAGGGGACTGAGGAGATTTTCTATGAGCCATATAGAGTGATTTTTTGTATTGGGGAGGGAGAATATGGGTTGGAGCTTCCCATTGGGAGTACGATCCCCAACATTTATCATGTCTCATGCCTCAAAAGGTCCATTTGACAACAGGTAGTTTCTACTACGGATCTCCCACCTACTGATGATGAGGGCCATCTAGTTTTACAACAGAAGCGATCTTGGATACTCGGGAGAGGAAACTAAGGAGGAGGGGGATTAACAAATATCTGATTCGATGGAAGAATATATCGAATGAGGATTCTATTTGGGAGGGAGAGAATATTTGACAACATTTGGGAGGGGAGGACTGTAATATTCCTAATTAGCTTTTAGCTAGTTAGAAAATTAAATTTTGTTTTTGTCAATAAGATAGATGAATAAGAGGGTAGAGGGACCCATAAATGTAAGTTAGTAGGAATTAAAAAACTTCTAATTTGAATATGGATCAGTGTATCTAATTGAATAAATCACTCCTTAGCATGAATGGGGGTCAATGCATGTGTAGTCATGGAAGTAGTGGAGATAGTGGAGGAAAACACATTAATAATGGGTGGAAGTCTCCATGAGAGTAGCATCATTATTGAGTGGGGCCAAGGGGGAGGAGGCTCATAAAGCATATAAGGAAGGGGATGGAAGCCATAGAGGGAATTCTGAATATTTTTTATGTATGGTCTTTTATGACTTTTTGCACGCTTTAGCTGTTTAGCAGCGTTTGTTGTGCTATTTAGCACAAGAGTGTTTCCGGGCAGAAATCACACCCTCATTCTCGGGGGAATTTGAGTGCCCACTCAGGAGAGGTTCCTTTGATCTTCATTCCATAATTTGGCATCAGGCCAATCTTCATCCACCTTCAGCAATGCATTATCCTTCAGGAATTGCGCAATCCAAGAGGGACATTTCAGTAGAGGGTTGATAACCCAAGATTTTGAGCTTATTTTCTAGTGAGGGAGGTGGCCCTTCATCCAGAAAGTCAATAGGGAGGAATATCAGTTATTTTCCCATCAAATTAGCTAGATCCCAGTAGTTACCCAGCTATAGAGCATAATTTAGCACTAGGGCTGCATTTTCCATCTTGGGTATTTCCGAAAACCCTTTCTCAGTTATCTTGGAATTGTGCTAGAAATCCAACATCTCAGATCCCAAAATTTTATAAGCACTATATCAATCGATATACACATTCCTAGTTTCCAACAATAGTTATTTCTAGCAGGATTTCACAGTCATAGACTCCCAACAGTTTATGTAGCAGCAGTTTCTCATTTCTTGATGTATAAGGTCATTTCATGCTTGTTTTGCCTAGCTTGAGTGTCTTTTCCTCAAGATATTGTACTTAATTTTATACTATCACATATAATAAAATGGCTCAATGATTTTATCATGTTTTGGTGTGTTGATGTTTACTTCATTTTCTAGTTTTATTTTCAATATTCTTGTTTTTCCTATTTTGGAATATTACAGTTGCACTCAATACTTTTGGTGCCTTAGCAACGCAATTTCTTAAGAAATTTAAACTACCTATCTAATATGAAACTAGAATAGAAATCTTAACCTCGTTGTGCCAAGACACTGCCACCCACATCTTTGATCACATTCATGAATGAAGACGTAGGCAAAGATTATTAAAAGCGCTAATCCCAGATCATCTATTATCGAACTGGTTTTGCAAGTCACTCTTGCCACCCATTTCTAAGGAATTTTGTCTTTCTGGTGTGGTCATAGAAGACCAGTCCATCTGTCATGTACAACATCTAGATATCATCTATTCGAAATCTGGAACGTCGTATGAGTTACTCCCCCATTCCCCTAGAAACCCAAATCCTCCTGCTACTCAGCTACCTGGAGCGCATGCTGACAACCTCAATGGTACAACTTCCAGAGTAGTTGTAAAATATCTCAACAGGCATGCTTCCTAGCCATATTTGGGCTACCACCGCCCCTACCCAATCATCTTCTCTTCCCACTGCTAAGGTAAATTCTGTGCAATATACAAAAAAAATCTAGTGGTAAGAAGAAGAATAATAAGAAAAAGACTTATCCTTCTAAAGAGAAGGCCAACACTCAAAATAGTCCAAATCAGAGAAATGATGCTAAAAATGACAAAGGAAAGGATAAACCTATGACATTCCCTTACAAAATTTGTGTAGAGGACCACTTGACATATAAATTTCGTCAGCTACAGGAATGCACGGATTTTATCACCCAAAAGGACTCTGGAAGGACACTTGCCGTCCTTCACAATCCCTTCCCTAATCTGTAGTAGCAGCAACACATGGTTGCAAACCCGCCAGAACCCCTGCCAAGGGGAAATGGTGGTGCTCATCCTTCTAGTGAAGGATCATTCACCATTTATGGCATGGAGACTATTGAACTCCAAACCCGAGATAAAACCTATGTAAATCTAGTCATTAAGGCTCATGAACTTGGTTCAAGTTCGAATCCACTACCGACTAATGATCTTCATATTGAAAGGCTTGTTGTTGACCCTGTCATTCGTCCCCCAAAAGGGAGCCTTCGACGCATGACTCATAACACCTATACACATGTTGCCCAGAACTACAACATTGTATAAGAGTTGGCGCAAGCACTGTCAACTATGTCTGCACTCGAAGTGTTAAAAACCTGCCCAGTGGAAAGGAAGGCTCTGCTTTCGGTCATTGGTGGAATTGACCCCCAAGATTCTACGCTATCCATCTTTGACATGGAAAAATGTAAACCTCACCTTTCACACTAGCTTCCTTTCTAGGTTCAAGTTGTGTTGAAATGGAGGCTAATTCATCACGCTATCATAGATGAAGGTGCTTCTACCTACGTAATTTCAACTATGTGTTGGCTCGCTTTGGGTTCTCCTACTTTGTCTCCGCCATCGAATTCCCTCAAATAATTCGATGGTCACGGCTTCCTCCCAAAAGGCTACCTTGCTAGCTACCCCATTACACTTAGTGGGAAAATGATAATTGTGGACATCAAAGTCATAGATCGTCATCTTGACTATAATCTTCTTTTGGGTCGCAATTGGTCTTATGCGATGACAACCATTTTCTCTTTAGTTTTTCAACTCATCCTTTTTCCATTGGATGGGAAGATAGGTACAGTGGACCAACTATCCTTTTGCAACCCTGATTATTCCACATTACCTAGCAGCACTGTGACCTTATTAGGATGAGTTCCTCACTCTTATGTCAATATCGGGACCTGTCTTTTGAAGACATCTTCCCTAATGGGTTGATTTTCTCTCCTGCCACCTGAGGTTCCACACATGGTTTCAATGATATCCACCATCTCGGATGGCTCTATCAACCCCTGGATCCTACCGATGCCTTTAGAAATTGATTCCTATGGAGATTAGATGCCACTGTCATCGGCTAAGTTGGCTTATCAAACCATCCAATCAGCATTTGAACTCTCCACTACTTTGGTTTCGACCAATGGTACCACCCTCTCGCCCAACATAGTTCCTTCTAAGGATATCCTCAATTAAGTCTTTTCTATGAACGAATCTATCCTAGAGATCATCTCTCTAGAGGAACGAACTTAGGGAGAGTTTCACCATCACGCTTCGATGTCTGATTCAGACAAGATCACTATAAAAATCTTGTCTTTTGATCCACCTAAGATTTTTCCATCTGCTTATATGATTTTTCAAACTATTGATGCAAAAGGTAACATGGGAAATATTTCTAAGACCATGCTCATAGATATAAAAATAGGTATCATGGAAAATATACAGATTGGAGCAAATTGCAATCCGTAGGAAATTTCACACTTCACATCCATTTTTAAGGAGTTTCGCGATGTTTTTTCTTGGTCTTATGACTAAATTCCAAACATATATCCTTCTATATCTGAGCATGAAATCAAGATTTACGGCAATGCCAAGCCTATTCGGCAAAGGCTCTGACCTGTCCACCGTCGCAAAGCAGCAACTATCAAGACCGAGGTCGAAAAACTCTTACATGCTAGTTTAATCTATCTTGTTTCATTGATAGAATGGGTATCCAATCCAATTCCCGTAGATAAGAAACATGCAATATCTGAGTTTGTGTTGACTATCATGATCTGAACGTCACTTGTCCAAAAGACAATTATCCTACTTTGTTGATAGAGCATATTATCGACGATTGCATCAGATGTGAATATTTCTCATTTATGAATGAACATTTGAGATATAACGAGATTAATATTAAAAAGGATGACCAGCATAAAACCTCCTTCATTTGTCCTTGGGGCTCATTTGCATATCGAAAGCTCCCATTCAATTTGAAGAATGCGAGAGCCACTTTTCAATGGGTAATGGACTATGCATTTCATGATATCAGACACATTGTACAAGATTACTTGGATGATATTCCTTCTCATTCCAAGAAACAAGCTCATCACCTTGCGTATATTAGAGAAATTTTTGCTCGGTGTACGTTCTACAACATTCGTTTGAATATGCATAAATGCATAATTTTTGTCGAGTCTAGAAATCTTCTTGGATTCATTGTCTCCAAGCATTGTATTAGGGTTGATCCCGATAAGGTAAGGGAAATTATTGAATTACCTATGCCACAATCCATTCTATGTAATATTCCCAAATGGGGAATGCAACAATATATGAAAATTATGCAGGAAAATAACACAGATCATCAAAGTAAGAGCAGGAGGCCAATATGGAGACTCTTCATTGACACTTATAAAAGAAAATTAGATCTATAAGATGGCCCATAATATGTACAACAGGAAAGAGAAGTCTCCAATAGAAGAAACCCTCAAAAAGAGGTGTTGCAACGATACAGATAGACTAAAACTTCCTTGACAACATTATTTTATTAGGCTGCAACAGCTTTTGATTACACTTTAGATCTAGAGTAGATCAGTGTATGAAAATTCAGACCTATAACAAATCCATACACTAGATAGGATCTTCTTTCAGATCCCCTTGGGGTTTTCAGCACTACACCATGTACAGGCAGTAGATATAAGATCTATGTATGCAGATCTACATAAATATATTCAGATATTCAGAAATATACAACATTATTTAGATCAGATTTGATATGACAAGAAATAGACCTTCCTTCAATGGATCTTCAAAGTGAAGGGCAGATCCCCAACACTTTAAAACTAGCTCTCTAACTAATGTGCCAAAACACCCTACAACAATGCCTACAGGAATAACGCAGTTTTGGAAACAATACTACATTGTAGGGTTTAGAACTTGATTGGCCACATGCCAAGATTTGAAAATGGAGCTCTAATGATCCAATACTCTCTTGCCAATGTGATAGAATCCTTCCCCACTGAAAAGGATCACTAGAATGGTCTAGATCTAAGTATATCTAGCCTCCACTTGCTGCAACTTTCAAAGACAACCAAACCCTCAATGGGATCTGCGTTGTAGTTGGAAGAAGAAGCTTGGAATTCAGCCAGATAGTGGACAAGATAATGCAAAATTTTCTATGAGGCCTCTCAAGGAAAGAGGTGGGATTCCCGATCAAGAATACCCAGTGCTAAGCAACACTATTATCATCTAAACAACAAGAGAATGAGATATGTCTAAACAAAAAATATACTCAGAAAATACAATACCATCAACAACCCCTTCATGCTGCCATCCTCTTCCTTATATAGATTAAGAGCTTGTAAACCCTAAACCACCTTCAATGAAATCATCTCTTTCACACAAGCCATCTCCATCTAAAATTGTGTTGTGCCTCATTGATGGCCACTCCTCTAAGACAACGCTGTAGATTTGGTCAAGGTTGACCCAGTCAAAATATCCAGCCCCTTTCACACCTAAGGGTGCTTGCTTACATAGCCAAGATTTAGCATTTTTCGTATTTGGCATTGATTTATTATTTATTAGGAGTTTAATGAACCTCCTTTACACATTTATTCTTTAAACAAAGAAAGAAAACAAAAATAAATATTCCAATTAGCCTAAGACTAATTAGGAATATTACAGTCCTCCCCTCCCAGATGTTGCTTGTCCTCAAGAAACTGATAAGGTGAGTGCTAAAGCTCTTCTCCTTCCATTGGTGACACAAACATGTGATAATCTTCCTCCATAAGCTAAGTGTTCACCAATCCATCCCTCCATGAATTGCACCTCCAAAGTTCTCATGAGATGCAAATAGCCCATCCCATAAGGAGACAATAGTTCACATGAAAAAACATGGCTTTCCCAATACTCTCCTTAAAACATGCAGCATAAGACACATAGAGAGCCTCCATCCCATTAGGCACATGCATACCTCCCATCCTCCCTCCATACATCCCCATAAAAAGTACAAGCACATCATCAATGTAGGGGATCAAAACTACATATATACAAATAGAAATTTGTGCATATGGAGGTGGGTCATAGTCCCACATGTGGAACCAGCGCAGTGCATCTCCTGCCTACATCAGATCTAGATGTGGTAATTGGTTTCCCCACCACTTACTTGCTGCCCATATCATCTCACCATGGCTGAAAGTGTGAGATATATTTGGTGCCTTAGGAAAGCACCCATCATGATGTAAAATATCCCTTTGTCCACCAAGGGAGTGGCCATATTCATAAATAGTTTTGGCCCAAAGTTGGCCATGAATTTTATAAGGTAAAACACTCCCTCTTGGAGTCATGGCCTGCATATACATAGTAAAAGAATGCATACAATTAGAAAATAAAACATGATTTATATGAGTATTATCTTCACCAAAAAATCTTCTCATACAAATGGGGTGGTGCATAGATATATCCCCTTCCTCAAAGAGAGAAAGAGAGGGTCGAATTAACTCTCCCATCGAGTTATGTTGCTGCTCCATCTCCACCTGGTACATGCATCTTTGACAATGCTGATATAGTTCTCCTTCAAAGCCCTCCCAATAGTAGATCCTCAAGATGATTTTGTTGAGCTTCATGGAATATGTATGGCTGGAGCATAACTCTTCATAGGCCCTTTGTAGTAACTTCTCCTTGAGCTTGGCGGTTCTAGACAAGAAGATCCTACCATGATCATAGATGACTCCATCTTGGACTAAATATACCTCTTTATGTAGCTGGTCATCAAGTATCATACATGTGTGAATATCCTTGGAATAATCCACCAACAGTTGGGATTTCCAATATGGATCTAGACTCCCCAATAATGCCATTGTTGATGATCTATCAACTGAAATATCTGTCATGTGGCTGCTCCTTTCTTTGACATATCCCATTTCAAAGGTATGTGTTGGAAGGTCATCCCTTCCCTTATTCTCCTCCTTGACATCTCCCATGCCAAAGGTATATGATGGAAGGTTTCTAGTCCCTCCTTGTTGCCCCTCTTGTGAATGCACATGCTCAATTGAAGATGGAAGTTCTTGGAATTTAGTCTCTAATGGAAGGCTATCATCTATCCAAAACCTCCTTGGTCTTGCCAAAGTATGCATATGTGGCCAAAATCTCCTATCATCTATGGAATATTTCTCTCCAAGTGAGATTATCTTTTGAGTCTCCATAGCCACGAACTATCCCCCTTGCCCCATGATGGTGTCCTTCTCTAATCTTGCATCATCTTCTCTCAACGTAGTATGATATGAGAGAGTGGACAATGGTGATAGTGGGGAAATATTTCCCTCCTCCTTGAGCTTACCCAACACTCTCAGCGCTATATGGTGGTCTTATAATTCTCCCTCCCTTCCTAGATCTATGAATGGAGCATCAAGATGTGAGACATCCTTCACCAAAGCTGAATCAGATGGTGTCCCAGGTGGTTTACCACAAGATAGTGATGTCTCGTGGATCATATTCATGTGCATAATGGATGGGATAAACATATCCCTACTTCCACTGCGCCAATTCATCTATGATTTATGTGTGGAATCTTAATGATAATTTGGTATCACTCTTAGAGATGCAAGAGTGCTTCTGATTGGAGCATTTACTCCATCCTCTTCTCCATGTAATAGTGGATCATCTCCTACCATGTCATAGCTATGATCCCTCATTTTTTCTTCTTCTCCTACCTTCTACAAGATCTCACAGTATAAGGTGCTCCCCTAAGTTGTAATTAGCCCATGTACACTCAACATCTCCTTGGTGTCAAGAGTCTTGATCACAAAATAATGATATATCATAGTGTGTGTTCCCAAGACTGTATGCAATGTTGGAATACACTTCCTCAATTTTTTTGTCTCATTGTCTATCATCATAGACACATGTTTCTCATGCTCTTCATATGTAAAATCTTTTGGAGCTTCTTGCAAAGATACAAGAGCCCTTCTATTGGAAGCAATTGCTTCATCTCCATATCCAAATAGAAGTAAACCTCCTCCTGCTGTCACGGCACTGGATGACCTTCCCATATCTTCCTCTTCCTTTTCCTTATCAATGGAGAATGCCTCATCATTAAGAGATCATTTTTCTTGATCTCCCTTTGAAAAAGGAATCCTCATGTCTCCTTCTTGAGAAGAAAGTTCTTGTTTAAGTGGGGATTTTTCCCTTGGCAAAGCATGTAGCAGATCTTCAACCCCCTCCACAAAGTTCTGAAATGGAGTTGGCTTCATTTATCCTTCCAACTCATGCAAAGGTTCTAATTTCTTGGGCATGGTTTTTTCAGATTGTTTCAAATCAAATCTTATCACTAACCTCCTAGTGAACTTTGCATCTCCTTCTGCTTCTTCTCTTGCTAATAATGTAGGAATGCTACAACGTTGTGGATTTGATTGTGTGGCTGAATGCTCACACACATAATATGAAGAACTGAGGCTTTATTCATGTGCAAATATTCTTGAGGGATCTTCATGTATTTCCCTCCTCATTCCCCTGATTTCTCTTTTAAGCTCATGCATAGTTTGGAAAATATTTATTAAGAACTCCTCCCCTTTCATTCTTCCAGATAAAGGGGTTTTACCCTTGT
This sequence comes from Pinus albicaulis, assembly GCA_034641835.2. Taxonomy (NCBI): domain Eukaryota; kingdom Viridiplantae; phylum Streptophyta; class Pinopsida; order Pinales; family Pinaceae; genus Pinus; species Pinus albicaulis. The sequence continues at coordinate 637,277,438 of CM076579.1, forward strand.
TTTCTTTGTCATAAGTGTAATCAAACTTATTTTGTATTTTCTTGAGATACCTCTTCTCTCTGTCAGTAAGAGGTTCTTATTCTTTAGAAGAAATATTGGCTTCTTAGAAAGCACAGGTTGTGCCAAGATGATGCTCTGATACCACTGTAATATTCCCAAATGGGCAATGTAGCAATATATGAAAATTATGCAGGAAAATAACACAGCTCATCAAAGTAAGAGAAGGATGCCAATATGGAGACTCTTCATTGACACTTATAAAAAAAAATTAGATATATAAGATGGCCCATAAGATGTACAACAGGAAGGAGAAGTCTCCAATAGAATAAAATCCTCAAAAAAAGGTGTTGCAACCATACAGATAGACTGAAACTACCTTAACAACGTTGTTTTATTAGGCTGCAAAAACTGTTGATTACACTTCAGATCTAGAGCAAATCAGTGTATGAAAAGTCAGATCTATAATAGATCCATACACTATATAGGCTCTTCTTTTAGATCCCCTTAAGTTTTTCAGCATTACACCATGTACAAGCAGTAGATCTAATATCTAAGTCTACAGATCTGTAGAAATATATTCAGATATTCAGAAATATACAACGGTATTTAGATTAGATCTGATATGATAAGAAATAGATCTTCCTTCAATGGATCTTCAAAGTGAAGGGTAGATCCCCAAAACTTGAAAACCAGCTCTCTAACTGATTTGCCAAAACACCCTGCAACAACACCTACAGGAATAATGCAGTTTTGGAAGAAATACTGCACTGTAGGGTTTAGAACTTGATTGGCCACATGCCAAGATCTAAAAATGATGCTCCAATGATCCAATACTCTCTTTCTAATGGGATATAATCCTTCCCCACTGAAAATGAGCACTAGAATGGTCTAGATCTGAGTAGATGTAGCCTCCACTTGCTGCAACTTTCAAAGGAAACCAAACCCTCAACAAGATCTACGTTGTAGTTGGAAGAAGAAGCTTGGATTTTAGACAGATAGTGGACAAAATCATGTAAACTCTTCCAAGAGGCCTCTCAAGGAAAGAGGTGGGATTCCCGATCAGGAACACCCAGTGCTAAACAACACTTTTCTCAACTAAACAACAAGAGAATGAGATATGTCTAAATAGACAATATACTTAGAAATACAATACCATTAACAACCCCTTCATGCTACCATCCTCTTCCTTATATAGATTATGAGCTTGTAAACCCTAAAACACCTTCAATGAAATCATCTCTTTCACACAAGCCATCTCCATCTAAAATTGCATTGTGCCTCATTGATGGACACTCCTCCAAGACACTACTATAGATTTGGTCAAGGTTGATCTAGTCAAAATATCCAGCCCCTTTCACACCTAAGGGTGCTTTCTTACATAGCCAAGATTTAGCATTTTTCGTATTTGGAATTGATTTATTCTTTATTAGGAGTTTAATGAACCTCCTTTACACATTTATTCTTTAAATAGAGAAAGAAAACAAAAATGAATATTCAAATTAGCCTAGGACTAATTAGGAATATTACATTATACAACTCCAATGGTTGCAAGGGAAGGAAAAATACCTACATCGCTTCATCATAAACTATGTCGAGATGATGAAAGGATTTATGTGCTTACTCAAGAAAGGGGTACCATATCTGTGGGATGATCAATCTCAACTATCGTTTGACGCCTTGAAATGGGCACTAGTTTCCACCCCACTTCTTAGTGCCCCCAATTATTCACGCAACTTTCTCCTCTACCTGGAAGCCTCACCATCCTCCCTGGGAATGGTTTTGGTTTAATTTCACAATGATGATAGTGAGAATGTGATTTATTATCTATCAAAAGGTCTCATTGGACCTGAATTACGATATTCAAATGTGGAGAAACTATCATTCACAGTAGTCTTTGTTGTCACCCGCCTCCGACACTACATATTACCGTGGAAGACTACCATCATTGATTTGGAGAATCCCATGCAACACATCTTGTCTCATCATATCATTGGAGGAAAATATTCCAAATGGATTATAATCCTCCAATAATTTGACTTGGTTTTCATGGCTGCCAAAGCTAAGAAATCTCTAGTCTTCACCGAACTGTTGTCGGATATTCCTAGAATCGACCCAGAGGAAGTAGCTCATGATCAATTTCCTAATGAATCCGTCTATCTGGTCGATTCTACCGATGCTTGGTATGGGGAAATTATTTTTTACCTCCAAAATTAATGGTTCAGCCCAACTCTCATGTTAGATGATCGTCGTCGCATTCGTCACCAAGCGAAACACTATCTTGTGCTGAACGATACTCTATATCGTTGTGGTGTCGATAGATTTCTTCGATGTTATCTCACTCTTAATGAGGAAAAACACATTTTAAATGACTACCATGTTGGGGAATTGAGTGGTAATCTTTCAAGCATAGCTACTGCCTAGAAAAGCTTGTGTGCAGGATACTACTGGACCACTTTGTTTAAAGACTGTGTCACTGCGGTCCAAAAATGACATCCGTTCAAATTTTTACAAAGAAAATGCGTTCTCACCCTACCCCTCTACATCCAGTCATATTTTTTGGTCCTTTCGCTAAATTAAGAATAGATTTTGTAATGTGCAATCCCACTTCCACTGATGGACACAACTACATCATAGTTGTGGTCGACTATTTCATGAAATGGGCTAAAGCTATTCCCAATTTTCGGACTGATGGAGAAACCACTGCTCTTTTCCTATTCAATTAAGTTATCTATTGTTTCGGTGTACCCCACTCGATTGTAATAGATCATGGTGCACAATTTCATAACCAAATTATGATGGAGTTAAATTCCATGCTATTTTTTCGACAAGCTCAATCTTCATCCTACTATCCCCAAGCTAAAGATAAAGTTGAAGCCGTAAATGGCGTCCTCAAGACCATGATTGAACGGTTAGTCGAAAATCCTAAAACTGGCATCAAAATCTATACTGCGCATTATGGGAATATTGAAGAGTGAAGACTACTATAGGCTTCACGTCATTCCAGTTAACATACAGTCTGGAAGCGGTTCTTCCAATCAAGTGTGAGATTCCATCAATTAAACTGGTCGTTGAACTCCTACCCGAAACTACTACCGAAGAAGAGCGCTTGCTCTCACTCAATCAGCTGGACGAAACTCGTCAAGATGTCATGCTGGCACTCGAAGCCCACAAGCATCGAGTTAAATCTTAAGTCAAGCCTCGTTTTTTCTAAGAAGGAAATATCGTTCTACTCTACAATCAGAGACACAACCTCTTGGGGGAAGGAACACTTCAACCATTATGGCTTGGTCCATATGTCGTCATGAAGGTCCTTTCTAAAGGGGCCTATGAACATCAGAACTATAATGGAATCTCGCTCGCTGAGGCCCACAACAGGCTCTATATGATGAGGTGTTTCGCCTAATGTCTCACTGGGCATCTTCTTTGTAATTTTATGTATATAAGTTTTGGTGTTTCTGGAATAGTTTGGGTTTTTGAGTATTTTTTCTCTCATATAGGCTCTCTTATTTTATAGAGATGCCTTCATCATCCTTGCCATACATTGGATATGCAGATGGTGCAAGTCGTCACACATGACGCATTTCATTAGCTGCTTGGGTCCTCTATACACCAGAGACAGAACTACTTGGTTCTGGGGGAGTCTTCCTTGGAAATTCCACCAACAATATTTCTGAGTACATGTCGATTATCCAAATCCTCGCTGAAGTTGCATCTCACGACATCTCCAATTTGGTGGTCCAGTTATATTCCCAGCTAGTTGTTATGCATTTGAACAACTTTTATCCTGTTCGACATCCTTTCTTATTATGTTATTACTTGAGGGTACGACTTATGGAACATCAATTTAAATTCATTATTTTTAAACACATTCCTAGAGAATCTAATGCATTAGTTGACTTGTTAGAAAATTATGTATTAGATTGGAATTTGTCACATTTAATATAGAAAGAGTCATGCATAAGTGTACATTTTTCATCATAAAAAATTAAAAAATAGAAGATCAAAATTTCCAATATATATACATATATATATACATATATATATACATATACATATATATATATATATATATATATATATATATATATATATATATATATATATATATATGTATGTATGTATGTATGTATGTATGTATGTATAGATGTCATGCCTAGTCAGTTACATTAATAAAATCTTCAAAACTTAGGGGTTTTATACAAATTTGGCTCTGCTAAACCTCGCTCTAACATCTATACATATATATCTACTCCTGCTGACCTTGTTGCTCATGATAGCAGATAACTGCTCTGGCTAACCTCCTCATAGGCACCAAGAATCTCTATGGAACACCCACTGTGTCTTGCTACAAATGAATTGAGATATCCCTCATGGGAAGAGGCAACACACCCATTCTCAATCCTTCGAGGTTCCTAGCAACCTCGTGAAAATTACGGGTATCATCTCCCTTTTCGGTGGTTACCGCAACCTCTGCTACTGCTCCAGCCCCAGGTAGTTGCATTCCTTGTCATGCATAGCGAGGGGCTCCAACAAGTAAGATGGGTGACACATCTGTGTCAAGAAATGTGCTTCATGTCAGAACTCTTTTTCACCCATTAAACAAAAAAATTGCATAAATATTCAAACTACAAAAAATACTTAAAGAAGTCGATTTCTCTTCTCGCCTATTAGCCCCCACTGATTTCCAGGTGGAAATATCAACGTCGGATATCTTGTGAAGTTCATCCCTGCATAGGGATAATCCTTGATCATCAGGATCTAGTCGTTAAGCCACTCAAAGAATGCATCATCGAAGAAATGGTGGAGTGGACCCTCTCCAGTCCACGGCATCAAGGCAGACCAATAACCTTGTCTAGGCTCTCATGGTCCCACAACATCCATGATCATTCGAGGCCTCATAATGAGAACTCTCTCTAGTATGAATGATACAATCATCATGACATACCCAAACTCTCTTTGGGACCACGTCTTGCAGGCTATCAACTCTTCTCGAACTCAGCAGACCGCGCCTTCACACCAATCAAATATATGTGGTTGTAGGCAATCCAGTGCTAGTAGTACCTGGGCCTTGGTGGCCACATGTTGAATTTTGTCTCCTGCCAAGTGGACGATCATCCACAACAATGACCTAATCGGTCTCAAGGCCACCTGTGCTATAGGAATTTGGTTACTCACCGGCACAATGTTGTTAGTACAGTGAGCCTGGATCAACCCCATGGTGGTTCAGGGATTAGCTTACGATCCTATCAGATTGGGCCTTGGCCCTTTACATTATAGGCCTATCAGAAAGTAGATATCTTCCTTCTTTATCATGAGCTCATGACCCTCGATGCAAAATACATGATTTTTCTCATCCCACCATTGGATTAACCATCTTAGAAGGTCCTCCTACCCTTTCATCATCTCTAATCTGGAATATTTGAGTAATCCGCACCTGCGGAGAACCAACATACATGCTAGATCGGTAACCATTTCTTGTTCCTCTCTCTCATTCTCTCTTTCACGCCATATACTCATGGTAAATTATTAGTACCTGCACAAATCAAGTTTTCAATGGATTAGCTGTGGGCCAAATCACTGCAAACTAGAGAAAACTGAGCTTCAAAATTGTTTGGGGCAGCTAGCACGGGGCTCTGTGAAAAGAAGAGTGTGCTAATGCATTGTTCCTTAATGGGATGTGTGTTTAACACGACCCTATCACTGGGCACCCGTGTTACCCGCCAAAAATGTCTAGGGCTTGCCCAAAAGTTAGTTTTTTACCATTAAAAAAATTGAAAATACCAATGGAAAGCTAGATAAAGGCTCCAGATCTTACTTCGAACAAACAGAATTGAAAATCGTTTCTTGTATCATCCATAATCAGCAGTAGAAGTTTCACCTCTTTTTTCGCTCCAGAGCTCTTTCACCGAACACAAACAATGAAAATGAAGGTATTTTTCCTTCTGATAGACATTCTAGAGGTACAAACTACTCAGCTAGTCATTTGAAGTTGGTAAATTTCCACTATTTTTTGAGGCAAGTGTTGTTTTATCGAAGTTACCGATGCTCTGATGAATTTTCAGTGTTTCTATCCAGATTTGACCATGCTTGAACTGAAACGAGCCTTCTTTTTAGGGACATTTTTCTAGCTTGTAAAAGAAAAATGAAGAACAATGATCCATTCTTTTCCATCTTTTTCTAGCTCATCAAAAACCAAAAAAGACATCAAGTTTTCTCTGTTGGACTCGTTAAAATTTCATGGAGAGGATTGATTTTTTCTTCGTCTGACTCGTTAAAACTTCACGAAGGATATTGAGTTTACTTCGTCTCCTCGTACTCATAACAAAATGAGGTAGACATCCGTTGAGCATAGGTTTTTCACTTTATCCGGATTTAATGGACTAACTTACGGAAAAGGAACTGTTGCGGGAATACTATTCTCCCTTTTTCACACCCAGTTATCAACCATGATAAAGGTACCCCCTTGGAGTTGTCTTTTATGATTTTTTTCAGACTCCCTAAATATGAAAAGATCACCGAGTTTACCCTTCTGGACTCGTTAAACCTAACTAGATGGGGAAAATTTGGACAAAGTGGAGACCCTTTATTTTATACTTTGAAAGTCGATTTGGCAGGAGCACCTTCAACATGGCACTTCCCAAAAAAATCTATCGCAATTAGCCAAACCCTACCATTCTATGAGTTTATCCTTTGTATGTCGATGTCCCTACATTGGTGAATCTTAACAATCTTTGGTATTAATACGCCTAAGCTACCTGGTACCCTATTATTTTTCCTTCTATTGTTCAAGAGATATCGCTATCTACTTCTTCATGTATCAACCAAGCCATCATATGCTAGAAATTATTTTCTGTCATCAGTTAGTACCATTTTCTCTTGACTATATTAAAAACAAAATCATCTTTATCTCGTTTGGTGCCAACTAATTTAGGACGCCTTATTTCTTTCCTTTTGATAGATATCTTCCTATCAACTTCAACATCTTATCTAGGAAGTTGATCTAGAAACATATTAGTACCCTAGAACATGCAGACCTCAGTGGCAGGTTGCCTTGTGTTTGATTGGGGGATTTCATCACTGGCTCCCACTCGAATGATTCTATGAGTGTTCGACATCAACACCATTTATTCATACTAGCTAGATTGTAGTGTGCATCTTGGAGACCATCATACTTATTGGTGGCCATCCTCACGTCTGTTAAAAATTTTCGTCATTGAATGGTATTTAGATGATTTGTTGCATATTTGACTGCAACTCTTTTATTCACATGTGAGGCAATATGCAGTTTAGTGAAGTGGCGACCAAGACTTTGGGTTGAGGCTTACATCATTCAACTTTGTTTTGTCTCCCAAGCTGCTATATTGTTTTGGAGACAACTTCTTAGATTGATCTTGTCACAACACAAGCTTCTACATTGTGCTTACTGGTGGAAACATTGGTCATATCTCTTCCTGGATAAATAATTTTGATACAACTAGTTAGCATGGGAATGCCTGATTCAGGAAAGATATTTATATTTTTGACATATGTTGTTTGTTTCAGGTTTTCCATAGTCCTCCAACTCCTCTCGCTCTACTACACATGTTATAAAGTTTTCGGCAATCATCTTCACCTCTGACCTCACTCTCTAGGGGGAATTTGTTATAGCACAAATGACCTCCTCATCAGCTTAGAGGAAAAGGATACATGGAAGGAAGAAAATGACCTAGATAGAGACCTATTTGGCAAAGGTAACACACCCTAGAGATAGTTAGGTCGAGTTAATGCATCCCTACCTCTTTGATGGAGTGTTAGTGCCTAGGTTAACACACTCTCCTACCTAAGGGGCAACATTACCCATGTTTCATGAGGAAAAAGGGACAAATTCCATAGTAACTTACTGACATTTCCTAATTTTTCTCAAGGAGCCAGTCCAAAAAGAGGAGACATGTGGTGCAGGCCTCTGATTGGAAATCACTAAACCAAACTGAGCATCCAAAGAGGGAAAAATCTAGGAAAAGCATGGAAAAATCATTTATTTTTCCCTATTCGAACTAATGGAGAAGAATCAAAAGATTGGTCCTCCAAAATTCTTATAAATTGGAGGCTAGGGCTCATTGTCAAAGGTTGAAAGGTTGATTGTGTGAAGAGCGTACTTTTGTTGTTGAGTATGAGGTTTAATTATTGGCTAGGTTCATTGAGAACTCTTGGCCTAAGCATCGTCACACTTGGATATTGAGGAGAGAGAGCGAGGAGTTGGAGGACTAAGGGAAGCTTGACCAAACTGATGGTTGTAATATTGCTTCTCTAAATAATATAACTACCTCTATTTTGTCCACTTGGTTTCTTATTGATGCATCTATTGTTTATTTGTTTATGGGACATGATATAAGTGGCTTAGATATACATAGTTATATTTTTTATTATATACTTGTTTAATTTCTTGTAGTGATAAAATTGTGAATATTACACTAGTTCTTTGTCTGTTTGCAGGATTCAGACTTGGAATCTATGAGGGGGATTTATCCAACACTGCATAGTGCTCTCCAATAGATCTACCATATACATTTAGGTAATCCTTCAATATCTGGATTTTTCAATTAAGCATTAGTATGGACATGTATATAGTTTCTTTGTGAATGTTGCAGCTAATCTGACTATTTGCCTTGGGTCCTGTGAAGTCCCAAGAGGGATCTTAATCTAGCTACCGCATGTGCATTTTACCCCTAAGCAGTAGGCGACTGGGTATTTTTAGAGCTGCAACGATACAAACAAATTTCCCTCAAGCAAGCTAAGAAGGTTAATAATTATCACCAAAGTACTATGGTCCTTTCAAGGTGTTGCAAAATATTGATACTATGGAATACAAATTGGAGCTACCTGCATCTTCTCAAGTGCACCCAATTTTCCATGTTTCATGCTTAAATAAGGTTGTAGATGAAAAACTCCCAGCGCAAACAATATTGCCAGAACTTGAAGAGGAAGGAAAAATCATATTGGAACTTGAAGCAGTCATGAAAATAAGAACTCCACAACTACGAAATCGATCAATTTCAGAGTATTTCAGCAAGTGGAAGAACTTACTCGTATAATATTCCACATGGGAGGATGATAATTTTATACATAAGCATCAAGAAATAATCAAGCGCCGAGGAATTTTTTTTTTTGAAGGAGAGGGGCATGTTAGGTCCCTATAGTACTAGTGTATCCCCTTATTATTGTTAGTGTAGCCCCCTCATTATTATTGTTGTGCCCATGTAGTCCCCATATTCTTATTATTGTGCCCCATAGAGGCCCACTATTGTTATTGTTGTGCCCTTACATTATTATTGTTATGTCGGCTAGGATTATATTATGTCCCCGTGGACTTCTATATATAGAAAAAAGTTTTTTTCATTTGTATCATCCAAGAATTGTTCATTTATGTAATGTAAAGGAGGTTTCCCCCTCAAAGTGGTTGATTTATAGGGTGTTGATCTCTCTTTTCTTATATTTTTGGAGCTGGTTTCATAACAATTTATTCTAGTAGTAATCAACATAATTTTAGCTATATTTCTAAACTTGGTCCAAGAGGACTTGTTTTAGTTTTTCCTAGTTATACTCCAATGGCAATGTAGTGGGATTTTTCACTCGATACCTTGAATTTTGGGGACGAGGGGATGAGGATGTTGAGTAGAATTGGTATTTATGTGAGGCCATATAGAGGTCCAGAGCAACCCTAGATGTGACCAAGTTAGTTTAATTTCAAAATACATTGAGAGGAAGAGATATTAAATGGTACACTAAATGCACACCAACTATTCAAAATTTAACCATGGATACATTAAGAGAGGAATTTATTAAGGAATTCAAACTAACTCAAATAGAGAAACAAGGCTTAACCAAGTTGTGGGATATTAGGAAAAAATAAGGTGAGTCTTATTGGGAGTTTATGTAGAGGTTGGAATATGCTATGGGGAAATTAACTCATCATATTCATCCATATCATCAAAAGGAATTGTTTATTCAAGCCTTACTACCCTTTAAAAAAATACCTTTGACACAACAAAAGATTAATTTTTTGTAATAATCCTTAGAGAAATATTAAAATTGAAGCTATGGTGGGACATCTTGGTTACTTTAAACCAAGCTCCACCTCTAGCTATCCTACTTTGAATGATATATAGAATCAAATTGTTGTCTTAAGTAAAATATTGAAGGAGATGAATACTGTAAAACTTTCCCATCCATAGGTATGGTGCAACGATTGCTACATTGAGGGACATCATGTCACAAAATGTCCAAGGTTGCGGGGTGAAAAACCCTCCCATGTTCTTCTACGACCCCCTTCTCTGCAGATAAGACCTTTAGGAGTAGTTGCACAAGTATCATCGATTGTTCCTTTTTGGGGACATAGTTAGTATCATTATTTTCCAAACCAACAAGGTACGTCTTCTAATGAATTTTGTGATATTTATCATTCTTATGGTCATTCACCTCAATTTTTCCCTTACTATAGAAGTATTCCAATGTGCCTAACTCCATATTTTGTGATTTTTGTGGATCTCTCACACAGAATACCGATTATTGCAGAGCACTAGATGCCTTGGTTGATCAATTGGATCACTCTTATTCTTGAGTGAATGAATCCACTTGCGGAAGAGCAGGTGCAGGTTATAGAGGAGGGAGAATTGGTGGAAGAGGGCCAATTTGGTCTAGGTGGATATTGGTGGCCACCTGCCTATTCCACATTGACCCCCATAGTTTTTTCCTTTTAGATTCTTATTTTTCAACACAATTTCCTATTTCAATACTTTTCTATTATTGGTAGTTTCTGGGTCTTGAACTTTCAGAGCCATTTTGAGGACCTAAACGACATTTTTTGGGGGAAAATAGAAACATGAGTCTTTCATTTACATTTACAATTGAAATTTTTTGTCCTCATATAGACCTTTTTCATAGGCTATCGTGGGCACCAAACAAAGATCGTATGCCAAAGTTATGACCCCAGGAAGTTGATGTTCTAACTAGCCCCATCGGGGCCCATACCTTTTGGCACTTCATATCCTAGGGTTATGTTTTTGGATGTTTAGGGTTGCTAATTATTTTTTCATGATAAAATGGCCTCTGAGCCTCACTCTAACATATCTCAAAAGGCATTTAGTCATGACATCTCTTCTTAGAGATAAGCTATCATCGTCTGAGCTAGTTTGTTTTCATTATGCATGTAAACAATTATAATCATTTTCTATTTATTAATTAAAGTTCCATTTTGCTATATCTCTTTGTTTTTGTTTATATATGTATTTCCTTTCATTCCTTCATTAATCTAGATTAATGGTATCATAGTAGTCTATTGCTTCCCTATTCTTTTTTGTATGTCCCCAATGAGGCCAGGGTATAAGGACTTGGGACTTGAATTGGTTGTGCCTTTGCAAGATCAAACTTGCCTACCTCGATGACCTCCCATGGTGAAAGAAAAGAAGGAAAAGTGAGGAAAAAATTCTTCCAAATTGTTGCTCAGAGAATCCCTCGAGTGAAAAATGAATGACATGATGGATATTTTTTCCTAGATCCTTAGACGGATACCAGTGGGAGAAGCATCTTCATCCATCAGTCACTTTAGAGGAGTCGCTCCCTTTAATGTACAAATTATCTTCAAAATTCCTATATTTGAATTCAAAATAAGCTCTAGATAGATGGTTAGATCTACTGGAAGGATATTTTTTAGTCCATAATTTTTCTTATAGAAAAAATATTAAATTTTCACCCCTGACGAGTTCCCCTCATGTCCAGGACTGGCGGGAAACTTATTGTAAGCAAAGGGACAAGGAGGAATCCTTGCTATTTTCATATGCAACCTCTTGATATTATTTCTAAGATTCTGTTAAGGAACAATATTACCATGTTGGTAACTATGAAGACAAGTACATAAAATGGAAGACACTACGACAAGAAAGGGACCGAGGAGTGTCGAATTTCATGAGTATATTTCATAGCCTACACACAAAGTTGGGTATGAAGGACTTTGAGTGATATATTATGCTCAAGTACTTTGGTTGTCTCAAAAAATACATCCAGGTAGAAATGGATTTCTTGGACATCTCCTCACTTGGCATAATGTACCAGTATGCTGTTAAGATCGAGCGGAAGTTTAAATATAAGAAGCAAGACTTTGGATCTGAAAATACAAATCTGGGGAAAACCACCTCCAAAATATAGAATAAAGGACTAAGACAAGTTGGAATGGACCATGGAAAGTCATCAAATCCACAAGAAAAGAGTAACAATGGGAATATGAAGAAAGACATAGGGAAGTGGTGTGAGTTACACAAAAGTCGTACTCACAATACAAATGAATGTCCTGTGAAGTAGTCATTGGTGGCTGAGCTAAAAGCTTCTAAGTTAGATGCATGTTTTGACTCAGAGTAAGAACCCAAAAAGGGGAAATATATTATTGATGCAGAACCCAATTCTATGGTTGAAACCACCAAGGTCAACAAGAGTGATCCCGAATATCCGGAGGAGGGTGAGTGTCTCTTCCTCTCACAAATGTGGGTGAAGGGTTCTCTACTTCATTTCATTGTCGATAATGGGAGTGAAAATAACCTCATTTTAGGAAAGGTCATTAAGTTATTGGGCCCACCGACAACACCACACCCACAACCATAAACTATTGGGGGGCTCTAATAAGGGTTATATCTCCACATCAACCAATATTTTTTCCTTCCCTACAACATCAAGCCTTTCACATACAAGGTAATATGTGATGTTTCTCCCCTTGAAGTTTGTGACGTTTTATTAAGCCAACCATGCTCATTGAGGCATCATGTCATGAATGAATCCAAACCTCATACTTTATTATTACTATATAGGGTACCAAAGTTAGCCTCACCTACTTCCATTTCTTTGATCTCGGCTAAGAAATGCAGTAATATCATATCCCAGACTGGGAAATTTTTTTTCTTCCTGGTTCACTCTCAAATGAAGGGGAAGATCAGGGCCACATCCATCCCCCCCAAAAATAATTCCTCACCTACAATGTTACCTTTGGACTACCAGGTCAAAAATTTGATCAATATGACTCTCGAAGCAACTCTAAATAATGGGATAATATACCACCACTCTCTTATGGAAAGAAGGGAAGCAAAGAACCATATCTAGGAGTTGCTACAAAAATGGAGCATCCTAACAGTTTCCTCACCTTAAGGGAGCCAAATTGTACTCATACAGAAGAAATATGGGACCTAGAGACTCTGCCCTAAATCAGGAAAAATTTAAGGATGGGAGTTTATCTTAATGTTTAGAAACCTTGGCAAATCTTACTAGTCCCTAATATGTAATTTTAAAATGTTTGATGATATTTTTGTAAAACATTTTAGATTTATAATTATTTTATACTACAAAATATATAAAATTGGCAATTTTTAATTTAAAATAATTTTATACTATAAAATTTGGGTGAATTAATTTTTAGAAAAAATGGAAATTGGCAAATATTTTTTTTGGAAAAAGCATGGAATATTAGCCCACTTGTGAGTATTAACCCCAAAAATTTTCCATGGCACTGATTATCAAGCAGTGAATAAAATCACTGTTAGGAATAGGTACTGATCCCATGGATTGATGACCTTCTTGAAAAACTCTAGGGCGATAAGTAATTAAACAATATTGATTTAAAGTTTAAATATCACCAAGTTCTAATAAAGCCCATAGATGTATGTAAAGCTACCTTTAAGTCTAAGGAGGGACTCTTTGAATGGTTGGCCATGCCCTTCAGGTTGAAAAATTCCCTTGTAACATTTATGAGGTTGATAGATGACTTCTTGCAGCCTTTCACCAACTTATTTTTTGTTGTATATTTGGATATTATCCTCTTATTTAGCAAGAGTTGGGAAAATAACTTGCAACATTTTTGGAAGGTCCTTCAAAACCTGTGGTAGCACAAGCTATGTGTCAACCTGGAGAAATGATCCTTTGGCATGGAAAGGGTTCAATATTTGGGCTACATAATTGATGAGAAAGGCATGCATGTGGATCCAGCTAAGATCCAAGTCATTCGGTATTGGATAGCCTTGATGGCTCTAAAAGAGCTTTAAATATTTTTAGGCCTTGCCAATTTCTATAGAAGATTAATTTTAGTGGTTATCTCATATCAATTAGCCCTTGAGTAAAGTTAACAAGGGCATACTCAAATAATGTTTTTTTGGTGCAAGTCACAACAGAAGGGATTCATTAAGCTGAAACAACTCCTTTGCTATGCACCAATCCTCACCTTGGAATACTTGTAACAACCATTGGAGATTGAGACCTATTCCTATGATTATGCTATTGACACAGTCCTCACTAAACAATGGAATCCAATGGAATATCACAGTGAGACACTCTCTTATACTGCTCGAAGGCACCCCACAAGCTATGTGCCGACCTAGAGAAATGATCCTTTGGCATGGACCATGTCCAATATTTGGGCTACATACTTGATCAGAAAGGTGTGGATGTGGATCTAGCTAAGATCCAAGTCATTCAGGAATGGATACCCTCGACGAATCTAATAGAGATTCGAAGATTCTTGGGCCTTGCCAATTTCCAATGAAGATTCATGTTAGTGGTTCTCCCATATCACTTGGCTGTTGAGTAAAGTTACCAAGGGCATACTCAAAGAAAAAAAGAATTGGTCCAAGTCACAACAAAAGGAATTCATTGAACTGAAACACCTCCTTTGCTAAGAACCATTCATCATCTTTCCATACTTGTAACAACCATTTGATATTGCGACATATGCCTCCTATTGTGTTAAGGGCATAGTCCTCACTCAACAAGGGCATCCAATGGCATATCATAGTGAGATGCTCTCTGATATTGCTTCAGAAGGCACCCCACAAGCTACGTGCCAACCAAGAGAAATGATCCTTTGGGATGGACCAGGTCCAATATTTGGGCTACATAATTGATGAGAAAGGCATGCATGTGGATCTAGCTAAGATCTAAGTCATTCGAGAATGGATAGCCCTGCCAAATTTAATAGAGCTTCGCAACTTCTTGGGGCTTGCCAATTTCTATCGAAGATTCATGTTGGTGGTTCTCTCATATCATTTGGCCTTGAGTAAAGTTACCAAGGGCATACTCAAAGAATTTTTTTTGGTCCAAGTTACAACATAAGGAATTCATTGAACTGGAACACCTCCTTTGCTTTCCACCAATCCTCACCTTGCCATACTTGTAAAACCCATTTAGGATTGAGACAGATGCCTCTGATTATGCTATTGGCATAATCCTCACTCAACAATAACATCCAGTGACATATCAGAGTGATACACTCTCTAATAATTCTTGAAGGCACCCCACATATGATAAGGAATGTATTCCATCACACAAGCCTATAAAAAATGGAAACAATATATTCTACGGAAGGAGACGACCATCTGCACAGATCATTTGCCCCTTTAATTTATGCATACATAGGGGAAGTTCAAAATTATTTGCATAAAATATGGTCCACATAAATACAAGCATTCCATTTGAACATTAAGAATAAGAAGGGTAACACCAATCAAGTCATAGAATGTCTCAAGCGACCCCCGATTGTGACAATAAGCACATTTCTCAAGTATTGTGGGAAAGATACCTCTAGATGGCCACAAATATATTAAAATGAATCAGAATTGGCTTCCACCTACAAGATTTTGGTGGATAGATATCCAGTTATAGAGTTCCACTTTCAAGACAAATTGTGGTGCTATCTAGGACATATTTGTGTTCCTTCAAGCTAGCATGCCAAGATGATTTGTGAGGCACATTATAGACGAGTTGCAGGAAAATTTGGTGTGGAAAAGGCAGTGGCAGTATTGCAAAAGTATTTTTATTGGCCACAACTCTAACATGATGTTGAAAAATATATTTGATATTACACTACCTATTCCATATCCAAGCCAAACATTAAGAAGCAAGGCCTGTACACTCCTCTTCCTACTTTTAGCTAGCATTGGGAATCCATCTCCGTGGAATATATGTCTGAACTTACTTCTACCAAGAAGGGTAATGATTGTGTATTTGTGGTCATTGATATATTTTCTAAGATGGCCATATTGGCTTCCTGTAAGAAGAGTATGATAGTAGAAGCCAATACTAAAATATTTTTCGAATGAGTGTGGGTACATTTTTGGATCCCGCAAACCATTATATCAAATGAAGATAACAAGTTCCTAAGTGCATTCTGGTTGAGCAACTGGTCATTATTGGACACCAAGATCACCAAGTCGGATGCATTCCACCCCTAGACATATGCCCAGAAAAAGGTCATCAATAGGATGATAGTGCACATATTACACATGTAAAACTGTAAGCATCCACAAATATGGGATTAGAGACTTCCCTATGTCCAACACAACTTCAACAAAGCTATCCATATCTTGACTTACCACAATCCCTTTTAGTTGGTGTTATTAGCAAAATTTTGTCATCTAACCATTTCTAATTAGATGGATCAAAGTACATCATGTAAGACCAATTTTACCATAGTAAAATTGCTTTCACTATAAGAAATAAGCCATATTTTATTAAGTTATTTCCACTTAAAACAAGAAACCCGATGAGGAATAATTAAATAAATCTTTATTTATTTGATTTTTCTCTAAGAATAATTAATTAAAGAATTTTTTAAATAATATTCCTGGTCATATATAACCCAGTTATGAGAAATAATTCGATAAATCATTATTTATCTTATTTTTCTCTAGGAATAATTTATTAAATCAGTATTTAGTTATTGATCCTTGCTAAAATTGACTAAATCACCTAGGAATAATTAAACAAATCATTATTTGTTTATTATTATTTAATCACATTCTTGAAATGATAAATAAATCATTTATTTGTTTATTATTTATAAATAAAGGTATTTAACCAATTTAAATACCTTTTCTCTCCAACAAAATATAATAAAATATTCCAAGAGGTTAGATCTTGATTTTGGTTAATAATATTTTATTATACTCCATTATCGAGGATAACTCAATATTTTGTTTTAAATACGATGTTTTTTTCCATTAGTTCTTCACTTTGATCATTATCATTTTCGCTACCATTTTATTTTTCCATTTGAGCTCCCACTTGAGTTCATCACATATTTGGGTTTTCTACATCATTGAGAGAAGAGACTCCTGAAGCCGAAGCATTGAGGACAACCAAGAACCCATCCCATTGAGGGGTACTCGTAACAATTACTTGTTTCATTCACCAGGTGTTATAATATAAGAAATAATTCTTTAAGCTTGTCTTGTCCATTGGTTACTTGGAGTTATTTTTTGCATCAGTTACTATTTCATTTCACTGTTTAACTGCTTTTAATGCATAGATCTAGGTTTTTTCAAGATTTGTTTTGATTCTCTATTTTATATCTAAAGTTTTTTACAACCATCTATGTTGTTAGGGAAATATGCCATCCATAGCTTAAGGAAGATATTTTTGGTACACTTGCCAAAATATTTTACACTAACAAATGGCGACTTCACTGTTGTGATTTAGATTCCTGTGTGACCAACAAATTTAGAAAAAAGGGTTTTTATTCAGCTATTTTTAGTCTCTTGATGTTTTTCTTAAAAAAAAATTCCCTTATTCAGTCAAAATTCTAAATTTCGTATGTTTTCTGGTGTTTTCCACATGTAACGGGTACCAGCCGCACTGGAGACAACAATTTTCCGCAACCTACTACCCGAGAATGAAGGAGAAGAAATAAAAAATTTCAGCCCAAAAAGTGTGATTTCCCCCTGAAATCGCACTTATCTGCTTAAAAAGTGAGATATCACCTATTTACAGGTCTGTAACTACGATCTGAAATATTTTTCTGAGTTTTTCTGAAATTGTCAAGGTTTGCCAAGAGCACTATTTTGGGTTTTTTGACCTCTGTTTCAGACTATATTAGGCCTCTATATGCTCATTTTGTCTCCTTGAAGTAGAACCAAGCCCCCTAGGGTTTCAATACACTTCCACCTTTTTAGGAGGAGTTGAGCTGAGTAGGTAGCCTAAGATTTACAACATTTTCAACCATTGTTTCAGGGTCTGATCCATCATTTTTATAGATCCTTAAGAAAGGTTATTGTTACATCCAAAACTCCCTCTTGAGTTTTGTTTGGATTTTCCCTTAGGGTCCCATTGTTTTCCCTAGGTTTTTTACCTTTAGCCCTATCTTTTGCAGCAAATTTTCCACCCTAGTTTCTTGTTTTTTTATACATCATTTCTAGTAGTATCAAGTCATTAGATCCCATTCTCATCGACATTAGATCTCTTGGCCATTTTAGTGTGTTTTGAGTCAATTTCGCTCCCATCTAATTTGGGTTTTTAAGAGCCTTGTTTGGGTTGGGATTTATGCATGATTAGCGATTTATTTTACTTTCATTTAAGTTTTATTTATAGTTTTTCAACATTTTTTCTTTTTTAAATAACCGTCTGGGATTAATTAAAATAAACACACAGCTTACACACAGTCACACCTAAATTGAAGAGCACTTGTTTTACACCACCAAGACAATACATAAACATGATAATTAATTAATCTGCCACATAGATCCTTTTTTATCACTCATAAACCTTTTATTGTCACTTGTGTCTTGCCATAATTTCACCCCCTAGGCATTTGTTGCGGAGACTCAAAGGTATTCACCCTAATTTTCCATAAGGACATCTCACACCACCTCGTAGGGTACGAGCTAGTTGTCCCCCAAGTCCCCATTTCGACTCTAGTTATTCTGGTTCATCGGGTTCTTCCTCTGATTCCACTTCTTCTAAACCTCATACAATCACCATGTCCGATGCCAATGTAGGCGCAGGAGGCCAACCAGACGGTGGATCTGGTGCTAATCCTGGAGTCAATTCTAGTGGAACTACTACAAGAACCATCTTGGCTACTCCTTTGCTACCTTTTATGCCGAGTTTAAGCCTTCACGATTTTAGCCAGTTGATCAATGACCCCATACTCCCTAATGTATGTTGGCTAGCTACGCCAACTAAAATTCCTTCCGACATCCCTAATTTTGAAGGAAATAGTGGAGAGGACCCCACTAATCATCTCCGCTCATTTAATATGTGGTGCTTGTCTAATTCCATCATCGATGACTGCATTCGCCTTCGGTTGTTCTAATGCACACTCACTAGAGATGTTGCAAAGTGGTATGTTGACCAGCCCGCCGCATCTCATACCACTTTTGTAACTCTTGCTAAAGAGTTTCTGTCATATTTCTAGCTACCCCTCCGTTATGATACCAGTACCGAATTTTTGACCGCATTCCGTCAGACTTCTACCACCCATATTTCTAACCATGTCCAAGAATGACATAGAAGAAGGAGCATGTGTAGAGCTCCCCCATTCGATGACCGCATCTATATGGATTGGTTTCTTAGACCATTCTGAGCCCCATAGGTAAATATGTTGTATCGCATTTTCCTTAGAATGAGGAAGAAGATCTCTAGATTGTTTTAAAATATGACTTGATATATGCGCAGTGAGGTTATGTTCATATCGTTTTACCAGATCTTCCTAGACCTGGTGGTGCCAATTCACTGGGGGAATTTCATGTTGTATACGGTATTGTTGGATCCATTTCACACCCATCACCATATGCTTATCCTCACATTAGCTATGGTTACCCTTGGGGGGGACCAGTTCCTCCAACACTTATTCCCCCCAAGGAAACTTGTATCCTGGTCAAATAACGTCTTATGCATTTTCCCAACAACATCAATAGATGCCAGGACCAATTGTTGCTCAACCTGTTTACCAGAATGTTTCCCCCTCTCCTTACTATCCTTATGCATAGCCCAGTGCTCCATCCCCTTTGACATTAGCACCCCTGCCTCCTGCGCCTTCTCAACCTCTGCCAAAAAAGACACCGCCTCCTCAAGGTCAAGTGTATGCGCATTAGAGCGTGACTAATCCTCCAAATTCCAAGAAAATTACTAAGGGGAAAGGAAACCAAAACCAATAAGCACAAGGTAACCATGGTCGCCAAGGTAATCAACCAAATGCACCACAAAGGAACCAACCTAACACCGCAAACCAACAACAGGGTGATCAACCCAAGTAGAATAATACCCTTCGTACAGAAAAACCTTGTTCATGTTGTGCTATACATGGCCATTATACTCATTATTGTCTCCTTTTACCCTAGATGTGCCAATTTTGGGAAGCTCAAGCGGCGTCCAGAGGATAGAAACCCACCACGTCGCTTCCTCCAAATACTGCACCAAATCAACCAATTGTGTTCACTAATACTTTCCCTCAGCAAGGATATGTTGCTACCCAACCACCTAAAGGTCAAGCCACTCCTCAACCTTAGCATACTGGTACCCCTGATTACTAGATTCTCATGATGAATTATAATGAGGTTAATACCACTAATGTCAACCTTCGGACTCGGTCATGCCAGTATGACAGGAAACCCGCTATGTCTACAACCGAGTCCCAAACCAAAGTATCCATAGAGTCCATTCTGACACCAAATGGTCCCTTAAAGATCCCTCAACCTAAGGTAGAGGTCATTCCCAAGATCCCTAAAGGGTCATTATGCCGTAATTCTACTTCTACCAAAACCACCCACACTTACAACATAGTAGATGACTTGGCGCAGTTTCCTGCCGCCATGTCAACGCGGGAACTTATCCAAACGTTCCCATCACAAAGAAAATCTCTTCTATCTTCTTTGGGCATTTTGTATCCTTTATATGATCACTTGAACGTCTTTTATGTTGAAAAGTCAAAACATCCCCCTTTACCCTCATCCATTTCCTTCAAAATACCAGTCAATATCCATAATGCTCATGACCAATGATGTATCATCAAAGAGGGCACATCCACTTGCGTGATGTACAACTTTATTTGGAAGCAACTCATATCCCCCGATCTATCCCCATCCACCATCACTTTGCGTGCTTGGGATAGTCACCATTACCAGCCCTTTGGCATGTTCCACAATTGTTTTGTTACACTTACGAGAAAGACTGTTTGTATTGACATAGAAGTCATTGATGCCCCCTTGTATTATAATATCCTCTTAGGTGGTAGCTAGACATATGTGATGTCATCTGTCACATCTGCAGTTCACCGTAAGATGTGCTTCCCCCATAATGGAAATATCATCACCATCAATCAGTTGACATATTACGAGCGCAAGTCTCAGACCTCACCTGAGTCTATTAAATCATCAGTGACTGATAAAAAAATGGTCGCACCTCTCACCAGTGTCTCACCTGGATTCTATAAATATTCCTCATTACTTGGTGCATTCCCTGACCACCCCCTCTTATCACTGAGCCCAGGTCATCAAGTGTTTGCATGTTTCAAGCATCTTGGGCTAGCCAAAAGTGACCCGATACGAATAGCCTAAAGCCAACACCTTCAAAACCTATTTTTGTTTACTTGACACAACCATCAAGACCATCTCCTCAAGGGCCTTCTCCTTCTACTGGTGTCTCTCCCAATATTTTTCAACCAGGAACGGATCTCTCAAGTCTTGACCATCTGGGATCCGTTCCGCCTGGCCATTACCCTTTAGGTCATATACCATTTTTAGCCCCCCGATTTGGAATCTTTTTTGTGCCTATTATGGCAACTTTAAGTTTACCCAATTTGACCCTGTGGATCCCAGTCTAGTATGTTGATCTCCCAACAAACACTCCACTAGATCAAATTAAACCATATACCTCTTTGGCCCTAGTGCAACCGATTGCCATGACCCCTCCCTTTGCTTTAGTTCCACAACAACCTCATCAGGAACCCACTCTTGTTGCAAAATAATTCGATGGGGGTGGGGGGGGGGGGGGAGCCAAAAATAAGGAACCTAAGGACAAGGCTCCCTAAAAAACTCCAAATCCACCTAAGCCTCCAAAGGCTACACCTCCGTGTGATTTCTGTGATGTTGTTGGGCATGCCACCAATAATTGTCCTGAACTTCCTCATCTCAAACCTGTGGTCAACAAATTTTTTCCTAAATCTAATATCTTGAAGGTCCATGTAACCTTACCTAATTCAGCTAAGAAACTTAAATAGTTGCGCAAGAATCACCCTTGTGATTTGTGCGATAATTATGGCCACTATTCCCGTCATTGTCCTTATCTCAACGACTTTTTCGATACCCTTCAGGAAATTCATGAAATATAGGTCGCTCGTAGTGGATCATCTACTCCTCTAGTTGTGAATTCTACTTCACCAGAACCAGAGGAATGTTCTGCACCCATTTTGATACCTCCCCCAAATTTCGAGATGAAAAACTCTTCAGTCTGTATTCTCTATCTGTCATCATCCATGAGATCCATGGAGAAATACCCCTTAGGGGCATCCCATTTTGTTCTTGTCGAACCCTCCTCATTGAACACCCTAGTATCAACATCGATATATGTTTCATCTACTAGCTCTTCGTCTACCTATGATAGAGATGTATATGTGAACCTTATTTATCATGAAGATGTTTCAAGTAGCTTTGCCACATTAAGTGGTCTCCCTTCCTCCAGTTCTCCCATATTCCATTTTGATGAAGACATCATGGAAGCCATGAACACCCCTAATTTTCCTTGTGATGATATGCACCATCGTGCATCCTTCCTTCAACAAACAACTCATGACCAATATGTTTTGGAGTCGAAAGAATTCATCCATAATGAGGTTGATTGGTTATATAACCCCTTCAAACTAATTCATTTGAACCACATACACCGTGTGTCCATTACATTGACATCCAATGTTTGGGTAAGGGGGCATCCATATTTGATAGTCCAGGAGAAGAAATTCTCCCCAACCCTCCTTGTGTATCTGGTAGTGTCAACTCTAGTACCATTATTCTTCCCCATTTATAAGAAATTCTAGAGTCCCATATATTTTCAAATCACTCTAGGGATGATCCACTTAATCATTCCTTCATGTTACACCAACAACCCAGTCCCTTAGACATTGTTGTTTACCAACCACAATGTTTTCTAGGTGAGCACCAATTCATTATATCCAAAGCCACTCTTTGTGATAGTGACACCATGTATGTGAACCCACAAATTCAGTCCATTTGATTGATTTATGCAGTGCCAAATGAGATTGGTAACCCACTATTTCCTTTCTTTAACTGTATCTACCCATTATTCCCACAATAAGATAACCATAACATAAACAAATGGCGAACCATGTCATCAAAATGTGTTTAGAGTCCACTATTCTAAGTACATTTGGAATCCCCATAGAATTCTTGGGGGCACTTATGTACCTATATCTTCTCACCATCCTCTTGAGGATTTAGTGCCTATGAGACTAAATTCTTGAATCCATTATTTCGGCACTTGGAACATCATGGCGCTCCACAAACTCCTCTAGCTAGGGGCATCATTCCCACCTTTAGCATATAAGATCAGTCCCCTCCATCACATATGCTTGGGGGAAGTATCCTATACTTGGGGGCATGATGGTACCCCCGGCCACCTTGTCACTTGATTAACATAAGTCTCAACATAGACCCCATCGATCTAGGTATGGTGGATTATCCTCCCATTTATTGGATAGTTTGTCCTACTGGCCTCTCCAACGAGCCATATATCATAGATGCTTGATACCATATCTTAAAATATTGTACTTTATGTGATACCATAATTGCCACTTGGTCCCCATGTTTGAATTGGTGGGCGGGGATGATTCTAGACCTTCTCTAGTATTTCATTCCTATATTCCTTTCTTACCTAGATTCTTCATCAAGAACCATTCTTCCACGAAGCATTAAGGCCATCCTTAGACAAGTAAGGCCACCTTACTGAAATTTGTAGATCCTGATTCCAACACTTGGTTTATCTGCTACGATGACCACAAGATTTAGGGCTTTCTTCTCCTCTTTAAATTCACCACAACCCACTTAGAAAATGAATTAAATTGCATGGGAAATGCCATTTTATAAGAAAACCCCCAAAATTTTTGTCTCCAATTGTGACCAAACCATAGTTCGCTTTCATGAACCATCAACACCATTAGAAATATCTCACTGAGTGCTATAATGGGTCTTATTTTGTTTTTTGTGATTTTACACTTCACCTAGAAGCCATTTTTTCCATTAAGTATCACTTTTCCGCTATTTAAATCAAATTCTTCAAATGAGCTACTTGTACTTTGGCACCACTTTTCCTTTGTACTCGGTGTCTCATGTGTTTATTTTCATCATGGGAAACCATTATTTTTTCATGTCTTTATGGTCCCCCTGGGCCTATCCTGTGTGGCAACATCATCGAGCCACCCTTGTTCAGAGCATCTAAGTTGAGTTATCATCACATTCATGGAGTCTATACCGAGCCCCTTTATATCCTATTACAATATTCCATCCATATTTGCATCGCATTCATCACATGTTGCCCATTTTGGCCTGCAGTCATACTGTCCCTCATCCCCTTTAGAGTCGAGTCAGTCGTTGCCAGGTCACCCATGATTTTTATGCTCTAACAAGGGAAGCCACTCGTTTGCTACTCAGTATCCCCTATTCCATCATCATCCCTGGTGTCAGTCCATTAGTACTTTACTATGATCCCTCGTGCCTTAGTTAAGAATTCATCATTGCCTCACCTATGGAAGACCTTCTTCTGTCGACATCAACACATTCATTCCACAAGAAAGGTCTAGAGGGTGTTGTACATTAGTCCTAGCTTCCATTCTTGTTTAGTGCCTCAGATCAAGAAAAGGGAATCATCATTAACCTTTGACTTGGTTGTTTCTCATATGCTCTACCCGAACTCATTCTCGCATGTTTGAGATTCGTATACTTGATGGTTTCGTGTTCCAGTAGATTTTACAGTGATTCCCCGGTGTGTGTGAGATGTTTCATACCTCATTAGGGGGTGTCCCTTCACATATCCCCCCACATGCCCAGAAGACCTCAGATTATGCTACATCCTTAGATGCAGTTCTGCAGATTTGATGGGTTCAGTTTCAACCGCTTGTAGCACCGAAAAAATGCATGTCTCATTCAAATGATCCATTCAAATCTTTAGAGCCCTTTCCTATTCAACAGGGCTTCCTTGGTTGTTATACCCACCCCCACTCCCCATTTCATGTGGAGGGGAATTATATGTCATGTACTTAGATGTTATTGTATTTAGTCCTGGGACATGTTTTTTCAGGCTCATTATGTATGTGGGATTGATTATATTATTTTTTGACCCATTCATGCCAGCATATCATGTATCATGTATCATACATTTTGTAGCTCAGTCCCACATTATTGGGCTCACCATTATTCTTTTTACTTTTTCATATCGATGGGTATACGTATGCCTCCCTTGCCTCATTGCAAACATGTACTCCAACAAAAAATGAGGCTTATATCACTTTTTAGGTCTCGCCCCCTCAGTTATTGTCCTATCCCTCTTCGCTTCATCTCAGTCTCTCTCTCTCTTACTCCCCTTCGGTGTCTAGTGATTATGTTCTTACAACGTCCTTTGGTCATACGATTTTCTCCTAACACTCGTACATTGCGGGGTAATATTTTATCACCAAAAATTGGTCATCTAACCATTTCTAATTAGATGGATCGAAGTACACCATGTAATACCAATTTTACCATAGTAAAATTTCTTTCACTATAATCAATCATTTAATAAACCATATTGTATTAAGTTATTTCTACTTAAAACAAGAAACCCCATGATAAATAATTAAGTAAATCCTTATTTATTTGATTTTCC
The DNA here is from genome assembly GCA_034641835.2 of Pinus albicaulis. Classification (NCBI taxonomy): domain Eukaryota; kingdom Viridiplantae; phylum Streptophyta; class Pinopsida; order Pinales; family Pinaceae; genus Pinus; species Pinus albicaulis. Next base: position 637,303,091 of record CM076579.1, read on the forward strand.
TCTAGGAATAATTAATTAAACCATTTTTTAAATAATATTCCTCATCATATTTAAACCAATTATGAGAGATAATTAGATAAATCATTAATTTTCGTATTTTTCTCTAGGAATAATTAATTAAATCATTATTTAGTTATTGTTCCTTGATAAATTTGACTAGATCACCTAGTAATAATTAAACGAATAGTTATTTGTTTATTATTTTTTAACCACATTCTTGAAATGATAAATAAGTCATTTATTTGTTTATTATTTCTAAATAAATGTATTTAACCAATTTAAATACTTTTTCCCTCCAACAAAATATAATAAAATATTCCAAGCGGTTAGATCTAGATTTTGGTTAATAATATTTTATTATTCCCCATTATCGAGGATCACTCAATATTTATTTATAAATAGGAGGGTTTTTCCATTCATTCTTCACTTTGATCATTTTCATTGTTTCTATCAGTTTATTTTTCCAATTGACCTCCCACTTGATTTCATCACATATTTGGGTTTTCTACATCATTGAGAGAGAGAGACTCATGAAGCCAAAGTATTGAGTACAACCAAGAACCCATCCAATTGAGGGGGACTCATAACATTTACTTGTTTCCTTCACCAGGTGTTATAATATAAGAAATCATTCTTTAAACTTGTCTTTTTCATTGGTTACTTGGAGTTAATTTTTTCATTAGTTACTATTTCATTTCGTTGTTTAACTACTTTTACTGCATATATATGGGTTTTTGTAGGATTTTTTTAATTATTTTCTACTGTAGATCTAAAGGTTTTTACATAAATTTATGTTTTTATGGCTATATGTCATCCATAGCTTAAGGAAGGTCTTTTTGGTACAGTTGCCGAAATATTTTACACTAACAGTTAGGCCTGGGATTTCAACCATTGTGTCCCATTGATGTTGCAATGCCTCTTGCAACTACAATGATATAATCTGCATATGTTCAATCCAAAGATGATAAGGACATGAATTTTATTGAATGAATTCAACACATCTTCCCGCAAGTTCATGATATCCTATATAAATCCAGTAATAAGTATAAACAACGTCATGATTAGCATCGAGTGCCACATAAGTATCAAGTGGGAAACAAGGTTTGGTTTCATTTGCAGAAGGAATCCCTTGCGAGAGCCCACTAAAAGCTATGACCACTCTGATATGGGCCTTAATCCATTACCAAGGCTATGGGTAACAATTATTTTGAGCTAATTATCTCCCCATTCCTTGGCCTGCACCCAATATTGAATGTGGACAACTTTCCACCATTATTGGATACATCAGACATTGCTAAGAAACTGACACCAATAGAGCTCAACCCATATTGCATTGAAAAGGAAACAACTGATTAGATCATGGACACTTAGATAAAGAACACTTTCCAACATAGGATCCATATTTATTGGGTTTTCAAAGCTAGCCAAATCCTGCACCAAGACAAGTGGCTCAATAGGGACCACATTCAATAAAATTTTCCCCATCTCATGGAAGCACTCAACTCAGTGAGGACCATTGATTCCTAAAGGGGGAGGACTGATCTAGGTGGATATTGGTGTCAAACCACCTATTCCACTTATACCCCAAGCAATGTTTCATTTAAGTTTCCTATTTTTCAGCACAATTTCCTATTCCAAAATTTTTCTATTTTTGGCATTTTTTAGGTCCTGAATTCCTAGAGCCATTTTGAGGCCCTAAGTGGCATTTTTTTGGGAAACATGAAAATGTGAGTCTTCAGCTAATTTTTGTAGTCAAATTTTTTTTTCCACATATATACCTTTATAATGAGCTACCATGCACACCAAACAAATTTTGTATGCCAAATTTACAACCCCAGAAAGTTAACATTCCAAGTAACCCCATGGGGCACATACCTTTTGGCGCTTCATCTCCTAGGGTTATGTTTTTCGATGTTTAAGGTTTCTCATTTTTTTCTTAATGATAAAAATGCCTACAAGCCTCATTTTAACATATTTCATAAGGCACGTATCCAAGATATCTCTTCTCAGAGATAAGCTACCATTTCCTAAGCTAGTTTGTTTTCATTATGCATGTAAACAATTTTCAAAATTTTATATTTATTAGTTGAAGCTTAATTTCATTGTATCTTTCTTTTATTTTTTAAAATATATATTCCATTCATTCATTTATAAATATATATCACAATTAGATGTCATAACTATGATGATCAAGGACATGTAGGCAGGGTCCGTTTGATGCCAAAATGACCATGGTGTTCATACTATTGGGTTAACACCCATGAAAAAAAATTATTTCCTGAGATGATAGCTTGATCGGAGGATAATAAAAAAAACAGGAGCTAATATGATCAATTACGAGCCACAAATATAGTATCAACCTAGTAACCAAATATTAATATTTCTACCATAGGGGCCATTTGGACTAGTGCTGATAAGGATTCTTCTAAATAACCTATCATCAAAATAGATGAAGGCTTCAAAAGATAAATATTATATTATTAAAAAAAGGATGTACTATAAGGATGATATAGATATCTTCAGGGAGATAACTTCTTCCTCTCATTTTCCTAGAGTTGCAGGCTAAAAAAATATACAATCATTATTTTTTTCCAAAGGATTAGTGGTTGGTCCTTGGTTTTCTTTAGAATATGCCTAGTATATTACAATTTTGTTTCATTTATTTAGTTATATCCTGAGTTATCATAGTAACCTATCTCCACCAATTTACTAGAGCGTCATAGTCGAAGGGTCAAGTGCAACAAAAGGAGAACTAGATGAGAGTTTCAGATTGATGCTCAAATTGTAGGGTATCAAATTAAGGACACTATGTTGAATATGGATCATAGCATTAATATTTTACCTAAGAAGACATGAGAGGCATTGGAAAATAATAAATTAGTGTCCTCCCCAATTCAGCTGTGGATGGCCAACTAGTATTGCATCTTTCCTATTGGATGCTTAGAATATGTAGAAGTGGATGTCTTTAGTGTAAAAGCTTATAAATTTTCTGAAGTTATTGATATCATTGGAGATAAATATCCATATACGCCCCTATTAATATTTTATTAGGATTTTAAAATATATTCCATTATTGATTTGAAGAGAGAAACTATGAATTTTGAAGTTGATGGAGTCAGAATTATTCAACCTTTTGATCCTTATCAGGGTCCTAGATACATAGAGCCTATTGATGACATAAAAGAAACCAATGTCCTTGAATAATTACATTATTTGAACACTAGAAAAAGGTAAGATTATATCAACCATACAATAGATGTATTTCTTAGTTGGTGAAGTATTCAAAATATAGAAGGTTCTAATGCTGCACTCAAAGAATGATAGAAAGGAGACCACGAGCTATATTCTTGAAGATACGCAACTACCCGATCTACTTGATGGATTGGAAAGAAGGTACTACATTATCCTATTGTTGTTAACCTTGTTCCTGTAGAGGACTATGTATGAGATATTTAGCTCACTTTTGTGAAGGAACACTGCTTTCCCTTGATGGATGTTGTGTTGCTAGAAAATTCTTCTTGGTAGTGAGCTACTTATCGCAACAATATTCCATCTGGGAAAATGGAAAAAGGTTCTCTTGTATGTAGATTTAATGAGCGAGAAAAGGGAGTCAATAGAGGAAATTTAATCCTGAAAGTGGCATCCTAAGGAAAATAATAAAATAAGAGTTATAAATTTTGGAGGGAAAATAAGAAACCTATTTTTTTAATTGTATTTTTGGCTTATCTCCTTATAGGTTTACTCAAATTTCAAGTGTAGAAACTCGTTGGATGAAAAATTACATTTTTCATCCAATGAATACCCATTATGCATACTTTTAAGAAGACCCACATTGATAAAAATTGAAGATACATTTAAAAAATGTGTTCAACATGGTTTTTTAATGTATCTTCAATGTTTAACAATGTGGGTCTTCTCAAAAGTATGCATAATGGGTACTCGTGTGAACATGTTTTTTTAATGTATATTCAATTTTAATCAATGTGTTTCTTCTCAAAAGTATGCATAATTGAGTCCCTCAAAGAATACAATTAAAAAAAAGTAATTTTTAAAAAATTTCCCTAAAAAATTTACAAGTACCCCCCTTTAAATTTAAATTATTTTGATTGGTTTAAATATTATCTACATGAAATTTTCATGGGCACTTTTAGGCTGAAATTTCCTCTAATGTCGTATTTATTCTTTGTATTAAGGCCACACCAATCTTGAAAATCATGTTCAAGATTGTGTTTCAACATGGAAGAAAACAAGGTACCTTCTAAATTGCAGGTACATCACTTTGTTCATATTTTAGAGCTATTCCGAAGGATTGGTACTTGAAGGAAGAAATTAAGAGACAAACTTCTAGCTGGGATGAGATGATTTCTCATTTTTATGTTGATTTCAATTTCTCAGATAAAGATCCCTCGAATGTAAAATCATTGAAATCAATTAATTAAATTATTTTTCCTACTAGGAATTGTCATGCATAATGTTTTGATAACATAGGTTGTGGGATGATACCTGATTGGAATTTCTAGATGGTTTCTTGCGAAAAAGTTGATAAGTAATTAGATGAGGATGATTTAGAGGATTTGAGGCATGTTTATTGTAAGGAGTTTGAAGGAGAATTAAGCTTTAAGTATGACCACCCTCAAGATACTCCTCATCTATAACCCTTGAAGTTGTAGAAATTCAATATGGGTTTTGATGAGAAACCTAAGCTGACATCTATAGGAGACTATTGGGATGAGTAGAAAACCATGGAAATATTCGATATTCTCAAGGAGTATGATGAATTGTTTCCTGCATCAGTTTTAGAGCTAAAGGTTATCAAAGGAGATCTATGGTAAATTAAAATAATTCTAAATCTAGGTGTTTATCTGATAAAGAATATTCCGTGTCAACTAAATCCTAGGGTCAAGGAGAAAGTTAAGAGGGATATATACAAGATGTTAGCAACATGAATTATCTTCCATGTAGATGAAGCTGAGTGGATAAATCACATAATCATCTAGGATAAGAAGGATTCTGAGGAAATTAGATTTTGTATCGATAATCATAGTTTAAACAAAGCATGTGTCCATGGCCCTTTCCCTACTCCCTTGTCTGATTAGGTCTTGCATAATGTTGTAGGGTAGGAAGCTTATAGCGGAAGGGTTGTCTCGCTATCATCAGGTCTATATTTTGGAGAAGATAAGAAAAATATTTTACCATAGTATGGGGTTCCTATGCATACTATGTGATGCCATTTGGACTTAAGAATTCTCCCATTGTATTTTCAATAATTGTTATTGCAACTTTCTTAGAATATATACACAAGTTACTGGGAGTCTATATGTATGGTTGTATTTTTTATAGTGTTTTGAATAAGCATTCAAGTTTTCTCAAAGTGATGTTTGATTGATGTAGGTAGTTTCAAATTTTTTTGAATCTAAAGAAGTGTATTTTTTGCGTACAATTTGGAAAATTGTTGGGGCATACTATCTGTAAAGCTGGTGTATTAGCTGATATAGATAAATTCGTTGTCTTCCTCAACATGCCACCCAAAAAAAGTGTTAAATATCTTAGATATCCTCTTAGAAACATAGGCTATTACCATAGGGTCGTATGCAACTATGGCTCTATTACTCCCCCAATAGAGAAACCTTTAAAAAAGTATGAGCCTTTTGTATGAAATTATCACTGTGATGCTGCATTCGATACATTAAAGGAAAAAAGGCAAGTTACATGATTCTAGTTTACCATGACTAGAATAAGGAGTTCCATGTACTTATTGATGCTCTATGAATTTCTCTTGGTGTTGTTATGGCATAAACAAGAGAATAAAATATGGTGTTGGGTGTTTTCTTGATTCGGGATGACCCATGTTCAAACTATACTGCACACCAACTAAACCCTTAATGCTTGGCCCTTTTGGAAATGACCTGCAAGAAGATTGTAGTCTCACCCGAAGTGACTGTGGGTGGATGAAAAACCAGGCTTTTGCAGCCTTGAGGGATTGGGAGATGTTTTATTTTTCTATTATCTTATCCTTACAACTTATAAATCACTTCACCACATTCAATTAATCACTCAAACATGTCATATAAACCCATAAACCATTACTGCACTAACATAACATGAAACTGTAATAACTACTTCACAACAACAGATATTAAGAAAATATATACAATAAACACATAATAGTACCAGAATATAATCCACAAAATTTCTTCTTTATTATGATGAATATTTGAATACAACTAGTTCTTCGACCTGTGCACTAAGCTGCAGGTGGTCTGTGCACTAAGCTGCAAACTCTTCCCAGGCCTCTACGCACCCAGCTGCAAAGCCTTCCCTTCACTAAAAAATACGCATTCTCCTTAGATATATCATCATATCCTAAAAATAACATTTCAACCCTCTATATACTATTACATCGTAAGGCTACATCATTATAATACCAATACAAATACCATGGGCTCCTCAAAACATGAAACTATAGTAAAAAATGATTTACAAAATCACGTGCTTTACAAAAAGGAGGGGATTTAACCCACCTTGAAGCCCCTATGAAACCGTGTGATATATTCAAAATTATCCACTTTACGGTCCACTCTGCGCTCCATTGCACACTTCACTCCACAAAATGCGGAGTCTTAGCTAAAATCTAGGCCAAGTTGGGTTGTTCCCAACATGCCCCTGACACTCACGTATTAATCATCCTGAGTCACTCAAGTGCTTTGCCTCTGATTTTTACTTCTATGCTATTGTGGGCACTATTGAACTACTACAGAATCCCTACGATATGCTTTTCTTGCCTGCACACTTCTTCCAACATTGCTTTTGTCGATGGCCTTATAATCTTCTCCAACACTACCTCTTCTCTTTGTCGAAGCTCCTGAAGCTTCCCATCAACTTCCTAAGATAGTTGGAGATCCTCATCCTGCCATGGCTAAGTTCTGTCTATCAAAACCTGCTCAAATTTTCTTAGAACCTCTATTTCCTCTCAAGGGAATTTCCATCATTGATCTTGGTGATTTTCTGCGATATTGGTAAGGTCTTTACAGTTTCCTGAATTTCCTCCAGCTGCTTCTACTTTTGCTGAATGTATTCTTCTAACTTCTACACATTTGGATCTTCCTACAGTGAACTCCAAATTTGTAAATTTTCATCCAACAACTTCCCACAATCTACGACTGTGGGGGGATACCAACCACTACAGCCTTCAGGTCGGTCTCCCTTTGCTCTCACACTTCCGGTGGCATATTTTGTTGTAGTTTAATCTAAAACTCAATTATCTTTATTTCATACTGAAATTGTACATTTGCAACCTTATTATTGTATTCCTTTACTGCAAGGTGGAGATTCATGACCTTGTCTTCCATTGATTCCTCCTCGTGGATATCAATATCTGGGACCTCACGCCATGTGGCTTCAACCACCTCCTTCAACTTCTACTATTTTTGTATTTCCTGTTCCTTATCCTAAATGACTTGGTTGATTTATTTCTTTAGAAAAGTTCTCTCCCTCTCTACCTGAAAATTCAACTTTGATGTGAGTTGTTCATGCTGCTTCAACTCATATATAATATCCTGCTATAGCTCATGAAATCTCTGAAGTGGAAGCACTGCGATGTTTTTGTTCACATATTTCCATCCTTTTACCTACTGCTATACCTCAGCGGAGTCAAACTACAGAGCTCCAGTAGGTATTTATGTTATCCATGCCCCAAGTGTGGGCTCTACTAACCTTTCTTATTGCAGCCTTTCCTTTGTTTGTACTAGTTGTCTGGTTGTTTGTGGAAATATTTTTAGTTTTGCGATGCTCTCTGTTAGACTCCTATACCAATAGGTGTCATATTTCATGAGTGACTTGATGAAATATGTAATATGTTCATACCTTTTCTTGTTGCAAAGGTTTTCCATATTTTCAAAAAATCAAAAAATTTAAAAAATGTAAAGAGGGTATACCCTAAAAGAAAAATAAAAGGGTGAAAAAATAAAAATGACCAAAAAAGTGAAAGAAAATGAACCCCACCAAAAGAAAGGCCAAGGAAAGTGTGCAAGTCTAAATGCCACTACTATTTCATTTTCTGTAATAAACAAATTGTGTGCAGATTGTATTTTATGCCACAATTAATGAATAGTCAAACAATTTAAGCTTGGCTAATTCATCTTTCAATTTCCTGTTTTAGAAATAGAGAATAAAATATGACCAAACTGTTTAATCTTGGCAGATAAGTAGATAGGTAGAGTGAATAAAAGGAGCTCAACAGTTTAATCTGAGCCCTTGGATGTAATAAGGTTAGAACTAGATAGATTTCCATATGTAAAAGAAAAAGTGTGATAAGGGTTTGCCAGTCTAAGTGCACCCTAATAAAGAAGAAAAATGGTAGAGTAAAGTAGGTAGGGTAGGTAAATGATGTTGCAGAATTACATGTGATGAATGATGGCTTTAGATGTGGTAAATATTTTACTTTCATCACAAGTGCAAAGGTAGATACTACATTGGAAAAAAATCATAGCAAGGCAAAGTTAAATTATTAATTTCCCTTCTCATTTTTCCCTAAACATTTCACTAATTTCCCCTAAGTGCTAAGGTATTTGAAAATTAAAGGGGCTCAAGGCATTTCCTTGACTTTTGGAGGGACCGAACCCTCGGCCCAATAATTGGAAAAAACCTAAGTACTTAAAATCATTCATCATCACACTCATTTACTTCAAAAAATTCTTTCCTAAGTAAAATCCCATTTTACTTAGGAAAATCATGAGATATTTCATAAAAAACCCTCAAAATCACATTTTATCCTAAGTTTAAGTGATGAAGTGATTATAATGCAATTTGCTTCTAAAAACTTCACTTTCTTAGTTATATTAATGTATTTTGAAGTTTACCTTGTCCCCTTGTCATATTAACATTGATTTTATTTATTAACTCCTAATAGAAATGACCTTCTCCTATTATATATAATTCCTTTTATATAATATCCCAAAAACCCATGTATTATGATTTTAACCAAAGTGTTTATTCCTCACTCGTTCAAATTAAAAAACCCACTTTATACCCCCTTTGGTTAAAATATATCATTATATGTTAATCCCGCCCCCTATGTTAATTGGATCAATCTAATTTAATTATCATATAATAGAAATACATTAAAAATGATTTAAAACATGTTTTATTACGTGTTTTAAAACAAAAAATAAACCATCCCTTGCGTATTTTTCCTCCTCGACCCTTCATCGTACGTAGGAATTAATTAATCCCCATGATTAATTAAGAACCTAACACGCCAATCAAATCGCTCCCGATGTGATTAATCAATAATAAATTGCATCGGGCCCTCCTATTAACTCCCCGTCAACTTCACGCCCCAACCACCATTCGATCAGCCGCTCCAAGATCAATGGCTATTGATAATTTCGCTGGCCATCCTGATCCGAACAATAACGCACGAAGAGCTGGTGGTTTTCAAACAGTACCATGCCACGTGTCAATCTCTGTATGGAATCGCTGCCCATCTGCTCAATACCGCCCTCCCTCAAAAGCGGTGCGGGGAAAACCACTTACCGCCTACCCTCTGTGACGAATCCACTGTACTTGATGACGTCATCATCAAAAACCCACCAACCCTTTGACTTTATGAATAAAACAAATGTGCCCGCGTTGTTTTCATTATCTCGTGCACTCACCAGTCTTCCATGCAACCAATTTCAAAAATCAATTGTCGAAGCCTGCCGACCATTACCTTGCTGAAGAGAATTGAAGTCAAGTATTCCAGTGTTCTTCTGCCATAACTAGTACTTGTTCAAATCACTGTTCATTCAAAGCTTACCCGCCAATATCAGCCGTTTACCCGTTTAAACACAAACACCCTAGCGTTGCTCATTTTCACCTGATTGTGCAGTAAAACCCTTTGTAACCTAGCTGCACCACCTAAAGCCTCTGTTAACCAATTCAAGCATGGTTTACCTCCCAAAAATCATTCTAGATTCACTCCACAGACCTCTCAAAATCAAATGAAACCTTTTCGACCTCCCCTACAAACCAATGCTTTCTTAACAATTTGTTTTGTTTTACAGGTGATCAGAAGACCACATCCTTGGATAAACAGTCTTAATACTAGTCATAAGACTTTTTTTACTCCAAGAGTGTTATCAAATCTATTCAAATAGAGATGGAAGATAAAACATACAGAAAGACAAGCAAAGGAAAAAGGATATTAAACAATTTACTATTGAAACAGACAGTAAAAACCTAAACTACACATTGAAGGTAAAAGGATACAGTAAAGAACAGTTAAAGAGTATCAGGGTTAAAGAGTATCAGGATTAAAAAGTATCAGATTGAAGACCAAGTCAAGTAAATCAGCTAGCATGAAGATAAACAGCAAGGAAGACAGTTACAAAACAGAACATACAAGTTCATGACAAAGTGAAGACAAGTAAAAAAATAGAGCGGTAAAAAGTAAAAGGTAAACAGTAAAAATGAAGTTACAGAGGCAGTAAAATTGTAAAAAGAAATGAAAATAATTTCACCAACATTGAATTTTGTCTAAAGTGAAATTGAAACAGTCAAAATAACAAAAAAGTGAAAAGTTGAAAAACACAACAAGAAGGAACATTTTTGCAGAAATTTCATGCTTTAGTCATTATTTTGCAGAAACTATTGTGATCAATATAAGATGAATTTTGAAAAAATGAAGGAGGTTTATGTTCTTAAGAGGACCATCTACAAAAACCTCTCTCACTTTTCTAACAACTATTATGGTTTTGGAAATATTAAACAATTTTGGAAAGAATTTTTTGCAGAAAATTCTAGTTAAGTCATCATTTTGCAGAGAATATTGTGGCCAATCCGAAATACATCATACAAAACTGAAGGAGGTTTTTGTTCCTAAGATACATATATACAAAAACCTATCTCATGTTTTGCACAGTGATTCCAGAATGAGAGATACAAGCACATATTTATAGGCTAATTTTCAGACTCTGTAAAACTCTGTTTTACACATATTTTTGCAGAGCCTATTGTGCACAGCTGGAGAGGAATTTTGGGAAAATGAAAGAGATTTATCTCACCAAAATATTAATCCACAATAAAATCTTTCACTTTTTACATTTCTATTACGGATTGAGAAATAAAAAGATATCATTGGACCCCAAGTTTGCAGATTTGTTGGAGCAGAATGCACAAAGAAAGGAAGCAGTTAGTGACTTGGATGCCTCATCATCAACTAAGAGTTGGATCAAATTTGAATTCTCCTCTTTGTCATCACCTATCCATAAGAAATAGTGCCAAATAGATGCATTATTTTGAGTGTCCTTTACTTAAGTTCTATTTATGTAAAATAGTTGGAGAGATTTGTGAACCAATCTTGATATTTTTTTCAAGATATTTTAGTTTAGAATTTGTATAAATACTCCATCAATTGGAGTAGTAAGGGTGGATTCTTATACTTTGATGTAAAATTTAATTTTTTGGAATAATTAGCTTTGGAGAAATATTTCGTGGCAAAACTGGACAAGGAATTTAGGCAGAAGACTTTTCTCAGGATTCATGCGTCAAATGAAGGATCAATAAGTCATTTTTATCTCATGTTTTGAAGTTTAATATTTGTTTACAATATCATCTGTGTTTCATTATCTTGATATTTAATGAAAAGGATTAAATCAGAAAGTAATTAGGTGCAATCTTATTTCAGTCTTTATTATTCTAAATGTTTTCTTCTAAACTAGTTTAAACAGTGAATTTTCAATTTCTCCTGTTTGTCTAGTTCATACATTTTTGGTTAATTAGTAAAGAATACTTGATTGCTCTTTATTGATAATCAATATATTTCTCTTCTCTTGAATGTGTTGAAAGATTCTTCGTTTCCTTTCATCCATTTGAATTCCATTCCATTCGCTTTAGATCTATAATTGTTTCTAGTTTGATTATCTTGCCCTGATAAACCATCTTTTGTTAAAAAACTTAAGCCAGTGCAGCCAATCCTTTGACTCCATTAGCCCAATGGAATGAAACTACTTGATCTTAATCTCAGCTAAAGAATTCCATCAACCTAAAATCAAAACCCTTGGAATTTATAACTAGCCTAATATTTTCAAGAACAAAGCTAAATTTTATAGAGAGAGCCCTCTCTGGGTACATATTGTCTAGATTCTGTACCTGAAGGTTGGTTTGTGGTTACCTCGGACCCCTTTCCTCTTCCAACAACTTCAAGGAAAATATTAGTGATAACACTCTCTTTGACACTTGTTAGAAGTGCGTTGTAGCGATCCTCTAACTTGTTCCATGACTATGTTGTAGTTGTGTATCATATCTCCAATATGATCCAGGTCCCCATCAGTGAGGACCAATGATGTTATGTACTTCATCTTGTCTCCCTTTTTATTCTTTTTGGGTTTCTTAGAAGCTTCGGTACCTGCCTTCTTATTTTTTGCGATGGAGGGTATGTCTCAGTATTTTCAGACTCCTTATTTTTTTCATCTACTCCAAGGGGATCCTGATGAACCTTGTCGTGCTACTCTTCTATTTATTCCTCTTCCTCATCCTTCTACTTATCCTTTCCACCTGGTTCCCCATGCTACCATGTATGCTGCTCTATAAAAATATCTCATCCCTCTATCTCTGGTGTAGTCATCCATTCTACGGTCCATTGTTGTTCTTCTAAAAATATATCATATTCTATTACCAAATATGGTAGGGGATTCCATGTCTTCATCGCGTCCTTGTGAGAGTGTATATAGATTTTGTGGAGGTTAGATCTGAACTTCACGACAGATTGATATTGCTGGTAGAAGCTTGGTGATAGGTAATGTTGTTATTTCACCAACATATGTAAATCCACGCGATATAACACAAAAAAAATATCATGTTCTCTTGTGCTTGTGACAGTTTATTGGTATACCAAAACAAGGCATATCGTGTGGCTTCACATACATCTGAAGCTACCAGAGGAAAATGTGAACCCTCCGACTCTCTCCATGCCAAAATTTCAAGATTAACCATGAATAATGAAATGTGGTACCTTTCTCTTGAACCTTGTAAGATTTGTCCAAGAATTATTTGCAAAGGTACGAGGCCTAGTTGTATTGAACCCCGTTGCCACATTGCACAACTAGTGAAACTATTGCTGCAGGGAATTCATTGGCTCGAAAATTTCTCATGATTTTCCTAGCTATTATGTGTATCATGAATTGAAATCCTTGGTCATTTATTGGTTAATGTCATATCCTCACTTCCCTTTTGTGAGTCAGAGCTTATTCTTCATGTTTTTAGTTATTACTTTGTCCTGGTATTTTCCAAAGAATTAATCTACAAGGTTTTGTCCTTGATACAGAGGTATAATGATTCTTCATATCAACATTTAATTGATAGGGATCCTCTTTCCCATCTAGAGGCATCCATCATGCACCAAAACGAGAAATTTTCTGACATAGGTTGTGTTTGCTGGACTTCTGTCGAAGTGCGACACACTCAACATGTTCAATAACCCTGACTTTGCTAATCTAGTTGCCCACTATTGCATCCATAACCTCGTCACACCACTGTTATGATAGTGTACCTACTTTAGATACCCTCCTCATTCAAACTGTGGGTATCTCTTCCTGTCATTGATGTCAGAGTCTGCAAACTTTAGCTATGGAATTTTCCCAAGAATTTCTCCAGCAAATGGCACGGACTCTGGTAACAGGGTGTGAAGGTGCCATATTTCACATCCTTCGAATCTTTTACCAATTTTTCATCTAGTTTTCTAGGTGGAATGTATGGTGGGAGAGGTGATGGAAACATTGCCTCTTACTTTTTTAGGTTCTTCTACAAGTTTCTTATTCATTATTTTTTCTTTTACTAGTTTATTTCATGGGGATCTCGGATTTTTAGTTTGTGGTTGTGCTTCTTTGGGCTTCTCAGTTGGTGCTACTGGTGTATCAGCTGTGACTTCCTCCATGATTCCTACTAAACCTTTCTCTTTGAGCATGCAAATAAAATATTCAGTATTCACATAGAAACGTAGCTTCTACAATTTCTCCACACTTAGCAATTTTTGAGCTCTCAAGGTAGAAAAGTGCCAAATCTTGGCATTACGTTAATTTTTATAACAATTTAAAACTTCTTAACTCATCATTAGCTCATATCATGTTTAGATTTTGTTCATTAACTTAATATATATCGCTATATCCAATCCATATTTTCTCATAAATGAAAATTTTCGTGCCTTTTAATGGCAAACTTCCCTTTTAATGGTCATATTTTTCCATCGAATCTTTGACATTCTCCAGACTGGAGCGCAAAAAATATTCCTATGAACTTCAACATAATCCCATACTATAGAGAGAAACCCTTCTTCTTAACTTCAACATAATCCCATACTATAGCGAGCAAACCTTCTTCCAAACTTCGACATATTCCCATACTGTAGCGAGCAACCCTTCTTGCAAACTTCGACATAGTCCCATATTTTAGAAAAACACTTCTAATGTCGAAGCTCTCTTTGCGACGTAGTTTATAGTCTAGTTCCCACTTTGAACTGAATGTGGCTCTAATATTGTTCTCCTTTCATCTTCAGAGCGAAGCTATAGGGGCAGGTTTTTCCCTGTACAAATTCAACATGTTGCCATTTACCCTTCCTTGAACAAATTTATCCATTTAACTTCACTAATTGAACTGTGCCCCCATCAGTGATATGCGTGATAATGTATGGTCCCAACCAATGCATATTGAATTTTCCTAGAAATTTTACAAACTTACTGTCATAAATTAGAACAAGGTCTCCTACCTACAACTTCTTATGTTTATTATGTCTATCATGCTAGGATTTTTCACTTTCTTTCTACACATGTTGATGAAATATTTCTATAAGTCTATATTCCTCCAAATCAAGGAACTGTGAAATTCTTTCCTCCACTATCTTAGTATCTTCCATCTCTGTAAAAGTTGAAATCCTCAAGCTAGGGACGATGTTCTCCATGGGAATCACATCTTATTTCCCATAAAATAACCTGAAGGGTGTTTGACTTGTCAACTTCTTACATGTGCTCCTATAAGCCCATAACATTGTCAGAATTCTAAGCTCTCAGTCATATCTATTCACATTTCATACCTTAGTAAGTGCATTCTCGAAAATATTATTAAATGCTTCCATTGTTTCATTGGCCAGAGGGTGATAAGGGGTACTCTTCTAATGATAGACTTGGAACTAATCAGTCAACGCCTCAATAGTATTATTCAGGAAGTGTGAACTTTGGTCACTCATCAAAATATCTGGACATCCAAATCTAGACACTATGTACTCAAAAATAAACTTCACTGCAGTTTTTGCACTGCAGTCCCTTACTAGTTGTGCTTCAGCCCATCTTGTTAGGTAGTCAGTTGCTGTAATTATGTACCTCGCACTAGTACTCTTTCCATGTGGGTTGATGGATCCAACAAAATCAATGACCCACTTATCAAAAGTATGTAATGTAACTTGTGGTACCAATGGAATCTCATCTCTTCTGTAAGGCTTCCCTGTTCTTTGAATCACATCACATGCTCTACAATTATCCTTCAAATATGTATGTAGTGTATGCCACCACAATCTTGCTCTCAAAATATTCTGCGCAGTAGATTTTCCTGCATAGTTTCCACTAGTTGCACCTCCATGAGCTTCTACTAGAATCATCTGTCTTTCATGTTCAGGAACATATCTACATAGTATGTCATCTAGTCCCATCTTATATAAGTGTCCTACTATCAATGAAAAGTTAGCTTCCTTAACGACCAATTATTTCTTCGGTTGTGTAGTATATTATGAAGGAGCCATTCCTGTGGTAAAACACTGAATGATATCTACAAAGTGTTCATTTGCAAATATTATTGAAAATACATGTGCATCAGGGATATTATCTTCTATGCTAGTTGATTCTTCCCCTGTTTCTAGCCTTGACACATGGTCAGGTCCTATATTTAGTCTCCATGGTTTAACAATAATCTCAAAGTCATACTTTGTTGGGGTCCTTGTTTTGAATTTTGAATAAAGAGCAGATTTTTGGGTTGCGGAATGACACATGGCAGCCGCAACCAAGTCATAACTACGGTGAGTAGCGGAGCTACCAAGGTTGCGAGGGAATAGGAGATAGCTGAAGAAAGCGGATGCATGAGTACAGACGAAGAGAAGACACAACAGAATACAGAGAGTAGAACTCATAGACAACAAGAGAGAAGCCAAAAGCAGCCGAAGAAGAACACAAGAGGAACTAGCAGTTGTGATGGCAGGTGAATAAATATCCGTCACCCGGCCGAAAGAAGAGAGACGAATGCAGAGCAACTGAAGAGGATTGAGCAGATGCTGCAGAGGGAATATATTCTGAGCATGTTATCTCTGTAGTTCCTAGGCTTCTCTTATCTATCTTTCTGTCCTATAAGGCGTCTATAATAGAATTGTAAGCTCTTCCTATGGAAGTGATGTAACTATGGATCTGGCTGAAGGTTATCAATATATTTGTAGGTTGTTGTCCTATTATATGAGTTACATGAATGCATGATGTCTGTGATGTCTTAAAAATTTTATTTTCTTAATATCTGTTCAATCTTCTGAATGTTCTTGCGTATATGATGATTTTCATGCAATCCATTCTATATCTCTCATGAGTTGTGGATCCTTCCACCACTATCGATCGATTCCCCTTCTGCATGTGGTCACAGCACACCTCGGGTGAGACTCTCTGCTCTCCGAAGTAGGGTGACAATGTCGGCATGGTTCTAGACTACAGTGGATTCCCTTATTGGTCCCAACCTCTAAACGTGGGTCTTGCATGCGAGACCTGTTTCTTCACTAACAAATGATTCCATTGTCGAGACACTACACGTTATGAGGGGAACTAGATCATGGTATCGAGGGTCTTCAAAGGAGAAATATGGAGATGGTGGGATAACCATTTGTATCATTTTATTGCTCAGCAAGTGGAGCTGACAAATCAAAAGGAGAGGGTGCTCAAGGATCTTGTCCTGTTCTCGAATTCCACCAGTGATACCTACGAGATCCTCTGGGGAAAATTCCCTAGCAACCTCTAAAACTGGTTGTGGAGGTTGCAGACCAAGGTACCTAGGTATAGCTCACAGAAGATAACCTGCAAGTGGGTGCACGGGGATCTGGTGGCCCTGCATCGGCTGGACACTAAATTTAACCGCGAGGTGGATTTCTGGGTAGAGACCACCTTGGACGGATATATTGTGAAGTTTGCCGCAGAGTGCTACCAATCCTTCTCTAAGGCTGAGGCTATCTTCTGATCCGGGCTAAGAGGGAAGCTTCTCAAGGAGATTCTGCTGTGGATTAAGGCCCTACTGGTGGACAAAGGGTTGACGGAATTCTAAAAATCAACCATGGAAGCGTAAACCTCTAGTGTTGGGGGAAGGGCCAAAGGGATAGATTCCACGTGAAGTGTGAAGCAGGGGAGTGGGGAATGGATGTTGAGGCCGCCAAGAGGTTGAGGGAGCGATGTGCACATCAGAGGGCGCAGATCACCGACAGGTGGTGAGAAAGGGTGATGCAGGAGTTGAAACGATGGGAAAACGATAGGAAGAATCAAGAGGAGGTGCCTCAGAGGATAGGAATTATGGACACTCAGGCAGATACCCTGGAGAGGGAAGGGACCATTGTGGGAGTGTGGCGGGTGCATGGGAGCCCAGCTAAGAGAGAAAGGGAGACGACGACTGATGAAGACAATGCAAGTGTGCAGCCTGAAGAAAGTTCCGATGGTGAATGGTACATTGTGATGCAATGGTTGTTTCAAGGGTGGATGAAATTTATCTCTCCAGGTAGCTCTACTTCCCAAAATTTGCATGGCAAGGATCCCTACCTTCCCCTGGTACTCTATAAACCTTTGAGTAATATTTTCATTAAGTTACAAGCATTGATTCGATTGCACAGCAGTTCAATGTCACACGTTAATAGTAGCGTTACTAGTAGTATTGCGGTTCCTAGTGGTATAGTCACACAACCAGGACCCAGAGCGTTTATTCTAGTCACACCCTCACAAGTAAATATGGCTGGTTCATTCACCCGGTATCCAGAATTTTCTGGCCGGGGTAACGATGATGTGGAGCAACATTGGTATCTCTGCGAAGCCATATGGAGGGCTCGACAGATGCCAGATGCAGGGAAGATAATAGAGTTCCAAACCACGCTCAGATAATGGGCTCTGCGATGGTTCATAAAGTGGTCAGAGGGCCACCCAAATCCAGCAATCATAGACATTAAGCGGGATTTTGTCCAAGAATTTAAGCTCCCCCAAACAGAACAGCAAGGTCTGTCCGAGCTCTAGGAGATTAAGCAGAAAGAAGGGGACACTGCATGGATGATGCGTCGGTTCAAGGACGTGATCAGGAAACTCATCTACCCTATCGACCCAAACCATCAGAGGGACTAGTTCATCAAGGCCCTGCTTCCCTTGACATTAACCCCCCTCACCCAGCAGAAGATCCAGAATGCCAAGAATGTCGGAGCAGTTAGAATTAGAAATTGGAGCAGCACCAGAGCAGCAGAAGTATCCGGAAGCACAGCGCTGAGAGAAGACGTCGAGATCAATTCTGCAGGTGTATCAATGCCAAGCGAAGATGCCGAAATCCAACCCAACAATCATAGAACTGGATCTCGATAGAAGAATTCATAAAACAGAGTCCCTCGTTGGGAAATATGAAAATGCGACCCTCATAGACGCAAACCTCTCGGACTCTTTCAAGTTCCCGGCACTGAAATGGCAGGTGTATATGGAAAATTACATCGCCGAAGCTGAGTGTTCAGCGAACAAAATTTTTTCAGAGTTTCGAGGCCTACATCAATCCTCTCTTCTGAACTTAAGAAATCTCCTAGTCTTTGGGACCTCAGGACTGGCCATGTCATGCACCAAGTTCTTACTCAGCCGCATCCAGAACGGGTCATTGTGGTTGAATAAGGAAATTCCAATCCATGCAGAAGATATCCATCGGCTTACAGGGCTTTCACAGAATGGCCCGGATGTATCATCGGCATGTCAGACCTCTTCCAAACGAGCAAAGAAGTCAGGAGATGCCAACTATTATGAAAAATATGGCACATGACAGGGAGGAAAGGGAGCAAAGATGGAGCTTATCAGTCAGCCCAAAATCAAGTTCGCATGCTACCTCACTACCAGTAAGACAATGAGGCACTACAGGAAGGGCGAGTGTACCCTGGATACTATTTCCATTGCAGAGCACTATGTCCAGGGGGCGAAGTTGAACTAGTGCTCCTTCCTGTTGAAGGATCTATTCGATGTGTGCGAAGAAAACTACAAGAGGGCCACAAGCTTCATTTATGGGTATTTGATAGTTGCGTTTGCCATGTGGAAGTGGCACACTCGCCTCGTCAGGCTACCGGTGGAAATACCAGAGGGCCAGCCTCTCATGATGAAGTTCGTTCCCTGGAAGGTGTCGGGTGATCCCAGCACCAAAGAGGTCAATGTAGAGGCATTTCGGACTTGGTATGGGTTAATGAAATATGTGGTAGCAGGCCAGTAGAGGGTGCCCAGGAACCTACTGGACGAGTACAACGAGCAAGTATGGCTCGGGATCAGCCACAGGCATACCTTCATCTGACCTACTTGCGTGTTGGAGGACACATTTCACATGCGGCCGATGAAGTTCCAACTCGAAGACACGGCCTTCCACAATGAAGTTTGTTCGTGGACGGGGGTCGCGATAGAAATCCGCAACAGGATACCCACATACAAATTTGATCATATGCTATCGCAGCAATGGCCTGCCGAGATAGAAGCAAAGGTGGCACAACAGGACTCCACCGTGCAGCTCGCTCCCCTCATTCGCCACCTAAACACTACGGTACGCAATTTTAATGAAGTGGCCAAGGTTGTCTCAAGCAGTGTCATTCCTGTTCCTGTTTTCTCTGAGTTCTAGCTTTCTCAATCCACATCATGTCTCCACATAACTTCCATCACCTCCCCCATCCCTAATGTTTTATTTACTTCTCCAAGTCCGATGAATACCCCGATGGTGGAAAAGAGAAAATCCAAGGACCCCTTAGAAGCTCCTCTGGCCAAGCAGACCCGAACCATAGAGTCGAGTCCAGTGGTGGACCTCACTGATGAGGATCCACCTCGGCCGCCGAGTACAAGGATGCCTATATAGAAAGAACCACTCATTGATCCCTCTGAGTTCATCAACATTTGGCTTCCACCACCACAGACCGTTCCACCTCCGTATTATCACTCCGTTCCACCTCCACCTACCACTTCATTCGCACCATCCAATTCATCCGCCACCATGTCTGACCCAATCATCCGAGATCTACTTAATGGGGACCACGAGGCCAAGGTTGACTCCAGTACTGCAGTAGTAGTACCACTGGTCGACCCCGTTGGGGAACCCCAAGTCTCTTTGTCAGATATTATTACACAGATGGCACAAATTGTTTCCAACTCAGCTGAGGCTTAGCCTGAGCCTACTGTACCTCCAAAAACCATCCAAATAGATCAGCAGGAGTGGCTGGACTTGAATATGGCCTACTCGGCGCCTCATCAGACCCCACCATCGTCCCCTCCAGAGCACTCCACCCGATCATTTGCCAGTGGGAAACCCCTCCAAGAACGGCGGCCAGATCAAATCACTTCAGGGGTCGCCAATTTAGAAACATGGGCTGTACCTCTTTGTCCAGAGGGTGGCCCATCAGGTAGAACGACTTCATTCTGAACTGCAGCAGAGGTGTGAAGAGCAACAACAGCAAATCACCGTGCTTACTGAACAGCGCGAACAACTCACAGCCGCACAAGGGCAGCTACAGGGTCAGATAAATGAAGTGGCCAGGGTGTTTTCGGGATTATGGCCAGCCGTTGAGGCTCACTACACTCAGCTGCCTACATATGTACCAGAGACAAATATCGTCGAGCAGGCCCTCCACCTCAGGATCGCATTCAATGGCCTCCACAGGGAAAATGTAGAGCTCCAGGCGGCATTAGCAGCACGGCGAGCGTTGCCCGATCTCGAGGCAGTTTATACATCACAAATTGCAGAGAAACAGGGCCAGGTCACCCATATGCAGGAAACTCTCAACTCTGCAGCGTGCGATGCTTACGACCTCCTGAAGGGTCTTCAGGAGTGCTCGATGGCCCTTATGGTCAAGATGCAATCCATATCCAGCAAACAGAGGCCAGCTCAGCAATGGCCAAACAAGCATTGGAGAGCTCCACCAACCCCTCCAACTCAGTGCCAAGACCATGCAGCAGCTAACCGCCAAGGCCAAAACCCAAATCGGCATGGTGTTCGGGACTGTACTAGCGCATGTCGAGGAGGAAGCTGTCACCAAGATCACCACAGAGAGAGATGCATTATTACAGGGGTGGCAGTAGGCTGTGACGACCTTCAATGAGCTTAAGGCTACAATGTTCAGCAAGGTCCCAGAGCTGGGGCCCTTGTTTGGGCAGCAGACTGAAGGCGCATAGCAAGAACAGGGCACGGGGTCCGGTGGGGTGATGGAAATAGAGACGGTGATTTGTGATTGACTCGAGACGAGTCAAGAAACTGTGGTCGGGGCCTGTTGGGGCCCTTGTTTTGAATTTTGAATAAAGAGCAGATTTTTGGGTTGTGGAATGACACATGGCAGCCACAACCAAGTCGCAACTACGGTGATTAGCGGAGCTACCAAGGTTGCGAGGGAACAGGATATAGCTGAAGAAATCGGATGCATGAGTACATACGAAGAGAAGACACAGCAGAATATAGAGAGCAGAACTCATAGACAACAAGAGAGAAGCCGGAAGCAGTCGAAGAAGAACCCAAGAGGAACTAGCAGTTGCAATGGCGGGTGAATAAATAGTCGTCACCCGCCCGAAAGAAGAGAGACGAATGCAGAGAAACTGAAGAGGATTGAGTGGATGCTACAGAGGGAATCTATTCCGAGCATGTTATCTCTGTAGTTCCTAGGCTTCTCTTATCTAACTTTCTATCCTATAAGTCGTCTGTAACAGAATTGTAAGCTCTTCCTATGAGAGCGATGTAACTATGGATCTGGCTGAAGGTTATCAATATATTTGCAGGTTGTTGTCCTATTATATGAGTTACATGTATGCATGATGTTTGTGATGCCTTAAAATTTTATTTTCTTAATATCTGTTCAATCTTCTGAATGTTCTTGCATATATGATGATGTTCATGCAATCCATTCTATATCTCTCATGAGTTGCGGATCCTTCCACCACTATCGATCGATTCCCCTTCTGCATGTGGTCACGGCACGCCTCAGGTGAGACTCTCTGCTCTCTAGAGTAGGGTGACAATGCCGGTGTGGTTCTAGACTATAGCGGATTCCCTTGTTGGCCCCAACCTCTGAACTTGGGTCTTGCCTGCGAGACCTGTTTCTTCGCCAACATACTCCTAGAATAACATCAACCATATGCAAATATTTCCT
Organism: Pinus albicaulis; assembly: GCA_034641835.2. Taxonomy (NCBI): domain Eukaryota; kingdom Viridiplantae; phylum Streptophyta; class Pinopsida; order Pinales; family Pinaceae; genus Pinus; species Pinus albicaulis. Next base: position 637,325,475 of record CM076579.1, read on the forward strand.
CCTAATATGGGATTATTAACCAAATACTTAAGTGTAGAATGATCTGTAAAAATCTTAAAATGTGACCCCAACAAATAATGTCTATTTTTTTTCAAAACATACACCATGGCCAGTCCTTCCCTTTTTGTAGTGGTGTAATTATTTTTTTCTTTAGAAAACCTTCTACTTGCAAAATCTATAGGACTATCAATATATCCTTCACCAGGTTGTGCCAATACCACTCCCAATGCTATACAAGAATCATCTACATGGAAATGGAATTCCTTATTCCAATCAGGGAATACTAGTATAGGTGCAACTACCATATTTTCTTTCAACATGTCGAGGCTCTTCTGACATTATTCATTCCACTAAAAATTTACATCAGTCTTCAATATTTTCTCCATAGGCGCAGTGATATGCACATACCCCTTCATGAAATTCCTCTAATACCAAATATGTCCCAATGTGGTGTGAAATTCCCTTACTTTATTATGCGAATGCAAATTCAAAATGATAGCAATCTTAGCAGCATCCACCATTAGTCCTTTCTTGAAAACAATATGTCCTAGTAATATGACGAAGGATGCAAAAAATATACACTTCCTTAAGTTCAAAGAGATTTGATACTATCTACATGTGTCAAGCATGAGTCTTAAATTCCCAACATGTTTTCTCAATAATCCAAATACTGTCCAATCATAAAATTATACCTCCAAAAACTTGTGTATGTACACCTTAAAAGATGTGACCACCACCCTAGAAAATATAGCAGGGGAATTTTTCAGTCCAAAACGAATTACTGTGTATTGATGTGAGCCTCATTCTATAGCAAATTGGTCTTATGTTGATCTTTAGGTGCAATCCTAATATAATGATAATCTGAGAAACCATAAGTAAAAGAGTAAGCTTCCCGTCCTCCTACATTGTCCAACACTTTATCTATGAAAGGGGTAGGGGAGGGATCATGTAAACATGCATCACTCAACTTTCTCAGGTCATCAAAAATCCTAATCTCTCCTTGAGTCTTCTACTTTTGCACTACCATAGGAATCACCCATTATGATTCTTCTACAGGTTTAATAATTCCTGCTGCTATCATCTTATGAAGTTCTACTTTCACTTTCTCCTTATACTTCTTGTTCAATTTATTAGGTCTTTGTTTAAGTGGCTTCAATTCAGGCTTAAGAGGAATCTTCATGACTCCTAGATCTCCTATTATGCCCTTCATTTATGAAAACTTGGTAGGAACATTTCTTGATATTCATGAAGTAACTCCGTAACTTTACTAACTGTTTCTTCATCTCAGTAATCTCCTATTGTTTCCAACTTGGGTTCCTTATCTGATCCTATCTTTACCTTATTAGTCTTCAGTGGCTTCATTATGTCTAGTATCTCTATCTTAGTTCTAATGAATTCACATTATCCTTATGACTCTGCTATATCGATGCAAGGACCTTCTTCTTCTCCATATGTAATAATGTTATAGCATTCCAATGCATTTTCTATCTGCGCAGCCCAATCAGGTTGTTGCCACATTTGCAAGGTGGCATCCTCAAAGATCTTCTTCTTGACTGCCTAAAGGGCCGAATCCATGTAGGGGCAATCATGTTCTACCCAATTCTTGGTACCATGTCGAAGCTCTATTTATGTGTACTTTTATTAGGGATTATATCCAATGTATGAATGAATCCATGTACCCATTCTTGTTGTGGAATTTCCTTCCATGCTGAAGTGCATAGCTAGATATGCCTCCCGATACTAGTTTGACCATCATATTTTATCTCCATCTCTATTTCTATATGTCCAAACCTTATCCACATTAGCTTCAACATTACTTCCAGCCTCCTATATTCTCCTTGTGTGCATTACACCATTTAGAAGGAGTAGCTTTCATGGATATATCCAAGGCTAACAACCTTTGATTTTTTGGAACTTGTTCCTCATAATCATTAAGAAATGTATTCACATCACCTAAGCCATCAAAATAAGGCAGGTCACATACCTCAGACATCATACATCGAATTGATTTTGTAATTCTTAAAAAATGCCTTTTATATACTTCATGCAGCCAATTCTGCCAGTTTTCCAACTCTTCTTTTGAATCTGAAGTACAATAACTATCATGATCCCAACTCAACTTGAATTCCGTAGTAGGGTTAACACAATATTTTTCCTTCACTTCCATTTGATAAATGTTTTCTATGTATGCTGCGTAGTATTGTTCTCTGACTATTTTTGTGTATCTTGATACTTCTGATGGATCCAAGGGAACACCCACTCTCATATTGTTTCATTAAAATATAATCTATCTCTTCCTCATATTAATTATGGCCATTTTTTCAAATTCCCATTCAAAGGGTTACTATCAATGAAAATCTCTATTACTTCAAAATCAACCCTAGTGTGAACTCCTTTAATATCCACTGTGACACATAGTAATCTTCCCATAGGAAATATCTTTTGTTCATTTTCCATCCTTAACTGAATAGGTGACGACTATAGATTTGGCTTACTCATCAATTCCCATGTCTGCTTCGTCAAGACATTATCATCTAATCCCAGATCCAGAATAACTTGATCCATCTCATATTATCCTATGTGTGCCCTAATCCTCATCTCTCTTCCAGTTCACTTATGTCGTTGCAAATTATGCACTGCGCACATCTCACTTCGTAGTGTTGCTTTTCATGCACATGATTCTATCAACCCTTGGAGCCCTTCTAAAACCTTTTGATCCCTTAACAATTTCATACAAGTCTATATAAAATACCTTAAAATACTTACTTGGTTTTCCACATCCCAGTCTTGTATCAAAGATCGATCCTGTGTTGGGGCTCCAATCTTCATCGAAGTTGATGATATGTCATAGTTACTTATCTGATCGGGCTTTGGCTATGCATTAGAGGTCAAAGCTCCATCATCTATTAAACTTCGATTTTATTCCATAAATGATTCTTTTTCATTATGAATATAAAAATAGGATATTTATCAGAATTATTTCTAACCCATGTGCCTTAATATTCCTTCTTTTTCTCTGCCTTATCACTACTAGTCCTAGCTCCAATTCTAGTAACAATAATAATTTGAGGTTCGTCATCCTCCTTTTAGTAGTCATTATTTAAATAATTAAAGTCAGTTGTTGGTTCCTTTTAACTTGCATCTTCACCATAAGTATAGGAAATTCTTCAATAACATGGTCAAATGATTTACAGTACTTACATATTGTTGTGGGGTTTTGGCAGTCTCTTGCAAAATGACCTGATTGGCTGCAGTTATAGTAAATGATCTGTCCACATCCTCGACTAGCTCCACCATCTCAAACTCTTCCTTGGTAACCTCCTTGACCACTGCGTTGTTCATTTTTCTCATGTCCATGCTATTCTACTTGAATTCTATAAGTTTCCACACTACGCTTCATCATTAGGTCATAAGCCCGATAATTATTCTCTTCATGCCCTACTGATTTACAAAACTTGCAATATAGATTCCTTGGAGTCTGCACATATTTTTGCAACAAGTAGCTGTCTTATGAGTGATGTTGGCCTCTAACCTTACATATTTTTCACCACATGCTAGATCCTATATTCAAGGGATTAGGTGCTCCACCAACCATATAATCCCTAAAGATAGGGCACTATTCCTTCAAATGGCCCTTTGATGTGCAATTCGTATGCCACACTTCTTATTTAACTTTCTTGCATTTATTAATGTCTTGTATCTATAGTGTTAGGTTTAGTAGTTGAATCTTAATCTGTTTCATACATGCATTAGTGTCTAATATAAGCAAAGATTCCAATTTCGTTGCAATCTCCAGAGCTTCGGCTTGAGTTCCTATATTTTGTTGCATCAATGGTAATCTGATATGCAGTAGTAGCACAACTATAAACCACTCTTGATGTTGCTGCAAAGGTATGCCAAAGCTTACATGATCCAATAACAACTTAAACCTCTGATCTAACTCCCAAATAGTCTCAGTAGGTTTCTGTTTGATTTCTTTCAACTTAGTGACGCACTAAGACTGAGACTTTGACTTCTTAAAATCTCCTATCAATGTTTTTTTAATATCTGCAAACGTTCTATTATGATTAGTTGAATACTTCATATACCATGTAAATTCTCTATCACATAATGTTTTAACAAGTTTCCTCTTCATTATATTCTCATCATTGATCTACTTAGTTGTCCATACAACTTCACATAAAAACCAAAACTATTCCAGATCTTCCAATCTAGTTCTTATAAACATAGGTAGCTTAATATCATGAACCATGCCTCTTCTTTTGGGGGTAGGGGGTGTAGGAGGAGTAGGGGGAGAAAGAAAGCCACAAACACCCTAGCTATTACTAGATTCTGGCTCTTGTGAACTCTCAGGATGGGAGGGGGAATACTGTGAAGTTACCTGAGTGTTATCAGGGTGGATTTCTTCCCTCTCACATTCAAATTCACCCAAAAGAAGACTATAACCCATTTCTAAAAAGGTCTTTAGGTATTTTCCATGAAATATCTTTCTAGTACCTACTCTATATCTCTTTCCACTTCTTGTTGTGCCAATCTCTTGCTCGAGTTTACTTTCTCTTCTTCCAAACATAGGTAAACTAGAAATCTGATTGCATTCATAAAACTCCCTTTTGAAATAAAAGCATCTTAATCTAGAGTTTCAAAGACTTTAAGTACTTACCTCATGGTCCTTTGAAGAATCAACATTCCACTTCGTTGTAGGATACAATCGAGTCCACTACGAACTCAATAATGAATCCTCCCAATATGATATCAATCTAGAAATCGAAAGACCTTCAAATCTTATTGTCAATGCTCTTGAGTCGATGTATCAATTTAGGAGTCTAGACCATAGGTTCATCACCCTTAAAACAATCCTTTATTTTAGTCAAACTAGATATTCACTTGTACAACTCAATAGGAAAATAATCGAAGAAAATCTCGTTTTAATTTGTAAATATGTACTTTTCTAACCACACATTAGATGTTTGAAGAGGATTTTTGTTTTCTTGATATGAAAATTCTCACTATTTCAAGTCTATCCAGTCTTGAATTTACTTCTTCGATGTGTGCCACATTGACATATCTCTCAAATATATCCCGGTCCCTGCAACCATTTTTGGCTTGATTTTGGCTGACCCAAGTTCGGACTATACTACACACCAAGAAAACCCTTGATCATTGGTCATTTCAGCAATGACCTGCAAGTAGATCGTAGTCTCACCCGAAGTGACTATGGGTGGATGTAGAACCATGCTTCTATAGCCTTGAGGGACTGGGATATGTGGTATTTTTCTATTATCTTATGCTTACAACATATAAATCACTTCACCACAATAAATTAATTACTCAAGCATGTCATATAAACCCATAAACCATTACTATGCTGATATAACAAGAAAATGTAATAAATACTTTGCAACAAAAGATATTAAACAAATATATATAGTAAACACATAAGAATACCACAATATCATCCACAAAACTACTTCTTTATTATGATGAATCTTTGAATACAACCAGTTCTTTGACTTGTGCACTAAGTTGCAGGCAGTTTGTGCACTAATCTGTAGTCTTCCGAGGCCTTTGCGCACTCCGCTGCAGAGCCTTCCCTTCGCTAAAAATACGGATTTTCCTTAGATCTATCATCATATCATAAACATAACATTTCAACCCTTTATATACTATTACATTGTAAGCCTACATCATTAAAATACCATGGTCCAAATACCACGGGATCCCCAAAACAAGCAACTATAGCCCAAAACCCTTTACAAAATTGCGTGCTTTAAAAAAAGGAGGGGCTTCAACCCGCCTCGAAGCCCCTATGACATCGTGCAGTATATTCAAAATTCCTCACTGTGCGATCCAATTTGCACTGCATCACGTGCTCCACTGCACACTCCGCTCCACAAAATGTGGAGTCTTAGCCAAAATCTAGGCCAAGCTGGGTTTAACCCAATGATGGAGCTATTAATTACTTAAAATAGAAAACTTTTTATCTAACATTAACTTATCAACCTAGGGATTTGTCTTTCTATTCCAAGGAAGTCGACAATGTATATGCAAGGGACTACCAGAAACCAATGTTGCTGCTATATGAAGTAAACTAAAATAAAATTATTTCTAGAGGAAAGTAGACTAATCCTATCTAGCAATAAGGCATGACAATTTTTTTGAAAACAAACTCTATATATACATGAAATCAAACCTTACTTACGAAACTAGAATTCAAGTTTGGAACAACTTATTCGTATTACTGTAAATCAAGGAACAAGAAATGAAATATTAGTTCGAGACTTGTAATTTTTTAAATATTATCGAAATAAACCAAAATCTATTAAATAATAAAAAACCAAAGGAACAACAATAGAAAACTAAGGGAACAACAACAGAAAAAAAAAAAGGAACAAAAATCATCTCTTCAGGAAACAACAATTAAGAACAACCCTTTAAATCATATTATTGTCTAAAATACAAATAAGTTTTTCAATAACTATTCACTTTATAGATAAGAGAATATTTACCATTTGGAAAGGAAATAATTCATAATTAAACTAATTTACTGTACACATATAAGACAACACTTTGTCTAGGAAGTAGGCCCAAACCTCTAGGAGTTAGGCTGCCTTTAAAAGAGACTCGATCAATATATAATTGATAAAATATGAAATTGATTGATAAGTATGTTCACGATGATCTTCAAAAATTTAACATGAATCAGGTCTTATTTCATTGTTCTATCTTCAAAATTACAATCTCTCATCATCCCCACAAGATTCATCTTCCTTTGTTTTTATAATACAAAAAGGAAGTTACAATAGAAGATATACTAGATAAATAGCATCCCGAGAATAAAATCTTCATAGAAAGTTCTTCCTAAGTTAACATGAATATTCTAGCTTTAACGAGAAAACCAAAAGTTATGTTGTTGTAACTACCTCCATATTTGGGAACATCTCCACTTGAATTAACCATAGATCGTCATGGATGCATTCACAGTGTATTAAACTTCATAATACCCATTGTAACAAAATATTATCCAACGAATCATTATCTCAATTCATTAATAAAACAACATTTTCCCTCTTATTGAATCATAATTGTATAAATAAATAGATTTACCAAGGTCTAAACCATATGGAGAAAAATAATATAATTATGAATAAAAAAGGATAAGAATTTGATAGAAAAACAAAGGAATTAAATAATAAAAATATAACAATTACAAGGTGATCCGGATTTATGCAGGAACGCAACAGAATAAACACATAACCATAAATACAGAGATGCAGCAGAAATAACACTTCATTTCATTAATATCAAAGAACTGAAATTTGCTTACAGACAGAATGGAAATAAAACTAGTTAGGGCACTGGTAGCTATCTCTGAGAAGAGATGTGGCAGCTACAGGCCTCTGAACTGAGTTACAATGAGGCTCGAGGGCCTATTTATTATTGAGAAACAATGGAGAACCCTAAACATCCCAAAAACCTAACCCTAGGAGATGAAGCGCCAAAACTATGGGCCCCGTTTAGGTAAATTGGTGTTTCAACTTCCCAGGGACGTAACTTTGGCATACTATCTCCGTTTGACGCACATGATACATCATTAGAAAGCTCTATCCGAGGACTACAGCTTTCAGGATGAATTTGATGATCAAATTCATTGGTGATTTGATACCCAAAAAACGTCGTTTAGGGCCTCAAAACGGCTCCGGAAGTTCAGGACCCGAAAAACTGCTAAAAATAGTAAGTTATGTCGAAACTGAAAAAATGAAAGAGACAATGGTGGGGGGCCAAGTGGAATAGTTCGGTGGCCACCAATATCCACTTGGATCATTCCTGCCCCCTTAGGAAGCAATGGTCCCCATTGCGTTAAGTTCCTCCATGAGATGAGGAAATTTCTGCTGAACTTGGTCCCTGGTGAACCACTTTCCTTGGTGCAGGAGTTGGCCAACTTTGACAACCCGATACAGTTGGATCCTCTGTTGGCGAGTGTTCTTAATTTTCATGTCCATGATACAATCTGTGGTGGCCTGTTCCATACAGTTTGGGTTTAACTCTGTGGGTGTGAGTTGTTCTGCAATGTCCGAAGTGTCCAGTAGAGGTGGGAAGTAAGGACGAAGGCGATCCACATTGAAGACTGGGTGTAGACCAAGGAATGGTGGAATACTAAGCTTGAAAGCATTGTTCCCTACAGCCTTGGTGATGGTGTACGACCCGTATCGGAGCGGGCGAAGCTTGCGGTGAGGTCCAGTGAGGCGCTCCTTCTGCAAATGCAGCCATACTTTGTCGCCCACCTGGAAGTTGTGTGGCACCCGGTGTTGATCATGGCGCTACTTGTACTTCGCATTGGCTCTGTCCAATATATCATGAACCTGTTGGCGGATGTGTTGAATGCGCTCGATGAAGCTACTTGCTTTGTCAACTTCAGACTGGACATGAGCTGAATCGGCCTGAGCAGCTGCAAACGGCATGGCTATGTCAATGGGACATAGTGGGTGGAATCCCAAGCCCACCTGAAAGGGGCTATGGCCAATTGAACTGTGGAGAGCCCGGTTATAACTGTGTTGTACATAGGGGAGGCTCTCGTCCCATGTGCGTGGATGCTTTGAGTTGTACATGCGCAGAATGTGTACAATCATTCTGTTGACGACCTCTGTCTGGCCGTCTGTTTGGGGATGGAAAGCTGTGGACTTGGTGAGCTTTGTGTCCATCATTGACCAGAGGCTGGACCAAAATGTGCTGAGGAACCTGCTATCTCGATATGATATGATAGACTGTGGGATCCCAAAGTGCACCCACACTCGTTCAAAGAGAAAGTTTAGCGGTAGCCTGGCCTTGATATTCTTCTTACGAGGAGGCCGCCATGGCCATCTTGAGAGTCGTCAACGACCATGAAAACACAGTCATTGCCATTCTTCGTAGAGAGCAGGCCCGACATGTAATCCATGGAGATGGATTCCCAAGGTCGAATAGGGGTAGGTAGTGGAGTATATGGGCCTTGCTTCTTGATGGTCAGTTTGGCAATGGCATAAGTAGTGCAGGATCTGATGTGCTTCTCGACATCCTTTCGAAGGTTCGGCCAATAGAAATACTTCTGTAGTATTGCTACTATTTTCTCGACCCAGAAATGCCCAGCGACTCGACTATAGTGTGCTTCCCATATCATCTTGGCACGCTCGCTTGAAGGAACACAAAGGTGTCCCAGGTGACATAAAAGTGCATCTTGGAGGTGAAAATTTGGAACTTGCGTACCCCCCAAGAGTGCCTTGTAAGTGTGGCCGAATTCCGGGTCACTCTCATAGAGAAGCGGCCAATCAGAAGTCTCGTGCCCACAAGAGTTGAGCACGGTGGTGAGCGCCACGATCGGTGGTCGGCTGAGGCAGTCTGCAACATTATTGGTGCTACCCTTCTTGTACTTGATGTTCAAATGAAACTGTTGCGGATATGTGGACCACTTCTGATGGCGATCATTCTGCAACTTCCCTTGTGTCTGTATGAACTGCAGGGGCCGGTGGTCTGTGTGGATGATTGTTTCCTTCCCCAAAATGTAATGCTTCCATTGTCGATAGGCTTGCACAATGGAATACATTTCTTTGTCATAGGTGGGATACTTTCGAACTGTCTCAGACAATGTCTCACTGTGATATGCCACTGGATGTCCCTGTTGAGTAAGAACTGCCCCAATAGCATAGTCAGAGGCATTTGTCTCGATCTCAAACGGCTGCTGCAAGTCTGGTAAGGTGAGCACTGGGGCAGAACAGAGGCGATTTTTCAATTATTTGAATGCCTTCTGTTGAGGTTCCGACCAAAAGAATTTTTCTCTCGCTCCTCCTTTGGTGACTTGACTCAAGGGCGAAGTGATATGAGAGAATCCCAACACGAATCTACGGTAGAAATTAGCAAGACCCAGAAAGCTGCGAAGCTCTGTTATAGTAGTCGGGGCTGGCCAATCCCGAATGACTTGGATCTTGGCTGGATCCACATGCACCCCCTTTCATCAATAATGTATCCCAGATATTGAACCTGGGTCATGCCAAACGTGCACTTCTCCAAATTGGCACACAACTTGTGTTGCCGCAGTGTTTGGAGGACTTGTCGGACGTGATGAAGGTGCTCTTCCCAAGTCTTGCTGAAGATCAGAATGTCATCCAAGTACACCACTACGAATGAGTTGGTGAATGGCCGCAAGATGTCGTCCATCATCCTCATGAAGGTTGCGGGAGCATTCGTCAACCCGAAAGGCATGACCAGCCATTCAAAAAGGCCTTCCTTAGCTTTGAAGGTAGTCTTCCACACATCAGAGGGTTCAATTGGTACCTGGTGATACCCAGACTTCAGGTCGATCTTACTGAAATATTTTTCACCTTGGAGTTGGTCGAGAAGGTCATCAATCCGTGGGATTGGGTACCTATTCCGGACAGTGATCTTGTTCAGCGCCCGATAGTCAATACAGAGTCTCCACGTCCCATCCTTCTTTTGTACCAACACGATCGGGCTCCCACGGGGCGATGAACTTGGTCTGATGTGACCTTTCTGCAACAGCTCCTGAATCTGCCTCTTGATTTCATCATTTTCCAGAACAGAGCGTCGATAGATCGGTCCATTGGGTAGTGGCGCACCTGGGGTCAGATCAATCGGGTGCTTGACCTGGCAGTGCAGAGGAACCCGTGTGGGTGAGGTGAAGATGTCCCCGTACTCCTCCACGACCTTATCCATTTGTTGTTGTCGTGCAGAGGGGCCCTGTCTGGAGGTCGTGGCCACAGTCTTCTTCTTGCCCTCGGGGCGGATCATCAGGAAAACGAATTTCCTGGTTTGGGAAATGAGCTTACTGCATTGTTTTGCAGTAACCAAAGAGATAGTCGTAGGAGGTGGTACCTTCGGTATCCTGTACAACTTATTTCCCAAAGTAATAATAACAGCACGAGGTCGAGACTCATACACAGCATGACGCTTCCACAAGTATGGTTGTCCTAATAATACATCAGAAACATCAATAGGAGCAACGTCACATAATACCTCATCCGTGAAGGGCTTGATGCTATAGGGAAGGAGGCACTGCTGGCTGACGCGGAGATCTCGTCCTTGGTGAAGCCACCCGATGGTGTATGGATGTGGGTGAGTTGTGGTCGGCAAGCCCAACCGCTTCACGGCGTCTGCTGAAATGAGGTTCTTTTGGCTCCCATTGTCGACAATGAACTATACCGGGGAGCCCTTTACCCACATCTGGGAGTGGAAGAGACGATCCTCCTCCTCTGGATCTTCCGGTTCCTCCTTTTGGATCTTTGCAGTGGCAACAGTGGCGTTGGGCTCCGCATCAATAATCTATTTCCCTTTTTCATTCGCCTTTTCAGGTTCTGATTCGGAGTCAGAGCATGCATCTGACTCAGAAGCCCTCATCTCGGCCACTAGCGACTGCTTGGCCCGACACTCACTTGTGTTGTGAGTGGAGCTCTTATGGAACTCACACCACTTTTCCGTGTCCTTCTTTGGCTTTACGGTGTTGTTCTTTTCTTGTGGCTTTGACGGGTTGTCTTTAGCCGCCATGCCTTGGCTCTGTCCTTTGTTCTGCGGTTTGGAAGCACCTTTTCCTTACTTTTGATTCGCAGATCCAAAGTCTCGCTTCTTCTGTTTGAATTTCTGCTCAATCTTGGCAGCATACCGGTATGCCGTACCAAGCGAGGAGATGTCGAGGAACTCCATTTCCTCCTGAATGTATCTGTGCAGACAGCTGCGATACTTTAGCACCAAATGTTTCTCTGAATCTTTGATACCCAACTTTGTGCGCCGGGTATGGAACAGATTCGTCAGCTCATGCACATCTTGATCCCTTTGTTGTCGCAGCGTGGTCCATTGTATGTACTTGTCCTCATAGCTCCCCACAGGATAGTACTGTTCCTTGAGGGCGTCTCGGAAAGAATTCCAAGTTGGTACGGCCGAGAACAGAGAGGGTTCTGTCTGGTCCTTGTTCTCACAGTAGGTTTCCCACCAGTCCTTAACATGGGGGGTAGCTTTGAAGAGTGCAAAAATAATCTTCTCCCGGTCTGAAAAGTCATGAACAGAGAAATATCCTTCTAATAGATTCAACCATCTATCTACGACATCTGCGTCTATTTTACCCTCAAATATGGGAATGTCAAAATTTACTTGTACCTTAAAGGGAGTCGCAACTCCAGAGTGGCTACTGGATGCAGATGCGCCACCGGTGGGCAGCCGTTGAAGGATCTGAGCAAAGCTATCCATCATAGCATTCCTTTGTTTTTCAAGGGCCTCCTCGAGCAATATTTTGCTAGGATCTCCTGCTCCCTCATCTTTCTTTTCGTCCCCCATGGGCGTCCGTCGAGGTTTGCGAGGCTGATCTTGCAAAGGTTCCACTAGATCAAGCCCTAGCTCCTTATACCCCGACCTCGTTGGGGACATGCAAAGAAGGATCGAGAAAAAGCAGACCGCTTTGATACCACTGATCCGGATTTATGCAGGAACGCAACAGAATAAACACATAACCATAAATACATAGATGCAGCGGAAATAACACTTCATTTCATTAATATCAAAGAACTGAAATTTGCTTACAGACAGAATGGAAATAAAACTAGCTAGGGCGCTGGTAGCTATCTCTGAGAAGAGATGTGGCGGCTACAGGCCTCTGAACTGTGTTACAATGAGGCTCGGGGGCCTATTTATCATTTAGAAACAATGGGAAATCCTAAACAGCCAAAACCCTAACCCTAGGAGATGAAGCGCCAAAACTATGGGCCCCGTTTGGGTAAATTGGTGTTCCAACTTCGAGGCAGTAACTTTTAATACTATCTCATAGTTTTGACGCACATGATACATCATTAGAAAGCTCTGTCAGAATCATCTTCCAGGGACAAATTTGATAGTCAAATTTGTTAGTGCTTTTGATACCAAAAACGTCGTTTAGGGCCTCAAAACGGCTCTGGAAGTTCAGGACCCGAAAAACTGCTAAAAATAGTAAGTTATGCCGAAACTGAAAAACTGAAAGAGACAATGGTGGGGGGCCAAGTGGAATAGGTGGGTGGCCACCAATATCCACCTAGATCACAAGGCCCAATATCACCCCCCAAATAACTTGATTTCATGTCCTCATGTAATTATCTTCTAGCGATCAAATAAATTATTAACATTCAAGTGGTCAAGGAGTAAGCTTCATAAGTTTCTTCCCCTATACACTTGAATATAACCAGATGCTTGATTTATTGGAAATCCAAATAATTACTTTGTTGAGATAACTTATGATCAGATTGATAACATGGCGATGGACACCAAATCATGAGGCATAAATATCTACATCACGTCCAATTGACTCCTACCTCCATCGAAATTGCAGTATGTGGACTCTAGAAACAATTTTCTGAAAATTATGGAGGCCAAAGGGTTACCTATTCTTAATTTTTCATGAAGATTTCATCCATATCATTTTAATTCCTTTTACTAAATGGTCTTTGATTTCCTTCAAATACTCAAGCCCAAAGATAAATAGCCAAATATCCTTGAGTGCATGAGAACATTCAACATTCTAAAAAAGTTGCTATTGTTATAAAATGTAGTGAATGCATTCTTGTCTCCCCCCTTACCCATAGCTCACAAATTGTCTCATTATGTTTAAATCTATTGTAGGAATTTCGCCATTTCACCTGGTTCTTAGTGAAGGATATGAAATATTGAAGATGAATGTCTCCAAAAAAGGGCACAATATTCTCATCCCTTTGCTTCGTAAACAGGAAATTATGCATATAAATTTCACATAAAAGATATTGTATGCAGTCATTCTTCTTATAGAAAATGGTTATAATGTCCAAAACATAAACAAAATCATAGGAGAAACCATTTTGTACAACTTAGATCTTGAGCGTCAAGTATTGTTACATTAAAAATAGCTCATAGTTACAAGATGGATGTTGGAAAATGGGTGGTTGTGTTAGTGTTGGCATTGATTTTAACGAGAGTCAATGGTGATCTATGACAACTATAGGCTTATGGTAGAGAATCACCATAGTAGCAGGCTTATTGAAAATCCATAAAATATGCCTCTAAGTGCCCAGGAGGGATCCATTGATAGTAGGCTTCTGGTATAAAATCATCATAGTAGCAGCTTTACTAAGAAGCCATAAAATTATGACTATGGTGGTTAGGCCTTCCACATTCCGATAACAAGAAGAAGAGTCAAGAAGAAAAGTGTGGCAGAGTGTTTGTAGTCACCTCAGAGGAAGAAAATGTGTTTCAAGCCTACATTAGACCTATCCATTGGAATATCTTTCCAACGATATGTGGAAGTCGAAAAATGGGCTCTTGGATCAAACGATATGTTGTGTTGGAGTCTAGGGATTCGAAGCCTTGAGAAGGTTGAGATATCAAATTAGGAGGCATATCAGATATTAGAACATCAGAGCAAGAGTCATATCAAATATCAAAATATCGGAGGTTCGAGATATCATATATCGAAACATCAGAGCAGGAGGAATGCCAAATATTAGAACATCAAAGAAAATAGACACATCTGAACCTTAGATCACAGAGCACATTGGAACATCAGAGTTCACTGGGGTATCAAAATATCAGAGGTTCAGGGTATTGGAACATTGGGGGATCAATATATAGGGATATCAGAAAATCTCAACAAGGGTGTGTTAATAAGTTACGATATCCAACAAGTACGATAGTGTTAAGAGTACTGATGAATGTCGAAGAAGATTAACAAAGGATCCTGTTGCAAAACCAAGGACTTGCGGGCCCTCTTCTCTCTCCTTTGGTAGGACACATGGAGACATTAGAATGGTTCCGGGAAGCTGCAATGGTAGCTTACCTCAACATGACGTGGCAATACTAAAAGACATGTGCTAGGAAGATTCAATGTCATTGGGTGGCCTAATGGGCCAAATCCGGGTGACACATGTCACCACTAAGGAATTTCCACATGGAGTGATGATGTCATCATGGAGGTTTGCATATCGGTAGAATGGGGACATCGTAACTTCTCTGCAAATGGATTTTGGAAAGTTACAATGAAAGGAGCTTCTAATGTTGGGTCGGCACATGGTCATGAGAGTTCAGAGACCAAAGGGGGCTAAGAAATTTACAAATGAACTTTGACCCTCGAGAGGATCAGAAAAGGATTTAGCACCTAAGAACTAAGTCATCAGTCATAGGCCAAGTTCTACGAGAAAGAATATGGCAAAGGAGTTGAAGGAAAAGGGATCCAAGGATATCGGTGAGCACAATATCGTAATTTTATACCTTTGAAAAGTTACAATATGGCATGTTTCAATGAGACGGTACAAAAAATTGAAAAGGGCATATGGGTTGGCAGCTGAGGTTTAAATATATTACCACAGAGCTAGTATTTTACTGGAAGAACCATTAGAATAAGGCACCTGGGTCGTTGAATAAAAAAAAAAATTAATGGGGCAAAGCCAGTCAAGATCCTCGTTCGATGTTTGCTGAGAGAGGAAGTGAGATGGAACATGCTAGGGCTTTTCTCAACTTTTCCGCCACTGACGAGGAACACACTGCTCTTGCAATAAACACAGAAATACCTGACGCCATCGCTATAAGCTCTGCCCCAGTCGCTGTTCACTTCGGCTCCAGCTTGATCAGGGCTCACATCAAAGTAAATGAAGTCGGCACTTGGAAACCTACAGACATTTCCACTGTTGACGCCATCGTAGCGTTTTTATTCCTTGGGGTCTGCAACCAGGGAGATCGAAGAACCCAACGCTGGATGGAAGGTGCGATTCTCACTATGGTGATCTAGGGTTTCTCAACTCTGAAAGAGCATATGCGGATCAAGCCTCAAGCAAGTCTTATAGCAGCATGGCGGATCTGGAACTCCAGAGATCGATCAGACTCCAGACTGTCTTGGATCTACACCGGGGGGTTTCTTTGCAGGAAAGGGAGGCAGTGATGGTGCGAAAGACAGTCTCCCAGAACCTTGGCAGTTGCACAAATACAAAGCTTATAAATTACTCTACCTCATTTCAGATACAGATTGTGCAACTCTCTGGAAAAACCATATTGTAATGGGTTAGTTCTTCGGACCTGGTGCAGAATCTCAAGCTAAATCTAGAACGTCAGATTGGGGTCCCCTCAGTCATCCAGATACTTCTTTATCAA
This sequence comes from Pinus albicaulis, assembly GCA_034641835.2. NCBI lineage: Eukaryota > Viridiplantae > Streptophyta > Pinopsida > Pinales > Pinaceae > Pinus > Pinus albicaulis. The sequence goes on from CM076579.1 coordinate 637,341,594, forward strand.
GGTAAACAACTTGAGGATCTTCTTCCCTTCTCTATTTACAGCATTAACAGAAATGCTTCTATTGTGTTAACCCTTCGTCTGAGAGGAGGCGCAGTTGGACAGTCATCTTCTGCTCCTACATTATCCTACAAATATTTTGTTCATTCTGCGTCCCCCAAACCCCTTGAAGCCCCCAAACCCAAGCCTTTCTTGGTTGACAAATTAGAGGAGGTTCCCTCCATTGAGATCTCCCGTCCAGATCTGGCTGAAGATCTTCAAAAATTTGCAGAAAGAGCCATCATATGCAGATTCAATGGACTTTGGCCACGCACTAAGGATCTCTATGAATGGATCCATGCTAACTAGACTCACCATTGCAAGGTTTGCTTCTGTTCTAAAGGATATTTCATAGTACTGTTTGATCACATTAAGAATTATCAACAGGCCTTAGAAGAAGGTCCCTAGTTTCTGGGAACTGCAGGGCTCTTCTTAACCCCATGGTTCCCAAACTTCGACCCAGCTACTACAGTCATCACTAGGACACCTGTCTGGATCAGGCTTCCTAACTTACCATCCCATCTATGGCATATGGCTGTCTACAAAGGTTTAGGAAATGCCTTGGGCCACTTTTTAATGGCATATAATTGGAGGGAAAATCAGGGTCTATGCACATATGCCAGAATATATGGGGAAATAGACATAAGCAAGGGCTTGCTCGAACAAATCATCATCAAGATAAACAAATTTGTTTGGAATCAGATCCTAGATTACGAGAATATTGCCTTCTGTTGCTGCCATTGTCACCAAATAGGGCATCTGCAGAACTCCTACCCCTCATTCTCTGCAAAAAAAGAAAAATGAAAACACTACAAAGTCCAAATCCAAAAGATGGGCTCCTTGCACTCCGCCGCCAACTATTGATTCGAAATCCTCAAGTTCAAAAGATGAAGGCAGTGACACAGTATCGGATCATGCTCTTTAGACGATGGAATTGTTCACCACTGCACCTGAGCATCCTCCTGATTCTACCATCACTTAGAAACGCATTCATGAGTCCTCCTCTTCTGAATCTGATAAGGAGATCCCCCATTTTGAGAACTCTAGTCTTCAAGTCGTTCTAGCTCATACAAACCAGGATGGATGGGTCAAAGTCAACAAAAAGAAAGGGAAAAAACTTCGTGTGGAGGGTTCTGCCCATATTGGGAAGAAGTCGGTTATTTCTAGCCTTCTAGTCACTTATTGTAGCTCCTTGCTTGTTTCGTTCTCTCTCTCCGGGACCGAGGTTGATAGTTTATCATTTCTGGTTGGCCGGTTTCTTGTTTCTATTGATTGTACTCTCATCATGTACCATATTTTTGCTTAATATAAATAGTCCAATTGAGAAAAAAAAAAAAGATCCTTGTCCTGTGAATGCCTTATTTGAATTAAAGGAAAGAGGGGAACAAAGTTTCCATTCCCGTATATGGTTAAACCCTGATATGAAATAAGCAAGCATAGGAAGTCCCTATAGATTTTCCAGAGATACTGTGAATTAAGAGCTCAACAATGGAGTGTACATGGTGGATTTGAGAAGACTTTAGAAGCCCATTCCTATGATTAATTCTATGATAGAATTCAGTGGGCATACTCAAAGGAAAAGAAACACTTGAGTGGTGTGGGTACCGGTGGCAGAAATTGGATTGTGTAGCACATAGCAATGCAATAAAACCATCAAAAGCCTTTGAGAAATACATAGAAATAGAGTATTTTTTAATTTTCTAAGGGGTGAGAGTAGTGGTAGTGTTGTGAGAGAGAGCACTGAGCTTGAGATGAAGGGGAAGCAATAGAGGATGAGTTATGAGACAAAATAGTTCTTCTCACACGTTATGCTGAACAGAGTACAGAAGGTGCAGTTGTGAAATACTGGAGGGGTCGGTTATTCAACAAAGGACCAAGAGAAGGATGCAATTTTGTGAAACAATGGATTGGTATTTTTCTTATTTGTAAATGCCTCTGTTTTCAGTTTAAAAATTGTATGAAATAGTAGAAAAGTGGAAACAACAGGTTGTCGCCTGCATTCAAAGAGGTTGGTTCCTCTTGGAAAGTCAGTGCTTTCTATCCTAAGGGGGTTGGTGCCTCTATTGAGTGGGTGCTCACAAATAAACTGATGAAATTAAGTGGGTGCTTAATTTACATATTAAAACAAAAAAAAAATGGTGGGTTTTACCCTTTGGGTTTCCACGTGAAAAATACCTATGTCAATGTGTGTGTGCTGAGCATGAGAAATATTGTTGAATATATTAATGTTCATGCCTTAATTATTATTTATTTATTTATGAATGAATGCTCTCATAAATAAGAGATTGTAGAGGGATTAAGTAAGAATATATTCAAAATAAAAATTGAAAGTAATCATAAAATTACTAATTCACACCCCCTCTTAGTAATTCCTTATTCCAACAATTGGTATCGGAGCCAAGTTCCTTCAGAAACAATCTAACCAATGGAAGGTATATCTATAAGGAATTATGTCAAGGAAAGAGAACCAAGAGGCTTATTCAAGAAAAATTCCAGTCTTTGATGGGGCAAACTTTTCCTTTTGGAAAGTAAGGATAAAAGAATACCTAATTTGAATTGGTGTAGATGAATGGACTTCTGTAATGGTATACTATAATGTCCCTAATATTCCTACCACTGATGCAGATGGCAAGAAATTATATGGAAACAAAGTTAAAGCTAAGAATGCTATTCTCTTTGGTATTAGTCAATCAGAACTTGTAAAAGTTATGCATTGCAAATTTTCCAAGGAGGTGTGGGTAAAGCTTACCTAGAGTTATGAAGGGGGTGATAAGGTCAAGAAAGTTGAATTACAAACCTTCAAAATGAGGTTTGAGAGCCTAAGAATGAGTGAAGATGAGATTATATCATAATACTTCCTTAGGGTCGATGAAGTAACCAATCTGATTAGAGGGATAGGTGAAGAATTCAAGGAAGAAATGGTTGCATAAAAATTCCTAAGATCTCTGCCCATGAGATTTAATTTAAAAGTCTTAGCTATTGAAGAAATGGTTAATTTGAAAGATCTCAAGATGGACTAGTTGCATGGTACTCTCATTTCCTATGAGATGATAGTTGGAAAGGAGAAGTTACAACCAAAGGAAGCAACGTTCAAAGTGTCCAAGAAGGGAAAGGAGCTCAAAAAACATCAAGAGTGCTCTAGATTCAAATCTGATCAAGGGTTGGCTTAGTTGGCTAGGAAACTAAAGCGTGGCTCAGGAAAAAATAAACAAAATTTACCCTTTAAATGATTTGATTGCAGAAGAGTGGGACATTTTTCGTCCAAATTTCCCTACAAAGAAAGTAATGAAAAGGAAGATGATCAGAAACCGGGGAAAAAATCTTAGAAACAACATAAGGAAAGGTTCTACAAGAAAAATGGGTTCTACTCCAAAGAAGAGAGCTTAGCACCAGAATTAGATACAGAGAACTCTTAAGAGGATGATTCAAATAAGTGTTGGCTTATGGCCTTCAGAACAGACCTCAAGAAACAACATATTGTTGACTCTGAAGAGGAACAAGAAGGAGAATGAGTAGTTTAACTTGAAGGTGAACTCATCAATGCCATTTATTTGTTAAAGAAAGAAAGGAAGAAGAATAAACTGCTAAAGGAGCAACTGCAACATGCTAAATAATGTATGTAAGACTCAAATAATGAGGATTTTGTTTATCAAAAAGAAAAACTTGAAGGGGCTATTAAGAGAAAGTATATTGTAGTTCTTCTTCTAGAAGAAAAAAAAGGAGAATGTGAGAAATTGGAAGTAGAGAACAAGCAATTAAGACATGAGATGCTCAAGGTAAGAGAGGAAACAATTTCAAGAACATGCAAGGACATGATTATTTCCTTAAAAGTTGAACTAGAAGAAGCAAAGATAAAGGAAGAAGTACTTCAAGATCTAATCCATGAATGGGAAGAGAACTGTCAAATTCTTTAGGAATATAGTGTCTCTTTAAGAACGTATCTAGAGGGAAGGAAGATTGACAGTGGTCTAAATGAGAATTTTTCAGAAGGCACAAGAAAACTAGATCATATTCAAAACATCCAAAGGCCCTCAAGAATCAGAACATGTCTAGGATACTCAGAGAAACAAGATTATTCCATGAGGAAGATGAACTTTAGGTCTGTAGGATTTAAACAATAACAAAGTTATGAAAATAATCGTAAAGATAAAGTCAATGAAAAAAAAATGCAAAAGGACAAATAGGAGATCATCAATGGAGAATGAATCGATCAACCATGCATCTAAGGTACTCTCATGCACAAACTTGTAATATTTCCAAAAATAGGCATGCTTATTTATTTTATGCTGATTGTTATAAGTGTCATATCTTTGGACATAAAGTTTTTGATTGTAGAATGATCAAAGTTAAAAGAGATGAAAATCCTAGATATAATAAATATAATAGTTTTAAATCTCCAAACTCTTCTCTCATAAATCATTTTGTCTTCTCTCCTTTGCTAAATGAAGTATAATGCTTCAAATGTAATAATTTTGGGTACAAAGACAGTGAGTGAAAATGAAAGTTTGAATACCTTTCTAAGTCCCAAAATATTATGCAGTCAGCTATCCAAAAGGATAAGGGCAGCTAGAAATGAAATATTGAAAAGAGCATGTAGTGTGGACTCACCTTGCCAGCTCATAATCAAGAAAATAGTTGGTATGTGGATAGTGGTTGTTCCAAACATATGAATGGGGACAAAATAAAATTTTTGTTTCTAAAAGAAAAGGACAGAGGAAACACTGTCACCTTTAGAAACAATGCTCCAACAAGAATCAATGGTAAAGATGTAGCCAGCCTTGATCAAAAGATAGAAGCACAAAATGTTCTATACGTAGAAGGTATCAAGGAAAATATTCTTGGTGTTAGCCAAATGTGTGATAATGGCTATGGTGTGACCTTTCGATAGAAATATTGTGAGATCCGCAACATGAAGAACAAAAAAATGGTGGGAAGAGCAATCATAACCCACAATAATGTATATGTGTTTGAATATTCCAGGGTTAAGTGCTATTTAAGAAAAACAAGTGAAGCACAGATGTGGTACAATAGGTTTGGGAATATTAATTTTAATAGATTGATAAAATTCAACAAGATGGGAGCTGTGAAAGGACTACCAAGACTATCAAAGCCTGATAACTCAATCTGCAAGTCATGTTAGTTTGGAAAACATACAGGAATCATTTCAAGTGAAAAGAGTTTTCCTCATCCACACCTTTGGAGCTCATTCACATAGAAATTTGTGGCCCAACTGGAGAAAAAACCTCAAAAGGGGAAAGGTATTTCACGCTTGTCATTGATTATTTCACTAGGTCCACTTGGATTGTGCTTCTAAAAGAAAAAATGGAAGTGTTCAAGCACCTTAAGAAGTTTAAGGCTTAAGTAGAAAATGAGAAAGAATTAAAGATAGAATTATTAAGATCAAACAGAGGCAGAGAGTGCACCTCAAGATAGTTTGAAGAATTCTGTTAAGAGAATGGAATCAAAAGGTAGTACTCAATGGCTAGAACTCCACATCAAAATGGAGTAGTGGAGAGGAAGAAAAGGAATATTTAGGAATGGCCATAACAACATTGGATGAAGCAGGTGTGTCTTACTTATTCAGGGGAGAAGCAACATAGACGGAAGTATATCTGTCCAACATAACTCAACTCATGCATAATAGTAATAAAATTATCTATGAGTTGTGGAAGGGAAGACCTGCATCAGTTAAAAATATTAAGGTGTTTGGAAGAAAGTGCTTCATCAAAATAAATGATAAGAATCCTGGAAAGTTTGACTCTCACATTGATGAAGGATTTTTTCTTGGGTACTCTATTTGAAGTAAAGGATATAAGAGTTACAACAATAGGATAAAGAAGACTGAGGACTACATTGACGTGATAGTAGATGAAATAGGATCACAACCTGAGTCCTCTAAAATAAATATAAACTCATAGAATGAAGATAATTCTGATATGAGGACCGCAGATCTAGAAGAAACATATTTAGATAGTGAAGGTGAAGAAGAAGAAAAAAATCCAAATCCAAAGACACCTTCCAAGTACATACAGAAAGACCACCCTGAGATTTAGATACTTGGAGATCAAAGACGCAATGTTAAAACTAGGAGAAAAATGACTGGAAATATAAGTTATGCAAGTATAGCTTTGTTATCACAGATAGAGCCCAAGAATATCAACCAACAAAGTGAAGACACGTTCTGGGTGAAAGCTATGAATGAAGAACTTTATCATATTAAGAAGAATGAAACTTAGGATCTGGTTCCAAGGCCTAGAGAAAAAAATGTTATTGGAACGAAATGGGTTTTCAAAAACAAACTGAATGAGACGGTTCAGGTGATCAGGAACAAATATCAGTTGGTCTGCAAGGTGTATGCCCATATAGAAGGGGTATATTTCTAAGAAAACTTTGCACTAGTAGCACAAATGGAAGCTATCAGGATATTTATTGCTCTTACCTCCCATAAAAACATCATGGTGTATTAGATGGATGTGAAATATAAATTTATAAATGGAGATTTGAAAGAAGTTTAAATTGAGCATCTAGAAGGATTCCTACTCACCATAGATGAAGGCTTCATATGCAAACTAAAGAAGGCTTTGTATGGAATGAAACATGCTCCTAGATCTTGGTCTAAAAGGCTATAGAAATACCTTCAGCAAAAATTCTTTACGAAGGCATGGTTCATAGTAACTTATATGTGAATTTTGAAGGTGAGCAACTACTAATAGTAGTTGTGTATGTGGATGACATAATATTTGGCAGCGACAAGGAAAAATTGGGACATCAATTTGAAAAATGGATGCGAACAAAATTTGAAATTTCCATGATTGGAGATATTTCCTTCTTCTCGGGTCTATAAATTAATCAATATCCACAAGGATTTTTTATATCCCAATCCAAATATCTCAAGGAAACTCTGAAGAAATTTGGGCTCGAAGATTGCAAGCCAATAAGCACACCCATGACTACAGGATGCAAGTTGTGCAAAGAATGTGGAACACTGAGCGGTAAATAAAAATGCATATAGATCAATGATAGGAATCTTATTGTATCTCACACCTTCAAGGACAGACATCATGCAAGAAGTGGCTCTTGTGGCCATATTTCAGGCTTTTCCACATGAAATTCATGTTGTTTCTCTCAAAATAATTATCAAATATTTTCAAGGGACATCAAAGTATGTACTATGGTATGCTAAAAGAACAGAATTAAATTTGAATGCCTATACTGATGAAAATTGGGCTAGCATCATTGATGACAGGAAAATTACTTATGGTGCAACCTTCTTCCTAGGAAAATTCTTGGTATCTTGCGTCAACAAGAAATAAGCCTCCAGGGAAAATTTTAAGGATGGAAAATTATCTTGAAGTTTTAAACATTGGTGAATCTCACTAGTACCTAATATGTAAATTATAAAATATTTATTAATATATTTGTAAATTTATTCAAATTTAATGATCTTATATAGAGTATCTATATAATGTTGGCGATTTTTAAGGTCAAATAATTTTATATTGTAAAATATGGGCGAATCATTTTTAGAAAAAGTGGAAATTGGCGAATCTTTTTTTTGGAAAAATCATGGAAAATTAGCACACCTACGAATATTAGCCCCTAAAATTTTCCATGTAAGCCTCCATTTATTTATCGACTGTTGAAGTAGAATATATTGTTGTTGCTACCTATTGCACACAGATTCTATGGATGAAGCATAATTTGAAAGATATTCAGGTAGAACTGATTGATCTTATTCCAATAATGTGTGACAACACAAGTTCCACTAGCATATCCAAAATTCCAGTCATGGATTCAAAGACCAAGAATATTCCTATCAAGTTCCATTTCTTAAGGGAACGAGTTGCGGCCAATGTTGTTAGAATTGAGTATGTGGCCACTAAAGAGGAATTGGAAAATATTTTTACCAAGCCACTGATAAGAGAACCATTTGAATATCTCCAGAAGAAGATAGGAGTTGTGACTCCTCCCTCCAAATGACTTCATTTTGGTAAGGGGTGGAAGCTACTTAGCACGTGGCATTCATGGGCAAGTAGGATACAATGGTTCAGGGGGGGGGGGGGGAGGGGAGTATTCAAGAAATAATATTTTCCATTGATTCCAAAGGGGGATAATAATTAATCGGAGAATACCATTCCTAGCTTGAGGGGGAGATGATGGTGTTTCCATCAATGCCAAGGGGGAGATTTTTGGAAAATGGGGTGTTGTGTTTGTGTTGGCATTGATGCTAACAAAAGCCAATGGTGATCTATGATATTTGAACACTTATCATAGAGAATCACCATAGCAAGCTTATTGAAAATCAAAAAGATATTTCTCTAAGTGTTCAGGAGGGATCCATTGATATATGCAGGCTTATGGTGGAGAATCATCATAGTAGCAAGCTTACTGATAAGCCATAAAATGATGACTATGGTGGTTAGGTGTTCAAAATTCCAAGCAAAAGAAGAAGAGCAAAGAAGAAAAGTGTGGTAGAGAGTTTGAAGTCACCTCAAAGTCAAAAAATGTGCTCCAAGCCTACATTAGAACCTATCCATTGGAAATTTCTCTGGAAGATTTTTCGAGCGATATGAAGAAGTCAAAAAATGGGCTCCTGGATAAAAATATATGGTATGCTAAAGTCCAAGGATTTGAAACCTTGAGAAGGATGATATTTCGAAGTATCGGACTATCGGAGGTTTGGGATATTGGATATTTGAACATCAAAGGAAGATGTGTATTAGATATTGGAATATCAGAGGTCCGGGATATAAGATATCAGAACATCAGAGCAGGAGGCATATCGAATATCGGAACATCGGAGTAGATCGACTCATATGAAACTCAAAGAAAAAATCACATCGTAAAATTAGAGTTCACTAGGATATTAGAGGTCTAGGATATCGAAATACTGGAGGTCTAGGATATCAGAACATCGGGGGATTAGGATATCGGAATATGGGAAAATATTAACAGGGGTGTGTTAAGAAGTTACGATATACAGAAATTCCGATAGTGTTAAAAGAGTTGATGAATGACGAAGAATATTAACAAAGGATCCTATTGTAAGACCAAGGCCTTATGGGCCTTGTTATCTCTCCTCTGGCAGGACACATGGCAGCATGATATTAGTTTTGGGAAGCTACAGTGGTAATTGATGTCAACATGGTGTGGCAGTATGAAAACACACATGGAAAATAGATTCAATGTTATTGGGTGGCCTAATGGGTCAGATCCGGGTGACTCATGTCACCACTAAGGATTTTCCATGTGGATTGATGACATCATCCTAGAGGTTGACATATCGAGAGAATGGGGACATTGTAACTTCTGTGCAAATGCACTCTTTTGGAAAGTTACGATGAAAGGAGCTTCTGATGTTGGGTTGGCACATGGTCATGAGAGTTCAGATACCAAAGGGGTTTAAGCAGTTTACAAAGGAGGTTTAGCTCTCGAGAGGAGCATGGAAGGCCTTAGCACCTTAGTGCTAAGACATCAGTCACAGTCCCGATTCTATGAGAAATAATTTTCCAAAGGATTTGAAGGAAAAGGGAGCCAAGGATATCGGGGAGCGCAATATCACAATGTTCTACCTTTGAAAAGTTACGATATGGTGTGTTCCGTTGAGATAATACAAAAAAAATGAAAAGGGAATATGGGTCGACAGCTGAGGTTTAAATGTATTACCAAAAATCTGGTATTTGACTGGAAGAAGCATTGGAACAAGGCACCAAGGTCACTGACTCACAAAAAAAGAATTAAATCGTAAAATCCAATCATGATCATCGTCCCGTGCATGCATTATTTGAATTAAAGGAAAGAAGTGAACATAGTTGTCATTCCCATATATGGTTCAACCTGATATGAAATAAACTTGCATGGGAAGTCTTTGTAGATTGTTCAGACATACCACGAATTAGGAGATCAACAGTGAAGTGTACATGGTAGGTCTGAGAAGAATTCAGAATCCCATTCCTATGATTAATTCTATGACATAATTCAGTGGACAAACTTAAAAGAAACAAGGCTTGTCACACAATGAAACACTTGAATGGCATGGGTACCTATGGTAGAAACTATATTGTGGAGTATGTAGAAGTGGAACAAAACCATCGAAAGCCTTTGAGAAATACAGAGAAATAGAGAATTTTTGAATTTTCTAAGGGGTGAGAACAGTGGTAGTGCTATGAGAAAGAGCACTAAGCTTGATCTAAAGGAGAAGCAATAGAGGATGAGTTGTGAGACAACATATTTATGATCACACTTTATGTTGAGCATAGTAAAAAAGGTGCGATTCTGCAAGACTCGAGGTGTTGGTGATTCAACAAAGGACCAAGAGCAGAATGCAATTCTGTGACACAGTGGATTGGTATTTTTCTTATTTGTAAATGCCATTGTTTTTAGTTTGAAAATTGTATGAAATATTAGAACAGTGGCAACAAGAGGTGGTGGCCTACATTCAAAGAGCTTGGTGCATCTTCGAAAGTTGGTGCTTTCTATCCTATGGGGGTCGGTGCCTCTAGTGATTCGGTGCTCACAAAAAAACATATGTAATCAAGTGGGTGCTTAATTTACATCTTAAAACAACAAAAAATTGGTGGTTTTTACCCTTTGGGTTTCCACGTGAAAAATACTTGTGTTAATGTGTGTGTGTGCTTATCATGAGAAGTGTTGTTGAACATATGAATTCTCATGTTTTAATGATTATTTATTTATAAATTAATTCTCTCATAAATAATAGATTGTAGAGGGACTAAGTAGAATATATTCAAAAGAAAAATGGAAAGTAATCATACAATTATTGATTCACCCCCCTCTCAGTAATTCCTTATTCCAACCATCACATCTGGAATCATGGAACAAATTCCATTTTTATCCTAGATCAATTTATTGATGCATTCTTGCAACTTTTGAATATTTGTTCAAGAAGCGCCCAATTTTGTGACCATTTCTATTTCCACATTGGTCAATGTATAGAAATCTTTAAGAAATTTATGATGTTAATATTGAGGAAATGTATCTCTCTCGTGCTTATCTACAATTTCCCTTAATGTATGTATTTCATCTTCGCACCAGAGAGAGACATTTCCTCAATATGAACATTAGAAATTACTGAAATACTAAAATTGGCATTTCTAGTTTACGACATTCATAATCAGAGTTGTGGTAACAACTCGTGAATAATGGCACAACATGTGAGCAAGGTAATAGAAAAGACTTACATATTATACCCCCACCCCCCCAATGAATCTAACAATTTTCATCGACCTGTAATCACGTTAGTAATTACATAAAGGAAGAAGTCAATAAATCAACCATTTTAAATAATAATGCACAGATAATGGTCGTACCACCGTATAATTTGCCACATGATATAGGAATTAGGCCGCCCCAAAAATTCAACATTGAAACAAGAGATCACTTTTTGAAATATGAAATATTTGATTTAATGATTAATCCACTTTAACACTCGTGTATAATGACATAATAATGATTAAAGAGTGTGGGTATATAAATGAATGTGGAAATAATAGGAATTACATGCAAACATTATACCCCATCAATGTCTGTATAATAAAAATTTCCTTTTTATTACAACAAAATTATAATAAAACATAATTATATAAGCAATGTGTAACAAATTCTAAGGGTCCCACATTCCATGATGTTCCAATCTATTTGAATTATAACATCAAGCATTAATTTTGTAGGAAATTCTGAGCTATTCCCTGAAAGCCAAAGTCACAAGGAAAATGTTACATTAGCATTATGGAAAATTAGCCCACTTGCGAATATTAGCCCCTAAAATTTTCCCTAGCCAAACTATGGGGTTAATTTTCATTATATTTTACTTATGGGATTAATGATGATTGAATGCAATAAAGGCCTTTCCCAAGGTAATAAATAGTGTGCTAATTATTTTATATCTTCTTTTTACCCAGCATAGCCCTGCTGCCAACATGCTTGTTTATTACCCTGGAATCTATTTTAATGTGAAATAAGATGGCCCGCATTTCAGGGAATAACAAAAAAATTCCACATAATTGTTAATGCATTTGTGGTTATTTTGAATTTTTAATACAAAAAAAATCATGGAAATGGGCCTCCATGGAAAGTTATGGCACAAATTATCATCATGATTTATAGAGATTGCTTAAAAATGTACTTTAACATGAAAGGAGTAATAATCGTTTGTCGAGTCATTGAAAACAATAATAACACAGTTTACTTCCCTCAACTCATAATAAAGGAAAAGGTTTCAAGAGATCATTATGTCAGAAATACTATTTCTAATATACAATGGAAACATTCTTATTCAAAATTGAGTAAAGGAACAATAGTTGTGTCTAAAAGTAACGAAATCTATGACTTAAGTAACGACAATTGTGACTTAAGGTAACAACAATCATGACTTAAGGTAACAACACATGCAACTTAAGATAAAAATAACTATGGGTTAAGGTACACTGACTAAAACTTAAGGTACAACAATTGTGCCTTAAGGTACAACAATTGTGACTCAAGATGGAACAAGTCATATAAACAAATATATATTAAAAAAAAATAAAAACAAGGGAAAAAAAAACAACAAAAAGTAAAAATAAAAAATAGAACTCTAACATTCAAAATTTATTCTTATTATTATATACATTTTTTTTCTTTTTAAGCTTAATGAAAAATAAAGAAATTTACCCATCGCAGGTGTGGGGACTATTATAGCTCAATTTTGCAACATTAAGATTTAAAAAAAAATGGTAAATTAAGCTCCATTGACTAATCAATTTCATGGGAAAGGATGAGGAATATGGTAGAGAAGTTTTATTTTTATTAAATTTTTTGTGCTTGAGGCCCAGTCTCCAGGTCACTGGACTATGCCACATATACTATTGCTATCAAAATTTACAAAAATGAAATGTGCTTGTTCGATATGAGAGCTTCTAATACCATTGGAGTCTAATGTATATCATACTATATTCATCATTAACCAAGAGAGGCCGATACCACAGGTTTCAAGGCACGACTCTACCAAAGGGATTTGCCATTTTCAAATTGGAGTGTTGTCAAATTTGAAGTATATATCATATATTACTAGTTCCCATGAGAAAGGTGGGACATTTCCCTTTATTTTTCCTCTTTCAAAAAATATATTATGTGGTTGGCCCATGGTCAATTTTGTTTTTCCCAAGTCCTACCACCACATCCAGGACTTAGAACCTTTCAAGAGGCCCCACACCATCGCAAATAATTCACATCATTGAATAGGAAATGTAAAAGATGATATGTGGGATATATATTCCCATTTTACAAAAATTCAACACATTTTTACATATAGAAGGCTGACAACAGAGGAATAAAAGGTCCCACTTCGTAGACCCCAAGACCGAATAACACCGAGGATATCATGCGAAGTCCCACCTTTTACAAATTCCTTCACCATAATTCGGTTAAAATGATGATGAACATGATATAAAGTCCACATAATTCATCTTAACATGATTTATGTGGGAGATGGTATTCATGGTAGAAAAACAGACACAACTTACCACTATCGAAATAACACAACAATGATTGTTATATTTTCCAACAGAGATGCAGGAGATGATGAAAAACAAAGGGTTTTGAGTGAAAATATTCTTCTTTGAGAGTAAAAGTGAATGGAAAAGTGTAAGATAAGTGATATAAAATTACCCCCTTCAAGTTTGCATCAAAATTTAATGGATTTAACATGACAGTTCAATATAATTTTAAGCACAAAGGCTAAACCACATACAATTAGGTTGTTGATGAGATTATAACTAGATATGGAAACATGGAAAATACTCTTGTTTTACCATATCAACGACTATGTGATATAGGAAATTTTGACTTTCCTACAACTGAGCTATGCTCTAAAAAAATTATCACTTCGTTACTTCTCTTACAATCCTTCACACAAATTTTCCAAGACTCTTGTACATTAACAAGTAATCATTCACATTTAGATATCCATGTATTCATGCATAAACACACAAAATAAAAGGACAACAATTAATGAATTCCTCTTCTAATTTGTTAGAGTCCCATGATTTGTTAGATTGGTGAGATCAAATGCACAGGGTAACATCAGACTGGTCTTTGGAGTCTTAGGACCTAGCCTTCCTCGACTCAGAGAGGGACCTCTCTATTTTATGCAAAGGATGTGAACTTGTTTGCTTTAGGGTTTGATTTTAGGCTAGTTGTGAAGTGTATGGTTTGTTTGTTTGTTTTGGTTGGGTAAGATGGTCAAGTAGAATAGATAGTGTGAGGTAAAAGTCAATTCATTGGGATATGGAGTCTATAAAAAGTCATGCAAATTTCAACAATGGATCGGGGAGCATCACAGGGAGAATCTAGCATGGTCAATGCATTTTCAAGGTTTATGGGAAATGAAATGGACATCAAGTTTGTGAAAACAAATAGGGAAAAGGGAAATCATTAATTCTCTGTCATGTAATTTTAACAAGAAGGGACTTCAACACTCTTTAGCATAAATAAGAAATCAATAGACAGGGCACACCAATAACTCTTTGATTCCACTTAAGAAAATAAGCATTTCAGACAAACAATATTCCAATGAAATATAGAAGGCGAGAAACTCATTTAACTTCTAGTGATTTCACCTTCAAGGTTAGAAAGAATTTAAGATAAACATATAACTTTAATCAGAGAAGAGTGAACTCCTAAACATCATTGATCATAGCTACAAAGGTCTTCAAAACAAATTTTCAAGCATGGAAAAAGGGTATGATCGAAACATAGCCTCTTTGGAAAACCTAAACAATGGTACTTCAAAGAGAGACCTCAAAACAATGTTTTAGTGATATCAAAAAAAAGGTCTTACCATAAAAAATCTAAGATATCTACTGTATTAAACAATTCATGATATAAAAAATCTTGGGTTGGTCTATAGAGAAATTAAGGGTTCTCTAAACTGACCTAGCAGAGGAAAACATAAAGGTAGTGAAGAACAAACAGAGCTAAGGTGCCTTTGAAGAACATTTCTTAGTATAAATCCTTTGTCCTACTACAACATAGAAAGATGAAACAACATGATACATAAGAAAACATGAATTGAATAGAAGCACATCACCATTAACCAAGATCAGGGATCCTGCAAGCAAGCCTTCTCCATCAACAAGCAAAACAAGCCATTCACAAGCTCCGCAACACCAATTTCCTCTTCAAGCTCCAAAAAAACCATATATTTCTCTCAAGAGTCATCAAATGCCAACATTTTACAATGAAGCCCTCATGATAAATTTATCTAGCAAAGGAGGGAAAAAACCCTAACTAGGGTTTGAAAATGTCAAAACAAGTCATAAATGTCATTTATGCCTAAGAGACCATGCAAGGCCCAAGACACAAAATATCTCATGAAATAAATTCCAAAATTACTCCTAGCACCTAATTTTGGATTAATTTGCCTAAAAAAACATTAAAATATCATTTTGCAATTAATGGGTGTGTTTTGTTGACTTTGGGCCAAAAACACACAGTGAGGTCTAAAAGCGCAGCGCCTTGACAAGCAGAAAATGGATCCACTTGCAACCAAGTTTTGGCAACCTTCATGATGTCAGATTTCGCTCCATGATGGTCCATTGGAAATCCAGTTGAGTCTAATTTCCAAATATACCTTTTATTTTCTGATTGAGCTCATGTAACCTACCCAAAAAGCCAAATTCCCTAAACTTCTATAAGTGTAGCGCCAACACAGGCAGAAAATGGGTCCACTTGCAGCCAAGTTTTGCTGACCTTCCCAATGTTAGAATTTTCTCTGTGATTTCCCGTTGGAAATATTGCTTAGTATACGTTCCAAATATACCTTTGGTTTCGTTATTGAGCTTCATATACCTGTCAAAAAGGAAAAATTCCCTGAACTTCTCTAGGCGCAATGCCAACATAGGCAGAAAATGGGTCCACTTGCACCCAAGTTTTGGTGACCTTCCCTACATCGGAATTTGTTCCATGATGGCCCGTTGGAAAGATTTCTAAGTATGATTTCAAAACATACCTTGTTTTTCTTTATTAAGCTTCATTTACCTATCCAAAAGGTAAAATTACCAAACTTCTCTAAGCGCAGCGCCAAGCTTGAAAATGAGGCAGAAAGGTGGAAAATGAGGTGGTTTTTGGCTTTTTGAGGGGTAAAAAATGCTCCAAATGCTCTGAAATTTGGTGAGAATATTTTAATAGACATGAGGATTCGAAAAATTCTAATTTATCCCTCTAAGGATGTTCGAGGAAAAAGCATAGCTCCAGGGGTGTTGCGCTTATAGGCCTCAAAATTTGCAAAAAACCAAAAATTGTCAAAATTCTCCCAAAATTGGTGGGCACCTTCCTCATAGGGTTTGAGAAGCCTGTAGAAAATATTGATCCAAGATTCCAAGGTTTACTTGGTATTTTTCCCTTTGAGTGCCTATAGCTTGGCAAGGGCTCTCTTGAGTTTAGCCTTTGCAATTTGATTTTGCAATGCATAGTGCTTGGTTATCTTATTTTGGAGGTTAAGGTCCCTCTTTTCCTTTGTCTTTTCTTTTACCCTTGCCTATATTTTTTCTTTTGTAATTTGGCCTAATAGGGGTAGAAGTCATGGTCCCTTGCCTTTTAGAGGCAGTAAACATATGTCTTTCTCCTCTGTGGTATGCTAAGGGAAAAGGTTCCATTTTGTTTATTTTGGTGTCCTCCTCTTGGTTGTCATCATTTGTCTCTATGCATTCTTTTTCATCACCTGGACTACTGCTTACCTCTTTACCTTCATCATTAGCCTCATTGCTGGCTTCTTCACTGATTTGTGCACTCTCATCTTATTTTTCATTGTAGCTGCCTTCATCATTGCTGTGACCTTCATTTTGGTTTCCAGCCTTTTGATTTTCTCTGATGTCTTCATGACTGTCATGACTATTTTCATGACAGTCATGAATATCTTCCTTGTTTTCCATGCTGCCTTCAGCCTCTTCTTCATTGTCTACATGCTCATCATCTTCATTTGGGCTGCCCTCTTCATCTTTTCCCTCGTCTCTGTTTTGACTAAGAGCCTCATTGTTGTGACTATCTCTAGGGATCTTAGTTTCATTGTTGTCCATAGGATTATCTTCTGCTTTTTGGTTACTTGCCTCATATGTGCCCATGTTGTCCTCTTTCTCTTCATCTTCAATATTATCAGTGTGATTGCTGCTTTCTTCATCAATTACCTCTTTTTCATCATCATCCACATCCATGGCCTCCGCTTCATTACTAATTTCTTTTTCATCATTTCTTAATCCATTCCCATACCATATATGACTGATAAATACCTGTTAAATGATGGAGTTTAAGACAAGGCTTTTGGCATGAGGTCATAGGGTTTCTAGTGCTTAGGGTTTAGTTAAATTCCTTAATCATCAAATCATGAATTTTACTAGAGGAGAAGGAAAACACGCACCTACCAACTTTTAACTTCTTTTTAGGTCCTTGGATGTAGCTTGGAGGGGCTCCCTTGTGATTTTTGACAATTTTGCAAGTGGAAGAGGGTTTTCTGGCCTAGGCGTAGTGCCTACATGAGTTGTCAGGTGTCGAGACTTCTAGACACAGCGTCGGGCAAGTTCTTGGCCAGTCGGGCTCTCTAAGCGCAGTGTCGGGCAAGTTCTGGGCTAGTTGGGCTTCTAAGTGCAGCGCTGGGAAAGTTCTAGGCCAGTTGGGCCTCTCTCTGGCCTAAGTGTAGTGCCTACCTCTGTATGCGTAGCGTAGTGAAATTTTACACAGGAAATTCCTCCCTAAGCATAGCGCCTGACCCTGTACGCGTAACACCTTTTGCAGAGGGACTTTGGAGGCCTTCGTAATGTAAAAATGGGCCCATGATAACTCATTGGAAATATTATCCTATCTACTTTCAGAATATACCATTTTTTCCCTGATTGGAGTTCATTTTCCCTATCAAAAGTTGATTTTTCGAAGACTGGTCAAAAAGTGCTGAGTGATGGTGCATAAATGTAGAGTTCCGGTGCAGACAACTTTTGGAGGCCTTCGTTAACTTCAAATTGAGCTCCTGATAGTTCATTGGAAATATATTCCCGTATAGTTATCATTTTATGCATCAAGAAAGTCATTTGGACACTCCAGCTATGAGAAAATCTGATTTTCCCAAGGTCACTCTAGCAGTGCAACAATTCTCCTGTGACACCTATATTTTTGAAATTGCTCCCAAACCATGATACCTGTGTAAAAATTGAAGGGGGATTTTATTCTTGGACCTATGATGGAAATAAAACTCTCTCACATTTTTCAAATTCATCTATGTTTGGTCAGAAACATAGTTTGAAGCAAAACTGGCCCTAGGTGTGGCAAATGATTTGTCCTTTGGAAAGAATTCTTGGAAAATGATGGAGGAATGATGTTTATGATTTGGTATGGCTTTATGCTTGATGATATGAAAAATCATGTGTATCATTTTCTCCTATGCCTCTTTTCCATAGAAAACTCCAGCTTAGTTGGAAGAGGAAATTAGGGTTTGGTGTAGGCAAAACATGGGATTTTAGGACTGCCTTGTAGAGGGAGGGGAATGAAGGGGTTAAGGGTTTTCTAAATTCTTGGGGAAGTTTTGGGGGGTAGGGATAGATGTTAGAGAGTAGGGGAAAGTGTATTTTGAAGGATTGAGTGAGGGTAAGGGGTCCAAAAGGGAAAAACACAAGCCGGGATAGGAGTGATGGGAAGTGCTTATGAAGGTATATTAAGGATAGGAGGAGGTGAGGCAAAGGAAAAGTAGAGTGATGAGGTTATAGGTAGGAAAATAGGATACATATGAGTGGCATAAGCCCATGAGGGGTCTCTTAGGAATTATAGCTTAACCATGGAATGGAAAAATAGTAGAATAGTGAAAAATTAGGTTTGAGGATAATGAAGGCAGTGAGATTTCTAAAAATCACAATATTCATGAATTTTATTTTTAGAAATCTAGGATTAACATTTAGTGATCTATAAATGGAAAAAAATCACTGATGACTAACAGTGGCTCCACTTGGAAAGGGAAGCTCCTTTTTAGAAGGTGTCAAGAACTTTAGATAAAAAATCTCTGAGTTTATGAAGGCCAGTGCCTAATCCATTGGGAAAGATTTTCTTTTTCTATTGGCATATGTTTCTCCTGAAGCTATGATCTTAAGAATCTAAAACACATGCTTGCTCCAAACTCATTTATACCTACCCATCCTACTTTTCCCAACATTTTTTTCTTCCTTGGGTGCACTTAGACTGGAAAACTCTTGACATTCTTTTCTTTTGAAAGCAAAAACAAAATATCTACTTGTACCCTTTTCACTTCCAAGAGTTAAGATTATGCTAGTGAACTCTTTAATTCTCTACCTAGACTATTTGACTGTCAAGATTAAGCTGTTTGACAGACTTCATTCTCTAATCTATTGACATGAAATTGAAAACATGATCAAACCAGGGTTAAGCAATCCAATTTGTCATGGGCTGTGGCATTTTGGACAAGCTGCACACAGACATCATTTGCAAAAAGTAAAAGTGAAAAAATGAGGGCTGTGATTTGGAATTTGTTATTCATCCCTCTCTCTCTTCCTTGGTTTAGATTTGAGCATGTGGAACAAAAAATATTTTCCTAATCTAACCTACTGACAAGTCAAGCTTAAATGGTTTAACAATTCTTCTTTCACTAACCTATCAACAGAAATTTAAAACATGTTCAGTCATGATTAGGCTAGATGATTGAACAAGACTATTTTTCTCAACTAGTAGTGGCATTTATACTTGCTCACTTTCAGCAAAACTCTTTTGGGTATGGGGTTGTACCTTTTCTTTTCATATTCCCTCTTTTTCATCTTTTCTGTGTTTTTTTGTTTTCAAGATCAACATTCTAAAAATAAAAACTAGAAATATGCTCATAGTGATGAGCTTATTTGCCTTCCTATCTATCCTAATCTAACCTATACATGATATACATTCAGTTGGCGAACTCTATTTTCCAATATAACCAATCAAGAAAATGATTCCATAAGTGATCTTGGTTCAGCTCTTTGAGTATGCGGAAGAAATCAAAAGGCTAGTCCCACCTCACTTGTATTTGAACAATAGTGCCTAAAATGTTCTTGAAATTCTGCATCAAACTGCTCTTGACATGTTTTACTCCCTCTTCAAATGTCTCTAACAAATCAGCAAAGGGACCTTGAAACAATACCTGAATGTGAATATTTGGAAAATAAGCTTGATCCAGGGCTGCTTCTTCCTCCATTTGGGTAAGCTTGAGATTATTTTTGGAAAGAAACTCCACCTCTTCCTCATGATCATAAGAACTGGCAGCCTCATCATAAATTGCAATGTTGTCTTCCAGCAAATATGATTCCTCATGAGGCAAGGTTGCAACATATAAATCATCAGGAAAGTAAACAAAAACAATCTCTTTATATGAAATATTAGAAGTTGGTTGTATGCCTAGACCTTGATTGATTTCTTCTTCAGTTAGAGGAGGAGGCATTTTCCTTTTTCCTTGGATAGAACCACAGTTGTTCTCTTTCCCTTGTGAAGGCTGGTCATAGGGTTGAATGTCTTATTTTTTGTTAAAATCAACACCCAAAGATTGGTAACTTATGATTGTATTAAGTTTGTCTTTGATGAACTGAAATGAAGCATAACAAAGAGGTAAAGAGCCTTCCCTTTCTCCCAAACTTTCTACATTTTCTTCTTCACTGTCATAGCTGAGCAGTATTTGCTGATCATTATTTTTGAGCTATTGAAAATGACTATATTTGTCCCAAAAAATGATCATTTATTGTTATGTAGTGTTAACTTGAGTTTGGAGGACATAATCATCATCATATTGATCATACTTGGGCAGCTTATTCATAGGAAGAATGACATCCATTATGCATACTAGATTAGTAGATTGTTCCACCATATTAAAAGGAGAGTGTTCATGGCCAATAGCTTCTCCTTTAGCAAGCTGAAATGATTTGAAGAACAAGGGTAGAGGCTCAAAAGGTGTTGGCTCATCCTCTGTTTCTCATTCTGTAATCCCAGCAGCTACACCAAGATGTCTCAAGGGGAGAACTTTTAAATTTGAAAAAAGGTTTGCATTATCCATTTCTTCCCTTATTGATTCTTTAGATCATTCCACCTTGTTTCCATTTTCATTTTTCTTGTAATGCTCTCTTAGTAGTGAAGCACAAGATATAGGAAGGTAAGTAGTACTTACTTGACAATTTTCAGCATCTTCTTCTTTGTAATCTTGCTCAACATGCATATTTTGATTGTTATTCTTGCCCTATAATGATTGAGTTTTTTCTTCCCAAGGAAAAGGTATAGGATGTTTTGAATAAGCAGCACCAACCTCAACCTTGTACTCTTCCTCTTTCCTGCCAAGTATATGCATCATTTTGCTGATTGTATCTGTTAACATCTCTAGCTTTACCTCTGAAGATATCAGTCTCTCTTAATCAACTTTGTCTTTCTCTATTACTCTTAGCTTTGCCTCCCTGTTTATTATGTTTCTTCCACATCAACTGCTATCCTTTTCATTTCCTCTAGGGTTGAAGGATCTCTTTCTCTTATCT
The DNA here is from genome assembly GCA_034641835.2 of Pinus albicaulis. NCBI lineage: Eukaryota > Viridiplantae > Streptophyta > Pinopsida > Pinales > Pinaceae > Pinus > Pinus albicaulis. The sequence continues at coordinate 637,363,163 of CM076579.1, forward strand.
GGAAAGCCATCTCTGGGTCAAAATTGTTTGGGTAGTGCACAAGAGCCCACCCTAGGGGTGGCTTTATCTTAGCAGGTATTGCATGGTATACTTTATTGAACCTAGCTGAAAAGTGTTGTACTGTCTCCCCTGGATGTCTTTTCAAATGGTTGTATTCCTTTATGATGAGAAGAACATTTCCCATGATTGCCCACCTATCAAATAAAACTTCAGTGAATTGATGAAAATTGCTAATGCTTGCAGCTGGAAGGTCCTTAAACCAACTCTTAATTTTTCCTTGTAATGATAAGGCAAAAATTCTAATATGCACATCATCTTCTCCTACTTCAAATAGGTGAAGTAGATTCTCAAGATTTTGAATGTGTTCTTCAACGGTGACTTTTGAGTTTTCTCCATCAAATCTGGGTAGTTTATTTGCAAGACTTGTTGGGAGGGCATGGAGGATAGGAGGAAAAGTCAGAGGCTTGTATCTTTCTGGAAAGTTTGTGGGAATAGGTAGTGTAAAAATATATTTATGACTGTTTGAGGTTTCATCAAGAGTAGGAAAAGTAGCATGAGGCTCATGTTTCACTAGGTCTTCTGCAGGTGTATCTGGGGTACACATAGGTGTATAAGTTTGCTCATGGTTTGCAATTTGAGGCTAAGATTTTTTAGGCTTGAGATCTTTCTAATGATAAATTTAGATCTCATCAGTGTATTCTTGATCAGGCTTAAAGTAGGACATAACATAGTTATATATCAAAGCAATAATTTGTTGAATCCAATCTAGGCCTGAGTGCTCTTTCTTTCTAGGATGTCTGGTCATGTTTTAGGTTCTTCCTCCCGTGGAGTCTTTAGGTCTATGGAGATTTGTGGAGTCGCTAGGTGGATGGTGTTTACTGTTTATACTGATGTAATTGTTGTCCACCATCAACAATTAAGGGCTAATATAAAGATGTTTGTGGGTTTTCTGAGGTCCTAAGGTATACTTAGATTGTCACTAACTCAGAAGGTCCTACCGTGATCACCATTATGTTAGAGTCCCAAGATTTGTTAGATTGGTGAGATCAAATGCATAGGGTAACATTAGACCAGTCCTTGGAGTCCTAGGACCTAGCCTTCCTAGACTTAGAGAGGGCTCTCTCTATTTTGTGCAAAGGATGTGAACTTTTTTTCTTTAGGGTTTTATTTTAGGCTAGTTTTTAAGTGTAGGGTTTGTTTGTTTGTTTTGGTTGGGTAAGATGGTCAAGTAGAATAGATGGAGTGAGGGAAAATTCAATTCATTGGGCTATGGAGTCTATAAAAAGTCATGTAAAGTTAGACAATGGATCGGGGAGCATCACAGGGAAAATCTAGCATGGTCAATGGATTTTCAAGGTTTATGGGAAATGAGATGGACATCAATTTTGTGAACACAAGAAGGGAAAAGGGAAATCAAGAATCCTTTGTCATGTACTTTTAAGAAGAAGGGACTTCAACACTATTTAGCATAAATAAGAAATCAATAGAAAATGCACACCAATAACTCTTTAATTCCACTTAAAGAAAATAAGCATTTTAGACAAACAATTCAATGAAATATAGAAGGCAAGAACTCATTTAACTTCTAGTGATTTCACCGTCAAGGTTATAAAAAATTTAAGATAAACATATAACTTTAATCAAAGAACAGGGAACTCCTAAACATCATTGATTATAGCTATAAAGGTCTTCAAAACAAATTTTCAAGCATGGACAAAGGGCATGATCTGTTAGTGTCAGTCTGGTCATACTGCCATCAGTGATCAAACTTACTCTTTTGCATTTTCATATTAGGAGTCCAATACCATAAATTTTCATCATTCCATTAGGACATGGATTCCTTGATGGTAGTGGTCTTTCATTAGTTTTTTTTCATGTAAAACTTGCTGATTTTCCTCTCTATGGTTTTTAGTCACAATTCACTTTCATTCCCAATTCATACTATCAGGTCATAGGATTGGTCTCATTAGGTCCTAGGGTCTCATCATAGTCAAATTAATGAGTCAAAGTGTCAATAAATGTCAGCAAGATCATGAGGAGGACAAATAAACTCAGAGACATAGTATTTGGAGAGATCAAAGAATTGTTCTATTGAGCTTGATGTAATTTTCACCTCAAAACCATGTTTTGAGGTGAAAACATGGTACTTTGGTTTTACTATCATCTTTTATGTAATTTTATGTCTTCATATGTAATAAGTTGCACTTCAGAAGCTGCTATCTCCAAAGAACCACCACCCTGCCTTTAAGAGGTGTTTTCCACAGTATTTTTAGTACAAAATCATGTTCTAAGTATGTCCATCAGAAAGAGCCTAGAAATAGCTTTCCAAAGATATATTATACTCTCAAAAATGACTTCTGGATTGGAAAATATGCCCAAGTGAACAAAAGTCTCTAAAAGCCTAACCTCACCCCTTTTCTCATTTGTCCCTTAGACTTTGTAACTTTAAATTTTCATATAATTTCAAAGTCTTTTATTCTAAATCTTTTTTCCGATCCGATCTCAACCCTCTCCCTCTGATCCAATCACAGCATCCAATCACATCGTCCCGATTGACCCCTTTCGATTGAGAAACTCCGATGCGATTGACCCCACCAGATCACATCTGGAATGTTGATCTTATTAACGATCCGACGGCCCAAATTGAATCGCATCACTCAATTGCATCGCAGCTTTGCAGCGTCCCCGCACCCATGATTCTTCCGATTGACTCTCGTTGACTACATCTCCACCGTTGATCCACCCTTTGGATCGAATGGCTCACAAGCCATCGCACCATCACAATTGGCATTTCCCACAACATTGCTCCCACTCCACTTCCCTACGGATTTGCGATTACTATTTCCTCCTGGTCCCACCGTAAGGCCTTTTTGCCCCAATCCAAACAAAAGCATTTTTCATTTGTAAAAGCCATAATTTGATTTAAAAAATATTTCTTAAGTCCCTCATCACATCGGCCCATCACAAAGTTTTATGTTATACTCCCTTTCATCCATTTTGCCGATGCGATTGAGTATTCCTGACACTCCCGATCACTCCATCGCAATTGCATTCCCTTCACTATGTGTTAAACCTGCTCCCCTTCCTAATTTCAATTGCGATTCCCCTTTAGGTCCCACTTAAAGCCCTCTTCTCTTTTCAATGAAAAATCATTTTTTCCTATGTAAAAGCACAAAGTTCCTTTAATTTGTTTTAAAGGGATTTTTGGTTTACACCATCGGGCATCGCTTATCACAACCTATTTATTATATTAGTCCATCACACCTGCTTCCATCGCATCGCAAGTTTTTATGACATGCTCCCGCTTCCCTTATGTTCCGATTTGCGATTGCGATTTCCCTTTCCCCCCTGTACACTATCTCATCGCAACTTTCCAATCGCATTGCCTCCCCTATGTGACACACCCCTTCCCCTCTTCCAATTGTTGTTTGCGATCACATCTTGGTCCCACCATCCTTTCCTTTTCTTTGGGACTTTTCTTCATTAAATGGAAAAAAATTTCAGTTCTATTGTTTCCAAAGGGAATTTCTCGGCATAAAGGGATTTTCAAACAAAAGAAAAAGAAACAGTCAAGGCTGAGAACTAATTATGAATGAGAGACATCTACAACAACGATGAAAAAGGGATATTTTCTTCAGATTTCCTATTTTCATTCTTTGGATGTAACAACAACTCCTAAGATGGTCAACATGTATTGTTTCTCCTTCTTTTCAGGGGCAGATTGTTGGTCTCTTTTCTATGTTCAGATTTCAGTTCCCGAGCTAGTGAAATAGCTCCTTCTTCTGTGGATCTACTCCCCTCAATTTTTGTATATTTAATGTAATTATTCATCATTCGAAAGGGGAATAAGGTGTGGAATCAGCTGGGAATCACTAAGGACGCTCTGCACCCCATTTGTAACAGTTTGGCAAGGAATTAATAAATATATGAAACTCTGATTTGTGGGATCCCTGTGGTATGGATTTTAGCATTGTTCTTTCCTTTGTGTTCATTTGTTAATTGTTATGTTTGTCATTCATTTCATTCACATTTCTAGTTGAATGCTTTCAAGATAGAAAGGTAGAATCTACTGCATAATTCTCTGCCTTGGGAAATTATTCAACACTCTATGTTTTCTGCTGTTTGAAAATGATCAATCTCCTATGCCCTTTTCAGCTCCTCACCAGTATTAATCATTCCATCATGATTTAAGCTATGTTTTTAAAATCCCTGCCTACTTTGCCCCATGAAATACCCTGTATCTCTTATTTAATTCCCCATATTCAAACTGCCCCTTCTGTTCCATACAACCCTTAAATTTATAAAAACATTTCCAATTATTATACCTAGCCTAAAATAACTTTACTCTTATATTTCATTGAATATTTTTCCCAGAGAGAGCCCTTTCCTAACCTTATAGGGCTAGCTACAAGGCTAAGCGTGGTTTGAGGTTACCCTGATTTGCCTTCTTTCAGCCTAAGGTTCAAATTAAGTGATAACATTTATGGCGACTCCACTGGGGAACTATTTAGCATAAAGGACTAATCACCCCAGTAATATCTTCCATATGAATTCTTGGACTCTAGATGATGAGATTCAGAGTTTGCTAGGCTGAAATAAAACATTGTAAAGTAGAAATTCAACCAGACTGGCTTCAAGGAGATACACAAGGGCCAATCCAGATCCAAATCCTCCCCTTATGTTTGAAAATCCAAATCTCATTCCGAGGATAATCAGAAGACAAGAAGGATCACTAAGTCCTAGACCTATTTCCAGATCCTATACTTAGCCCGGTGAGTGGTTGCTTATAGAAGACCTTTCTTTTGATGAATGTTTTGAGCTTTCTTTGTTCAGAAATAAATTTGAGACTTCACTTGATGACACAGTTTTAGATCCATAATTTCTTGTAGATATTGAAGTTCAAAGGGCAAACAGATCAAGTGATGATTATATTTTGAATTCCCCTCAGACATCTATCACTGTAACCAATATCCCTGAGCCTTCAGAGTACTCAGAAAAAACAGTTCCTCCCCTTAAATCATTAGCATTTCCATCAGTTTCAGAAGTCAATTCTTAGCTTTCGACTCCTCCATCAACACCTCCCTTGAATCCTAGTAGCATAAACGCTGTTGTAAATCCACCTTGAGTCATGGCTGCCTAGTATGCACCCTTGGTTTTACCTCAGAACCTGAATGATATGCTTGTTGATTACCAAAGTAAAATACCTATCTTTGATGCCACTCAGATCACTACAGCCCAACAACATGTTGATAAGATGAATGAATTCTTTGACCTTCATGAGGTAGAGGCAAAGAATGTAACCACAAGATTGTTTGTACAAAGCTTTGGAGGTGAAGTTAGAAAATGGTTTAGAGCCTTACCAGTAGGCTCTATCCACACTTTTCAAGAGTTACATAGACAATTCTTAGACCGGTGGGAGGTAAAGAAAAACCCACTTCAAATCTTGTCTGAATATGAAAATATTAAAATAAATGTGGGTGAAATTGTACACGATTATTGTGTAAGATTTAATGCTGTATATAATGCTATTCCAGTAAATCTAAAACCCCCTATGGGATTATCTTTGCTCAAGTTTCCAGATGGATTTGATGCTAATATGGCATATCATCTACGAGAAAGAGATCCTACCACACTTGAAGACATGCAGAAGATAGCTGTGAGCGTTGAAGAAAATTTGCTGGCCAGAAGAGCTCATGCAAAAGCCAAAAAATGGGTGACTGTAAAGGAAGAAGCTTCTCCTTCAGATAGTAAAATGGACACTTTGATTCGGACAGTGGAGAAAATGGTTGATCGACTGACTATTTCAGATAGACCTGAGGCACAAATCAGGAATCCAAACTTCAGAGGACAACAGTAGCCACAATTCCGAATTTAGCAGAGGGAACACAGAACGCAGGACTAAGAAATGCCACAACAGTAGATCAGAACTCCATTGCAACAAAATTATGTTCAAGGAATGGAAACAGATGATGATGACAACCCAGTCGTTGAAGCCAACCATTTCTTCACTGCTGATGGTGCGCCCATATTTCTCACAGAAGATGAGGAATATACAGCGACTGCAGAAATTTGAAAGGATGAATATTTCATATTGGCCAATGATATAGTGTTAGAAGAAGAGTCTGGTGATTATCAAAGAGGATACATGAATTCTTTTTCAGCGCAAAAAAAAAAGTATTTTTTGAGGAACAAAGATGTGCCGATCAATCCTATTCAGAAGAGAAAAGAGATGCAATTGAAAAACGACTCCTCAAATACTCAAAGAAAAGGAAAAGAGCCTGCTGATCCTTCTCCCAGAAAGGCATCCTCAGTGATTAACACTGCAAATGAGAAGAGCCAGCATAGCATAGCCAAGGAGCAAATGGAGAAGAAAGATCCTCCCTTCAAAGAGGTAGAAAAAGTCCCATCTTTTAATTTTGGAAAATGAAATTTCTAAACTGAAGGTGTCCATGCCCTTGACTGAGTTGGTGAAAAATAGCACTTATAAACATCAGGTGTCTAGAATTTTGCAAATAGACTCTGTATCAGATATGGTAAATGTTGAAGATGATTATCCCGAACTCATTTTTGGTCCAGCCATAGAAGGTTAGTCTGAAGAAAGTGAAGTCCCTCCCTTCTACCTGAGTCTTAGATTGCATGAGTTCATTTTACATAATGCTATGTTGGACTCCGGAGCCTTGCATAACTTGATGCATAAAGCCATTACGGAGAAGTTGGGACTTGATATTACCCGCAAATACCACGATTTGTATTCATTTGACTCTGGTAGGGTCCATTGTATTGGTCTTATCAAAGATTTGGTAGTATATTTAGACCAAATCCAAGCCAAAAATGTTTTGATGGATGTAGTTGTTGCCGACGTTCCACCACTTTTTGGAATGCTTTTGTCTAGGTCATGGGGTGAAAAATTGAAAGGGACCATTCAGCTTGATTTCTCTTATTCCACCATTCCCATGTTCGGTCAGTTGAGAAAAATATATAGGGAGAATAAAATGAAATACATGATCACCAACAAAGAGAAGCCAGTTAATCATCCCATTAATGTATTCCACACAGATTTAGAGTCATTTGTATTATATTCAGATGGTGGTTTGAATGATGAAAATGTTTAGTTGGTAGAAGTAGATGAGATACTTGAAATTTCAGAAAATTTTAGGGAAGTCCTTAAAAAGGAAAAGGATAAAGCAGCAAACATTTCTGAGCTTCCTGCCTGCCAGCAAAAAAAGGATAGTGAACAACAGAAAGATGCAGAAATCAGTCCAGATAAAGTAGAGAAAGAAGAAAAATTTCAGCATCTAGCAGAAGAAGAAGAAGGCCTCTGGAGCATGGACTTTGACGGAGTTGTTGGTAAGGATGGTGCTGGTATAGGAATATGGATACGGAGCCCTGTTTTCCATCCTGAAAAATTTCCTAGTAATGTTAGAGTATGTGCTTACAAGTTGGCTTTTGACTGCTCTAACAATGAAGCGGAGTATGAATATTTGATTGCAGGTTTGAAAATTTTGAAGAAGCTAAATGCAAAGAGGATTTTTGTCTATGGATATTCCGAGTTGATAATCAAGCAGGTAAAAGGGGAGTATCAAGCAAAGCATCCGTGATTGAGGGCCTACAAAAATGTAGTGCTAGAAATCTTGAGGACGTTTTCTGAGTACACTTTGACAGTAGTACCCCGAATGCATAATCTTATTGAAGATTCCCTTGCCACTACTGCAAGCAATTTGAAGATCCCAATGAATTCCAGCAACAATTTTGAAATTTATGTCAAACATCGGCCTACTGTTCCGGATAATTTAAGGTATTGGCAAGTGTTTTGGGATGAAAATGAAATCAATGCTTTTTTGCAAAGTGAAGTAAAATTCAAGGATACTCCTATAGAAGGTGATTATGAGGTTGATGATCAAGAAATAAAAGCAAATCAAATGGACGTATTGCAACTGAAAGACAATGTAATTTCTAGTGGTCTCATACCTTTAGAGGAGATTTTTGATCAAGATGATGTTGCAAAGAAACCAAGCTTGGTGCCTACTGATAAAGGAGTTGAAGATGTGAAACTTGGAACAGTTGACAAACCTAAGCTTGTGAAGTTATCAAAGGCATTGTCCCCGGAGGTAAAGGAAAAATATGTTAAATTACTTTCTAAGTTTTCTGATGTGTTTGCATGGGATTATTCATATTTGAAAGTGTATGACAAAAATATAATTCAGCATACTATTCCCATCAAGCTGGATCAGAAGCCATTTAGACAGAAGCTGAGAAGGATCAACCCAAAGTTGCTTCCATCTATTGAAAAAAAGGTAAATAGATTGTATAAAGCTGGTATCATTGTCCCAATTAGATTTTCTGATTGGATTTCAAATTTGGTCCCGGTACGTAAAAAGACAGGAGAGATAAGGTTGTGCATAGATTTCCGGAACTTGAATAAAGCATCTTTAAAGGATAACTATCCACTTCTGAAGATGAACCACATTCTACAGAGAGTAGTTGGAGCATAAAGGATGTCACTACTCTATGGCTACTCATGCTATAATCAGATTTTGGTGCATGAGAAAGACCAAGACAAAACTGATTTCACAACACCCTGGGGAACTTTCTAGTATGCCAAAAATGCCATTTGGATTGAAGAACGTTGGAGCCACTTTCTAGCGAGCAATGGACATTGCTTTTGCCAATGAAAAGGATGTTTTTCTTATTTTTTATTTGGATGATCTGACAGTGTTTTCTGGTTCTGATGATCAACATTTGCACCACTTGAGGATTGTATTTCAACGATGCAGGAAGTTTGGGATTTCTCTTAATCCGAAGAAAAGTATGTTTGCTATGGATGAAGGCAAGATGCTGGGGCATATCATCTCTAAAGATGGTATCCGCATTGATCCTGAAATAGTGGAGGAAATTCAACACATAGACCTCCCACATAACAAAAAGGAGATTCAGGCATTCAATGGTAAGATGAACTTTTTGCGCAGATTTATACCCAATTTGGATGAACATTTAAGAGAAATGACTTACATGTTGAAGAAGGATAGCACTATAAAATGGAGTGAGGAGGCTATGAAGTCATTTAATATGGTAAATTTTTCTCTGTCCAATGCCCCAGTCTTGATTAGTCCTGATTACACTCAATATTTCATTATATTTTCATTTGCATCGAAGCATACTATGGCTGCGGTTTTGATGCAAAAGAGAGATTAGATAGAACAACCAATTTCCTTTTTCAGTAGGACTATTCGAGATGCTGCTTTGCAGTATAATATCATTGAGAAACAAGCATTGGCCCTTATAAAAGCATTGAAGGATTTCAGAGTATACATTCTGCATTCACATACTATAGCATATGTTCCTAATGCAGCAGTGAAAGATGTCTTGATGCAAACTGATCCAGAGGGTCGAAGAGGTAAGTGGATAGCAGCAATGTTGGAATACAATTTGGAGATCAAACCCACAAAGTTGATCAAAGGAAAAGGCTTGGCAAAGCTAATGGCCCAATCAAACCTGCGTGCTTTGGATATAAATCTTATAGCAGCAATGTCAGAATATTAGGATGAAGGTTTGCTTGTTCCGATTTTAGACATTTTTCTACAATCCCCATGGTATTCAGACATAGTCTATGTTCTTCAGCACCTTTCACCACCTCTAGGGATGTCTAGAAGAAAAGGTAGATCACTGAAACTTATGTATGCTAAATTCTGTATTTTAAACAGTGCTCTTTATTGGAAAGATCCAAGAGGTATTCTGCTTAATTTTTTGGTTGAAGATGAGGCTCAGCAGGTGATGCATGACTTTCACAAAGGTGATTGTGGTGGTCATTTGTTTTGGAAAACTACAGCTAACAAAGTGTTGAGAGAAGATATTATTGGCCCACTTTATTTTCAGATCTGTACAAAAGAGTGATGAGCTGCCATGAGTGTCAAGTTTTCCAAGGAAAAAGGAAATTGCTTCCTCTTTCTTTGAAACCAGTTTTAGTAAATTCTCCTTTCCAGCAGTGGGGACTTGATTTCATAGGGGAAATCCATCTCGCATCATTAGCACAACACCGATGGATCTTGACAGGTACCGATTACTTCACCAAATGGATCGAGGTCATTCCAGCATGGCAAGCCATTGATACGGTAATCATTCAATTTTTAGAGTTGAATATCTTGTCTCGTTTCGGCTGCTCTCACAAAATCATAACAAATAATGCAGCAGCATTTAGATCTAATAAGATGGTGGAATTCTGCGACAAATAAAATATTGTGTTGGGCCATTCGACAACATACTACCTGTAAGGCAACAGCCTGGTAAAATCATCGAATAAATCTCTGATAAACATAATCAAGAAAATGCTAGAAACAAATAAGAGGAATTGGCATTGAAAGCTCATCAATGCGTCGTGGGCAGATAGAGTCAGCAGCAAGAAATCCTTAGGTATGTCACCATTTGAGTTGTTTTATGGTACTGATGCTGTTTTTCCCACGTCACTTACAGTTCCGGTCATGAGATTATTGCAAGAGGCTGGCAACGAAGAATATGATAATCAACGAAGGATCAAACAAATGATCCACCTTCAACAAACAAGGGAGGAAGTGTCCCAGAACATTATTCAGTTGTAGGAGAAGATAAAGAAAATCTGTGCCCGTAAGACCAAAGCAAAAAAGTTTCAGTTGGATGATGTGGTGTTGAGATGGGATGCACGAAATGAGGACAAAGGGAAGCATGGTAAGTTCGACAACTTGTGGAAAGGACCATACAAGATATCAGCATATAGGGGACATAATGCTTTCTTGCTCTCAAAGATGGATGGCCAAGATTTCCCTGGAGGACCAGTGAATGGTAGGCTTTTCAAGCACTAACACTGTTGAAGATAATGGATAAAAAACTATGTCACAATCATTGTATATACCATGTTATTTTTGGTCAAATTTGAAGTACACAATCATTGAAGTTTGGGGCCCGAGGTGAAGGCTATAAAACTTGAATGATATGTGTAAAGATGGTTTTAATTTAGTTTTCGGTCAGAGTTAGAGTCAGATTCAATCTGCATTATGTCAGTTTTCAGTATTTTGATCATATTGCCCAATGGATAAGGCTACTTGGTCTATGGTGTTCTTGGCACCTCCAAGGAGCTACCATCCCCATTGTAGCCAATGTTAGTGTCAGTCTGGTCATACTTCCATTAGTGATCAAACTTACTCTTTTGCATTTTCATATTAGGAGTCCCATACCATAAATTTTCATCATTCCATTAGGACATGGATTCATTGATGGTAGTGGTCTTTCATCAGTTTTCACTCATGTAAAACTTGCTGATTTTCCTCTCTATGGTTTTAGTCACAATTCACTTTCATTCCCAATTCATACTATTAGGTCATAGGATTGGTCTCATTAGGTCCTAGGGTCTCATCATAGCCAAATTAATGAGTCAAAGTGTCAATAAATGTCAGCAAGATCATGAGGAGGACAAATAAACTCAGAGACATAGTATCTAGAGAGATCAAGAATTGTTCTATTGAGCTTGATGTAACTTTCACCTCAAAACCATGTTTTGAGGTGAAAACATGGTACTTTTCTTTTACTATCATCTTTTATGTAATTTTATGTCTTCATATGTAATAAGTTCCACTTTAGAAGCTGTTATCTCCATAGAACCACCACCCTGCCTTTTATAGGTGTTTTCCACAGTATTTTTAGTGAAAAATCATGTTCTAAGTATGTCCATCAGACAGAGCCTAGAAAGACCTTTCCAACGGTCTATTATACTCTCAAAACTGACCTTTCTGGATTGGAAAATATGCCCAAGTGAACAAAAGTCTCCAAAAGGCTAACCTCACCCCTTTTCTCATTTGTCCCTTAGACTTTGTAACTTTACCTTTTCATATAATTTCAAAGTATTTTATTCTAAATCTCTTTTCTGATCTGATCGCAACACTCTCCCTCTGATCCGATTGCAGCATCCAATCACATGGTCTCGATTTACCCCTTTCTATTGAGAAACTTCGATGCGATTGACCCCGCCCGATCACATCTAGACCATTGATCTTATTAACGATCCGACAGCCCACATTGAATCACATCGCCCGATTGCATCGTAGCTCCGCAGCATCCCCGCGCCCTTGCTTCTTCCGATTGACTCCCGCCGACTACATCTCCACCATTGATCCGCTCTTTGGATCAAACGACTCACAAGCCATCGCACCATCGCAATCAGCATTTCCTGCAGCATTTCTCCCACTCCACTTCCCCGCCGATTTGCGATTGCAATTTCCTCCCGATCCCACCATAAGGCCTTTCCGCCCTGCTCCAAACAAAAGTGTTTTTCATTTGTAAAATCCATAATTTGATTTAAAAAATATTTCTTAAGTCCCTCATCGCATCGGCCCATCACAAAGTTTTATGTTATACTCCCTTTCTTCCGTTTTGCCAATGAGATTGAGTATTCTTGACACTCCCAATCACTCCATCGCAATCGCATTCCCTTCGATATGTGTTAAACCTACTCCCCTTCCCGATTGCGATTGTGATTTCGCTTTGGGTCCCACTTAAAGCCCTTTGCTCTTTTCAATGAAAAATCATTTTTTCCTCTGTAAAAGCGCAAAATTCCTTTCAATTTGTTTTAAAGGGATTTTTGATTTACACCATCGAGCATCCCTTATCGTAGCCTCTCTATTATATTACTCCATTGCACCCACTTCCATCGCATCGCAAGTTTTTACGACATGATCCCACTTCCCTTATGTTCCGATTTGCAATTGCGATTTCCCTTTTCCCCCTATATAATATCTCATCGGAACTTTCCAATCACATTCCCTCCCCTATGTGATACACCCCTTCCCCTCTTCTGATTGTGATTTGCGATCGCATCTTGGGCCCACTATCCTTTCCTTTTCTTTGGGACTTTTCTTCAGTAAATGGAAAAAAATTTCAGTTCTATTGTTTCCAAAGGGCATTTCTCAGCATAAAGGGATTTTCAAACAAAAGAAAAAGAAACAGTCAAGGCCGAGAACTAATTATGAACCAGAGACATCTAAAATAGTGATGAAAAAGGGATTTGTTCTTCAGATTTCCTATTTTCATTCTTTGGATGTAACAACAACTCCTAAGATGGTCAACATGTATTGTTTCTCCTTCTTTTCAGGGGAAGATTGTTGGTATCTTTTCTATGTTCAGATTTTGGTTCCTGAGCTGGGGAAAAAGGTCCTTCTTCTGTGGATCTACTCCCCTCAATTTTTGTATATTTAATGTAATTCTTCATCATTCGAAAGGGGAATAAGGTGTGGAATAAGCTGGGAATAATTGAGGACGCTTTGTGCCCCATTTGTAATAGTTTGGCAGGGAATTAATAAAGATATGCAGCTCTGATTTGTGGGATCCCTATGGTATGGATTTGAGCATTGTTATTTCCTTTGTGTTCATCTATTAATTGTTATGTTTGTCATTCATTTCATTCACATTTCTGGTTGAATTCTTTCAAGATAGAAAGGTAGAATCCATTGCATAATGGTCTGCCTTGGGAGATTATTCAACACTCTATGTTTTCTGTTGTTTGAAAAGGATCCATCTCCTATGCCCTTTTCATCTCCTCACCAGTCTTAATTATTCCATCATTATTTAAGCTAACTTGTTAAAATCCCTGCCTACTTTGCCCCATGAAATATCCTGTATCTCTGATTTAATTCCCCAGATTCAAACTACCCCTTCTGTTCCATACAACCCTTAAATTTATAAAAACATTTCCAATTATTATACCTAGCCTAAAATCAGTTTACTCTTATATTTCATTGAATATTTTTCCTGGAGAGAGCCCTCTCCTGACCTTGTATGGATAGCTACAAGGCTGAGCGTGGTTTGAGGTTACCCTGATTTTCCTTCTTTTAGCCTAAGGTTCAAATTAGGTGATAACATGATCGAAACATAGCCTCTTTGGAAAACCTAAATAATGGTACGTCAAAGAGAGACCTCAAAACAGTGTTTTAGTGATATCAAACAAGCAGGGCTTACCATAAAAAATCTAAGATATCTACCGTATTAAACCATTCATGAGATACAAAATATTGGGTGGGTCTAGAGAATAATTAAGGGTTCTCTAAACTGACCTAGCAGAGGAAAACATAAAGGCAATGAAGAACAAACAGAGCTAAGGTGCCTTTGAAGAACATTTCTTAGTCTAAATACTTTGTCCTACTGCAACATAGAAAGATGAAACAACATGATACATAAGAAAAAATGAATTGAATAGAAGCACATCACCATTAACCAAGCTCAGGGATCTTGCAATCAAGCCTTCTCCATCGACAAGAAAAACAAGCCATTCACAAGCTACACAACACCAATTTCCTTTTCAAGCTCCAAAAAAACCATATATTGCTCTCAAGAGTCATCAAATTCCAAAATTTTACAATGAAGCCCTCATGCTCTATTTATCTAGCAAAGGAGGGAAAAAACCCTGACTAGGGTTTGAAAATGTCAAAACAAGTCATAAATGTCATTTATGCCTAAGAGACCATGCAAGGCCCAAGGCACAAAATATATTATGAAATAAATGCCAAAATAACTCCTAGCACATAATTTTGGAGTAATTTGCCTCAAAAAACATCAAAATATCAATTTTCAATTAATGAGTGTGTTTAGTTGACTTTTGGCCAAAAACACACAGTGAGGTCTAAAAGCATAGCACCTTCACAGGCAGAAAATGGGTCCACTTTCAGCCAAGTTTTGGTGACCTTCCCGATGTCGGAGTTTTCTCCATGATGGCCCATTGGAAAGCCTACTAAGTATACTTTCCAAATATACCTTTTTTTATTATTGAGCTTCAGTAACCTATCTAGAAATCCAAATTCCCAAAACTGCTATAAGCACAACACCAACACAGGCAGAAAATGGGTCCACTTGCAACCAAGTTTTGGTGACCATGCTAATGTTAGAATTTGCTCCATGATGGCCCATTGGAAATATTGCTGAGTCTAATTTCCAAATATGCCTTTTTTTGCTTCATTTATCTTCATTTACCTATCCAAAGACAAAATTCCCAAAACTGCTCTAGGCGCAGCGCCAACACAAGAAGAAAATGAGTCCACTTGCAGCCAAGTTTTGGTGACCTTCCCGATGTCAAAATTTGCTCCGTGATGGCCCGTTGGAAATATTTCTAAGTCTAATTTCCAAATATACCTTGGTTTCTTGATTGAGCTTCATTTACCTATCCAAAAGGAATAATTCCCAAAAAATCTCTAAGCGCAGCGCCAAGCCTGAAAATGAGGCAGAAAGGTGGAAAATGAGGTGTTTTTTTGGCCTTTTGAGGGGTCAAAAATGCTCCAAATTCTCTAAAATTTGGTGAGAATACTGTAATAGACATGAGTATTCCAAAAATTCAAAGTTATCCCTCTAAGGATGTCTGAGGAAAAGTGTAGCACCAGGGGTGTTGCGCTTATAGGCCTCAAAATTTGCAAAAAACCAAAAATTGTGAAAATTCTCCCAAAATTTGTGGACACCTTCCTCATGGGGTTTGAGATAGCTATATAGAATATTGAGCCAAGATTAAAAGTTTTACTTGGTCTTTTGCCTCTTTGAGTGCCTGTATTTTGGCAAGGGTTCTCTTGATTTTAGCCTTTGCAATTTTATTTTGCAATGCATAGTGCTTGGTTATCTTATTTTGGAGGTTAATGTCCCTATTTGCCTTTGTATTTTCTTTTACCCTTGCCTTTATCTTTTCTTTTGTCCTTTGGACTAATAGGGGTAGAAGTCATGGCCTCTTTCCTTTTAGAGGCAGCAAACACAAGTCTTTCTCCTCTATGGTATGCTAAGGGAAAAGGTTCCATTTTGTTTATTTTGGTGTCCTCCTCTTGGTTGTCATCATTTGTATCTATGCCTTCTTTTTCATCACCTGGACTGCTGCTTACCTCTTTACCTTCATCATTAGCCTCACTGCTGGATTCTTCACTGATTTGTGCACTCTCATCTTATTTTTCATTGTAGTTGCCTTCATCATTGTTGTGACTTTCATTTTGGCTGCTAGCCTTTTGATTTTCTCTGCTGTCTTCATG
This sequence comes from Pinus albicaulis, assembly GCA_034641835.2. NCBI lineage: Eukaryota > Viridiplantae > Streptophyta > Pinopsida > Pinales > Pinaceae > Pinus > Pinus albicaulis. The sequence goes on from CM076579.1 coordinate 637,379,179, forward strand.
ACTGTCATGTCTGTTGTCATGACAGTCATGACTATCTTCCTTAATTTCCATGTTTCCTTCAGCCTCTTCTTCATTTTCTGCATAGTCATCATCTTCATTTGGGTTTCCCTCTTCATCTTTTCCCTCTTCTCTGTTTTGAATAAGAGCCTCACTATTTTGAATATCTCTAGGGCTCTTCATTTCACTGTTGTCCATAGGATTATCTTCTACTTTTGGGTTACTTGTCTCATCTATGCCCATGTCGTCCTCTTTCTCTTCATCTTCAATATTCTCAATGTGATTACTGCTTTCTTCATCACTTACCTCTTTTTCATCGTCATCCACATCCATGGCCTCTGCTTCATTATTGATTTCTTGTTCATCATTGCTTAATCCATTCCCATACCCTATATGACTGATAAATCCCTGTTTGTATATGATGGAATTTAAGACAGGGCTTTTGGCATGAGGTCTTAGGGTTTCTAGTCCTTAGGGTCTAGTTAACTTCCTTAATCATCAAATCATGAATTTTACTGGAGGAGAAGGAAAACATGCACCTACCAATTTTTTAATTTTTTGCAGGTCCTTGGATGTAGCTTGGAGGTTCTCCCTTGTGATTTTTGGAAAATTTTGAAGTGGAAGAGGGTTTTCTGGCCTAGGCGTAGCTCTTGCACGAGTTGTCGGGTGTCGGGTCTTCTAGGTGCAGCGTCAGGCAAGTTCTGAGCCAGTCGGGCTCTCTAAGCGCAACGCCGAGCAAGTTCTGGGCCAGTCAGGCTTCTAAGCGCAGCGCTGGGCAAGTTCTGGGCCAGTTGGGCCTCTCTCTGGCCAAAGTGTAGCACCTACCTTTGTATGCATAGCGCAATGTAATTTTACACAGGAAATTCCTCCCTAAGCATAGCGCCTGACCCTATACGCGTAATGCCTTCTCCAAGGGGAATTTGGAGGCTTTCTTGATGTCCAAATTGTGCCCATGATATTTTTTTGGAAATCGTATCCTGTCTAATTTCCAAATATACCATTTTTTCCCTAATTAGAGTTGATTTTCCTTGTCAAAAGTTGATATTCCCAAGACTGGTCAGAAAGTGTCGAGCGATGCTGCAGAAATGCAGAGTGCTGGTGTAGACAAGTTTTGGAGGCCTTCCTTAACTTCAAATTGAGCTCATGATAGCTCATTGTAAATATCTTCTAGTATATTTATCATTTGATGCATCACATAAGTCATTTGGACACTCCAAATATGAGAAAATCTTATTTCCCAAGGTCACTCTAGCAGTGCAGCAATTCTCGTGTGACACCTGTATTTTTGACATTGCTCCCAAACCATGATACTTGTGTAAAAACTGACAGAGGTTTTTCTTCTTGGACCTATGATGGAAAAAAACCTCTCACTTTTTTCAAATGCATCTCTGTTTGGTCAGAAACATAGTTTGAAGAAAAACTAGCCTTAGGTGTGGCAAATGATTTGTCCTTTGGAAATGATTCTTGGAAAATGATGGAGGCATGATGTTTATGAGTTGGTATGGCTTTATGCTTGCTGATATGATCTATCATGTGGATCCTTTTATCCTATTCCTCTTTTCCATAGCAAACGCTAGCTTAGTTGGAAGAGGAAATTAGGGTTTGGTGTAGGCAAAATAGGGGATTTAGGATTGCCTTGTAGAGGGGGGGAATGAAGGGGTTAAGGGTTGTCTAAAATCTTGGGGAAATTTTGGGGGGTAGGGATAGATGTTAGAGAGTAGGGGAAATTTTAATTTGAAGGATTGAGTGAGGGGAAGGGGTCCAAAAGGGAAAAACACAGGCCTAATCTTGAAAAAGTGTCAAATTGTAGCAATAGGCTAGGTTTTGTAGAAAAATGATAATTTTGAGGGATAGGAGTGATGGGAAGTGTTTATGAAGGTATATTAAGGATAGGAGGAGTTAAGGCAAAGGAAAAACATAGTGAAGAGGTTATAGGCAGGAAAATAAGATACAGATGAGTGGCCTAAGCCCATGAGGGGTCTCTTAGGAAAGACAGCTTAACCATGGAATGGAAAAATAGTAGAATAGTGAAAAATTTGGTTTGAGGATAATGAAGGCAGTGAGATTTCTAGAACTCACAATATTCATGAATTTTGTTTTTAGAAATATAGGATTAACATTTAGTCATCTATAAATGGAAAAAAATCATTGATGACTAACATCATTGATAAACACCAAAATTGTATATACATAATAAAAGTTCTGATCTATTCTCCTCTAGCCTAATTCTACATTCATTTTTCCATTAGCTTTTCTCATAGGCTTACAATTATTAAATAAAAATTTAGAATAAAAGTATATTTTTCTACAAGCATAAATCACTTATGATTTATTCCATAAATATCTCATGTTTTTAAGGTAAATTAGCTTTTGCATTGTGGATAAAATCTTTCCTATCCATATATTTCTCTAAAACTATTATATAATAGTTAAAATAACTAAGAATATTTACTATTAAAAAATTATAATTCCTTTACAATATTGAAACCCATTTTAGATATTTTTTTCAAAAATCTTGATGGCTTGGAAGCTCTAATACTCTTACATTAGACTCCCAAGGTAGAAAGAATCATGATCTCCTGGTTATGTGTCATTAATTCCTGAATCCTCCTTGATCCAAAAATTTGCACTATAACGAATTACCTGCTTCTTCATGTTGTTGCTCTATTTTTGTTATTTTTGTCTTCTTTAACCTTCTAGGTTCGCAAAATTTATGTTGTAGTTGTCCACTCTCTTTGCTAATGCACTATTGTATAGATTGTGCACTTTCTCATGTAATTTCATCATTAGAATTCTCATCTTGTCAATTTACATGTCCAGATTTTCCTCTTGCTGGTACATGTTACTATCACCACTCACTTGTAATTGAATCTCTGAATTTAAAATTTGTATGACCTCAATGGTAATTTCATTTTTTTCATAACTTTTCTTCTCACACTCTTCATCATCATGCATCTTTTCCAAGATGTTTATGACACTTGAATGTCTTCTCCCTTGTTGCTCCACAACTAATAGAATATTGTATTCTTAAAAATTATCAATCTTGACTTCATCTTCATACCGTTTTCAAAGAAAATTACTTGCTCTATATCTTCTTCTCGAAAAAGAAATTAAATTTCATTTTTATGAGAAAAACTTGTCCCATATTCCATCATCTTATCTTCTTTTGTTTGCATAAATTGTTCTTTTTCATAATCTCACTTTACATCTATGGTTGTAATATCACATTCTTTCAACCATCTTTCCAATAATTTGATTTCCTCCTCAAATTTCATAAACATTGATTCTGAACGTTGCTCCTGATAATCTACTTGATCCTTCTTTTGGCTATCTGCATAAGCCAACTTTCTTTTACTCATTGCACTAACATGGTCCTATTATTGTGCACCATCAATTACATGTATCCATTGTGTATAATTTCCACGATTACCTGCATGAAAAAATGTTGTCTTATCTTCTTTCATAATAGAAATTTTCTTTTGTTCTTCTCTTATGGCTTTGGAAAGGATATATCCATTTTTTATGGCACATTTAAACGAATGTCTAGTTTCATCAACACCTGCAACCATACACAAATAATTAGCTTTAAGGTCTTAAGACTCTATGGTCTCATTTGATGACTTAGTGATCAATTCCTCATACTACTTTGAACTTTCCACATAGTTAAGAAGATATTTTGTAGATATCTTCTCATAATCCTCGTCACTATCCTCACCAAGTAATGGTCCCTGCTCTGGTTCACAAATGCACACATTCATCTTGGCTTCCTTGAGTTCTTCACTCCTCTGCTGAATGCTCAATTTGTATTTCAAATTTACCTACAACCTGTGCCACTTCACCTTTTTCCATAGCACCCATCAACATCTCTTGTCTTCAACATCTTGTTTTAGCAAATCCATAAGCACATTCAACCATTCTTTCATCTCATTCATCTCTTTCTCAAATTCCTCATCCTTGATATTTTTCATGCAAACTTCTTTGGCATTTTTTTATATATGATTGTGACTTCTCATTGAACCCTTGACATGGCTATCAATAGTCATTGCAAATTCCTACTTTTGTGAACTCTCCTTGTCCACTTGTGAGCTACAATCAAGCCAACACCTCACCACATTATCTCCTCTAAACTTGGGCAATGGCTCACTTCACTTGAGCCTTCTTTTTGAGCACTCCTTTCTCTCTTGGTTGTTAAATATACCTTACTGACTTACTGAGAACTTATGATTTTCCTCTTCCTCTTTAGCAATTGATCTTGTTGTTGGGTTCTATCATAATTCCTTCTCTTGAGAGCTATGCATGCTCCCTCTTCCTCTGTCACAACTACACTTGCTGTAATGGATACTGTCTACACATCAATTAATTTTCAAACAAAACACAAGACGAATAACATGTTAGATCTCAAAAAATATGATCTTTCATCCTTTCTATAAGCTTCTATGTTCTATATTCCTACAAAAAAATAAAACCTTCTCACTCATATCTGTATTTCCTAAAGAGCATATCCTTGAGCTAATACCACTTGATGCAAGAAATTTTGACTTTTCTTGCAACTCAACTCTACTCTAAGAGAAAATAGAACTTCACTATTTCTCTTACAACCATTCACACATATTTTCCAGGACTCTTGTACGATAATAAGTAATCATTCACATCTATTTATCTATGTGTTCATGCATAAACAATAAAATAAAAGCACACCAATTAATGAATTCTTCTTCTCACTATAAACACCAGAACTACATATACATGATAAAAATCATGATCTATTCTCCTCTAGCCTAATTCTATATTCATTTTGCTATTAGATTTTCCCTAGGCTTAGAATGATTAAATACAAAGTTATAATAAAAGTATATTTTTCTACATTCATTAATCACTCTGGATTTATTCCCTAATTTTCTCATGATTCATTCCATAAATATATCGTGATTTATTCCATAAATCTCTCATGCTTTTTAAGATAAATTAACTTTTTCCTTATGAACAAAATCTTTGCTATCCATAGATTATTCTAAAACTACTCTATAATAATTAAAAAAAACTAAAAATATTTACTATTAAAGAATTATAATTCCTTTACAATATTGAAACCCATTTTAGAGCTTTTCTTCAAAAATATTGATGACTTGAAAAATCTCATGCTCCATCATCACAAAATTAGTTAAATAATATTTTTCAAGCTTGATGAGGGAAGCGTTGGCTATTCGCATAAAGAATATCAAATTTATTCACAACTCCCATTAGATATACTGCTGTTTTATTAAAAAAAATTGGGGAGCACGACTTCCAAAGTTTGTGAGTAAAGATTAAACCACCATCATAAGCACAACATCAAAAGAAATTATAAGGAAGTTGACAAAAGTCCATAAGAATTCCTCAATTATACATTTGATATTTTAATTTTAAACTCTGTCATTTACATGTCTTAACACAAATACATGTCTTAACACAAATGTAGCTACACAAATTATATAAAAGCGAGTCTTCATTTGCTATCAATGAGAAAACTATGGCTCGTCATGATGTGACATGGGATAAGAATATTTATATGTATAAGGGAGACTAGAAGAATGGGTGCCAACGAAAGTACTAATAAACTCTGCAAGCGTGAGGGTGTTCATAATTTCTTGGAAAATATGGGCATAAGACTAGATTAGAGTAATTCAAATCTTCACTATGCAGCAAGGTATTAAGATGAAACCCTTGATTCTTATATGGGAAACTTATTTTGGATGTGATTGGAGGGGAATGCCACTAGTTCACTAGAAGTAACGAACTCGATGCAACACAATATCAATTTATACCATTGCTAAAAGAATTCGACATCAAATGGATGATATGAGTGGGGAGATTTAGCAGGTGTCGAGGCAGGTCCACTATATTATTGGAGGCCTTCTAATTACTATTACAAAAAAATGGTTCTTTGGGTAAGACGCTTCCAAAATTAAGAGAGCGTGATTCTGAAATTTCTATATTGAATGAGAAGACTTGAACATCTAAGATTATTGTTGTATGATTTATGGATAGTAGTGTTTTCGAATGATGAGATTAGTTCGAGACAGGTTCATGCAAAGTAGAATGCATACAACGATATTGAAATTCATCTAATAACTATTTTAGGGTTTCTAATTAATACATTGTTGATTATTTGGAATTGTAAAGTGCTTAGCGTAAAGTGCTTAGAGGATACAGAGGAGGAGGCCCCTGGAATCATCAAACCAACTATTGTTAGGTCGATGGTCGATATGCATTCTGGGGGGTCGCCCGCTTTTTCCATAAACCACTACGACGACCCCCGGAAATGGTATCTGGTTTACAAAATTGGTTTGCTGACGTTGGAAAATGACAAAGGACGAGACTCATGCACCACAGAACTGCCATGGAATCCATTACAACATTCACCTTACCTCCGACGTGTGCACAACGATAACCTAATCCCCATACAACCTTTTTTTCATCCTAAAATGTTGGTTTATTTACATTTCTTTGGAAAAGATGAAAAAGCCTCACATATTTTATAAGAAGGCGCAATTTAGTTATGTAATAAGGTTTTATATATATATATATATATATATAATATTAAGATTTTTTATTTTTGTAATTATGTAATAAAGCAAAGGGTAGTTTCATAACTGTTTTAAATAATCAGTTTTAAAACTGATTTGAGAGTTAAACTTGGAAGTGAAAATAAAAATATGGAGGAAATAACTTGTAAGGGCTCGGAGTTTGGGATTTTTAGAAAGGAATGCAATGATGAATTCTCTCAAAGATATGATTAATAAATTGCAGTTTGATTTTAGGTTTATGTAAACTATAATATTGATTTTCTTGTCTATGTGTTAATAATTTCAATTATGTTATTATTCCCTTTGATAAGTGTATGATGCAACTGGGTTTTATGTTCTAGACTTTCAATTTACCAATTAGTGCTCAAGTTTTTTATTCAAAACCCTTACTAGGCACCCCACATCCAAGAATTCATCTGGACTCTCTTTCTCTTTTCACCATTTATTTTGAAGAATTAAAGCTTAGATTCTTAATTGCTTGAGCTACAAAATTATTACCCTCTTCATCTTTCTTCCAGTCCATTTTTTCTGTAATTTTCATTGAAATTTCCACATTCATATTCGAAAATAGGGTTTTTTGAATTAGAGCAGTCATTACAACTCTCATGGTCTTTCCCTCTCCAAACATTTATTTAAAAGTTTTCATTATTTTTTGATAGATTTTTTGGGCATTGGTTCCCTTGCATCTAAGAACTGTCTCGAGGGTTACAACATCAATTGGCGCTGTTCCTGGGGAACGAAGAAACAAAGATATATTTCCCTGGGTAGAAATCTATTTCTTGAAGGAGAACAAGCTTTAGATACTAAGTACTAGATGTGAATCATTGATCTGGTGTCTCCACTCGAAAATATTTTACTCAAGAGCAAATTTTACTAAGAGAAAATTAAGAAGCAACATGGAAAGACCAGGTATTAGATGTTGAGATTTTTCAAGGAATTATTATTCTTTGTTATAATTTTTGTTATCTATTTTCCCTTATGAGTCAAGAGGATCATCTCTTGTCTTGTATATTCTGACGAGTTCAAATCCTCAACTATGCATTTTTCCTTGAAACAAGAGGATTCATCTTCTTCCTGTATTGTAAATCTTGATTCCATTCCTTCCTCAAAATCAAAAGTTCCAGATCATGTTTACATTACAATCCCTCATGAAAATAACCAGTCTTGTCAACTTGAACATAAAGAGACTGACTCATCTCCTTTGACAATCACTATCCTACCTTGTAAACATCTCACTGACATTCAACCCAAAATTAGGGAAACATTTGGTAAAATCAACATTTTACTTCATTCTGATCTATCTTTTTATCTCAGGGAAAGGAGACCTCAAAAAATAGAGAAAATGTTTATTTATGCCCAAGAGATTGAGGAGAACCTCTAGGCCCGTGGGAAGCTGCCATGCCAGAATTTTCATGTAAATATGGAAAAAACTTAGCAGGAGAAGAAATCTCAACAAAAACCATCATATTTGAGTTTGTGTTTGAAAATGAATATGCATCGTCTTCAAACTTTACTTATTCATCTAATCTCACAATTTTCAAAACATATTTTTCTAGGAAGTCAAAGAATTTTTTCCAGCAATATACACTTACATGTATAGTAGATGAATTTTCCTTTCATGAGATGATGAATGGTTTTTACATGGGGTTCCTTGAAGATGATGCTGCTGAAATTGGTGATGCATGGTCACATTATACAGAGACTTTTGCTAACAATGATGAAATTTCCTAGTTTCTAGAAAAATTTATTGCATTAGTGAATTGGCGAGGAAGAGAACGTGTTAGATTCTCCAAAATTTTCATTTTATATTAATTTGGCTTCAGCAGTGGTGTGTGAGAAATTGAACAAGGAGTTTTGTAGGCACATTTCTGAAGCATACACTTTTTTATCTGACTGTGCAAATAAACTAATAGTTATACAACCCAAAGAAAAAGAAGTTGTTGACCAAGTTGATTTATTCTTTCATGAATTCCAAGAACCCGTAGAAGATAACATGGATAAATTCATTAGAAACCAACACATATCATTTTGCAGATATGTTCCTAATTTTTTTTTGTAAGCTGCCTTTATGCATATTTTATTTCTTGTTTGGGATGGATTTCATTTTCAAAATTCAAGGGCACTGTAAGGGTGTTATAATTATAGGGAAACATAATTTTGAACTGGCTATGATTTTACCATTTAATATTGTGCATACTTTGCATTTCTGCAAATGATTCCCATATTAGAAATGAAAAGCAATGGGTAGGTACAAACCTGGCTAAAAGCATCATTATGCTTATCTCGAATTAAGAACTCCAAAGATTTAATAAAGAAGGAGAGTAGAGAAATATTCTATCCTAAGTATAAACTATCCAAAATTTTATACTAATTAAATCTTTTTTTTACCCCTTACTTCACAAAACGCTATTAATATAAAGTTTTGGACTTTATATTAATTTCTCCCCAAAATTCCATGAGTTTCTTTATATTTGTGAAAACCCAATTAATATAAATTTTGTACTTTATATTAATTTCTCCCAGCAAGCCTATACTACCTCTTCCCCCTGCAAAGTCAAACTATGGCTCACCCCGCACTAAGAATTAAACCCCCTTCATTTTATTTGCCAATAAATGAACGGTTAAAATGATGTTTCACACCCCCTAGCTCATCCGACATTTAACCAAGGGGGGGGTGCTAAATGGGAAGTTTATTATTACTGGGTTTTACCAGATGTCACTTTCACGTTCTATCGCACCCGCTGCTCCAAATACCACATACTACTTGCCCCCCATGCGAAAACCATTAACTGTTTTGGTTTTGAATCTTATAAATGTAGCAGGAATGAAATTCCTCAATACTATGAAATAAAAATAAAAATTATATGGATGGAAAGAGATGAAGTAAAATGAGATTCATCAGAAATGGAAGGCTAAGTGGGTGAATTGATTTTATAGCAGAGTTTGCAGACAAAGGTTCATGAAAATATATGAGGAAAAACAGGTAAATGAGTTTTCACAGAGAAGAAAGCTATTCTTGATTTACAGGGATAAAAATTCAAAATGAAATATTTTACTAACCATGGATTTACAAAACTACACTTGGTTTTGTAACAAGATGAGAAGAGAAAACAACCCATGGTTTCTTAAAAAAACAACACATGGTTTGGAAATTTATCCACAGGTTTTTACAGGGATAAAAGGAATTAACAAGTGGAATTACAGAAAAAAGATGAAAGGGAAAATTACACACAGATTTGAAATATAGGATGGTTTTTATGTTGAAATTTTTTATTATAAATTTCATTCATGAATTTAATCGAATATTTTGGAAAAGGATATTTACATTTTTTTCCAAAATATATTACGACAATAATTAAATGATGAAAAGCCAATAAACATTCATAAATAGAATACACTGAAATAGGGAGAAAACAAAGCATTTCTAACAACAAAGCCTTACCAATAGGCCTACTCAGCAACTGTTTCCTCCAAAACAGTGCCAGGATATCAATCCACTCTGTCAAGCCTATTGTCTGGTCTCTGTAAGAGTTTATTTTTCAAATTTTAGCTAATAATACAGTTTGTTGAGACAATATAAATTGTAATCAGTTTGTAATATTTCTCTATATATATTTCATCATTCGAATTATTATGTGTTGGTTAGGATTTGTAACCAAGAACCTCACCATTCAGTGTGATGCAGTTCACTAAGTTTAAGTGACTATTTGCATTAATAGAAGATCTGTTGTTTCAGGATTCATGTGCCATATCCATTGGTGAAGTTTTCTTCACTATATATGTGCTTTCCTTTGTTTACATCTTATTGTTTTCTTAATTCTGAATTGTCTAACATGGGTATTAGTGCAGAATTTTTTGTGATCATACACTCTGCCTTTAACTATTAGTAATTTACATGTTTTCTTCTGATATCCAGATTCGGGAATTCTTCATGGCTCCCTAGTTTCGATTGAACCTCTAGTCTTATATCCAAATTACGGAATTCTTAAATGCTCCTTATTTTCGATTGAGTCTCCCTTCTTCTTTTATTACATTTCATCCAATTCTAAAGGATCCAGTAGTAATGTCTACCTTGCCCTATTTCACTTAAACTTGATACTTATGCAAATTGATCACACAAGCCTCTTTGACTCCTTTGCCCAATGGCCTTCCTCTGCATTTCCAACCAAACCAATTCTAAAACCAACTATGTACTTATTAACTAGCTTAATATCTATTTCAAATAAAGCTAAATCATACAGAGAGATCCCTCTCTGAGTTTAGAAGGGCTAGATCCTAAATTCCAAAGTAGGTTTGTGGCTACCTCGGTGATTTATTTCTTTAGCTTTGAGAAATTACAAAGTGATAACATATTGGCGACTATAATGGGGACTTTCCTCAGTAAAACGTGCATCAAAGTTCAGATTTGATTGCTGATGGTGGAAAGTGACCAGACAAAAGAAGGCTAATTTATTCACCTGGCGAATCCATGATTCAAAGAACCCAATTTTCAGAGCATTCATGGCAACCTCACTACATGTTGACTAGATTTATTGTTGAAAAAAATGACAAGGTTTGTGGAAAAAAATTATTCTTATGAAGTTTTAGATGGAATTAGGAATCAGTTACTAGAACTTCAACTTGATCAAAGTTTTCTAATGGCTCTGTTTCGTATTTTCAAATCAGGGAAAATTTTTCCTGAAGCTAAAGCTTGAATTATTGAGTTAGTTGTTCAAAATTTCGAGAATTATATTGAGCTTTTGAATACTCAAATTCAGTCATACAGCTTCCAAGATCCTCAAGAATTTTTGGAAAATATTCCTTCCCCTAAGCAAGAGGAAATTGTACTACCTCTTGACTTACATAGTGAGGATGATGTGCTTTCAAGTGCCAAGCTAAAGATGTGGGTTCAAAGTTTAATATTTAAGACACAACTGCTCAACTAGTCATTAAAGGCCTATAAGCAAATATCATACATCATGCTTATATTGATCCTATAGCAGAGTATATGGAGGTTCTTCTTAGCTCAAATGCTCAAACATGTACTCTCTATAAAGGTTAAATACATCAGCAATTTCCATTTTATATTATAACTTTGGTTACGTGGACAAATAATCAAGTTATGCTCCTGATTTTGCTAACAAGCAGTCAAGTTGTCCATTTGTTTCTACAACTACTTGACTGGTTTCATTGGAATTTTTTTATTACCTGATTCAACATAAGTTTTTGTAGTTTGGGATAGGTAGCAATGTGCAAATAAATCTCACTATTTTGAGAAATTTTTCAAGAATTCTTTCCATTTTCAGATTCATATTACATTTCAGATTTCAATTCAGTATGTTTCATATTTAGTGTGCAGAAAGGTTTGATTTCAGTGTGCAGAAAGGTTTCATTTCAGTTTGAGATTTTCAGTCACACAGGTTTTATGAGAGAACATGTGCAGGCTTGGGATCGGCCCAATGGATCAGAAGACTAGTTGTCGATGTTCTTGACATATCACAAGGAGATGCCATCCCCAAATGAAGCCACTGTTAGGGTCCTATAATTATAGAAAATCATAATTTTGAATTGGCTATAATTTTACCATGTAATATTGTGCATACTTTTCATTTCTGCAAATTATTCCCATATTAGAAATGAAAAGCAATGGGTAGGTACAGACCTGGCTAAAAGCATCATTATGCTTATCTCGAATTAAGAACTCCAAAGATTTAATAAAGAAGGAGATCATATAAATATTATATCCTATGTATAAACTATCCAAAAGTTTATACTAATTAAATCCCTTTTTTAACCCCTACTTCACAAAAACCTATTAATATAAAGTTTTGGACTTTATATTAATTTCTCCCCAAAATTCCATGACTTTCTTTATATTTGCAAAAACCCGATTAATATAAATTTTGTACTTTATATTAATTTCTCCCCGTAAGCCTATACTACCTCTTCCCCTGCAAAGTCAACCTATGGCCCACCCCGCACTAAGAATTAAACCCCCTTCATTTTATTTGCCTCGATATTCGTAGAAATAAATGAACGGTTAAAATTATGTTTCTCACCCCGAGCTCATATGAAATTTAACCAAGGGGGTGCGAAATGGGTAGTTTATTATTACCGGGTTTTACCAGCTGTCACTTTCATGTGATATCTCACCCCCCTCCAAATACCACATACTTCTTGCCCCTCGTGGGAAAACCATTAACTGTTTTGGTTTTGAATCTTATAAATGTGGCAGGAATGAAATTTCTTAATACTATGAAATACAAATTATATGGATGGAAAGAGATGAAGTAAAATGAGATTCATAAGAAATGGAAGGCTAAGTGGGTGAATTTATTTTACACTTATAGGTGAAATAAAATTCACCGATGCAAGAAAATTTCAAGAGAAATTTATTCTACTAACCATGGATTTACAGAACTACACTTGGTTTTGTAAAAATATGAGAAGAGAAAACAACCCATGGTTTCTAAAAAAACAACACATGGTTTGGAAATTTATCCACATGTTTTTACAGGGATAAAAGGAATTAACAGGTGGAATTATAGAGAAAAGGTGAAAGGGAAAACTATACACAGATTTGAAATACAGGATGGTTTTTATGTTGAAATTTTCGATTATAAATTTCATTTATGAATTTAATAGAATATTTTGGAAAAGGATATTTATATTTTTCCAAAATATATTATGACAATAATAAATCGATGAAAAGCCAGTTAACAGTCATAAACAGAATACAGTGAAATAGGGAGACAACAAAGCATTTTTGATAGCAAAGCCTTACCAATAGGCCTACTCAGCAACTGTTTCCTCCAAAACAGTGCCAAGATATCAGTCCAGTCTGTCAAGCCTATTGTCTGGTCTCTCTTGGAGTCTATTTTTCAAATTTTAGCTAATAATACACTTTATGTTGAGACAGTGTAAATTGTAATCAGTTTGTAATATTTCTCTATATATACTTCATCATTCGAAGTATTATGTGTTGATTAGGATTTGTAACCAGGAACCTCACCATTCAGTGTGATGCAGTTCACTAAGTTTAAGTGACTATTTGCATTAATAAAAGATCAGTTGTTTCAGGATTCATGTGCCATATCCATTGGTGAAGTTTTCCTCACTGTATATGTTCTTTCCTTTGTTTCCATCTTATTTTTTTATTAATTCTGAATTGTCTAACAGGAGTATTACTGCAAAATTTTTTGAGATCATACACTCTGCCTTTAACTGTTAGTAATTTACATGAATTCTTTATTGTTCCCTAGTTTCGACTGAACCTCTTTCTTATATCCAGATTATGGAGTTCTTAAATTATTCCTAGTTTTGATTGAGTCTCCCTTCTTCTTTTATTACATTTCATCCAAATCTAAAGGATCTAGTAGTAATTTCTACCTTGCCCTGTTTCACTTAAACTTGATACTTCTGCAAATTTATCACCCAAGCCTCTTTGACTCCATTGCCCAATGGCCTTCCTCTGCGTTTCCAACCAAACCAATTCAAAAACAAACTCTATACTTATTAACTAGACTAATATCTATTTCAAATAAATCTAAATCATATAGAGAGAGCCCTCTCTGAGTTTAGGAGGGCTAGATCCTAAAATCCAAAGTAGGTTTGCGGCTATCTCGGTGATTTCTTTCTTTAGCCTTAAGAAATTACAGAGTGATAACAGACACAATGGAATAAGGTCGATCACTCAAATGTTGGAACGGTACCATTGTAAGGATAATTACAATTGATCTAAATCAACATTGTATATAAGTATGAATCATGTATATAAGTAAGCTCAACCAATGAGCATTGCATTTTCAGTTGTAGAAGGTTTTAGTTCAAAATTTCAGTTGGTCAATAAGGGAACAATTCTAGTTGAAATAGGTTTTGGAGAGATTTTATATTTTAGGGTTTCCATATTTTGAATCCATGCCCAAGTGTTGGGGTTCCCATGTTTTGCCCAGGTTGACAGGGACCAAAAGATGAGACAACATAGAACCACTTTCAGACCTTAGGATCTAGCCCTCCTAGGTCCAGAGAGGGATCTCTCTATTGGTAGTCAAAGGTTAATGTATTTGAAGCTCAAATGTTAAGGTTTTAGGCTAGTTATAGGCACATGGCTGTTTGATTGTTGGTGTTTGGCTGTTGGGAATCAGGAAAAGAAGGTCCAATATAAAACAAGGATGAGCAAAGAGGAAACTAGGAAAAGATAGATAACTCAGGGAAAATCAAGGCCATTGGGCAATGGAGTCAAGAAAGGGTTTACCTATGTTCAATGTGCAAGCTTTCAGTTGGGCTAGTCATCTAGAGCATTTGGATCTTTAAATATGGTTGATGGAATGGAACATTAAGGACTGAAAATGAAAGGAGGAAAGACAACCAAATTTCTGTCTATAGATCAAGTCAGAGGTCATTTAACTCCAGACCTGCTTGGACATACTCAGAGGCAGCTCGCAGAGAGGGACAAAGGGACTACTTGTAGATCAGACCAGAGGTCATTTAACTCCAGGTCTGCTTTAGCAACTCTAAGGGAAAACAAGGATAAGTTTGACAGAAGGGATCTTAGAAAGGTTTAATAAGATGGAAAGATCCTAGTGAGGTAGAGATAGGGTCCTGGACCTCCCAATGTTCTTCAACTCATCTAACTAAATCCTAACAAGAACATCCAAACATAAATTCCATAAATCCAGACATCAGAGAGCAGGCAATGGCATCCACTACACTGTTTAGATAAATCGAAATCAATATTCAAACACACATATAAGCAGAAAACATAAAGGCTAGGGGAGCAGCAGCATAAGGTACCTATCAAGGGTAAGTCTTATGCCAAACTTCTGATGCAAGCCTAAAGAAACATAATGAAATGAAAGCAATTCAATCACAAATACAGAGAAAGGAAAACATCACCAGCTGCTTTAGATCAGGATCCAAAGAAACATGCTTGTCATATTAAAAACAACACCAATCAGGTACATCATTGCCCACAGCTTGAACATTCAGCCTGAATACATCAAATCTCAGTCTATCTTACAATATTACACAGAGAACTTGTCTCAAAAGGAGAGAGCTTGCAGTTTACTGATATCCAATCAACAACCAACCAACATTACAATGTTTCTTTCTGTGCTTTATAGTAGGAGAGACACAGAAGATCGACTGAGGGGGTAGGTGAACACTAAATGTAACATTAAACCCAAAATGAATGCAGGGCCAAAACCCATTCTGTTTGACTACTGAGTATTTGATTTTATGTCACCTCTTTATGCAGTACTGATCTTCTCTGGATATGATTCGGACATTTTGGCTGCGGTGCTGTACTTATGATTTAAACAAAAGTAACAAAAACTACTGAGAAATCTGTCATTTAAATGCTCCGATGGTTTTGAACTGCTGTCATGGTGGGATTTCCTTCAGGTACATTGCGCATATTCAAAACTGTATGGGTGCCCTGTACTTGAAGAAAAACATTCTGCTGATGAATAACCTTGATGTTACCTTATACTCGTGCTCAGGGCCTCTTGATTGATCTTCGGGATCTGCAAACTGATGCTCTGTCTTTTAAACTTGATGTTTCAAGGCTCCAGATCTTCTTTGGAGTGCCTTAATTTCTTTGCTTCATCCTGATCACTTTTCCGCTTCATTTCTGCCTCTGACAGGTTAGTTCGGGTTTTTAATGGTGCCGGAAAGTTTCTACAGAGTTTCAACCCTGTTCTCTTTAATGGACGTCCTGTCTTTACCTTCCCTGGCCATTTTTCTTTAAATGAACCTAGGTACAAGGCTTCTATGCATTTCTTGGCCACTACATAGAAAACTGGGCGATGATGGCGGTCATTAACTGCTGCAAATCCTGCAAAAATATGAAGGCTGTGACTGACGCAATGGACGGGGTGGTGGGTGATGTGGAGGATGATGAAGGTGTGCATTTAGTGACATGGCAGAAGAAATCGCAGAGGGAACGGTGAAAAATCGCTCTGGTAGGTGGTTGACGGTCCGCAGAGTGAAAAACGCATGAAGATCATTAAAACACGTGAGAATGGGACATTATAAGCGACGGAAGGGTCGAAGGGTACGAAGCATGCACGTGGAGTTACAACGTGGAGGATGGACTTAGTCATCGGAGGATGGACAGATCCGGACCGTTGATTTCGGAGGAAATCAACGGTGGGGGCAACGGACGGAGGACTAAGGGTACGGAGGAGGTGGTTTAACCCATGCACAGCTCGGTTGATGGGTGACCGTCAGATGGGGCGCACGAGATCCAACGACGCACGATGATTTCTATGCATGGTTTGGGCTGAACAATAACGCGCGGGAAGATAGTGGTTTTGCCACCGTACAGAAGACATGCGGCAGGCGCCCAGTGGAATCGCTGGGCGATGGACGAATACCGCCAATTCATGGAAGGTGGTGCGGAAAAACCAAGTGGTTTCAGGGATAATGCGCTGTGGGGTCCACTGGCGGAGGAAACGTGGACCATCGGATCAATATGTAAATGGACGGCAATGGCTTAGCCCATGGATCAATGGTGAGAACGCGAGCACTGGTGATTTAATTACCCTGTCCGATCGGCTGAGATCAATGGCTGAGGTTGCGACCGAAACGGTTTGAGATAGGCACCTTTAGTACTGGGTTTCGGTCATATCACTGGGTTCCATGAAAGTATAGGAGCGGGGCTAGCGGAAAAAGAGGCGGAGGCTCGTTGTATGCTTCGGAATGGGTTTTTAAGACCTTTTCAATGAAATTATGATTGAGGCCCATTTTTAAAGCGTTTTAAGGTTAGCCCAAGGCAATGATAGGAGGATGAAGGATGAATAAGCCAAACAAGGGGCGGAAATAGGATTTGAAGGGGATTTCTAGGATAGACAAGGGAAATATTTGGGGGGAAGAAAAGGGATTTTGACCGAGGGGAGAAGGGGAAACAACATGGTATTTGCAAGGGTACAAGGGGCAATGATGGGCCTTTTGAGGAAAGGGGCAGCAAATAGGATTTATACAAGGTAAAGCACTCAGAGACTTCAAGGAGAATGGGTTTTCAGGGGAAAGGCATTCCTTGAAGGCTCCACAACCATCCAGCCCCCAGCTTGCTTGTCAAGAATTTCATAGGGGGGCTAACAGTGGCTCCACATAGGGATGGCTTCTTCTTGAAGGAGTCAAGAATCCAGAAACGTTCTTTGGAGCAGGCCAGATGCCTGTTGCTTAGCACATCCCTTTTTCTTCAATTTTAGCTACCACAATATGGTAGAAACATCAGCAGAAATATTTCCCAACCAATATACCTACCCAGACTACAGTTCTAACATTTCCCTTTGGGTGCATTTGAGCTAGCAGACCGTTTACATTTTATTTTCAAAACAAATACAAACCTATTCTAAATCTACCCTTATTTCTCCATGAGACCAGATTAGATTGTTGGTCTCATATGCTTCTCTACCTAACCTAACATCTGCTGGGATTAGGTTGTTCAACAGATTTCTTCACCTACATTCTAAAACAGGAAATTGAAAGACAACCAAGCCAGGATTAAACTGTCTGACTTGCTGTGGAGTGAAACAAAACCTTGAAGGCTTGAAATTTGCAATTTAAACTATCCTTCTTTCTTTGTGACTCAGGCTTTGAGCGTATTAGAGTCACCTCTTCTCCTTTGATTTCAGCTCTGGTTTTAAGCATGTTAGAGCTGATTCTTCCTTTTCCTTTGCTGGTCTAGGTTTTGAGTGTATTAGGACCAACTATTCTGCTTCTTCTGGCTCAAATTTTGAGTTTATTAGAGGCAATATTTTGCACATCCGAGGTTCAGGTTTTGGGCATGTCTGAACCTCTTTCTTCCTTCTGTTTTTTGAAACATTTTCTCTGTTTTCTTTGAAAGTAAAACTGCAATGGTATGTACAATGGAAATGGAACTGGAAATGAAAATTAGCAGAAGTAGTGTTTGAGCATCCTGCCATTGACAGGACCCCCAAACAGCTCTGTACCATCAAGATCTTGTAAGAAAAATGCATTAGGACCCACAATGGCCTGGATAACAAATGGACCTTGCCACAAGCTGTCAAACTTGCCATGTTTGCCTTTGTCCTCCCTTCGTGAATCCCATTTCAAAACTTTGTCCCCAACCTTGAAATCTGAAGCTTTGGTTCTTTTGTCAAATAGCCTTTTGATGTTCTCCTGAATTCTGACAGCTCTGCTATAAACTTGCTCCCTTGTTTGCTGAAGATGGATTGTCTGATTTATTCTTCTTATCATGCTGTCTTCCTCTGATTGGATCTCCTGGACCAGTTTGATCACTAGAACTCCAAGGCTTGTAGGAAAAACTGCCTCAGTTCCATAAACTAGCTGGAATGGTGACATGCCTATAGATTTCTTTGTGGTGAGCCTGTCAGCCCACAAAGCATGTATCAACTTCTTATGCCATGACTTTTTATTCTCTTCCAGCAGCTTTTTAATGATTGTGACCAGGATTTTGTTAGATGATTCAGCTAGGCCATTACCCTGGGGGTAATAGGCAGTTGAATGTCCAAGTGCTATTCCGTACCTGTGACAGAAATCAACCATTCTTTTGGATCCGAAAGCAGCAGCATTGTCAGTGATTATTTTCCTTGGACAGCCAAACTGAGATAGGATGAAGTCTTCTAGGAACCTAATGATGACAGAATCAGTGGCATTCCTAGTGGGTATGGCTTCTATCCATTTGGTGAAGTAATCTGTAGCAGTTAGGATCCATTTGTGTTGCCCAGAAGAAGAAGGGTGAATTTCCCCAATAAAGTCCAGGCCCCATTGCATGAAGGGACCTTCTACGGTGATAGGTTGTAATGGGAGGGAAAGGAGCTTTTTTCTGCCCTCAAAGATTTGGCATTTATGACAGGCAGTTATCATTTTATGGACATCATCGAAGAGTGTAGGCCAATAGTAACCAGCCCTGATTATTTTATTTGCAGTGGCTTTCCAACTCAGGTGGCCTCCACACTCTCCAGCATGGAATTCTTGTTTAACATTTTCAGCTTCAGTTTCAGACACACATTTCAGCAATAGGCCATTTGGATTTTTCCAGTATAGATTCTCATTCAGAATGCAATAGTTTCTAGCTTTGAGTTTTATGAATCTGGCCTTGGTTTTGGACAGTTCTGGAGGGGCATTGAGGTTGGTGAGCACGTAAAGGATATCAGTATACCAAGGGGAGTTTTGAAACTGCTCTTCAACAGTTGGATGGGGCAATCCTTCCTTCTCATCTAAGGCATTTATCATGTTAATGTCAAGGGCCTGCAAGTTTGATTCAGCCATTAACTGGGCCAGGCCTTGACCTTTAATCAGCTTGGTGGGTTTTATTTCAAGGTCGTATTCCAAGATTGTAGCAATCAAGATTGTAGCAATCCATTTGCCCCTTTTACCGTCAAGGTCTTGGGACAAGATATCTTTAACCACTATATTTGGAACATAGGCTATGGTGTGAGAATGCAGAATGTACACCCTAAAGTCTTTTAAGGCCTTAATCAGGGCATAGGCCTGCTTTTCCATAATGTTGTACTTTAAGGGTGCATCCCTTAAGGATTTACTGAAGAAGGCTATAGGTTGTTCTTGCCCTTCTGAATTTTTCTGCAGCAGGACTGCAGCTATTGTATGTTGGGAGGCAAATGAGAAAATCAGAAAATCTTTTGAGAAGTCTAGGCTGATAAGTACAGGGGCCTGTGTGAGTGCAAGTTTTACTGACTCAAAAGATTTCCTGGCTTCAATAGTCCACTTGACTCTTTCACCTTTCTTTAGCATTTCAGTCATTTTCCTAAGATGCTCAGCGAGATTGGGGACAAATATCCTAAGGAAATTGATCTTCCCTATGAAGGACTGCAACTCCTTGATGTTTCTTGGATGTGTAATTTGAAGTATTCCCTCAACCCTCTGTGGGTCTATCCTAATCCCTTTCTCAGATATAATGTGACCAAGAATTTTACCTTCTTGCAGCCCAAAAACAGTTTTCTTAGGATTTAAGGACAGGCCGTACCTTCTGCATTTTTCGAAAACTTTCCTCATATGTTTGAGATGCTCTTCTTCAGTTTTAGAAAAGACAGTCAAGTCATCTAAATAGATAACTATGAAATTTCCTATCTCCTCTGAGAAAGCTATGTCCATCGCTCTCTGGAAGGTGGCGCCAGCGTTCATCAATCCAAAGGGCATTTTCACATACATGAAGGTGCCCCATGGGGTGGTAAATGCTGTTTTGAGTTGATCTTCTGGGAGTACCAATATTTGGTTGTATCCTGAAGAACCATCAAGTAGGGAGATTCTCTTAGAGCCCACTACCTTCTATAGAATATGCTCCATTCTAGGCAAGGGGTAGTTGTCTTTCAGGGAGGCTCTGTTGAGATTTCTGAAGTCTATGCACAGTCTGATTTCTCCTGTTTTCTTTCCCATAGCCACTAAGTTTGATACCCAATCAGAAAACCTTATTGGCACAATTATGCCTGCATCGTACATCTTTTTAATCTCTTTTTCAACTGCAGGCAATTGTTTTGGATTGATCCTACGGAGTTTCTGTCTAAAAGGCTTCTGATTTTCCTTTAAGGGTATCTTGTGTTGTATGATATTGGTGTCATAGGCCTTTAAGTCTTCATAACTCCATGCAAACACATCAATGAATTCCTTAAACAGGTCAATGTATTTCTTCTTCATGTCTGCAGGTATGGACTTAGCCAGTTTAATCATTTTGGGCTTATCTTCAGTGCCTATGTTGCATTCTTCTACATCTGAACCTGCATATTCTATCGTGGGCCTTTTTGCTACATCATCAAAATCAAAAAGGTCCTCTAGGGGTGCTAGGCCTTTGGGTATGTTCTTGTCTTTGGCCTGCAACACCTCTATTTCCTCACTATTTGCGTTTTCACAGTTTTCGGTTGGATTTCCAGTTTTCTCAAAAAAAGTGTTTATTTCTATGTTACAGGGTGTTTCTTGTTCGTCTAGGGGATCCTCATTTGGGCAGCTGTCATCAGACTTTGAGTCCGAATCAGAAAATTCAAACTCATTCCTGCCCACTAGGAAATCTTCGATCTGTTTATCTCCTTCAAAGACCTGCCAATATTTTTCGTTATCTGGCACTGCAGGTCTGAACTTGGTCTGAACGACGATTCGTTGGTCAGCTGGAGTCTTAGGATATGAACTGGCTAGACAAGCTAATCCATTTGCAATGACATTTTGACTCTTGGGGACAAACACTAATTCATATTCCATGAAAGTTTTCAATATGTCCATAACATCATTCCTATATGCTCTAAGTCGGGGATGTTTAGCTGTATATTCACCATTTACTTGTTTAATCACTAACTCAGAATCTCCACGCACATTTATCCTACGAGCCCCTAATTGTTTCAACAGGTTTAGGCCAAGGATGAGAGCCTCATATTCTGCAATATTATTGGTGCATTTGAAATGCAGATTCACAGCATGGCTCTCTGCATGACCATTTCCTGTGTCACGTAGCCACACCCCTGCTCCAGCATTTTGTCTAGTACATGACCCATCGAAATTCATTTCCCACAGGGGTTCGCCATTATGTTGCTTTGGGGAATCTGTACTAGGTTGTGGGTGGTCTTGCTCCTTACGTGGTATATCAGTTTGAAGGATGTGACTAATAGGCTGACTGCATTGTGTTCCTAGTTCACTCTGAGTTTCGTTTTCGGTACCTTGCCCATGGTTTTCGTCGTCGTATTCTTCTAGGGTAGCCATTATGCTAAAGTCCATGGGCACTGTGTTTTTGCTCAAATTTTTGCATTCAGACTCTGGCTCTCCCAAGGATTGGTCGTTATAAAGAATGAAAGAATCCAGGTCTGTGTGTACAGAGTATAATGGTTAATTTTCAGGTTTCTCGGGGCTACTGACCAGAAATTTCATCTGAGATTATCTATACAGTCTTCTAAGTTGGCCAAATATGGGGATAGTGGCATATGAGCCATCCATCTGCATTGTTCCTTGCAGTTTGGCTACCCGTGATCTCGACAATAGCATGCCATACTTAGGTGGCACATCTGCCACCACCACATCCATGACCATATATTTGGCAGGAATCTGGGTCAAACTCACACATAAGTCTTTGATTAGTCCTAGGCATTTTACTCTGCTAGAATCAAATGAATATAAGTCTTTGTAGGGTCTGGTGATTTCTAGGCCTAACCTTTCCATCACTACCTTAGGCATTAGATTGTGTGATGCACCAGAGTCGTGCATGGCATTATGAAGGATCTTGTCATGAATGTTGAGACTGACATAGAAAGGTGGAACCCCCCCTTCCTGAAACTTTCCCTCAATTTTTGGACCAAACAAGAGGGCAGGTTGATCATCATTCAAATTCACAGTGTCGTTGTTTTCCCCTAGATTTAATGCTTTCAAAATTTGGCCTTTATATACATCCTGAGTGGCCAGCTCAGATAATGGTACAGATATTTTGATTTTTTCAATCTCACCTTCTAAATTGAAAGTGGACTGTGTCTTTGGAGTGCTTAACTCTGTCTTATTTTCTACTGCCTTAGTAGCTGTATCAACTTGTGATTTCTCATTATGTACAGGATCTGGAATTGTTTTATCAGGAGTACTAACTGAAGTGCTAGTGCTGCTGGTTGATTGGCTTTGTCTTTCAGTGTCTTGGTTGTCCTTTTCCTTGTGTTTACCAGAACTTTCAGCTGCCGTTTCGTTATTTGCAGCAGATGCTTTAGAAGTTTTATCAGGTCTTTTCTTGATGGTTAACTCAGGAGTATTTGTTTTGGGATTTTCTTGGTTCTTTTTACTCCTAAGTTAATACTGTTCTCTGACCTGTAGCATGGCATCCTCGAATCCTAACATGTAATCTTCAGTTCCTAACCATTCCTCATCCCAATATGAGGGTGAGGGCTGGTCTTCCCCTAAATCACAGTTAAGGACTGAGTCTTCTATTTCAAACATGTTTATTGTATTCCCTTCAGACTCTTCTATGATTCCCTCATCTTCATCTAAAAAGTTTTCTTGGAATGGGGGAATTACTTGTTGATCTGATTCTTTTTGTCTGTTGGGAGCATTGTTGTTCTTCCTAAAGTTTTGGTTCTGATTTTGGTTCTGGTTTCTGTTCTGATTGCTAACTGTGACAACCATTTTTTCCATCATCTGTTATAGTCTCTCCACGTTTTTAGACAAATTGTCATAGTTTGGATCGGATGTGGAAGCTACATTGTCATCCCTATAGGTTACCCTCCTCTCGGACCTCAGTCTTGCTCTTTTCTCAATCAAATTGGCTTCTATGTTTACAACCCCTTTCTGCATATCTTCCAATGTGGTGTATTCTTTATCCCTGAGCTCATAGGCCATGTCAGCATCAAACCCATCAGGGTATTTTGCTAAGGCCATGCCTTGTGGAGGTTTCATATGTGGAGGGAGAGCATTGTAAATGCTGTTAAATCTTGTTGTGTAATCATGGACACTCTCTCCTACATTCCTTTTGAGGCTCATGTATTCGGCTAGGAGTTGACGAGGATTTGCCCTGGTCTCCCATTTGTTTATGAAGGTTTGATATAATGTAGGGAGATCTTGGATGCTGCCAGGAGGCAAGCCCTTAAACCATTTCTTTACATCACCTCCTAGGCTTTGGGCGAAGATTGTCATTTTGATTGATTCATCGTCAATCTCCATGTAATCAAAGGAATCCTCCATTTTATCCACATGTTGCTGAGCTGTTATGGACTCTTTTGCAGTAAAGTGTGGGATTTTTGACTGATAATCGTTCGGTAAGGGTAACATAGGCTGAGGTAAAACTAAAGGTGCGTACCAAGCTGCCATGATAATGTTCTGATGGGGTAAAGGGTTGGCTTGAGCAGCTGGTACAAGGATGATAGGGATGTTAAGACCAGCAGAGGTTTGTTGAGCAGATCTAGGGTGGGAGAGCCCCAAATTTTGAATGAAGTGGATATCAGGTGGTGTAGATGGAGGGGTTCCTCTGTCCCTAGTGTGTTGACCACTGTGAGATGGTGAACCGTGAAGCTCGAGGTCTGGCCGGTCTAGATGACTGAATGACCTAGTTCTAGGTAATCTGTTAGGTGGGTCTAGGTCAAGGAGAAAATGTGATAGAGCTGTTAAGTCTTCTGGTGCAGAATTAGCTCTATGAAGGTGACTGGAAATAGTTGGTCTTTTAGGTGTAGGAGCTCCCTTGAGGATACTCTCCGGATTGCCAACTATTTTAGGTGGATCAGGGTTGGGATAAGCTCTTGTGTGGATGGTCCTGAAAGCCAGAATGTTGTTTCTAAGCCAAGCAGCTTAACCCTACTTGTTACTTCTACTGTGGTTGATGTTGTTTCAAAGGTTGGTCTCCCAGTGGAGTCTAATGTGAAACCGAGATAATCAGCAGGCCTACTGATCACCAGTGGATTCTTTTCGTTGAGGAACGGTGGAGTCGCTAGGTGGAGGGTTTAGGGTATGTCTAAAGGGTCACACTGTCCACCACCGTGCTCAAGCACTATCACCTTTCAGGAATCTCCTCATGACAGTAAAATCCAACCAGAGATTGACTGGTAGGGCATTTACCAGATATGTCACCTCCCAAGGAGGATGAGATCCGGAGGCTACCTAGCCCTTTCCAGGCTCTGTCTAAGAGTGTGATGGATATTCAATAATGGAGTTCGATTCAAGAAAGGAGTGACTTACTGTCAACCTAACCAGATTTCTAAGTTTCTGAAGTTTTTAAGAATGTTCAAGGTGAAATGTACTCAGAACCTCCCCAGTGGAGTCGCCATTATGTTGGGGTTCCCATGTTTTGGCCAGGTTGACAGGGACCAAAAGATGAGACAACATAGAACCACTTTCAGACCTTAGGATCTATCCCTCCTAGGTCCAGAGAGGGATCTCTCTATTGGTAGTCAAAGGTTAATGTATTTGAAGCTCGAATGTTAAGGTTTTAGGCTAGTTATAGGCACATGGTTGTTTGATTGTTGGTGTTTGGCTGTTGGGAATCAGGAAAGGAAGGTCCAATATAAAACAAGGATGAGCAAAGAGGAAACTAGGCAAAGATAGATAACTCAGGGAACATCAAGGCCATTGGGCAATGGAGTCAAGAAATGGTTTACCTGTGTTCAATGTGCAAGCTTTCAGTTGGGCTAGTCATCTAGAGCATTTGGATCTTTAAAGATGGTTGATGAATGGAACATTAAGAACTGAAAATGAAAGGAGGAAAGACAACCAAATTTCTGTCTATAGATCAGGTCAGAGGTCATTTAACTCCAGACCTGCTTGGACATACTCAGAGGCAGCTCGCAGAGAGGGACAAAGGGAATGCTTGTAGATCAAACCAAAGGTCATTTAACTCCAGGTCTGCTTTAGCAACTCCAAGGGAAAATAAGGATAAGTTTGACAGAAGGGATCTTAGAAAGGTTTAATAAGATGGAAAGATCCTTGTGAGGCAGAGATAGGGTCCTGGACCTCCCAATGTTCTTCAACTCATCTAACTAAATCCTAACAAGAACATCCAAACATAAATTCCATAAATCCAGACATCAGAGAGCAGGCAATGGCATCCACTACACTGGTTAGATAAACCGAAATCAATATTCAGACACACATATAAGCAGAAAACATAAAGGCTGGGAGAGCAACAACATAAGGTACCTATCAAGAGTAAGTCTTATGCCAAACTTCTGATGCAAGCTTGAAGAAACATAATGAAATGAAAGCAAGTCAATCACAAATATAGAGAAATGAAAACATCACCAGCTGCTTTAGATCAGGATCCAAAGAAACATGTTTGTCATATTAAAAACAACACCAATCAGGTACATCATTGCCCACAGCTTGAACATTCAGCCTGAATACATCAAATCTCAGTCTATCTTACAATATTACACAAAGAACTTGTCTCAAAAGGAGAGAGCTTGCAGTTTACTGATATCCAATCAACAACCAACCAACATTACAATGTTTCTTTCTGTGCTTTATAGTAGGAGAGACAGAAGATCGACTGAGGGGGTAGGTGAACACTAAATGTAACATTAAACCCAAAATGAATGCAGGGCCGAAACCCATTCTGTTTGACTGCTGAGTATTTGATTTTCTGTCACCTCTTTATGCAGGACTGATCTTCTCTGGATATGATTCGGAAATTTTGGCTGCGGTGCTGTACTTATAATTTAAACAAAAGTAACACAAACTACTGAGAAATCTGTCATTTAAATGCTCCGATGGTTTTGAACTGCTGTCATGGCGGTATTTCCTTCAGGGACATTGTGCATATTCAAAACTGTATGGGTGCCCTGTACTTGAAGAAAAACATTCTGCTGATGAATAACCTTGATGTTACCTTATACTCGTGCTCAGGGCCTCTTGATTGATCTTCGAGATCTGCAAACTGATGCTTTGTCTTTTAAACTTGTTGTTTCAAGGCTCCAGATCTTCTTTGGAGTGCCTTAATTTCTTTGCTTCATCCTGATCACTTTGCCGCTTCATTTCTACCTCTGACAGGTTAGGTCGGGCTTTTAATGGTGTCAGAAAGTTTCTACAGAGTTTCAACCCTGTTCTCTTTAATGGACGTCCTGTCTTTACCTTCCTTGGCCATTTTTCCTTAAATGAACCTAGGTACAAGGCTTCTCTGCATTTCTTGGCCGCTGCATAGAAAACTGGGCGATGATGGCGGTCATTAACTGTTGCAAATCCTGCAAAAATACGAAGGCTGTGACGGACGCAATGGACGGGTTGGCGGGTGATGTGGAGGATGATGAAGGTGTGCAATTAGTGACATGGCGGAAGAAATCGCAGAGGGAACGACGAAAAATCGCTCTGGTAGGTGGTTGATGGTCCGCAGAGTGAAAAACGCATGAAGATCATTAAAAAACGTGAGAATGGGACATTATAAGCGACGGAAGGGTCGAAGGGTACGGAGCATGCACGTGGAGTTACAACGTGGCGGGTGGACTTAGTCATCGGAGGATGGACAGATCCGGACCGTTGATTGCGGAGGAAATCAACGGCGGGGGCGACGGACGGAGGACTAAGGGTACGGAGGAGGTGGTTTAACCCATGCGCAGCTCGGTTGATGGGTGACCGTCAAATGGGGCGCACGAGATCCAACGGCGCACGATGATTTCACTGCATGGTTTGGGTTGAACAATAACGCGCAGGAAGATAGTGGTTTTTCCACCATACAGAAGACACGCGGCAGGCGCCCAGTGGAATTGCTGGGCGATGGACGAATACCGCCAATTCGTGGAAGGTGGTGCGGAAAAACCAAGCGGTTTTAGGTATAATGCGCTGCGGGGTCCACTGGCGAAGGAAACGTGGACCGTCGGATCAATATGTAAATGGATGATGATGGCTTAGCCCGTGGATCAATGGTGAGAACGTGAGCAATGGTGATTTAATTATCGTCGTCCGATCGGCTGAGATCAATGGCTGAGGTTGCGACCGAAACGGTTTGAGATAGGCGCCTTTAGTACTGGGTTTCGGTCATAGCACCGGGTTCCGTGAAAGTATAGGAGCGGGGCTAGCGGAAAAAGAGGCGGAGGCTCGTTGTATGGTTCGGAATGGGTTTTTAAGACCTTTTCAATGAAATTATGATTGAGGCCCATTTTTAAAGCGTTTTAAGGTTAGCCCAAGGCAACGATAGGAGGATGAAGGATGAATAAGCCAAACAAGGGGCGGAAACAGGATTTCAAGGGGATTTCTAGGATAGACAAGGGAAATATTTGGGGGGAAGAAAAGGGATTTTGACCAAGGGGAGAAGGGGAAACAGCATGGTATTTGCAAGGGTATAAGGGGCAATGATGGGCCTTTTGAGGAAAGGGGCAGCAGATAGGATTTATACAAGGCAAAGCACTCAGAGACTTCAAGGAGAATGGGTTTTCAGGGGAAAGACATTCCTTGAAGGCTCCACAACCATCCAGCCCCTAGCTTGCTTGTCAAGAATTTCATAGGGGGGCTAACACCCAAGAAGGCTACATGACTATTTTTCTCCTTGTTTTGCAGGAAAAACACTATCCCTATTTGGAGCCAATGTTGTAGCTCAATTCTGCAACATTTAGATTAATCTAAATTTTTTATTCATTGACTAATAAATTTGAGGGGAAATGATGACGAATATGGTGACAAAGTTTATTTTTTATTAAAATTATTGGGCTTGATGCCCAATCTCCAAGTCCTTAGACCATGCCACATATATTATTGCTATCCAAATATACATAAAGGAAATGCATTCAATCTATCTTAGCTCTTACAATATCATTGGAGTCTCATGTATATCATCTTATATGCACCGATACCATAGGTTTCAAGGCCCGTCTCCACCAAAGGGATTTGTCATCATCAAATTGGAGTGTTGTCAACTTTGAAGTATAAATCATATATTCATTGTTCCCATGAGAAAGGTGTGTCACTTCCCTTTCATTTTCCTATTTCAAAAAATATTTTATGTGGTCGGCCCATGGTCAATATAGTTGTTCCCAAGTCCTACCACATCCCAGGTCGAGAACCTTCCAAGAGGCCCGATGCCACCGAGAACAAGTTTACATCATCAAACAGGAAATGTAAAAAGTGTGTGTGTGTATAAACCTCTTTCATTTTAAATGTGTGATATCTATTCTTGTTTTACAAAAGGAAATAAGTTTTGACATATAAAAAAAGTGTGTGTGTGTATAAACCTCTTTCATTTTAAATGTGGGATATCTATTCTTGTTTTACAAAAGGAAATAAGTTTTGACATATAAAAGGCCAAAGACAGAGGAATAAAAGGTCCCACTTCATAGACTCCAAGATCGAATAGCACCGAAGCTCTCACTCGAAGTACCACCTTTTCCACATGCCTTCACCATTTACAAATTAAAATGATGATGAGCGCAAT
The DNA here is from genome assembly GCA_034641835.2 of Pinus albicaulis. Taxonomy (NCBI): domain Eukaryota; kingdom Viridiplantae; phylum Streptophyta; class Pinopsida; order Pinales; family Pinaceae; genus Pinus; species Pinus albicaulis. The sequence continues at coordinate 637,408,528 of CM076579.1, forward strand.
ATAAGGTTGCATAATGCATCTTCCTGTGATGTATGTGGGACATGGAATTCAAATTTAAGAGCTAAGACGACCTTACCACTTTCGAAAGAACACAACAATTCTTGTTATATTTTATAACATAGGCACAAATGATGATGAACAACATGTGGTTTTGACTGCAAAGGTTCTTAGTTGTGAGTAAAAGTGAATGGAAAAGTGTAAGAGAATTAGTGATATAACAGTTCCTGCTTCAAGTTCGCATCAAAATTTAAGGGATTTAACATGACAATTTTCCAGAAGGTTAAGAACAAAGGCTAAACCACATACAATGAGCTTCCTGATGAACTTATAATTGGATACACAGACCTGGACAATACTCTTGTTTTACCAAATCAGTGAAAATATAAGATAAATCATTCTCAAGCTCAATGAGGGAAGCATTGGTTGTTCCAATAAATAATATCCAATTTAATCACAACTACCATTAGATATAACGCTGTTTTAATTAAAAAAAAATTGGGGAGCACAACTTTCGAAATTTATGAGTGAAGATTAACACACCATCATAAGCGCATAATCAAAATAAATAAAAGGGAGTTCACAAGTGCATAAGAATGCCTCAATTATCCATTTTACATTTTAAATTTTGACAACCGGTATGAAGACACTAAAACTTTGTCATAATTTTACATGTCTCAGCACAAATGTAGCTACACAAATGATATAAAATTGAGTTTTCATTTGTTACCAATGAAAAAACTATGGTTCATCACGATGTGACATATGGGACAAGAATATTTATATGTATAAGGGCAGCTGAAAAGAGTGCCAATGAAAGTTTTGATCGACTCTGCAAGCATGAGGGTGTTTATAATTTCATGGAATATATGGGCATAAGACTAGATCATAGTAATTTGAATCCTCACTATGAGGCAAGGTATTCAAGTGAAACTCTTGATACTTATGAGTGACTTATTTTGGATTTGATTGAAGAGAAACGACGCCTGTTCATTATAAGTAATGAACTCGATGCAACATGATCTCAATTTATACCATTGCTGAGAGAATTCGATCTCAAATAAAATGTTTGATGGATGATATTTATGGGGATCTTTAGTAAGTGCCAATAAAGGTCCACTATATTACTGGAGGCCATCTAATTACTATTGCAGGAAAAATTGTTATTTGGGTAATCTGCTTCCAAAATTGAGAGAGTGTGATTTCAAAATTACTATTTTGAATGACAAGATTGTTGGAAATTTAGGAGGATTGTTGTATGATTTATGGATACCAGTGCTGTAAAATGATGAGATTAGTTTGACATATTTTATAGTTTTTAATTAATACTCTGGTGATTATTTGGAGCTATGGATCTGATTGTGGTTATGGAACAACAATCAACGGCTTAAATCATTTCATTCTCAAATCAACATAATTCTGACAGGGTAAAGTGCTCAAAGGATAAAGAGAAGGAGGCCCCTAGAAAGGGTGGATTTTTCAAACTAATTATTGTTAGATCGACCGTCAGTATGCATCCTGGGGGTCGCTAACATTTTCCATAAACCACTATGGGACCCTCAGAAGTGGTATTTGGTTTTTCAAAAGTGATCTGTTGACGAAGGTTGAGACTTGTGCACCATACCTCTACCATGGAACCTAGTACATCATTCAACTCACCTCTGATGTGTTAATAACGACAAGCCAAGCCCCGTACAACCTTATTTCATCCTAAAATTTTGTTTTATTTACATTTCATTGACGAGGATGAAAAAGGCTAACATATTTTACAAGAAGGACACAATTTAGTTGTGTAACAAAGTTTTATTTTAATACTATATATATATGACTATGTATATAATATTAAGATTATTTAATTTTGTAATTATGTTATAAAACAAAGGGTAGTTTTAGAATTTTTTTAAAGAATAAGTTTTATAACTGATTTGACGATTAAGCTAGGAAGTGAAAATAAAAATATGGAGGAAACAACTTGTTGGGGTTCGGAGTCTGGGATTATAAAAAATGAATGTAATGATGAATTCTCTCAGAGAAGTGATTAATAAAATTCTTGTTTGATTTTAGTTTTAGGTAAATTGCAATATTGTTTTTCTGGTCTATGTGTTAATCATTTTAATTATGTTATTCTTCTTTTGGATAAGTGTATGATGTAGCTCAGTTTTAAGTTCAAAACTTCGAATTTGCCAATTGGTACTTAATTTTTTAACTCGAAAAAATTAATAAGCTATCCACATCTAGGAATTCATGTGTAATATATTTTTCTTTTCACCATTCATTTTATAGAATTAAAGCTCAGAACCTTAATTTCTTGAGCTATAAAATTCTACCCCTCTTCATCTTTCTTCCAATCTATTTTTTCTACAATTTTCGTTGAACTGACCACACTGGGATTCAAAAATAAGGTTTTTTGAATCAGAGAGGTCATTACAACTCTCAATGTATTTTACCTATGAGTTGAAAATTTGCATCATTTGTGACTTTATGTAGAAAATATTCCTTTGTGACTGGTTGATGGTATAAGCACAACTGATGATCATTGGTGAGAAAGGAAACACTAGATTTGTCGATGGTAATGAGGCACACTGTCCCATTATCATATACTCCACTAACATCATAAGGGTCTAACCATCTAGTTTGAAGCTTCCCCAAGAGGTCTTTAAACCTAGAATCATATAATGATTCCCAATCACCTTTTTGAAATTTTTTTCTTTTAATGAGATGGCCATGCCATTTATCCCTCTACTACTGAACTATGGATGTTTTTTGAAGAGAAAAAATGCACATTTCATTCAATTCGTTGAGCTTTTCCAAGTGTTGTCTTTGTGCTTTTGAGAGATCCAAGCTGACTTCTTGGATAATATTAAGAGTATTGATTTCAAATTCAATTGGAAAATTTGGACTTTTACCATAGAAAAAATGGTAAGGTGGAAATCCTATGGTTTTATGCCAAGTGGTACGATAATCCCATAAGGCTTCAGGAAGTTTGGAAGTCCAATCTCAATGATTAGTAGCCACTATTTTGGTCAGAATGTTTTCCAAAACTTTTTTTGTTCTTTTGAACTGAACATTTGCTTGCGGATGGTACAAAGATGTATCTACGTGTTTAATGTGATATTTCTGTAAATATGAAAATATATTATGAGCTGTAAATTGTGGTCTTCCATCCATGATGAGTTCCCTAGGTAGGTCATATCGAACAAAGAGCTCAAACAAGAAAATCATAACTACTTATTATGTAGCTTTGGAAACAATTATCGCATTGAACCACTTTGTCACATAATTAGTAAAAACAGAACATATTATTTCGAATTTGAAGGAGGATTAGTAGGGCCCACAAAATCCATAACCGATTTTTCAAATGGCTCTAGTGCCAACTATGTTTGTGGAGGAATTTCATTCGATAGAATGGGATGCCCCATTCTTTGGCAGCTATCACAAATTTGAACATATTTTTTAGCATGCTTTAATATTGTTGGCCATAAGTAGCCCATATACAGTACTTTATTCCATGTTCTGTGATCAATGAAATGTCCTACATAGGTTTCATCGTGGCAGGATTTAAGAATATCATAAAATCATCTTCCCTTATGCATCTGCAAATTTGAGGGTCTTCTCCTATGTGAAAAGGATAACCATCTATCCAGGAAAACCAATAAATATGTTGAATGGTGTGTTCCTTGCTACGAGATAATTCACAACATATGCATTCAATGAGATTTTAAAATACACTATGAATAAATGATCATCTGGAAATCGTTCTTCTACAGGAGATGAATCATTTGTAGGTGGGATCCTATATAAGAAATATTTAATGCAATTTTCTTTTCCTGGCCTGTCTTGGATAGTGATATCAAATTCTTGCAACAGAAGTAGCCAACAGGTCACTCTACCATTAGTAATTGGTTTATTATCTAAATATTTAATAGAAAAATGATATGTATATAGGAATACAAGATAACCAATAATATACTAGTAAAACAATTTAACAACATAAACAACAACCAAGAATCCTTTCTCCATCATTGTATAGTTTAACTTGACTAGCGTTAAGTTTTTGATGGTGTAGTAAATTTCATAAGGATTCTTATCTTATTCTTGTCATGTACCGCTCTTATGGCCACGTTGGATGCATCAACGGATATGTGGAACAAAAGTTTCCAATTACGACCACACAATACTAGTGTTGTTGGCAATAATATCTTCAATTATGCAAAAGAATTTTCACATTTATCATTCCAAATAAATTCCACATTTCATGTTAATACATATAATGGTGCTCCAATTTTTGTGAAATTTTCTATAAACCATCTATAATAACCAACATAGCCAAGAAAGCTACGTACCTATTTTGGTGTTCGAGGGACAAGAATTTTAAGGATTATCTTAATTTTTTCTTGGTTCACTTGGATGCCTATAACAGAGATGAAATGTCCCAAGACCACACCTTTTTTCATCAACATTTGATAATTTTCATGGCTAAGTAATAGCCTAGTTAATATACATCTAATGAGTGCCTTTTCCAAATTATTCAAAGCTTCTCAAAATTCATCACCATAGGATGTGAAGTTTTCCATACAGATTCCAAGTCCTTCATTAATTAAAGCGTATGATATACTCAAAAATAGTTGCTAAAAGGTTGCAGGTGCATTACAAAGACCGAATGGGAGAACTTGGTATCCACATGTTCCCCATGGACAAGTAAATATGTTTTTATCTTGGTCTTATAGAGTGATATGAATATGGTTGTATCTGCTGAATCCATCTAGGAAAGAAAAATATCTCTTTTCGACAAGAGTATCAAGGACTTAATCAATAAAGGGAAGAGGGAAGTGTTTTTTTTTTGTATATTTGTCTAATTCCCTATAATATTTGAAAATGCACCACTTTCCATTCTTTTTAGGAATAAATACTAATGGAAAAACCCACTGGCTATCTGATATGGGATATATGAAATTAGTATCAAGAAAATTTTTAAGTTCTTGTTTCACTATATCCTTAAGGTGTGGGTTTATCCTTCTTTGAGGTTAACAAATAGAACAAGCATGTTTATCTGTATAAATGTGATGTGTACACAATTAAGAATTGATTCCCTTCATATTTGTATAATCCCAAGAAAAATATTTTGTATTCTTATGAAGGACTTGTATTAATCGTTTGCATTGGGAGCTGGTAAGACTGGCAATGATATTTAATGTTCTACCAGGTTCAATCTTGATTGGAATTCTATTATGAGCCACTGTCGTAGGGAGGTGATTTCTAGTGGACTCCTGCATAGTGTTACCCTAATCTTCTTATCCAACAGGACTTGGATCATTTGACAAGTTGGGTGTTCTACTATAGATGGTTAACTAATGAAGCTACTAATGGTTTCATCTTCAATATTTTTCTTGAAGGTAAGGGATTTTTCAATAGTGATGATAGAGCGCAATTTTACTTCTTCACATTTGGGAAAGAACCATGTCGGGTTACTAGACTCTATGATGGGTTTAGTAAGTTGATAAATTGTGAGGCTCTTAGTGGCTATTCCCCTAGAAATTTCATGTTCCTGGTTCAACATACAGTATATGTATAGATAGTGGAAAGCCAAGGCCTGCCCAATATAAGAGGATTTCCTTTGAGTTTACCATTAATATTAAGAATCAATAAATCTATAGGGTATTCCTAAGAACCCACCTAAACAATTATGTCCTGAAGGATTCCTTCCAATTTAATCATAGATCTATCAGCTAGTTCCAACATAGTAGGAGTTGGTCTCATCTCATGCAACCCAAGAAAAGAACAAGATCTTAATGTGATAATAATGATATAAAATCCTAGGTCTACCAAAGTATTTGGAAAACTGGTACCTTGCACTTGTACAATGACGACAGGATACCCAGGGTCTTCATGTTTCATAGGAATTTTTTTCCCTAGGATTAAATCAAACAATTTCCCAATCACATGGATTGTAGGAGGATATTTAGGTTTCTTACCAGGATTGTTAATACAAAATTCCTTGATGTTATTTGCATAGATAGACACATATTTAACATCATGTAAGAAGGAAACTTGACACAAAGGTTTCGTAATTCCCCTACTAAATTAAATTTGGGGTATACTAGTTGTTTAACTATAATAAATCTTTGTAAGAATGGGGGAGAAGAAACTGTAACGTTAATTGCAATATGATTTCTGCTAGATTTGGGTAATGAATCTGATGTTGGTGGTAAAAATTAATCTAACTCGCCATAGATTGGAACTGTTGAAGAGTTTTCAGATTGAATTCAATTTTTATCTTTATTACATATTTCATTTTTTATTGCACAAAATTTATTGGATAATTCTCTATAAAAATGGTCTGCCTTGATCTTAATTGAATCTCATTACATTCTAGAGGAGGAAGAAAAAACTCAAAACTATATGATATGTCCAAAATTTGGACATGTTTGTTATTTCATTTAGGGTTTTGTTAGGGGTAACTGAGGGCATAGCGGTGGTGAAGTGTTCAGAGGTAATTTAAGTTGTAGTTGTGATGGTTGCAACTATGATGGTGGTTATGACCAAGGTAACACCAGTAAAGATTGATTAATCAGACTAGAAGGGAATTTCCAATTTTGAGGCCATACTTGTGTTGGCATTTAGTGTTTATAATTGATGTCAATAGGTTCATGGTGATTATTTTCTTATGCATATGTGTTTGGCTTGGTGTTCTTAATGGTTCACATTGATGTCAAAAGTATCATGACACTCGTGTTGGTATGTGTTGGCATTGATGTTGGTCCTATGATGATGCAACATTTTATGGCACATTAATAGCTTTATGGTAGCATGTTGATCACAGAAGGGTTGAAATTAATTGGCATGTGCATTGATGGACATTTCATGATGGATTGTTGATACCGCAATAGGTAAAGGATGTTGCTACAGGTTGATCATGCATATCTACATGTGATAGAGATGGTTCATGGAACACTAGTTGAGTTGTCAAATAGGTCTTCATTAGTTCTTAAGTTCTATACTTATGAGAATGAATTGTTGTAGTGATGTGATTTCTTGATGATGCTACTACATATTATCTCATATCTGTCATAGGTGTTTTAATTTGTTTATATGTTTGATTGAGAGTGGAGGACTTGTTGGCACTCTTGCTAACCTTGTTTGTTGGCCTTCTAGGTCAATTTAGCAATACAATTTGGGATACATGTTTGATCCACTTGAAAATGTGTCATAGATTATGTAAGAGGTTTGGAGGCATGTACAAGAACTAAAGAAGAGCATCCAACATGTGACAAAGGCTCTGAGTTGAAGGGCTGATGTTTTCTCTCATCCTTAGCCACAGTCATTGGAAGATAAGCTTATGGGAGCAGTTGAAATGCCTCAGTCACTAGAAAACAAGGCTATGGGAATGACTATAGGTTCATTCCCACGATTCAGTGTTATTGGAGCGACTGAAGTATTTGATGCGATTTTCTCCACATTCATCGTGCTGATCAGAAGAAAATTGGATTGGAAATTCCCAGAGGCTTCTAGAATTGTTTGAAAAAGTAAAAAATGGTTTGAAATGGTCCTCTCATGATGTGAATGCATTTAGTGCATAAGTAGTGACCTTATTGGATTGATTTGGTCCAATTTTTACACCTTTTATCCTAGCCCCAAGCTCAATTTCTCCCTACAGGTTTTATATTCTTGTCTTATGAGATTTGTGGCTATTAATGATTGTAGGGAGGAAGTCAGAAGATTGTAGAGGAGTAGTGTCTACTTCAGACCTATTGGAGAGAGTAGATGATTCAGTCTATGGTGCTAAATATTGAATAATGTGAATATCTTAAGCATATTACAAAATATATCATAATTGAAGTTGTTGGAGTTGAGATCGTTTGGAGAATTTTTTGTATGTTGCTAGAGTATATGTTGGTGATCCTCTCATATCTGTTTTTGCAGGAGCTACTAATGCATTTGGCACATACCCATAGTGTATTATTATGTTATTTTTATTATGCAACATATTATTGTTGCGAGAGTCTAATTGTATTCAGATTTTTTGTAGCCACAATTTTACTTGTTTATATTTGATTTTATGATGAGATATTGTTATTGAGAGCATGTATGCAGAGCTTATTTCTTGTTGAGCATAGTGTCTTGGATCCACTTTGAAAATACGTTAAAGGAGGTTCACATAGTTGTAGAGGAGCATTTAATTCATGATAGAGGAACAGGGATATCGAAGTTTCAGCGAAAGGAACAAGCTTCTCATCTAATGGTAGTTGGATAGTCCAATCGAATTTGGGTGTGTAGAAAATCCACATAGATTCAAGTGATATTGTAATATGCTAAAAAACTTGAATCTATTCTACAAATTGTGGAAACCAATTACAACTGCAAAATCACATGAACAAGAAAGAGAAATAATTTCAATCGCACAACACAACGATGTATATAAGGAAAGACTCAGCTAAAAACCACACTATATGTATGTTGCATTAAGTCAAGAATATGAAATAGTACAATGCTTATCTTAGGCTCGAGATCTCTCTACACTACCTCTGACTATATCACTCTGATATAACCTGTGCACAAGCTTCTCTCGGCACAACTTTCTCTCACAAAATCCACACACAAAATTGTGCTTCCTATTGCTTGGTCTCACCAACTCGTGCTCACAAAAAAAATGATCAAACGTATGCCTTCATTCCTACTTTTACATGAAATTTTCTATAATTAAGGAATGATTTATTTTTGGAATTTTTTATGATTGCATGCACCATATCTACAACCTTGATAGTTATGCAATTGATAGTACACTCCCCTTTAAGTACAATCTCAACTGGGTCTTTCTCAGAACTGAAATGCATGAGTTATTTATGAGTGAATTATCATTTATCTGGTTGATTACTGCATGTGAATTAAATCATATTTAATTTGTTGGACCTCTCACTAGCTCATCCATCAGTTAGAACTAGTTAAAATGATTTTAACTCAAATAATTAAGTTAAAAAATTACAACTCAAAATAAATTTCAATTGGACCCCCTAAAATTTAGAGTGAACTCTACATGCCTCCAGTTTGACCCTCGACTTGACTGAGCTAACTAAGTCTTCCTAAATTTTTTAACTCCTACAAGCTATCATGTGATGTGGAATTACAATTTCCTTCTAATTTAATAAAGGGAAAATTAAATTAGAAGCCCTTTTGATGCCATTTTCAACACTCCCTCTCAGTAAAAAACGAATTCAAATCTATTCTGATCCAATACCTTTGGAATGTTCTGCATGAAACACTTCTCTCTAGTGTTATTACTACTGTAACTTCTAAAATTGAAAACCATCCAAACTGAGACAACTATGATAAGTATGATGCATTTGTCAATAGAGTCTTTGAATGATACTAGATACTGCACTGTCTACTAAAAAATCTGCATTTCTCCTGACTCTGCAATGTTCCATCTACATTGCTGCCAACTCAGCTCTACACTTCCCAGTATTTGACTATCTCTAGTCTCTACATCTGTCACTCTCACATTTGACTACATCAACCACCACTGATCCATCACTACAATAAAAAAGGAAATTGGCAAGAGTTGAAAATGGTCACCATAAGTTCATTGGTGACGGTCAAAAGAGTCTCCATAACCAAAAATTGAACGTCACCAAAGGTGGAATCACCAAAAGTATAGGTGTTGTGGTGACATTCAAGGCCCATCACCAATAATGATTAATAATGATGGATAGTGACCGTCACCATTTCATATAAGAAATGGTGACGAACCTTAGCCTCCATCACCATAAAACTAAACGACCCCAAAGGTGGCGTCACCAAAATTATAAGTGTTGTTGTGACATTCAAGTTTCATCGTAGATAATGATTATAATGACATATATTGACAGTCACCATTTCATATGAACAACAAAAATTTTTAGTGATGGAACTTTTATGGTTGTCACTATTAATGCATACATATCGATGATTGTTGAGAATCACCATTTCACATTTTAGCAAGGGTCAAAAAGTGTCACCATAAGCTCATTGGTGATGGTCAAAAGAGCCTCTGTCACCAAAAATATAGATGTGGTGACATTAAAGGTTCGTAACGAATAATGATTATGATAGATAGTGACCATCACCATTTCATATGAACAATAGAAATTTATGGTGATGGACCTTTCACAGATGTCACTATTTATGCATATATATGGTGGCATTCGTTGACCATCACATTTTCATATTTTGTTAAGGGTCTAAAAATTTCATCATAAGCTCACTGGTGATGGTCAAAAGAGTCTTTGTCGCAAAAAAATAAGCATCGTATTTCCATATGAATATCAGGGCATGATGGAACCGAACCATCGACCTCCTACTTGTAAATCAGGTGCTCTTCCATTGAGCTAACGCCCTTTAAAGAATTAGACATTAAAATATTAAACCTTGAAACTTTATAAATTCTAAATTATACAACTTTCAATAATTATAAAACTTTGTAAAGTCTTGACAAATATTTTACCAAACAAGAAAAATAGCATTGAAGTTGCAGGTCCCTAATCAATATGTATAATATACTCAATATGTTCAGTTGAATAATCAATTAGAAGTGAAACTTTGAAGACATTTCTAGTCTATAATGACTTATAATTATCAAACCTAAAATCTATAATTACACCAAAGATTGATTTCTCACTTTTTGAATCATGTAAATTTTTTGTGATAGCATAAAAATCTACTTCTAAAAGGCTAGTTTGTATGTAAAAATGTCAAAAATAATGAATATATATGATGCAATTATGAATAATGAGCTACGCGCTTGAATCCTACTAGATATAGGGTCTATAAAGCTAATTGGGAGTGCTTCTCGTTATTAATTAATTCAAGATGTCAAAATAAAACAATCAAGTGCAATGATCCTGAAACAAACCATTAAACATATGTTAAAATTGTAAGCACAAAGATTGTCTAATATCGATTGCACAAACAAAACATCCAAGGGGTATTAAAACCCTTCCAAATCCACACCAAACACGGGTATCCAAAGATGCAATTGCATGAATACAAGGAAAACACTCTCTACCTCTCAATGATAACTACGATTCTCCCATGTACATCAACTAGCAAAAGGGTCTGAAGACAAGAACCTCAGAGAAAAAAGAACTACACAATACAATTAGCATTTGCACCAAAAGGTGCAAGGGTATGCCAATAGAAGTGTAGATGAATGTAGAGTGACAGAGAGGTAGAATTGGAGGAAACAAGGAAATGAATGTGGATGTGGAACCCTCTACATAATTTTTTATATTATATAATATCCTCTTTCCTAAAAAAATCTTCATGACTGAACCTAAACTTCAATTCAATTCAGCATGTACATAAAATTAAATTGAAAATTAGTGATGAGAAAGGATTATTATATTCATAAGATAAAATTCTTAGTAGAGTAAAACACAATCATGACAAACCAACTGTAAATCAAAGTTCACATGACAAAAATCCCACACTTCGCATTCCCTAAAAAAACTGATAGAGTCGACGTTCATTGCATGTGTCCTCATTGCATGTGCTAACATACAAGCTATCCATCATGACAGGGAATTGCACGCTAGCATAATCAGAAGTGGCTTTGTGTTACATATCATGCTGGGAAATGTGTTTATTAAAGACAATGCTTCCATAATATGAGGGATTTGTTAACTCTCATGTTGAAGAAATTGAAGAGAGGAATAAGAACTTGAAATTTATTATTTGGTCACTGATAATATAAACTATGCAACTATGAAAATGTGGTTCTTGGCTAACCCCCGAGGGAAAGCAAAAATTCAGATTCAAACCATTGATGACTTTACATGGATGATTTCTAGTTATAGCCCATTTTTTAGATATCTTGGCTCTACATTTATAACAGATTTTTATTTAAGTCGTATTGTATGAATACAGGATCTAATTTGAAGTATCATAATCTAGACTAGCTATCTATCTTTAACCATCTTCACTTCTACATCATTGAGATATTTCCAAATCTCGATAAATTTCTCTTCCTAGATGATGATATTGTGGTGCAAAGGGATTTGACAGAACTTTGGAATATCAATATGCAAGGGCGAGTAAATGGTGCAGTGGAAACTTATGGTGAAATTTTTCATAGGTTTGAAAAATATGTCAATGTTTTCCATGATGAACGTGTTGCAAAGAAATTTGATCCAAATGCTTGTGGATGGGAATATTATGAATGTAGAGAGTGAAAATTTATGTTAAACTCAAGTGAATATTGTGGGATTATGGAATATTATAATGTTATTGTATGTGCTTAATGGTTGTCATGATGTGACATTGAAATTATTTCATCAAATGCAAAAAGCGGACATGAGGCTGACCAACTGAATTTGTATGTGTCCTCAGTGCATGTGCTGACATACAGGCACTCCATCACGACAAAGAATTGCATGCTACCATACTTAGAAGTGGATTTGTGTTACATATCATGGTAGGAAATGTGTTTATTAAATACAATGCTTCCATATTGTCCTATATGAGGGATTTTTTAATTCTCATTTGGAATAACTTTAAGAGAGGAATAAGAACTTGAAATAAAGAAATTATCCACCAAAATAAAAAAAATATCAGAATTCAAAGCACCATGTGGTGGGAATCAAATAGAATAAAAGCTTCAAAACAGACAGCTTGGAAGGTACATAAAGATCATAGTCATGAGAAAAATATAATTCAAGCCACTTTAGGGGTCAGTCCAATAGGAGGAGGGTCATCATTGTGGAGCCCTCCATACCAGCCTATTCCTAGTCTTTCAATAGTATTCCTTCAATAGAAAAGCATTGAAATATTAAAGAAAAGGATAGTCAGACTAGAGGCTAACTTCCACATGATTAAAATATATTCCTCCTCCATAGTCTATCGATGTATTAATAGAATCATGGGGTGTTACAAATAATTTCCCACGATATATGTTACTTGATTGGGTTATTATATATATTCATGGTTTTTACCTTTATAATTATCAGATTTTGTTTTATCCAATATTTTCTATCCTTGATAAAAATGATACTAAAATTCTTGATGTTACTGATAAATATCCAAATATCAGTAATACATTTAGGGATATAACCTTGATATTTATGGTACATAGGTACAACAAAATAGAACAAAAAAAAGAACCTGTAAGAAATTTCCAAGACAGTTTCACAGTAAAAATAAATGTCACATAAAAATAACCCAGACCTCTATAGCTCATATGTAGATGTAACTGGAAGCCACGAGAAGGGCTCCCCTGTCTCTATGTTATTAGAATTATTAGTGTACTTTGTACATATGGCCACAACTCATGTATCATTGTTGCTTGTGTTTATGGCTAATGTCATATTCTTTATTCTTTTATTCTATCGCTGGGTATGGTTGAGGCTAAACTAGTCAAACTTGATATGTAGGCTCAATAACCCTCTTGGATTGTTTTCCCTTGTTTTTTAGGCTAATAAGCCCCTATTCCATGAATGGCTCACTTAAATATGTATAAATACGAAATTTAAGCTCTCATTTGTATCATCTCATATTTTGATCTTCTTCATCTCAAACAGTGTGTTATATCCTCAAGAGTGCTTAATTTTGGTCTTATCTCTTTGATTGACATCTTTCTCTTAGGGACATTTGTGTATTTATGTTTTCAACACATGTGCCTAGTTTTTTCACTCGTCTAGTGCACTAGATCATTCTCTGGCACACTTGTGTGGAGGCGATTTCAAAAATTGGGCGAGATTTGGTTCCATTGATTCTTGTTTTGACCTTTACAAATAAAAATATGATCCATAAATTCTATAGTACCATCATGACTATACAACCAAAATTTTTAATATGATACTAAGAGATTTTTAAATCTACTTTCCAGAAGTTTTACCTATCCATAAGAACGATACAATTCTAGGTATTGCACCCTAGTGGATACCAAAATCCAGTCATTATTAACTTTGGAAAAATAAATAAATGAAGGTTCAATAAAATTCCTTTCTAAGGAAATCCTAAGCAGAGTTGTGAGGGCCCATAATTCTACCTTTTGTTATGTACCCCTTCCCAGATTTTCCATGAAGGATATCTAGTGAGTATAAGATAAGATCAGAACCCCTACAACCCCACAAACATCAGGGGTTCTTTCAAAATCACCTTCAAAGAAGCAAGAGAAAAAGGAATTGTCAATGTCAAGTAAGCCAAAAATTGTTTGAGGCTTAAGCTTATAAGTCAATTTTAAGTCTTCATAGGTGAATTTAATGTTTTAGAGAAGCTGTGGGGCAGATTTTTTTCTCCTAGAAAGGAGAAGCATTCGTAGTAAGAGAAAGTTGTCTTTAATACTTTTCACTGAATCTTGTAAAACAGGCTCTCCATGTGCACAAGCTAAGTTAAAGAAGGGTTCTGGAATCTGTAAGGTTAGGGTTGAGGAGATAAATTTGTATCCAATATGCACAATTATGCTGCTTGGATGGAAAAGTTTGGGAACAAGATTCTCAACCACTGTCAACCAAAAAACTATTTCCTTTAATATGATAAAGTAAAAATATGAAATGCATAACTTACGTTCCTCAAAACACCTAAAATGTTCATTTATTTTCTAAAATTTAAAGGTTTCTTACTTTCTACTATGCCATTTCTCATATTCTATCATTTTCCTCTTCTGCTCCGCTTGCATAGCTTCAGACTCCTCTCTACTCAAAACTGGAGCAGAGTTGTAATTACCCATAAAATAATCCATATATTCTCTAAAATTTGAAAATTTTATTAGTCAGTACAAAATTGAAATGACTCCACAAAGTTAAGAGTAATACTTTGACACAAAATCATAGATATTAAGCAAAAAACCTCAATATAAAATTTGGCTTCAAAAATCAATTTAGGAATGTGTTTTTATTCTTGGTTTGGGAATGTATAAGCTTTTATTTTACAGGTAAAAATTGACTAAATCTTGCACAAATCAAAGTATGGCCAAGTCTTCCAAGACTGCCTAATACTAGTAAAACTCACTGATTTAAGATGACCATGAAAAATTTGACAATGTCTTCAAATTGATCAAGTTATGGTGAGTTTGACAAGGTCTCCTGATAATTATAGTTGACTCAACTAGTCAAACTCAAGGATACTCAGAATACTCGGTCATGTCTTGTAATTATGATCCTACATTGAAAACCCTCATTCGATACATGGTTATATATATCAATAAAAAATGACCTTACCTTTGAACAGGAGAGACAAAACCTACCATATATCCCTACGTTCCCTACATATACATTGGCATAATATGTCCATTAAATGGCATGCCGAAAGGACTTGGTCCATAACCCATGTATGTGATACCACTATTACAAGCCATGGTAAGCATTTGATCCCCTCTATGCATTGGGCCAAGAAGCATTATATGCAGTAGGTGCATCATACACATCGTACACTCTTCAACTCTAAAATACTGTGATGCTCTACATTGCATCTCATTGGCTATAACAATGATAAAGCACCCAACATGCATCATTTCCAAATATATTCATTTCTACTTTGGACATCAACACCCTTCCTAGATCCCCCACTATGGTTTGCTACTATGTTGGGTTGTGCTTACCTTGTTATTTAGGGAAATCCCCCTTGAAATGTGGACCTCCATAAGTCCAACACCCCCTATTAGGAGCATAACTCCCACTACTGGTTGAATTTAATGTTGGCCTAGAATTCCATTGGTATGAACTATACTATGTGTTAGGCGCTACTCGGGTGTGGCATAGAATTATGGTGTAGGGTGATAATTCACTATGTGGTTTGATTGTTGTGTTGCTAACTATGATTGCTATGATGCAGCCTATGATTGTTGTGTTGTAGGTTGATATGGTGGTATTTTGTTCCCTATTTACTAACTTTGGTGGTTGTAGACTAGTCATATTTGATGGTTTTTGTGTTGTAAACTATACCCAATAAGTATCCTTTCCTGGTAGGCCATGGTGGTATACTCAGTCCACTGCTTAAAATATTTTCTTCAACAATGATGGCTCATTGCACTGCCTCATGTGAGGTAAAAGGCATCAAAATTCTTACCTTGGCTCATATGTTATAATTCAAGCCATAAACAAAGTTATTCACCATTAGCATTTATGTGTTTAAGTTCAGGGCATATTTGAGCTACTCCATGAATCGTGCTTCATACTTGGGTATTGATCGACTACCCTATTTTAAGGAAGTGGACTCATTTAATTTATTTTGGATGAATTCATATGATAGTTAACATTCTCTAAATTTTTCTCAAACATTTCCCACATTAACTCTGAAATAACCTTCCCCAATTGTGGAAAGAGTGCCTTTCACCACAATAAGGCACTTCCCTTTAGTTGAAACACATCCATAGTTACCTTTAGATTTGAGGTGTAGTCCCTTAAGGTGAAATAAATCACCATGTTATCAAAGCCAAGCCTTTGATTCCTGTCCATCTCTAGACCCCTATAATTGTGGAAATTTTAATTTTTATAACTCTTAATACATGTTGTTTCTTGTTGGATTTAGGGCCCCTTCAATTGGAGCAATGGTTCCTCTCTTTTCCTATTCTAAAAAATTCATCAAAGCCTCAAACATATTCTATTGAAAACCCCTCTAAATTCATGTCTATGAACCATGTACTGGCATCATTACATGATAAATTTAGCAATAATTAGGGTGATTATTAATTGATTTTTAATATCTCTGTCAAATTAACCCTGTTAATTATTTTTTGGTCATCTAACTATTATCATTAGATGGACCCAAGTACACCACGTAAGACCAATTTTACCCGAAGTAAAATTACTTTCACTATGTTAAAACAGGAAACCCCAAAAGGAAATATTAAACAAACCTATATTTGTTTGATTTTCCTCATGGAATAATTAATTAAACCATAATTTAATTATTATTCCCAGTCATGTTTAACCCAAAATAAAAGAAATTAATTAGATAAACCTTATTTATCTTATTATTTTCTAGGAATAATTATTTAAACCTTATTTAGATAATATTCCTTGTTAAATATGACCAAATCACTCACAAATAATTAAATAAATCATTATTTATTTGATTATCTTCCAACCACTTCCTTAAAAAGATAAATAAATCATTTATTTATTTATTTTTGACTAATCAAGGGATTTGACCCAAGTCAAAGACCCTTTCCCTCCAACAAATATAATAAAGTATTCCATAAAAGGTGAATCTAGATTTGGTTAACATTATTTTAATCATACACCAAGATCTAGAATGACCCAATATTTTGTTATAAATAGGAGGGTTTTCCCCATCATTCTTCACCTTTTGTTGCCTATTAGATCACTCTGGATCTATACACTTGGTCTCATTTTTCATCATTTGCTCCCATTGAGCTTCATTTTTTGCATTGGGTTTTCTACACCTACAAGAGAGAGAAAGCTTAGATCTGAAGTGCTGAGGACTACAAAGAACCCATCCCATTGAGGAGAGCTAGATACACCTTCTTGTTTTCCTCCCAGGTGCCCTGTAATATAAAATTCTTTCAAAAAATCGTGTTCTTTTCTTGTCCGTTGGATGCATGGAGAAAACCCTTTATTTTACTACTTAATGTCTTTCCATATATAGATCTGGTATTTTGCAGCTATTTTCTTGTCTAACCAATTGCAGATCTGAAGATATTGGCAGCCACTTTTGTTGTTAGGGCTATTAGTTATGCGTAGCTAAAGTGGTCCTTTTTCGTACACTTCGACAAAGGATTCATACTAACAAATGGCGACTCCACCCAGATCCCGTCGATGACCAAATGATTTTTTTCGACGCCACTCAATCGGACCACCCTCCTCTTCCTCCTTCCGTTGCTTTCCAAATCCCAGTCAAAATCCGGAACGCCACTGTATCCCGGTGTATAATTGATGAGGGGGCATCCACCTGTGTGATGTCCGCTTCGGTTTGGAAGCAACTCGGATCCCCTGAGTTGGCCCCTTCCACGATCACCCTTCGAGCGTGGGATGGCCATGCCTCCCAGCCCATTGGCCTGTTTCGTAATTGTCCTATCACCCTCGCCGGTAAGACTGTTTGCGTTGACGTCGAAGTCATCGACGCCTCGCTAGATTACAACATTCTATTGGGGCGAAGCTACACCTATGCTATGTCTGCTGTCCCATCCGCGGTCTTTCGCAAGATGTCTTTCCCCCATAATGGAAAGATAGTCACCATTGACCAGTTGACGTATCATGAGCCAAAATCTCAGACCTCCTCTGAGACCACCATCTCTTCTGTAGCCAACAAGCAAACCGTCGATTCCTTGACCAGTGTCTGCCCCGGCGTTTACAAAGATTCCTCCCTGCTTGGAACTTTCCCTAACCCTCCTCCTGCTTCTATCACTGATCCCAACTTATCGAATATTTGCATGATGCAATCGTCTCAGGCTGCTCTTAAGCGGCCTGCCTCGGCTAGTCAGCAACCTCCCCCTTGCCGTCCGCACCCCGCTCCTAGCCATTCCTCTCAGCCAGCCGGACCTCCTCCTTCTGGCCCTCCCTCTACAGCTGGTATCCCTGAACCCCTTTATCCTCCTGGAACGGTTCCCCTTGGCCTTAACCACCTCGGAGCCATCCCTCCTGGTCATTACCCTGCTGGGCAGATACCTTTCCTGGCTCCCCCTCTCGGAGTTTTTTCTGTCCCCGTCATGGCCACCCTCTCTCTCCCTAACCTATCCATCGGCCTACCCGTCTGGTACATTGACCCTCCAGCCGCTGCCCCTCCCGGTCACCCCAAACCTTACCTTGCTTTGACACCGGTTCAACCGGTCCCCCTCACCTCCTCCGGGCCCCCAGCACCGCCACCGGACCCTACCCCTGTGGTGCCAGCCCCCGGAAAGAAAGGCAAAGCTCGTAAGGGGGCAACCCATCAGGACCAGGCCGCCCCGACAACTCTTACCCCTCCGCGACCACCAAAGCCTGCCATCCAATGCGCTTTGTGTGATATCGTCGATCACGCCACTCACATGTGTCCTGAATTTCCGCACCTCAAGCTTCTGGTCAACGAGACGTTCCCCGACTCTGACATCCCAGAAGTCTACGTCACTATCCCCGACTCTATCCTGGAACTCAAAAACTTGCGCACAAACCACCCTTGTGCCTTGTGCGATTTTCACGGCCATTACACCCACCTCTGTCCCCGCCTTGACGAGTATCGTTCCTCCTTGGACATGTACCACCAATTCAAGGCCACTTCGATAGGACCAGAGGACCTTCCTACTCCCATTCACATTCCTCCTCCCACTATCGAGCCAACGGAGCCGTCAACCACCATTTTGTACCTGTCATCATCCTTGCGAGATAGTTCACCTGCCCTTCAACCTGCCGATCCTCTCAGCTCCTCAGCCAACCTTGGATCTGTTGATATCGCACATCTGAGCCCTTCTCCTCCTGATGACCCGTCACACATCACTACTTCCTCGAGTGACCCCTCTTCCTCCAGTCTTCCCATCTTCCAATCCGATGAGGACATTATGGAAGCCATGACCAACCCGGACTTTCCCTGGGATGATATGCACCATCGCGCATACTTCCTCCCACAGTAGTCCCATGACCAATTTGCTGTGGAAACCAAAGACTTCATCCCCAATGGTGTCGATTGGTTCAAAAACCCCATCCCTGCCCCTGATGCTTTCGAAGAAGGAAACATGGCCAACATCTCTCCTACCATCAAAATTGACATTTCAGTCACCCCAGGTATCCAGGAATATATCACCTTAGGTGCTCAATGCACCCCGGAAGAAATCGAAGCTTACACCAAGATTTTCAAAGAATTCCGCGATATTTTCGCCTGGTCCTATTCTGAAATGCCCGGACTCGATCCCGCCATTGTCGAACACCACATCGATACATGGCCGGACACCAAACCAGTCCGTCAAAAGTTGAGACCCATTCATCCTTCCATACGTGACGCTATCAAAGCCGAAATCGACAAGCTTAAGCAGGCTGGTTTCATTTACCCCATTGAATACACCACTTGGGTGTCCAACCCAGTTCTCGTTCTTAAGAAACAAGGCACCATCCGTGTCTGCACGGACTTTCGCGACTTGAACCAAGCTTGTCCCAAAGACAACTTCCCCACACCGTTCATTGACCAAATCATTGACGAGTGTGCGAGGCATGAGGTTCTATCCTTTATGGATGGTTTCTCCGGATACAACCAAATTTCTATCCGTCCTGCCGATCAACTCAAAACCGCGTTCATTAGTCCGTGGGGAACTTTTGCTTACCAGGTCATGCCTTTCGGCCTCAAAAACGCCGGCGCCACTTTTCAACGGGCCATGTCTTATTGTTTCCATGAATTAGCTCACATTATCCTTGCTTATTTGGACGACCTCACCGCGCGTTCTAAGCATCGGGCGCAGCACCTCCACGATCTGCGTACCATTTTCCTCCGATGTCGCAAGTATAATATCCGCCTTAACCCGTTGAAATGCATCTTTTGCGTTCCTGCCGGCCGTCTCTTAGGCTTCATCGTGTCTAAGGATGGTATCACTCTTGACCCTTTGAAAGTTCAAGCCATTCTTGAACTTCCCATTCCACGTACCCTACGCTAGCTCCAAAGTCTCCAAGGCAAAGCTAATTTTCTTCGTCGGTTCGTCCCTGACTATGCCACCACCGCACATGGGTTCCTTAGACTCCTCCGATCTACTATCCCATTTGTTTGGGATTCCTATGCTCATGAGTCTTTCGATGCCCTCAAGCAGGCTCTCACATCCGCTCCCTTGATTCGCCCTCCCGACTTTGATCGGGACTTCATCCTGTATATCTCCGCTTCCACCTATTCGGTCGCTGGGGTCCTTATCCAGGAAGATGACAATGGTATCGAGCATGTGATCTATTACGTCAGTAAGAACCTTGTAGGACCCCCTGTTTCCTACTCACTCGAAGAAAAATTGGCATTGGCTGTAGTGTTCTCAGTCCAAAAGCTTCGTCATTATATCCTCATGCGCTCCACCAAGGTTGTGACCAATTCCAACCCCTTGGCTTTCTTATTGAGTCGTCGTATCCTCACTGGGAAATATGCCCGTTGGGTCATTATTCTCCAAGAATTTGACCTTGAATTCGTCACACCAAAAAGTAAGCAAGGCTTAGCCCTCGCCGAGCTCATTTCTGAATTACCTACCGGAGCGCCAGATACCCCAGTTAATGATGACTTTCCTGATGAACACTTATTTACCATTACTGCCGACGACCCATGGTATGGCGACATTCTTACTTATTGGCGAACCCAAAAGTTTGCCCTCCACCTTGATCGTGAGGCCCGCCGACGCATCCGACACCAAGCCCCCCGATACCTCCTCATTGGTAACGACCTATATCGTCGTCGGGTTGACACCATCCTTCGTCGTTGCCTCACACACGCTGAAGCTGAACAGGTCCTTAATGTCTGCCATAGCGGCGCTTGCGGTGGCCACCTCTCCGGTCTCGCTACTGCCCAGAAAGTCATTCGCGCTGGGTATTTTTGGCCTTCTCTCTTCAGTGATTGCATTGAGGCAGTCAAACACTGTCCCAATTGCCAGCATTTCGCCCCTAAGGCGCGAGCTCCACCAGCTCCCCTCCATCCGGTCGTCTCAACCGGCCCCTTCTGTAAATGGGCCATCGACTTTATGGAGTGTCGCCCACCATCCACTGGTAACCATAAGTATATCATCGTGGCGGTCGACTATTTCACCAAATGGGCTGAGGCCATGCCAACGTTCAACAACACGGCAGCTACCGTAGCCCTCTTTTTCTTTAACCATGTTATAACTCGATTCGGGGTTCCCAAACAACTGGTCTCAGACCATGGCAAACATTTTGAAGATGAGATATGGCGTGAGCTATCCTCACTGTTGGGTTTTGAGCACCAATATTCCTCCCCCTATTACCCCCAAGGTAATGGTCAAGTTGAAGCAGTCAACAAAATCCTCAAAACTATGCTTCAACGAACGGTGAATAAGCACAAAACCAACTGGCATCTCATGCTCTTCCCTGCCTTGTGGGCCTATCGAACTTCTATTAAAACCGCCACCGGGTTTACTCCTTTCCACCTCGTTTTTGGAGAGGAGGCAGTCTTACCGATCGAGTGTGAAATTCCTTCTCTACATCTAGCCGTTGAACTTCTCCCTGACACCCAACCTCTAGAACAACGACTTATCATGCTTGAGCGCGCTTTCGAAGACCGTCGTGTTGCCTTACAAACCATGGAAGCAGCCAAAAAGCGCACCAAAGCTCAGTATGACCGAAAAGTCCAGCCTCGCACTTTTCACGAAGGCGACCTTGTTCTAGTATATGACCAGGCCCATGATGTCCTTGGTCATGGGAAGTTTGACTCATTATGGCTAGGTCCTTACATCATTAGTAAGGACCTCGGTAAAGGGGCATACCTCTTAGAGGATTTCGAAGGCCACCCCCTTCCTAATCCTCGCAATGCACTCTATCTTAAGAAATATTACCCTTAGCATTTCCCTTCTGGAATGCATGTTTTATTTTCTTTTAGATAGCCAGCATCTGTCTTTTCATTTTTATTTGCTACTTCACCCAGACCCATTTTGTCCACGAAGGGCCACTTCACCTACTCTTTAAATCGAATTTCCTCACTTACAACACTTGTATTTGGGGCATCACTTCGCCTCCATACTCGTCCATGTTCGTGTCGATTTTCGTCATGAGTTCCCACCTTGTACTCATGTCTCCACGGTCCCCCATTTGGGCCTTTCCTGTGTGGCAACACCATCAAGTCGCCCTTTTTTAGAGCATCCAAGTTGAGTCATCATCGCATTCATGGAGTCTATCCCGAGTCCCTTTGTACCCCACTATAGCTCTCCATCCTTCATTGCTTGGTCTCTCTCTTGTGTCGCACATTATGACCTTCAGTCCCACTGTCCCCTATCCCTTCCGATATTGTGTCAGTCGCTGCCCTGGCATTCATGCCCTTTATGCTCTAACAAGGGAAGTCGTCCATTCGCTACTCAGTCCTTTCCATTTCACCATCATCATTAGTGTCAGTCTGTCCGTCGCTCTACTGTTTTCTCTCGTGCCTTAGTTGGGGACATCTCACTCCCTCAACTATGGCGGACCTCCTTCTGTCGACATCAACACTTTCATTCCAGAAGCCAGGTCTAGAGGGCGGTGTACCTTGGTTCCAGCTTCCACTCTTGTTCGATGCCTCGGATCAGGCCAAGGGATCTCTCATTTCCCTTTGACTTGATTGTTTCTCCATCTCCTTTCAGCATGATCGAGATTCATATACTTGATGGTCCAGTGATCCAGCAGCAGCTCTTGATGATTCCCGGGTGTGTGTGAGATGTCTCAACCCTCATGAGGGGGTGGCCCTGCAGGTAGCCCCCCACATGCCCGGATGACCTCTTCTTTACAGCCTTCGATGCAGCTCCAGATATTTGATGATGTTGGTCGTAGCCACTTGCAGCGCCTCTTCGACTTGCATGTATCAGTCAGATTCTATGAGCCCTTCCCCATGTGCAGGGGGCATTTCGGTTGTATTTGTATCTCATGTACTCAGATATTATTGTACAAGTCCTGGCTGTTATCCCAGGCATAGCATGTATGTGGGATTCCTTATTGTATTTTTATCTGGCTCATGATTATGCCAGTTGTATTTTATGGTTCGGTCCCTTGTTTACTGGACACACTATTCTTTTGTACTTTGTCTCGGTGGGCATAGGTATGCCTCCCCCGCTGCCTTCAGCACAGGTACCCTCTCATCAAAAGAGACTTGTTGCACCTGCGAGTCTCGTCTCCTCAGGGTCTAGTCCTTCAGCACACTATCTACCTCACATTTCTCTCTCTGACATCCCTTTTGTTGTCTAGTGATTGTGTTCTTACAACGTACTTCGGTCATACGATTTGCTCCTGACACTCGCACGCTGGGGGGCAATCTGTTACACCATTTTTGGTCATCTAACTTATTATCATTAGATGGACCCAAGTACACCATGTAAGACCAGTTTTACCCTAAGTAAAACCGCTTTCACTATGTTAAAACATGAAACCCCAAAAGGAAATATTAAACAAACCTATATTTGTTTGATTTTCCTCATGGAATAATTAATTAAACCATAATTTAATTATTATTTCCAGTCATGTTTAACCCAAAAACAAAGAAATTAATTAGATAAACCTTTATTTATCTTATTATTTTCTAGGAATAATTATTTAAATCTTATTTAGATAATATTCCTTGTTAAATATGACCAAATCACTCACAAATAATTAAATAAATCATTATTTATTTGATTATCTTCCAACCACTTCCTTAAAAAGATAAATAAATCATTTATTTATTTATTTTTGACTAATCAAGGGATTTGGCCCAAGTCAAAGACCCTTTCCCTCCAACAAATATAATAAAGTATTCCATAAAAGGTGGATCTAGATTTGGTTAACATTATTTTAATCATGCACCAAGATCTAGAATGACCCAATATTTTGTTATAAATAGGAGGGTTTTCCCCATCATTCCTCACCTTTTGTTGCCTATTAGATCACTCTGGATCTATACACTTGGTCTCATTTTCATCATTTGCTCCCATTGAGCTCCATTTTTTGCATTGGGTTTTCTACACCTACAAGAGAGAGAAAGCTTAGATATGAAGTGTTGAGGACTACAAAGAACCCATCCCATTGAGGAGAGCTGGATACACCTTCTTGTTTTCCTCCCAGGTGCCCTGTAATATAAAAATTCTTTCAAAAAATTGTGTTCTTGTCTTATCTGTTGGATGCATGGAGCAAACCCTTTATTTTACTGCTTAATGTCTTTTCATACATAGATCTGGTGTTTTGCAGCTATTTTCTTGTCTAACTAAAACCCCTCTAAATTCATGGTTAGGAATCCTATATTGGCATCATTACATGTTAAAAATAGAAATAAGTAGGATGAGTATAAATTGTTTTTTAATATCTATGTCAAATGAACCCCAAAGAATCAGTAGTGTCCTTAGTACTTACTGTGACCCAATAAACCATATCCCTTCAAGTTGAACCTATAAATACATTCTTAATTTATTTATTTATGAATTTATGAACATACACTATTAGTTGGTATAGTCAACATACCAGATTTTCTAGGGCATCAAATATATTATAACTATAATCTTAATACAATCATCATGAAGCCAAAATTTTATATTTTGGATATTTTTTAAACGATTTGGATTTTTCACCCTAGTTTGTCTATTCCTTTGATAAATACACATCACTCTCCACCCTCAATATGATTCATACTCACTGCTCAGGATAACCTGTCATGAGAATAAATAAATTGAAATAATGCAGAAAATTTCTAATAATTTTTAGAGCTAATGATATTGAACACAAGTTAATTTGGAACTTATAAGCTATCAAGAATGCTAACTAGTCATTACATACTAAATAGGTGCATAGTCATAAGTTCCCATGACTTGAGTATAAAATTGAGTTTTGTCTCCTTCAGGTCCATATTTTGCTAGAACAAAGTCAAAAAGTTTGGCATTGTATTCTTGCATGAGGTACACAGGACTTCAATCATACAAAGAACTCATTAGAGTTTAGTTTCTTAGTAACCAAAGACTTACAATTGATATTGTAGCAATGCTTAGTAATTTAAATTACTTAGGATTAAAGGGACAAACCGAATCCAACATGATGTTGGCTGTATTAAAATCATGATAAATCACATGTCTTTTAGCTCCTCCATGAAGAAATGTCAGACCCTTGATTTCACCCATTGCAATTTTCATCCTGATCGACCCTTCTGAATGCACAAAGGTAAACCCAGATTACATTAAACATCTCCAAAGGATTTTTGTTATTATAATATTTAAACAACATAATAATCCTTACATCTAAATTTAAGAGATCCCTAACAAATGTAGGATATGCGGTCAAGAAAAATATAAAAATTAGATCCACGGCTTCAAAATACCGTGGAAAGATGTACTGAGTTTTCTATTGGTTGTTTTGAATGAATACATAGTATACTTTAACAAATTCTGTAGTCTATATTAAAGACAAGGTAGGCATGACCATCACAGTTCTTCCAAAAGAGAAAGTAGCACTAAAGAAATAATCCAACTACTTAAGCATATGTATGAACACTAAAATATTGTCACTAAAAAGTAAATACACGACAATATGCACATTTCAAATCTCTACAGGCTAATGGGTGATCACATTAGGAAGATCGTTACTTTATATTTGATTCTAGAACAGTGAGTTGGTTTAAAATTTGATGGGGCTGTCAGGAATAGAAGTTAATGATGGATGATTGGTTATCACCTTTGCCTTCAAGATTGGTCTTGATAGTGACAATGAAAACAATTTTTTAAGGTATTTATCTATGTGCAACTCTAAAAATTAAAAAACCATTGACATTTGGCATTTTTTGTTCACCATAAACCTTAGATATATTACTCACCACAAATTAATAAGCCACAGGATTTTCAGAGGAATGAAAAGGTTGCAATTTACTCTTTCTAGAAGTCGGGTTTATTGTGAACATATAAAAATGAAACTGAAAACATTTTCTGACAAAACGGTTAATTGAGGGATCATATTATATACCTTAAAAGGTTAAGGGTTTTCCACTTTAGGATGGAACTAAGAACCCTAATTGAAAGCCTAGGACCATTCAATTATAGTTTTGGCATGTAGCGATTATATGGACATAAGGGTGAATCCTACCATCATTAAAATTTATGGATTTCCTTGGTGGGACTATAATTTGAGAATAAGGATGATGAGACACATGCTATGGTAGCTACTGGGTTTACAGTTAAAAATTAAATTAAGTAGATATTCTACTCAAATTTTCTTTTGATAAATCTAGAAAGTGTAGGTAGTAAGCTTGGACCAACCCTATACTGAGAAGCTAAGAATACAAAGGAAATAAGAAAATAATAGTCTTAAGATGGAATGGATAGGAATTTGGGAGGCACACAAAGGTCAAGGAAAACACCAGTCATTATTCCAGTATGAAGTTTATTATGATGAATACAAGTAGCTTCAGAACCAAGAAGAGCAAATTTATAGTTACACAGGAGATGAGAGAGTGTAGAATCAAATTTACAAGTATCAGAAAATAATTTCATCACATGAATGGATTGGTCGTTTATCTTGGAGACTCAATAAAGGTGAGAGAACACCTCCATCATAATTCAAAAACACTACAACATTTGGAAGAGATGGCAACAAGGCATTAGGTGCATTGAAAATAAAATGAATGTCAAATTAGAGAGGATTTTTACCAAGATAAATTGAGTTCATACTATACAAGGTATGTTATTAAAGACAAAGTTCATAATAGCACAATGGATTTTATATAGAGTTTTGGGTCGAGGAAAGACTAGTTTGGTTAGTAGAAGAAATAGTTTCAACTGACCATAGATTGAAAACGTTGGTTTTATAGGGAAAATAGATGGATTAGATTGGAAATGTATAAAATAGAGTGGATGAAAACCAAAAATATCCATTTTGGGAGAGTGCTTGGCACAAGGATTATCCATGTTTCCAAATAAGCTCTATGTAAACAGTAATAAAAAAATTTCTCATTTATTTAGAACAAAGCATCCATGTTGCACATAAAATAAGAAATATAAATTCAACCAAAATACTAACATAACTACTACTTGCACAAAATTTTATTGAAAGCCAATAATAAATACTTGATGTGAACTGAAGAATTAAGAGTTATCAAATTTTTATGGCATCACATTTCACATTGTATTTAAGATTTTTATTTAACTTATAAAAAAATCTAGGGCCAAAAAGCTTAAAGTTTTTCCCTAGATTGCTAAAAGATATATTTTTAAATTAAAATTTTAGGGTATTTCATCTTACATATCATATGTGACAACAACACTGTTATGGTAAAATTTTGAACATCAGGTTATTTGATTCAATGTTTTCTATAAGTTGCATAGGTATACTGAAATATGGAGCCTAATATATTAGTTCAGCTGGTTGTCACCAATGAAACTAGGCATTGTTGCGAAAAAAATACCCTAAGGTCTGGGTTGAGGGAACTAATAGAGCGGAAGGAATAAAACAACAAGAATCAATCAAACTAAAGGTCCTAATTCTTAAACTAGTAAACTAGGAAGAGATGACCTTACCCGTATGTCCTACGTTTGAGGTCGTTCCCGCAGGGTGCAAACCGTATACTTCTCCACGTGCTTCAAGACTTGCAACTCACTCAAGAAAAAACACATAGACTAGTTTTACAACATATATATCCTAAATTTCAGTATGTTAGATCATATAAAATCATAAAAGATAACATGAAATTAACAATTATAAGATCATTAACATGTATAAGAGACATATAAGATCATGACATCAGGAATGAGACATATCTTATTTATTGATATATGTAAAAGAATATGGGGATATCACCTAAAATTAGCCATGGCTCCACGTGAAACTGTCCTCTGGATCCATCCAACCCAAGCCTCAACAATTTTCTTCCATAAAAGGTGCACAAGGATGTCACATAAAGGAGGTGAACATCTCAAAGAAGGAAACAAGGGTTTCATAAACTTTGGAAGTGCAGGAGGCACAGGGATAATAAGACTTAATCTGGGCTATAATAGGCTAGAGTATCAATGAATTTCTCTCTCCTCCCTCAAGCCTTCCCAATGAGGTGTATTTATACTTAAAACAATTTTTCCAGTTGGGACAGTTTGGCCACGGGCTAGTGTAGGTGGTTTTTAGGTAAAACCCGTAAACCCCGCCCAACTAAAATGGATTTTATACATTTTTCAATATTTTAAATTGTATACATGGGTCATATATGAGTGGACCCACGTATGCATGCATGTAATATAGGGTAGAGTCGCATATGGAATTCAAAATTATGTTTTTTTAATAAAATGACCAAGTATGAATGGAAAGGGTTGCCCAAGGCCAATACATAGATCATCAAGTATATAAAGATGATAAATGATGTTATAACAGATGCCCCCTAATATATGATTTCATAAGTGGTACATGATGGCCGAAATGTATTATGTGCACAAGAAATAATCTTGTGAGGACTTGAGAGGACTTCACCAGATTTTAGCCTGCCAAAAACCAGTGAAAGAAATTAGAAAGTAAGTTCATGTCTGAGGCGGGCATACCCATGCTCAGTGAAAGTAAAGCATGTCCGCATAACAAGTATGGAGTAGATCCAATATGTATACAAGTATAGAATAAAATGTAAATTACATAGTGAATAATCTAATCACTTCTCGAAAGTGTATATCAAATTCATGTCAAAGTATCACATGTATAAGACTGATCAATGATGCTGCAAATATATATGATCACTGAAGTCACAACTGAATCTCTAAGTACCAAATCATAAGTGGTGGAAAAAGTGGTACTCCACGTATCTCGGGTGCCATCATATATAATGTTGTTGTGATGAAATGCAACATATAAGGGTAGATGGTGTCACTAGCAGAAAAGTGAAGGAGCTATCAAAGTGAACCAAAGCATGCTGATGCAAACCCAAGGTCTTCATCGATCACTATGGTACAATTCTACACAATGGGAATAAATGAGCTGAATTTGACCATGTGAGAAATCGTTTGTTAATGGTCATTGATGTATATAGTTAACAAACACGAGAAAACTAACCGATAATGAGGATGAGAGTCAAGGTACCCCAGTAAAATCTAAGAAGTGTGAATGAATGAGTTGAAGTCGAACACTTGAAAGAATCTACCAATCAGGAGACATTGATGTATGCTCACTGTCGATAGCAAATTAATCTACCACTAATGAATGCAAACCCTAAGGTACTAAAAAAAGGACTCTAGACCTTATTCCTTGAGCAATGTGTTGTATTCGATGGGAAAAGATCTACTGGAAGGAAG
This sequence comes from Pinus albicaulis, assembly GCA_034641835.2. Taxonomy (NCBI): domain Eukaryota; kingdom Viridiplantae; phylum Streptophyta; class Pinopsida; order Pinales; family Pinaceae; genus Pinus; species Pinus albicaulis. The sequence goes on from CM076579.1 coordinate 637,438,352, forward strand.
GCATTAAGGTATCCCACATCAATCCAGCGTGAGTGTAACCCACAGGCCAAAATTTGGAAGGAATCAGATGAAGAAATGTGAAGTAACCAACTTGAAGCACGTTTCTGGCATGCACAAAAGGTATCTAGTGCCTATAAGAAGCCCTCTGAACAAACCAATAATGAAAGCTAAAAAATAAGAGAGGAATCCATCGATAGGGTCAAATGGAAACCAAGGTATTGCACAAATCCCAGGTGTGATAATGAAAGCTAAATTCAAAGACAAGGGAAACCACTCTGTAAAAGACCCATGGTGTTGATCAAATGTTGAGCACAAGGTCACCTATCAATAATGTAAATAGGGCCAGGGTGTGGCTCTAGGTTTACTCTTGGAGAAATTTGTTGAAGTCGATAACAGACAAACCCACTGGCAAGAAGTAAATGGAGAACTTCTCAAGGACCAAATAACTGATGTGATAGAACAAGACTTTGACAAACCAGGGATGACCAAATGAAAAATGAGTCAAGAGACACCGCAGAAAGGCCGACTCAAGTTTACTTCCCTTGAACAAAAGCACGACTCATTTTGACTATGGCGGCATATGATAACTTTGTATAAGTTTGTCACGTAGGATGTGTAGTGGTGGATTAGTCGCATGGGTGTACCAAATCGCACCAGTTTAAAGAGTGTGGTCTACTCTTTAAACCATTGGTAACAGGAAAAAAGTGGCGGAGCTCAAAAGCATAAAATTTAGTGGAAACAGTATGCTAAAGTATGCTCTGGTTAAACTAAAACTAAAACAAAAATATACAGAAGCTATCAAAGAGAGTCAAAATGATAATAATACCAATGACAGCTCAAAGGCCTCTTCTTATTAAATGTTTGAAATGGAGAAGAAATTTTACCCACTTGCCAAAGGGCACCTAGGCAATGGCTCTAGGTCCCAATGCAAGGATGCTGCCTTCTAAGCTCTGCCTCTGATGCAGTTTCCCTCTCTCTCTCTGGCGTGGTGGAGTAGGATTGTTGGGTGGCCAACGATCGAGTCCTCTTCAGCTCCAGCTTCGGGTCACACACTGCTGGCATTTCTTGGCAACTTTGGTCAGCATAACAATGTGATCCCCCTTTCTTCATCTTTTGGTGGCTTTATATAGGGGAGTTTCAAATCCTCCTTCCCTCCCTTGGTACATGATGGATGGTGACCCAAGGGAGAGGTATGATTCCATTGTGTACTCAAATATTCCTTTGTGTGCTCACAGAGTGTCTAAGGAGGCGCTGGTGGCTGTCCTTAGGCAGTTTCATATAAGGAGTAACTGTCCTTTGCTTGGTGTGGTCCCGGAAAGCGACATTTTTCTATTTCCAGGAATGCGTGCTTATCGGGAAAAAAGGCGCATAGAAGGCGCTCTTCTCAAAGGATTAAGCAAGAAAACCAGCATTTATGACTAGTTCAAATATGATTTTCTGAAAACCTTAGAGATTTTAAATACTTTCTTGATTCCATAATGTGTTCCTACCATGTAAATCCTTATGCTTGACATCAACTAATGCCATCTTCTGTTGTATGATTTTCCAATGTTAACATTTTCCCCCTAATGTGTGAGGTATAGGAAGAACTGTATAGCCAAAATACATTATAGTTTCTTTTATGTATCGTGTGCAGAGAGAGAGAGAGGCCTGTGTGAATCTTGGAATTGACAACACCTTGCACCGTTTCCGAGATGAAAATGGCCTAAGGGACCCCTGCAAGGGGATAAAATATACAAAATATATACAAAATTTCAATGAGGAGGGCATGTCCCATGCTCATGATGCTATGGCTACTTAAACAAAATTGATAGATACATGTGTTGTATGTGTCAATGTTGTGGTAGTGATGCTGGCGATTGTTGATGATGACTACTGAGGCCCTCAGGGGCATTTTTTCTTTGAAAATAGGTGGAATGTGGTACCCATATGCATAAAATGCATATGTACCAGTTGGGACCTTCCTGTGTAAGTATTGTTGGCAGAGACGCTTATGGAGGGACGGGTCTTAGACGAACTTGATCAAAGTGCAATGGTTAAAAGGTACGATACCATCGTGACATGAAAGCTTTTGCTGTAGTCTAATTTCAGGAGGATTGATGACATCTGTGGACAATGATGTCTCCCACAATGCCACCCGAGGATACCCCTTTGCATGGGGAGGAGAAATCCAAGGTACTGCTTCCTTTTCGGAAAAGAGGTGTCGAGGTCAACAAAAAGGAAGCCTTAACCGAACCATGGGTTACCAACCTGAGGGGTCGATGACCTAGATGTGATGGGTTTAACATAGGCATGTTGGTGAGAGGTGACTGAAAACGGATGATGGGGATTCAGTGGCCTGAGGTCGGAGTATAATTTGGCATATTGGCAGCAGTCATAGGTATTTTTGAAGGGAAAATCCCTAGAGTCGGTAGGACTTCCAGGGCGGGTGTGAACATGTTATGAATGTCATGATGGTGCGTGCATGGGGGTGAAATAATCCGACCAAGGGGAATGAGGGACTACTGCCATGGGGGAAAAGATGATATATGAGGGTGAAGAGGCGAAGGGCATCGTTGGCGGTCTTTGTACACTTACTAAAAGAATAAAATAATGAGGTTTGGTTTGTACAAAACACAGAGATGGGTACCCAAAAACATGAAAGGGTTCGCTCACTGAGGGTGTGAGGAAGGTGTTTTTCTGGGGGTGGGGTTCCCATTGGTTGGTCTCATGTGTGGAGTTGATGAAGCGGATGAAGCACTGTCGCAGATGGTATTATGTTGATGGAGGTATGGTGGGCCAAATGCGATGTGTGGAGGTGTGCTTTCAATCTACTTGTACAACCTAATCGTCCTGGAAGGGGGTTTGAGTTTGAATGGTGAAGTTGACCTTATGCATGATGAATGGATGGACATGAGGTGCTTCCTGGACTGAAATGGTATGGTCATGGCATCACTTGAGATGTGATATATGGTCTACTTTGGGTGACAACTGCCATGGAGGGGAGGCTCTACCGACCAATGTGAACATTTATCATGTGCAGGGTGAGGTGATGATAAACGCGATCGGGTATGAGGACCCTATGGTTTACTTATTATGGAGAAATGATGTCAGGATATGCATGGTTTTCTAGGACTCTATCATGCTGGGGGTAGAATGATACCTGCTCCGAGATTTTCAGTGGATGGTGTTGTAAGCGGCTTGTGTGTTCTTCCTGCAAAAACAACTACCTCAAGTGAAAGCACATTATTTTCATCAAATATTATTTGAAAGACAGGAGCTTTAAAAAATAAGATGGGAGAGGGCATACCTGCTGGCACTGAAAAAATATTTTTCTTGGAAAGAAAATGTGTGGCATCGCTTTCGTTTTTCATGGCATACTGATGATGGTACAACTTATGGTTTGTGGAATGGACCTTCTGATCTCCTGTTATGTACCTCTAAAATTTTGGAAAAGGGTGATAAATATGGGATTATGGCCCTAATCCTATTCATTTGTACTTGCTGAGTTTTGGGAGATCAGAGGTGCTTGCAAAGCCTTTCTTGCCGTTGCGTTCAGCTAGTGTACCAGGGATTAGCGATACTATGCTGAGGTAACTTTCATGACGTCCTGCATTGTAATTTATTTAGTTTGATGGTGCCAAGGGCTGTACAAATTAGGTTTGTATGGCCTGCGAGAAACTTTTGCCCTAGATTGTGTGGGAGATCTAGGAAAAATATCGCCTTACATGCGCGCAATTCTGAGGGACATGTGTGCGAGGGCACGTTGTTCCCTACTTTTTGCGTGCAAAGGCACGTTTGTAAAGAAAACAGGCGTGCAAAGGCCATAGTGACAGGAAATTTTGGTTTCTTGTATTTTTTTGATGTTTTTCTCTGTACTAATGGGTGCGTATGTTGTTTGGCAGGTTAGTGTGGAGAGAGCGGGACTGGCCCGAGATCCGGACTGCTCTAGCTGCTGATGTTGGGGTGCATCGTCAGTTGGCCGCATGGGGCCTTAAGAAGTTTGCTGAGAACAAGTTACTTTGGTCTTAGGACCGACTATTGCGTTACATTATCTAGCATCGGCGCCAGAGGTGCAATATTTTTGTGCTGTGGGGGACAAACCTTGTGATCTGTCTAAAGATGGATATATACTTGTGACCGGGTTACTACCTCACGGTGAGGCTCTGAGGTACCCACTCTCTGCTAGGAGAGTGAACCTAGACATATTCCGGAGGCGGCATTGTGGTGGTGTGCCTCTTACTGAGGGGTGCATCAACATTTCATCAGTGACAGACATGGGAGATCGGTGTGCTCTGGCAGTTATTGTGTGACTGGAGGGGTATTTTGCTCCACATCGGGCATCTGGCCCGTAGATTGGAGTTTTATGCCAATTAGGGGTGGACACTTTTTTGATTTCTCCAGCTTTTGTTTTGATGGGATAGTGTTGCAATTGAACAAGGTCCAATGTGGATCTAGATCATTTGCATATGCTAGCATCCTATGCAGCATTATGTATGAGAGGGTGGTGCTGTTGAGGCCGGTGGTGGCGGTGCCCATTTGGGGGCCACAAGAGCCATGGATGAGGAGGTGGGCTCTGGTGATGCCGCGGGACGGTGGTGGCATGGTGGGGTGTTACTGGAACGCCATGACAAAGGTCTTGTTTGAGGCCAACCCACAAATTTTCTTGCCATACCCGTATGCGGGGATAGACTTCCAGGGTGACCCAAACATGGGTCTCCCTTTTGGTTATGTTTGGGGACCTGCAGGTATGCATTATATTTTTTCCACATTTGTTCGATTATTTATGTTCTTATGTGTTTTTTTCTTGGCACTGACATTATTTTGGTTACTCGTGCAGATGTTGGCGAGATAGGTGGCATAGTGGCCCGACTGGTGGGTCACGACCCTCTGCTACGACCTCAAGGTGATCAAGGTGGACCAGGTGGTGGTGCCGGTGGACCTAGTGCTGATGGTGTTGGCCCTTCTGGTGAGGGTAGAAACTCAGTTGCAGCAGAGGTTGCGGCCGAGCGAGCTTGTGCAGATGCGGCTGAGGCCCGCATTGTAGTGCTTACGACTCAGGTGATCGCTCTTGAGGACTTTCGGGATTGAGTGGACCGCTTGACCCAGGGTATGCCTGCTCGAGGTTTTATGGATGACTTCGAGGAGGTTTGGTTAGAGACGGTGATGGCCCGTGAGAGGGATTATCGACCCACTCTACGTCGGGTAGCGATCGCAGTGGTGACAACAGCTCTAGTGGTGGCACCAGGAGCGGTGGTGGGTCGAGGTGCTCCTCTTGAGGGGGCACCCCCCTAGAGTGGTTTTGTACCCAGGGAAAGCACCCGTTATGAGGATCCTTCCCTTATTTTTGATGACATTTGTATCTTTGGGCTGGCCAGTGGGCCAACAATAATATTTTTGTACTTAGATACACATATTTTTTGATATATATATGAGAGATATTTTTTGTGGCTCTAAATGATGTGCTAATTACTTCAGTTTATATATTTTTTGTTATGCTAATGGATATCTATTATTTTTTTTTATGGATGATGGTTTATTTGAGATACATTCAAGTCTAGGATATTGTTAGCTATGTGAGCAGCTGTTTGGTTTTGATCCCTTAATACATGTGAAAATGTGATGTGATCAAATTGTCTGCTTAATCTTTTGACATGTAAATATTTTCTAAACAGGTGTGTGTCTCTGGTCTCAAATGTTCAGTTTAGCTGTGATACTACTAACTGGGAATCGAGGTAGATATGCATACGACGAGTGCCCCGATGGAGGGCATCACACATAAGTCCAATGATGGCATTATATTCTTCTTGATTGTTTGTTGTTGATCTGATGCACACGCTATTTGAACACAACGGTGATCGATCGGGGTGGTAGAAGACCCAGGCGGCTGCAGCTAAGTTTTGAGGCCATTGCGATGCTCCATCAACATATGCGAAGTGTGGTTCATTTTGGTGATCCATGTTGGCACTTTGAGCGTGTTTTCGAGTCAAAAATATTTTGGTGATTGGGTTTTGTGTATTTTCACTCTAGGGGAAGGGCCTTAGGGCCCCTTATGGGTAGAAATTTTTGTGGGAAAGGCTGTTGACGAGGTTAGTGAGGCTAGTCCCGTCCGGTTCCATCAAGATGTATGCCCCCTGCCAGAGGCAGTGTTTGATGATGTAGTGTCCTTTCCATAGGGTTTCAAACTTTCCTAGCCCTAAGGCCTCTTTTGTGACATCGTAGCGAAGGAATAATTCTCCATCAGTAAATGAGTGAGGGTTGATGTGGCAGTCGAATGATGCTTTCAACCTTTTCTTATGGGCCTCATTGTGTTGCAGTGATTGTCGCCGAATTTTGTCAACTAGCTCTAGTTATACTAGGCGTTGTTCTAGAGGTTGGGTGTCATCAAGGAGTTCAATGGAGGCATGTAGGTTTGGGATCTTCCAGAATTCAATGCAAAAGCGCAAGGTGCCTTGGTTTTTCATGACAGGATTATGATGTAAATCCTGGGGCAAGGTTGAGACAATAATCCTTTCACCAATATGAGCGGATACAAATTGTATATGGTGGATTGTATCGTCGGCGTTTAGTGGGGGAAGAATCTCCATAATGGGATTCTTTATGGGCTCAAAGTTAGGTTCCCCATTAAGATAGTCTATTTCCGGTAGGTGGAAATTTTTCCTACCACAGAGGTGCCTAAATGTTTCCATTAATGGGCACGTCTCTAGTGCATGATTTAGTCTAGTGCAGATGGTTCATGGCATTACTGAGCCAACGGAGTAGAGAGTGTGTGACTCTATGCTACTCGTTGTTCCTGATGTGGATACTTGGAAAGGGTCAGATGTAGATGAGGTTGTCTTCTGTATCCATTTCTGTATCATTGGCTTAGACTTGTCTTCCTCTTTAGTGGAGTGTAGACTCAACGCAGCTCGCACCACTCTCAGCTTGGGGAGATGTATACACTTAAACGTATGGTGAAAGTGTGAGAAAATTCGGCAATAAGTGCATGTGATATTCTCTTGATTAGAGAGAAGCTTCTATGGGAGAGAAGAGACTACGCGAAGACTGTTTTATAGGGGCTTGAGTTCTTTGCATTGGTTGACTTGGTGGTCGTTTTGATCACATAGGCCCTATGTTATCCTAGGCTTGGCCGAGTTTACTCTTTGGTGGTGTGCTGTCTTGTCAAGCTTGACACACCATTGTGGGGGTGGGGACATTGATCTGGCGATGTACTTTTTATGCCATTCTCAGATATCATCTTGTATATTCTCTAAGGAATTAATCATGTCAATAGTGGGACGAATCTGCGAGGCATAAGTACAATGTCACTCGTAATGATTACCTTGACATATTAGGAAGAATATCCTTGATATGAAAGTTTTGTCGACTTCAGTTCGAGGTCTGATGGGGAACCAACACCTCAAGGCTGCTAAATCGGGGCAATGGATGACTACACGGGCCATCTTTTTGCATAACACACATGCTGGTTGTTGTTGCGAGGTGCCATTGGTGGTAACGAGGGGTTCCTTGCTAGGCCATTCTTCAGTTGTCAAGAACAAAATAGATTCACTCAACTCATCTTCTTGGGTCATGGAACTGCCGGTGGACTCGGTGTCCATATCTTCTTCTTGGGAAAGGTGGAATATGGCTGAGCGAAGGCTAGGAAGGGCTAGCCAGAAGCGAGGTATGTAGAGACAATTCTCCAAAAGGTGATTGTCGGTGCATAACGAGCATGTGAATTGCACCGCCCATAGCCCTATGTAGTAAACCCTTTCGATTGGATACCATCTGTGAATGAGTTCCAAGGCTGCGCACTCTTCGAGGTAGTGGCCACGTTCATTGCATAGGGTACAATGTATAATGGGCATTACTAGGGGCCATTCTACAATTCTATATTCCTCTTGTAACTATAGGATGGTGTGAGGTTCATCGTTAACCAAATGGGTCAAGGAATCCTCCTGATAAGATCGCTCAACCACATGTAAGGCGTCGCTATACCTTTGTATCTCTGGAAAATGGTGGGTATAGTGCCCATAGGTGCTGTTTACTCAACATAGTGTTCCTAAATTGATGTCATAAATTGTCAACCAGGGCCAGTAAACTGTTGAAGTGAAGTGCACTATATGTGCCTAGGTATCTCATTCCTACTTCGTTGTGTTTATTGTTTTTCTAGTGTTTTTGGTTTTGTGCTTTTATGCTAAGAGGAAAAGAACTAAATTGTTGGCAAAGAGAAGTTATTGGTCACACTAAAACAGAACAAAATCTACTCTAAACTATGTATGGCACCTAAGAACAGAAAATGCTAATTCACAGATTGCAAATCTTGAAAAGAAAAGTAACTTATAACATTAAACTCAGTCCAATTCATTTCATTAGAGGTATGTTGGAACAACTTGAGAAAAGGATAAGTTTGATGTAATGAGGTTCTCTTTAGTAAACAACAACTTACAATATCATAGAGAAAATCTTATCCATGATTAGAAATTTGTTGGAACACTTTGAGAAAAGATTATCTGCAACATAGTAAGGAACCCTATGCTAAAATAACTTATGACACTAGAATTAACCCACTCTGCAACTCAAAATGTTACTCTTAAGCCTCATTCAAGGGTTAGAGATCTCTTGGAATAGCTTTGGCAAAAGGCTGTTTGTAAAATTATGAGAAATTGTAGAAAAATCAAGAATTCAAAATGGTATAACTAATTCTTGTCCATATGATAATGATGTGTTAGAAGAGATTAAGAAAAAGAGTAGTTTTTAAAATAATGAGGGCCTTTAAGTCTAATTTAACAGGACTAGAATACAATTAACTAATAAAACTTGAAATACAATGAACAGAACTGAACTAAAATGAAATTAACCTCCGAAGTACTACAACTCTATCTCATTCACGTGTTAGTGATATATTGGAACAATTCATGAGAACAGGATTGACTGTAATATTCGATGTAAGTAAACATAAAGACATGATGCTCAGAAAACTGCCTAGATTAAGAATAAACAGAGTTAAAAATCACTTATCTAAAAATATGCACAAAGCCTTTCAGACAGTAGGGGCCCTCTACCATTAGATTGGCACACGAATCCTTAAATCCTCAAAATTGCTTCAGATCATGCATCAAAGTTGTACTTCTTTCATTAAAGGAAAACACTTCAGAAACAGAGTATCACAGTCTTGGAAAACTAACAACAAAACATCAACTAGCTAATTGTCTCTCGGTTCACCGAGTTATTCTTATAAGAAAAATACATAATTGTCATTGATTAGAAATAGGCATAGGTGTATTTTTCAATCAAAATCAAATTAGAACTCCTGTTCAGGACTCGTACTTTGCTGAAGACATCTGTAGAGTCCTTGTCCTTGTAGAAGTCTACTTCTTAGTTTTGGCTTCCTCCACGTGCATAACCACTTGCAGATTTTTGCTCAGACTTCGTAGAGGGCAAGGAATCATGTAGGTAAGTTCTGGAATTCAACCATATGGGTATTTCCATCAGACAACACCTGTAACCTATTTAAACACTGTTATAGCTGCGGAATGCCTGATCGGCTACAAAATGTCTGTATTCTGTAGCTATTTTGCACAAAATTATTAAAAAAACAAAAACCATGAAAATACAATTTGTTAATCAATTGCATGTGACCTTTAAGAAATCCTAATCATTCTTCATTGATTTTAGGCTTATGAAGTGATAAAAGAATGATGAAATGAAGTGAAGGTTTGTAAAAGAGAAGGCAATTCTAGGGCTCAACATACCCCCACTGCAAAACTATTACATGTCCTCATGAAATTTCATCAAAACTTATTCCATGTGCTCTGAAACCTCTGTTAGAACATCCAACCTTATCTTTCTGCTTCTTTTGCTGGTTAGTGTCATTCTGGGTTTCTTCATCTTCAACATTTATAATTCCTTTTTCCTTAACCAATGTCTTTTTCATCATTCCTCTAAGTCTAGAACTTCTCCTTAACTTTGGTGGATTCTCATATTCTTCATCAGTATAATCACTCGCTGTCTTTTCCTTTCTTTTGGCCCTAATCTATATTCTAATCTCTGTTAACTTTTCAAAAATTGGTTCTTCATCTTCCTCCTGTAGTAGAGTGTCAAGTTTATTTTCAATAACCATGTTAGTTTTTCTTCTTCTGCTCCATCAAAAGATTTGGCAAACGATTTTGTAATCTCCTTATGGAAGCCATCAAATTTCTCTATAAAATTTAACCTCCCTGCTTGTTGTAGTAGCTCCTTGACTTGTGGATATCCTTCCAAATACTTGACACCAACTGGTTCTGTCCTGACAATTAGCCACATTTCTCCTCTGTGCAGATGATCTTCGTTTCAAAATTACTTTTCTATGCTCGAAGCTAGATTGACTACAGAGTCTAATGCTTTATTTTTGAAACTATATCTCTATGTCTGAAGATGGATTAGCTATAGAATGATGCTTCACCCTCAGAACTACCTCTGTACTTAGAGATGGATTGGCCCCAAAGTGTAATGGAGGTGAATGGATGGAGGTAATTAAGCTATAAGAGAAAATGAAGTGGCTATGGATCTGATGGAGAATTTATGATGAACTTGTGGTGAAATAAGTGGATAATACAATCTTAAGGAGATGTGGACTAGTAGGTTACTTTTGTGATTATGACCGTTAGTCATTAATTAAGGTTTTAATGAGGATCGTTATGGAATGTTGGATAAGGGATATGGCAAAGATATGTTAATCAATTCGAATGATAGGTTGTTTTAGGAAACATATGATTATACACATTGTATCTATTTCATGTTTTAAATTTTTGCTATTAAAATAATTTTCACAATTTACCTCAGAATTTTGACCTTGTTAATTGTTGTGCTTGATGTTGTTCCTTTGGTCCTCTTTTAGCATGTTGGTCTTCAAAACATAATCCTTCAATTTCCTATAATCATCATCTCTTTGTAGGTTGTACAAATGTGTCAGAACCGCTGAATAAGATGTGGCTGCAACATGCAATATGTAAAAATAAATGAAGTATGTCTATGGAATATGGATGTGAAATGTAATGGATTGAAAGTGGAATATGACTTGTGAAATGGAATGAAAGTGGCGTGAGATGGAGTGAAAGTGGAGTGAGATGGGCTGGAATTGTAAAATGAAATGAATTTTGCAATTTCTCTCAAATGGTACATCATACTTCCCTGAAATTTTTTTGAGGTTGTTACCAATATTATTATGCATCTTCCGACGAAAAATATCAGCCATTGGTTGCACGGATCTCCCGAAAAATGAGAAATGGCTGTAGGTTAAAGTGGCCAATTTATTGAAGAATACACACCAAAGTTTTCTGAAATTTTCTGTGTTTATTCACCCTACCTCAATGCATTTACCATAAAAATTTCAGGACCAACGGATGCACGGTTTGAAAGTTATGATAAAATCAATTTCTGCCCTGTTTCACCCTTCATTCTGCCCAATGTTGCAACAAAAAAGTACGCCACGAACTCATTTTAAGGCCGAATTGAGTGATTCAAAAGGGAAACTATGTATTTTTACCTTTTCTTCTGCCACATGCTTTTATAATTTCATTTTGATGAAGAAAATGAGCTGATGTGCAAAAATACTGAAATCTGTCCTAATCTGTCCATAATGCTGAAAAATGAAAATATGCCTTAAAAACCCATCTGAAATGCCCTTAAAAATTTATTTTTTTCAAATTATGTCCATGTCTTACTCAATTTATCATATTCTAAGAAAACCCAGAAGCTCAAAATTTTTTATTTCTATTCTAGTCTCTTGCAATATTTGCGCCAAAACTGCCTCTAGAAAAAGTTGCAAAAAACAAAAACAGACTGCTACAGCAATAGCTGCAGAAACTGCCACTTTCTGCAGCTGTTGTTGAATTGACAAAAAGATGAACATGCTGCTACAAGAAACTAATAAAATGTACTGCTGCAAGTTGTTTTTGATTCCATAAAACCATTAGTCATCATCAAAGCCAACATTCATGGTACAATTCTTACCATGTGAATAAATGTGTCGAAGTTGAGCATGGGAAGAAATCGTTGGATTACCGATCAATAATGAAAATATTTAACCAATGCGAGACAACTCACCGATAATGTAAATGAGTGTCAAGGTACCTCAGTGCATCTTGACAGGGATGAATGAATGTGTCGAAGTCAAGTCGCCTGCAAGATTTGACAATCAAGAGACATTGTTGTATTCCCATTGTTATCAACGAGGAGGCTTGTCATTGATGAATGCAAGCTCCAAGGCACTCCAAATAATCTCTAATCTTGATCCCAGATAAAGTGTTGAGGTCGATGGGACAAGATCTGTTGGAAGGTGGACCTTAAGAAATTCCACATCATCCAACTCGAGCATAGAACCAAAAATGATTTGAAGAACCATGAAAGTTTGAAACCATCATGAAATTGCAGAAATTATTGTGAACTTTTCTCGCCAGTTGCCTGGTTTTCAAGCAAAGCTCATGTCCAATTGTGCCAGCAAGCTGGTTTTCACAATAGGACTTATTTTTCTCTTTACTTTTTTTTTTTGATGTCCTACTCTACTTGAAAAAGAAAATCTTGTTCAAGTATATGAATACTTCCAATGGAACCATGTCTGTAACAAGATGATAGATAAACTCATATGCAGGTTTGAAAGATACTCTTTGATATGTACCTGTATATGAGATGCCAACTGTCTTGATTTAGATGATGTCAGAAGATATTGAATAATTGAGCATTGGGATCCGATGACTGACTTGGACCAAGATTCAATGTAATCTTATCTTCCTAGTCTTTCCTCTATCATGAAATGCAAGTCTTCGGAGATGTGATATTCATTCATAGAATTTGGTGATAGACATGCATGAGACTTTTCAATCTCTGGTTCCAATAACTTCTCTTTATCAACAAACATCCATGATTCTTGGACCATATCTGATTCTTCTTCTTCTGGTTGTTGTTCTTCAATGATAGCTGGTGAATCATTTTGCAATACCTCAAAATTGTAAGTTGATTGAGGTGTTTTATTGTTGGGGATATGAAATGGTTATGTAGGTAGTGGAGTGGGGAATCTTTGGGGTGTTTGTGTGTATGGTAATGGAAAAGGTTGAATTGAGGTCAAATGAGGGTGATATTGATGTTGTAGTGGAGGTAAATGGTATGGAAAACATTGATCATGGTATTGAGGATAGAGAGGGAAAGATTGAGGAGATAGTGGATTTCCTTTGTAAGGCCTTTGCCAACTTTGCTGCCAAGATTGGTTTTGAGGTTGGGATTGAGATGCCCAAGGTTGCCAAGGCAAGGGTGTTTTCCAATTACCTTGAGGTTGTTGTGCATAACCTTGAAAATATGAATAAGGATATTGCATCATATTGGGTTGATGAGGCTTCCATAGTCCTCTTGGAGCTACATAGCAAAGTTGCTCTTGTGCTTGATTTGCTCCATTATCCTTCTGGTAAATTTCCTTCAACCCTGGTAATGATGGGAAATCTTCAGTAGTATGTGATCCTGCACAAATTTTACACATTTTAGTGTTATCATGTGGACATTCATGCAAAGCATGTTTCTTTCTACATTTAGGGAAAAATATAAATGAAGCAAATTTTTGCTTGTTTTGCATTCTTAGCATGTCAGTTTGTTCATTTAAATTACCAAGAATGTTTAGCAAATTTTTAGGTTCAGTTTGACTTACCAATCTTGATGCTCACTTACTTACTCTTGCCATAAATGGATCTTGAGGGGATCTTGCACACTTTGCTTTTCCTATTGATATGTTCTTGCATAGTTCACAAATTTCTTGAAATGACAATCGATAGACATCTCCTTTTCCCACAAGATTAAGAAGATCAATCCATTCATCCTTTATAGCATGTAGTAGGAGAGTTTTTAATGCATCTGATCCTAAATTATGCAATTTAGATATTTTGATATTATAAGTAAATCTCTCCACTAAATCTTCTAGGCTTTCATCCTCTTTTTGGTTCATCTTAAAGGCTTCATTTCTAAAGTCATGGTGCATGCAATAACCTTTATATTTTTCCAAAAATACTCTTTTCATATCATCCCATGTCCTTATAGAATTTGTTCCTAAATTCATGAACCATCTAAGAGCTCTATCCTTCAATGTTGCCGGAAACAAATTCAATTTTTGCATGTGCAATGAGTAGCCATAAGATCTACAAATTATTTCAAATTCAAAAAGAAAGGTTTTCGAGTCTTCTGATCTCATACCTTTGAAGTTAGGAAGTATAGATGGATGGATGTTCTTCATTTGAACGTTGATATCAGTTTCTTGAATGGGAAATCCAAAAGAATCTTCCTCATTGTCATCATCTCCATCCATTTCTTCAACCTCCTTTGTCACCTCTTCTTCTACCTACAAAAATATGAATTCATCATGTGGATGTGTGGCTCTTACTGCTCCACATGATATAGTGGGTGTGGTAGGTGATTGAAGTTTTTTTTTTTTGGATGTAAGAAATAAGGTTACCTAGTTACACTTCCCCGTAAACGGCGCCAAAATGTTTACTCAACTTAGTGTTCCTAAATTGATGTCATAAATTGTCAACCAGGGCTAGTAAACTATTGAAGTGAAGTGCACTATATGTGCCTAGGTATCTCTTTCCTACTTCGTTGTGTTTAGTGTTTTTCTAGTGTTTTTTGTTTTGTGTTTTTATGCTAAGAGGAAAAGAACTAAATTGTTGGCAAAGAGAAGTTATTGGTCACACTAAAACAGAACAAAATCTACTCTAAACTATGTATGGCACCTAAGAACAGAAAATGCTAATTCACATATTGCAAATATTGACAAGAAAAGTAACTCATAACATTAAACTCAGTCCAATTCATTTCATTAGAGGTATGTTGGAACAACTTGAGAAAAGGATAAGTTTGATGTAATGAGGTTCTCTTTAGTAAACAACAACTTACAATATCACAGAGAAAATCTTATCCATGATTAGAAATTTGTTGGAACACTTTGAGAAAAGATTATCTGCAACATAGTAAGGAAACCTATGCTAAAATAACTTATGACACTAGAATTAACCCACTCTGCCACTCAAACTGTTACTATTAAGCCTCTTTCAAGGGTTAGAGATCTCTTGGGATAGTTTTGGAAAAAGGTTGTTTGTAAAATTATGAGAAATTGCAGAACATACAAGAATTCAAAATGGTATAACTAATTCTTGTCCATATGATAATGATGTGTTAGAAGAGATTAAAAAAAAGTGTAGTTTGTAAAATAATGAGGGCCTTTAAATCTAATTTAACAGGACTAGAATACAATTAATTAATAAAACTTGAAATACAATGAACAGAACTGAACTAAAATGAAATTAACCTCCGAAGTACTACAACTCTATCTCATTCATGTGTTAGTGATATATTGGAACAATTCATGAGAACAGGATTGACTGTAATTTTCGATGTAAGTAAACATAAGAACATGATGCTCAGAAAACTGCCTAGATTAAGAATAAACAGAGTTAAAAATCACTTATCTAAAAATATGCACAAAGCCTTTCGGACAGTAGGGGACCTCTACCATCAGATTGGCACACGAATCCTTAAATCCTCAAAATTGCTTCAGATCATGCATCAAAGTTGTACTTCTTTCATTAAAGGAAAACACTTCAGAAACAGAGTATCACAGTCTTGGAAAACTAACAACAAAGCATCAACTAGCTAACGGTCTCTCGGTTCACCGAGTTATTCTTAGAAGAAAAATACATAACTGTCATTGAGTAGAAATAGGCATAGATGTATTTTTCAATCAAAATCAAATTAGAACACATGTTGAGGACTCGTACTTTGCTGAAGACATCTGCAGAGTCCTTGTCCTTGTAGAAGTCTACTTCTTAGTTTTGGCTTCCTCCACGTGCATAACCACTTTCAGATTTTTGCTCAGACTTCGTAGAGGGCAAGGAATGATGTAGGTGAGTTCTGGAATTCAACCATATGCGTATTTCCCTCAGACGACACTTGTAACCTGTTCAAACACTAAAATAGCTGCGGAAAGCCTGATCAGCTACAGAACGACTGTATTCTGTAGCTATTTTGCACAAAATTATTAAAACAGCGAAAACCATGAAAATACAATTTGTTTATCAATTGCATGTAACCTTTAAGCAATCCTAATCATTCTTCATTGATTTTAGGCTTATGAAGTGATAAAAGAATGATGAAATGAAGTGAAGGTTTGTAAAAGAGAAGGCAATTCTAGGGCTCAACATACCCCCACTGCAAAACTATTGCATGTCCTCATGCAATTTCATCAAAACTTATTCCATGTGCTCTAAAACCTCTGTTAGAACATCCAACCTTATCTTTTGTCTTCTTTTGCTAGTTAGTGTCATTCTGGGTTTCTTCATCTTCAACATTTATAATTCCTGTTTCCTTAACCAATGTCTTTTTCATCATTCCTCTGAGTCTAGAACTTCTTCTTAACTTTGGTGGATTATCATCTTCTTCATCATTATACTCATTTGTTGTCTTTTCCTTTCTTTTGGACCTAATATATTTTCTAATCTCTGTTAAATTTTCAGAAATTGGTTCTTCATCTTCCTCCTGTAGTGGAGTGTCAAGTTTATTTTCAATAACCATGTCAGTTTTTTTTCTTCTGCTCCATCAAAAGATTTGGCAAACGATTTTGTAATATCCTTATGGAAGCCATCAAATTTCTCTATAAAATTTAACCTCCCTGCTTGTTGTAGTAGCTCCTTGACTTGTGGATATCCTTCCAAATACTTGACTCCAACTGGTTCTGTCCTGACAATTAGCCACATTTCTCCTCTGTGCAGATTATCTTCGTTTCAGAATTACTTTTCTATGCTTGAAGCTAGATTGACTACAGAGTCTAATGCTTTATTTTTGAAACTATATCTCTGTGTCTGAAGATGGATTAGCTGTAGAATGATGCTTCACCCTCAGAATTACCTCTTTGTACTTAGAGATGGATTGGCTCCAAAGTGTAATGGAGGTGAATGGATGGAGGTAATTAAGCTATAAGGGAAAATGAAGTGGCTATGGATCTGATGGAGAATTTATGATGAACTTGTGGTGAAATAAGTGAATGATACAATCTTAAGGAGATGTGGACTAGTAGGTTACATTTGTGATTATGACCGTTAGTCATTAATCAAGGTTTTAATGAGGATCGTTATGGAATGTTGGATAAGGGATATGGCCAAGATATGTTAATCAATTCGAATGATAGGTTGTTTTAGGAAACATATGATTATACACATTGTATCTATTTCATGTTTTAACTTTTTTCTATTAAAATAATTTTCACAATTTACCTCAGAATTTTGACCTTTTTAATTGTTGTGCTTGATGTTGTTCCTTTGGTCCTCTTTTAGCATGTTGGTCTTCAAAACATAATCCTTCAATTTCCTGTAATCATCATCTCTTTGTAGGCTGTACAATTGTGTTAGAACTGCTGAGTAAGATGTGGCTGCAACATGCAATCTGTAAAAATAAATGAAGTATGGCATATAAAATATGGATGTGAAATGTAATGGATTGAAAGTGGAATATGACTTGTGAAATGGAATGAAAGTGGCGTGAGATGGAGTGAAAGTGGAGTGAGATGGACTGGAATTGTAAAATGAAATGAATTTTGAAATTTCTCTCAAATGGTACATCAGACTTTCTTTTGAGGTTGTTATCAATATTATTATGCATCTTCCGACGAAAAATCTCAGCCATTGGTTTCACGGATCTCCCGAAAAATGAGAAATGGCTGTAGGTGAAAGTGGCCAATTTCTTGAAGAATACACACTGAATTGCTCTAAATGTTTTTGTGTTTATTCACCATACCTCAATGCATTTACCATAAAATTTTTAGGACCAACGGATGCACGGTTTGAAAGTTATGATAAAATCAATTTCTGCCTTGTTTCACCCTTCATTCTGCCCAATGTTGCAACAAAAAAGTACGCCACGAACTCATTTTAAGGCCGAATTGAGTGATTCAAAAGGGAAACTGTGTATTTTTACCTTTTATACTACCAAATGTTTTTAAAATTTCATTTTGATGAAGAAAAGGCACTGTTGTGCAAAAATACTGAAATCTGTCCTAATCTGTCCATAATGCTGAAAAATGAAAATCTGCCTTAAAAACCCATCTGAAATGCCCTTAAAAATTGCTTTTTTTCAAATTCTATTCACGTGTTACTCAATTTATCATATTCTAAGAAAACCCAGAAGCTCAGAATTTTTTATTTCTGCTCCAGTCTCTTGCAATATTTGCACCAAATCTGCCTCTGGAAAAAGTTGCAAAAAACAAAAACAGGCTGCTACAGCAATAGCTGCAGAAACTGCCACTTTCCGCAGCTGTTGTTGAATTGAAAAAAAAGATGAACATGATGCTACAAGAAACTAATAAAATTTACTACTGCAAGTTGTTGTTTTTTCCATAAAACCATTAGTCTTGATCAAAGCCAACATTCATGGTACAATTCTTACCATGTGAATAAATGTGTCGAAGTCGAGCATGGAAAGAAATCATTGGATTACCGATCAATAATGAAAATCTTTAACCAATGCGAGAAAACTCACCGATAATGTAAATGAGTGTCAAGGTACCTGATTGCATCTTGACAGGGACGAATGAATGTCTCGAAGTCGAGTCGCCTGCAAGATTTGAAAATCAAGAGACATTGTTGTATTCCCATTGTTATCAATGAGGAGGCTTTCCATTGATGAATGGAAGCTCCAAGGCACTCCAAATAATCTCTAATCTTGATCCCAGATAAAGTTTTGAGGTCGATGGGACAAGATCTATTGGAAGGTGGACCTTAAGAAATTCCACATCATCCAACTCGAGCATAGAACCAAAAATTATTTGAAGAACTATGAAAGCTTGAAATCATCATGAAATTGCAGAACTTATTGTGAACTTTGCTCGCCAGTTGTTTGGTTTTCAAGCAAAGCTCATGTCCAATTGCGCCAGCAAGCTGGTTTTCACAATAGGACTTATTTTTCTCTTTACTTTTTTTTTAAATGTCCTACTCTACTTGAAAAAGAAAATCTTGTTCAAGTATATGAATACTTCCAATGGAACCATGTCTATAACAAGATGATAGATAAACTCATATGCAAGTTTGAAAGATACTCTTTGATATGTACCTGTATATGAGATGCCAACTGTCTTGATTTAGATGATGTCAGAAGATATTGAATAATTGAGTATTGGGATCCGATGACGGACTTGGACCAAGATTCAATGTAATCTTGTCTTCCTTGTCTTTCCTCTATCATGAAATGCAAGTCTTCGGAGATGTGATCTTCATTCATAGAATCTGGTGATAGGAATGCATGAGACTTTTCAATCTATGGTTCCAATAACTCCTCTTTATCAACAAACATCCATGATTCTTGGACCTTATCTGAGTCTTCTTCTTCTGGTTGTTGTTCTTTAATGATAGCTGGTGAATCATTTTGCACTACCTCAAAATTGTAAGTTGATTGAGGTGTTTTATTGTTGGGGATATGAAATGGTTGTACAGGTAGTGGAGTGGGGAATCCTTGGGGTGTTTGTGTGGATGGTAATGGGAAAGGTTGAATTGAGGTCAAATGAGGGTGATATTGATGTTGTAGTGGAGGTAAATGGTATGGATAACATTGATCATGGTATTGAGGATAGAGAGGGAAAGATTGAGGAGATAGTGGATTTCCTTTGTAAGGCCTTTGCCAACTTTGTTTCCAAGATTGGTTTTGAGGTTGGGATTGAGATGCCCAAGGTTGCCAAGGAAAGGGTGTTTTCCAATTACCTTGAGGTTGTTGTGCATAACCTTGGAACTGTGCATAAGGATATTGCATCATATTGGGTTGATGAGGCTTTCATAGTCCTCTTGGAGCTACATAGAAAAGTTGCTCTTGTGCGTGATTTGCTCCATTATCCTTCTGGTAAATTTCCTTCAACCCTGGTAATGATGGGAAATCTTCATTAGTCTGTGATCCTGCACAAATTTTACACATTTTAATGTTATCACATTGACATTCATGCAAAGCATGTTTCTTTCTACATTAAAGGAAAAATATAAATGAAGCAACTTTTTGCTTGTTTTGCATTCTTAGCATGTCAGTTTGTTCATTTAAATTACCAAGAATGTTTAGAAAATTGTTAGGTTCAGTTTGAATTACCAATCTTGATGCTGAATTACTTACTCTTGCCATAAATGGATCTTGAGGGGATGTTACACACTTTGCTTTTTCTCTTGATATGTTCTTGCATAGTTCACAAATTTCTTGAAATGACAATCGATAGACATCTCCTTTTCCCACAAGATTAAGAAGATCAATCCTTTCATGCTTTATAGCATTTAGTAGGAGAGTTTTTAATGCATCTAATCCTAAATTATGCAATTTAGATCTTTTGATATTATAAGTAAATCTCTCCACTAAATATTCTAGGCTTTCATCCTCTTTTTGGTTCATCTTAAAGGCTTCATTTCTAAGGTCATGGTGCATGCAATAACCTTTATATTTTTCCAAAAATACTCTTTTCATATCATCCCATGTCCTTATATAATTTGTTCCTAAAGTCATGAACCATCTAAGAGCTCTATCCTTCAATGTTGCCAGAAACAAATTCAATTTTTGCATGTGCAATGAGTAGCCATAACATCTAAAAATTATTTCAAATTAAAAAATAAAGGTTTCCAGGTCTTCTGATCTCATACCTTTGAAGTTAGTAAGTACAAATGGATGGATGTTCTTCATTTGAACGTTGATATCAGTTTCTTGAATGGGAAATCCAAAAGGATCTTCCTCATTGTCATCATCTCCATCCATTTCTTCAACCTCCTTTGTCACCTCTTCTTTTACCTGCAAAAATATGAATTCATGATGTGGATGTGTGGCTCTTACTACACCACATGATATAGTGGGTGTGGTAGGTGATTGAAGTTTTTTTTTTTTGGATGTAAGAAATAAGGTTACCTAGTTACACTTCCCCGTCAACGGCACCAAAATGTTTACTCAACTTAGTATTCCTAAATTGATGTCATAAATTGTCAACCAGGGCTAGTAAACTGTTGAAGTGAAGTGCACTATATGTGCCTAGGTATCTCTTTCCTACTTTGTTGTGTTTAGTGTTTTTCTAGTGTTTTTGGTTTTGTGTTTTTATGCTAAGAGGAAAAGAACTAAATTTTTGGCAAAGAGAAGTTATTGGTCACACTAAAACAGAACAAAATCTACTCTAAACTATGTATGGCACCTAAGAACAGAAAATGCTAATTCACAGATTGCAAAGCTTGACAAGAAAACTAACTCATAACATTAAAATCAGTCCAATTCATTTCATTAGAGGTATGTTGGAACAACTTGAGAAAATGATAAGTTTGATGTAATGAGGTTCTCTTTAGTAAACAACAACTTACAATATCACAGAGAAAATATTATCCATGATTAGAAATTTGTTGGAACACTTTGAGAAAAGATTATCTGCAACATAGTAAGGAACCCTATGCTAAAATAACTTATGACACTAGAATTAACCCACTCTGCATCTCAAAATGTTACTATTAAGCCTCATTCAAGGGTTAGAGATCTCTTGGGATAGCTTTGGAAAAAGGTTGTTTGTAAAATTATGAGAAATTGCAGAACAGTCAAGAATTCAAAATGGTATAACTAATTCTTGTCCATATGATAATGATGTGTTAGAAGAGATTAAGAACAAGAGTAGTTTGTAAAATAATGAGGGCCTTTAAGTCTAATTTAACAGGACGAGAATACAATTAACTAATAAAACTTGAAATACAATGAACAGAACTGAACTAAAATGCAATTAACCTCTGAAGTACAACTCTATCTCATTCACGTGTTAGTGATATATTGGAACAATTCATGAGAATAGGATTGACTGTAATATTCGATGTAAGTAAACATAAAAACATGATGCTCAGAAAACTGCCTAGATTAAGAATAAACAGAGTTAAAAATCACTTATCTAAAAATATGCACAAAGCCTTTCGGACAGTAGGTGCCTTCTACCATCAGATTGGCACATGAATCCTTAACTCCTCAAAATTTCTTCAGATCATGCATCAAAGTTGTACTTCTTTCATTAAAGGAAAATGCTTCAGAAACAGAGTATCACAGTCTTGGAAAACTAACAACAAAACATCAACTAGCTAACTGTCTCTCGATTCACCGAGTTATTCTTATAATCAAGATACATAACTGTCATTGAGTAGAAATAGGCATAGGTGTCTTCAATCAAAATCGAATTAGAACTCCTGTTGAGGACTCGTACTTTGCTGAAGACATTTGCAAATTCCTTGTCCTTGTAGAAGTCTAATTCTTAGTTTTGGCTTCCTCCACGTGCATAACCACTTGCATATTTTTGCTCAGACTTCGTAGAGGGAAAGGGATGATGTAGGTGAGTTCTGGAATTCAACCATATGCGTCTTTCCCTCAGATGACACCTGTAACCTGTTTAAACACTAAAATAGCTATGGAACGCCTGATCGGCTACGAAACGCCTAATTTGCTACGGAACGTCTGTATTCTGTAGCTATTTTGCACAAATTATTAAAACAACAAAAAACATGAAAATAAAATTTGTGAATCAATTTCATGTAACCTTTAAGCAATCCTAATCATTCTTCATTGATTTTAGGTTTATGAAGTGATAGAAGAATGATGAAATGAAGTGAAGGTTTTTAAAAGAGAAGGCAATTCTAGGGCTCAACAGGTGCCATAGAGATAGCATGCGTGATTGGTACGTAGCAGCTTGCCTTTACCTTTTGAGGTAGGTTCCTTTTTACGGGAACACGGTGTTGAAATGTCTGCTTCGGAGCTAAGGAGTGGTTTTAACTCATCTAGCTCTAGAAATATGTGGGTAGGATGACCTATAAAATCACATATAGCGCAGACTGGTGATTCCCTTTGAATAGTGGGGGTCACCATATTATTTCCTCTGTTTTTGGTTTTCTTGGTCGTGATAACTGATTTCGCAATGGGGAATTCCTTTGTGGGGGCGGTCTCGACCGTTTCTTGGGTTGTTTGGGGCTCCTCGGGGGTGAGGGGTTTTAATGATACGGTAGTAATGTTGATGGCTCCTATTCTGGAAGGGGGAACCAGGTACCAAACTGGGAACACCAATGATATGTTGGGTAATACCATTGTTCCCAAAACTTACTGGGAGACGAAGCCAGCTAGAGGGTAAAGAAAAGGTGTTTGGGAGGCGGTGTAGGCTAGAGAGGCTGCCGTGGTCGATGCCTCCGTGCCATTACTACTTGAGTCCATGTACTGACTGACCTCGGTGCTCGATGTGGAAATCATGAACACTAGGGCCCTTGTGTCATTGGGTGACACCTCAGGGATAATGGGAGGATCTCCTAGGAATGACCCTAGGACAGACGATGGTTTGAATTGGCCGGGGCCATATTCTTGGTACGTGAAAGACCATCTGCGACTGTATCTACATAGGGTAGAATTACATCTGTTTTGGTTAGGGAATGCTTCTCGCTATGTGTTAGCTGGTCTACAGTAATGATGTGATCCTCATGGGGGAACATCATAATGTGGAAGACGGAGGGGGATATGGCGGACATGGCGTACATATAACTCTACCCACGGAGTATATTGTAATCCAAGTGAGAATCCAAGACTTCAATGTCTATGTGGACCATCTTTCTAGCTAAACAGACCGAGACATTTTTGTAGAGGCCGACGGGTGTCGAGGGACGACCGTCGTAGGCTCAAAGCGTTATGACTGAGGGTTTTAGATTGGGAGAACCCAAATTCTGCCAAATTTTTTTCGACATGATGCATGTCGATGCACCCTCATCAATGACACATCAATGAATAGTGATATTCTGAACCGATACTCGTATCTAGAATGTGACCATAGAAGGAAACCTAGGGGTGGATTTGTCTAAATCAAAAGCCATCATGCACGTATCGTCAGGGTCGATAGTGCCTAATGCGGAAAGTAGGGCTTTCCGTTGCTTTGGGCATGACTGCAATACTTCCAATGCGGACATAGCAGTGGGTGACTGAGATAAATCATCCACGATGCTATATTACAGGCCACTTTGGAGTAGTTACCTGCTCGCCTATTAGGTCCCTTTTCCATCTTTGGCAATGGTTCTATAGGCATCTTTGAAATGGTCAAAGGTGCAGTCGGTGCACTAGTACTAGCCCCTGATGTAGTGGAGTCTGGTGGGGTGTCGTAATTGTTTTTCCGTGTTTGTAAAAACATTTCTTCCCCAGTCATGTAAATTTCATGGTTGTTTTTCTCGAAATCTTCTGGGTTTTACTGCTGAGTGCTGAATGTCCCTTGGTGGGGGAAAGGTTCTTGCATAATAGCAGGTTTCTGGGAAGATCCTCCTTGTCCTCGGTTACTTTGAAGCTTTTTTAGCTCAGGGAGATCGGGTCAGTGATGAGTATAGTGCCCGTACTCACCACAAATTGAGCAAGAATGGTTTGTTCGTAGAGGTATCCTTTTTCCTTACCGTTGGGCATTGCTTGGCTCCTGGTTTTGATTCCTGCTAGAGTTGCCTCCAGCCTGGGATCATGGTGGGTGCTATTGGTTGCTGCCCCCCTGTCCAAGGTTCCCTTTGGGCTTGTTTTTTGATTTTTTCTTAACCACGTTAGGAGGGTAGTTCTCCTTGTTATACTGGTGTGGTTGATTCTGGGACGGTTGCACAAAGTTCACTTGTGCATTGGTTTGCATAGGTGTGCGTGTGCTTGGGACTGAGCATAATGTTGTCCCTTGTTTGCACCTAGCCATTGGGGGGGGAGATTTTCCTTCAGTGTTTCTTCCTGCGTACTGGGTCCCCTCAACCGGAGGATAGGTTCCTCCCTAGTGATACGCTTGCGTCCTATTAGTCAAATCTTGCTGAGGCATGTGATGACTTTGAAATTGGGTTGAGACATGTTCTATGCATAACTGAGATTGGAACTACTGCTACCTTGGTACCCTTGGGTCATTGACCCAATTAGTTCGTCTGCAGAGTTGGATGCGCCTTGAAATTCTTGATAAGTTTGCAGGCATGGGGTGTTAGGAAGGATATTGTAAATGTATCATGACTATGTATAAATCAGTTTAAGCTTCTAGGCTTTATTAATTGCATCCTCTTCGGATGTGGGGTATTTCTACACCACATCCTTTGAAATCTCCACCGTTAGAGTTTTCAAGAATAAATCTAAGAGGACCCGATTGTCGAGTTTAGCTTTGCATAAACTGCGACGCCGCCTCCACTCATGAATATGGTCAGAGATATGGATGGCGGGGGTTTGTATAAAATGAGTTAGTAACTCCATTCTCGAATCATGGTGAATGGGTATCTGAAGTGAGGAATGTGGTAGTGAGGGCACTAAAGGTTCCATGTGAAGCTGGAGGTTTCTCCACATACCATTTCGCGGCTACTGTCGTAAGAGTGCATTGAAATAGCCTCAATCGAATAGTGTCGCCCATGATATTATTCGATGAGAACCACAAGTGAAAGGTCATTATGTGATTTGCTGGGTCTTCTACCTGCTTTCCTTCGAACATTATATCCGAAGGGAGCTTCGTGGGCATGGGGGGCCATGAAGGATCATGTGCGATGTGGTCATTTGTGAGATTGGTTAAATTGGGTATATTCAATGCAGCTAAGAAGGGTGACTGGGAGGTTGAAACCATGGAAAAGTGTGAAGACATGAAGTTCTGGTTAGAACGAGGGTTAGTCTGTGACGTACCCTGATGTGTGTTTAGCTGGCTTCCCAAATGGGACACACTCCTCTGCCCCCTAGGGGTCGAGGGGGGAGTGGTGTGCAGTGTGGTGTTGGGAGACCAACTAGGGTTCCCAACTATGGTTTCTCCAATGAAGGATGAACCAATGATGGTGGAAGTTGTTTTGTCTTTTACGCCTAAATGGAAAAAGACCTGGAACCCCTCCCTGTAATGGAGGGAGGTCCAAAAGACGCCTGGATCGATGAGGTTCCGTTGGGACTGTTTGGGTGTCGACCAAGTTAGGTTTTGGAAAAATTTGAGGGGAAAGAGTCTAGGTCAATGAAAAATTATGGCCACATACATAAAACAAAGCGAAAATAAAATGATTTTCCCTTCAACTTAATCTATGTGATTAATCAAGCAAAAAAAATGGTTTTTTGTTTGTTTCTGTGTGAGAATCAAAATCTTGGAAGACCTATGCATCCTCACACACTCAAAAGTAACTATGCCTTGAGAATATTTCTTGTGAGTGCTGGCACAACATCCCGTAAGAGCTGGCAATGCCCCCAGTCAGCCGAAGAGAATCCACCAAGGTAAGGGTAGAGGGTCTGGTGCTTGCCTGCACCGTCACCTATAGGGTAAAGGATGCCCTATTTTTTAGCCACTAAGAACCACCATCTCATGTGAATGTTTGAGTCTTGGGCTTCTTGGTAGTCAGCTAACAATACCGAGTATTAGCCAGGTTAGGTAGCCCCAACTGATACCGCACGCACTACGCCTAAGCCTAGCCCCCTCTGAATCGGGTCTCTGCCCTGCTTGGGTTTTATTTTCCTTGGGCTGATAGGTGGATTTTGAAGCTCCCTAAATATATAAATTCTATGTTTCAGTATGAAGTTTGATCAAGGCGGCTTATTGGATGCCTACCCCCTTGATCCTATCTTAATCTATAAATTCTCTTGTGGCCCCTATGGGGAGAATTTAGTAAGTTGGTTTAAGTTAGTTTTAGGTGGCTTTCTTTGCTTAGTGGGTGATTGTGTGTAAGAATAAGGTGAACAAGCTCATAGTTTAAACATTTGGATATCGGTGATCCTTTACAAAAAACCCCTAGTTAAACTACGTTATCTTGTTCCTGGCTCAAAATAGAAAACATGTGCAGATAATGGGCCTTTTTCAAAGCTTCCTAGTTAATCTATGTGACTAACTAAAGGGAGATGGAGAATCGCAAAAATAGAGAATTCATATGCTTGTCTAGGATCAACAAACGGTGCAAAGGTAGCAGATATTACTTTCTCTAATCGATGATTAAAACCTAGTCCCGCAATTTCCTAAATGCAAAAATTGAATTAAGCTAAACAATTCCTACACTAGAAAATAAAACTAGCTTACTTGGACTAGTTAATCTAAGTGTGCATACCAGAATTTTCAAAACATAAATCGTTCGAAAAGCAATGGTTAATTCGCCCCCTACTTAAAATAGGTGAATAATTTTTGCAACAAACCAACTTAAATTAAAACTAACTTTATGCCTACAAAAAGCAGCAAAAAGTGAGTTCTCAGAAGCTGTGGGGTATCAACACAGGTGCTGGCAGATACATTAGGGGCTTCCTAGCACACTTACAAGCAGAAAAATGTAGAATATAGAGAAAAAAAAATCTCATTCCGTAGTTTTCATGGAAAAGGCTTTGATGGGTGCACTTTCCTGCAGCGGGTTAGTCCTGAACATGCACACTACGCATCTGTGAGAAGAAACCGCGTGCAAAAATCCTGCAAGAAAAAAAAAATTAGGAGCTGCCTTCTTCAGTCTGTCACTCTAGTGAATCTATGGACTGTAATATGGGTTAGATGACTATCAACTCCACTCCAGCACATACAAAGGGTCTCCTGCAAAAGATGGCATAACCACATGAACTTGGAACATGTCAGTGGAGTCGCCAATCCTATAGTAGTGGATTAGTCGCACGGGTGTACGAAATCACACCAGTTTAAAGAGTGTGGTCTACTCTTTAAACTATTGGTAATAGGTAGAAAGTGGTGAAGCTTAAAAGCATAAAATTTAGTGGAAACAATATGCTAAAGTATGCTCTAGTTAAACTAAAACTAAAACAAAAATATACAGAAGCTAACAAAGAGAGTCAAAATGATAATAATACCAATGACGACTCAAAGGCCTCTTCTTATTAAACGTTTGAAATGGAGAAGAAATTTTACCCACTTTCCAAAGGGCACCTAGGAAATGGCTCTAGGTCTCGATGCAAGGATGTTTCCTTCCAAGCTCTGCGTCTGATGTAGTCTCCCTCTCTCTCTCTAGCATGGTGGACTAGGATTGTTGGGTGGCGAACAATCGAGTCCTCTTTAGCTCCAGCTTCGGGTCACATACTGCTGGTGTTGCTTGGGAAACTTTGGCCAGGATAACAATGTGATCCCCCTTTCTTCATCTCTTGGTGGCTTTATATAGGGGAGTTTCAAATCCTCCTTCCCTCCCTTGGTACATGATGGATGGTGACCCAAGGGAGAGGTATGATTCCATTGTGTGCTCAAATATTCCTTTGTGTGCTCACATAGTGTCTAAGGAGGCACTGGTGGATGTCCTTAGGCAGCTTCATATAAGGATTAAATGTCCATTTCTTGGTGTGGTCCCAGAAAGCGACATTTTTCCATTTCCAGGAATGCACGCTTATCTGGAAAAAATTCGCACAAAAGGCGCTCTTCTCGAAGGATTAAGCGTGAAATCCAGCATTTATGACTAGTTCAAATCTGATTTTCTCAAAACCTTGAAGATTTTAAATACTTTCTTGATTCCATAATGTGTTCCTGCCCTGTAAATCCTTAGGCTTGACATTAATTAATTCCATATTCTATTTTACGATTTTCCAGTGTTAACAGGAGGCACAAAGAAACCCTCCATATGATTGGAAGAGATAACCAACCGGGGGAGTACTAACTCGATAACAAGGTTATGGCTTCTCCTAAGTCAAACTAAATCCCATTCCAAAATGGAGAAAAGATTTAGATTTTGTGCTTATTTCAAGGGTGACACAACTGAATCTTAGTTGCCATCAAATATGGAAGTAATGTCCCGATCCCGCTCTTTTTGGGATATTTGTTTTTTTTGTCTTTTTCATATTGAAATCCTGAAGAAGATTAAAATAATGCTTATAGTACATTGGATATAACGAGTGTTGATGAACAAATGCTCTAGTTCCTCGGATAGGAAAAATCATATGATCAATGCAAGCTAGTGAAACTGGTAAATGACACTCAGAGGAATGTCCCATCCATGGGAAAAAGGTGTCAATTTGCAAAGGCTAAGTGATTGCAAGGTTGACTTTGCAAAGATACATGGTCAAAAAGATGGCTTATACACGAGTCCAAGTGAAGCCGGCTTAAGGCCAAGGTATAAAAATGGTCAATATGCAATGCAAAAAAACAACTCAACAATTGAATAGGAGCATCTAGGGTGTATATCCAGAAAGATAGTGAAGAAGAAGAAGAAGAATGAAGCTTCATCACATAAGTCATAGCAGGACTAAAGAGGACTCCTGAGCCTACACAATTTATAGCATGGGTGACATATGATAGCAAGGATATAAATAAGAAGCCCATGTAAAGGATGGTTCTACCATCATATTATGATTTATAAGTTGGCGAGTGAAAATGGTC
Source organism: Pinus albicaulis (assembly GCA_034641835.2). Taxonomy (NCBI): domain Eukaryota; kingdom Viridiplantae; phylum Streptophyta; class Pinopsida; order Pinales; family Pinaceae; genus Pinus; species Pinus albicaulis. The sequence goes on from CM076579.1 coordinate 637,467,624, forward strand.
TAATAATCGTAACATGATGGGGTCGACCCTATGGAGATATTTTAGTATGGAGGCTAGCATGCATAAGTGAAATGGAAAATGAATTGCCTAACCTATATGCCAGTTCTGAACACAATACCTGCCATGACAGGTCAGCGGTCATGGAATCGAAGCAGACATGGAATCATATAGAAATCATCAGACGGACCTAAAAACAACCTATCCCAGAACTTACAAGCCAAAAGGTCATCAGTTCTTGTACAAATTCAAAAATTAAAGTAAAAAATTTAGACAAGTGGGTTTTGAAAAAAAATTGAATTTTGGCCATAAATAAGCCTTTTGGACTCACGTTTGGTCATTTGTGCATTGAAAAAATTGAAAAAGAGCTACGGAAAACCATGTTTCTTGTGAAAACATGTTTCAAGGAGAACATTGGGAAAACCATGTTTGTTTCATTTGAACTATTGTCTCCTTATGGGATGGATTATTTGCATCTCATGAGAACTTTGGAGGAGAAATTCATGGAGGGATGGATTGGTGAACACTTAGCTTATGAGGGAAGCTTATCACATGTTGGTGTCACCAATGGAGGAGGAGAAGAGTTGCAACACTCACCTTGTCAGTTGCTTGAGGACAAGCAACATTTTGAAAGGGAGGACTGTAATATTCCCAATTAACCATGAGCTAGTTGGAATATTCAATTTTTTTTTGCTTCATTTTTAAAGAATAAGAGGAAAAAGGAGGTCCATAATTCTCCTTAATAATGAATAAATCACAAATTCAACTTTGTTTCTTGTGTGGAAGTTTTATGATAGTTGGGTATCACTCTTAATGATGCAAGAGTGCCTCTAATTGGATCAATTACTCCATCCTCACCTCCAGGTGGTGGTGGATCATCTCCTACTATCCCAGCATTGTGACCCCTTCCTTGTTGATCATATTCTTCCTCCTCCTCATCTGATCAGACCTTTATTTAGTGTGCCTTTTTGGATGCACATCTATGTCCGAGTGCCCAAGCTTCTTGGCTTGTGAAGCAAAGCTTCCTCCTCCTCAAATCTTTCCGGACATCATCATCAAGAGGTTTTTTTATATTGACTCTCCTTTGAAGGAGGAGCCTTCTCTTATTTTCCTTTTGATTGAAAAGAGGGCTTATGCTGAAATGTTTCCTTTGCTTTAGGCAAGGAATCTTGAAGGTATCTAGCCCTTTCAATGGCATATTGTAGGGTAGTGGGCTTGGTAGACTTGACAAACCCATGAAGAGGTTCATCTAACCCATCAATGAACATATACACCCTTCTTGCTGCAGATAAATTAGGAATTATAACATAAAGTCTTAAAAATTCAAAAATGTAAGCTTTTAGATTACCTGATTATTTTAACTTTGCAAGCCCCATGAATGGTGCTTTAGGATCTCTTCTATCAAATCTTTCCACCAGCCTTCTAGTGAACTTTGAATATGCAGTTACATTGGCATGACCTAATGTATAAAAGCCATGGAACCACGAGTCATGTGCTTCACCCTCAAGGTGTAGCGCTGCAATCTTACTGGCCTCCATTTCTAGAACCTTGTTCAACTGAAAGTAGATGTCAAGTTTCTCTACCCATTATTTGGTAGTGCACTTGGATGACCCATCGAAGTTGGGTAAGAAAAATCTACCCATAGTGTGGTGTCGATCATGATACTGAATGAATCCACCACCTCTATTGTAGCGCCTTGGTCTTTTATTGTCCTTGATATGACAAAATTATTTAAAACTCAAGTTGTCCTTGAATATTTGAGTTTGAGACTCATACTCCATAAAATAGTCTTTAAGGGATTCTTTCTCTTGAAACCCTTCATTTCCCACAACCAAAAATTTAGGCATAGTAGAGCATTGGGAAACTTGTGGTTGATGCACTAGTTGATCACTCTTGTGGTGAGACATGCCAGGTCCTTCACCATGATGAAATCCTTTAGGGTATTCCTTTAATATATCCATTCTAATCTCCTTGATCTCTCTAGCAATGTCTTGCATGGCTCTAAGAAGGATCTTAGGGAACTCATTCTCTTCATCTTCACCTCTAGATAAAGGGGTTTTACCCTTGTCTTATTTGTCATATGTATAATCAAAATTTCTATGTATTATTATTTGATACCTCTTCTCTCTATTAGTAAGAGTCTCTCCTTCTTCAGATGACATATTGGCTTTTCAGAATGCATAGGCTGTGCCAAGATTATGCTTGGATACCACTGTGATATTCCCAAATGGGAAAAGCAGGAATATAGTGCAAAATTCTGGAAAAAATGTATAAATCATCATTTAAAAGCAAGAGGCCAATATGGAGACCTTTCATATGTTATAACAGTAGCAAAATATGTAGAATAAATGGCCCATAAGATACACAACAAGAAAGTACAAGCCTCCAATGGACAAAATCCTCAAGATGAGGTGCTACAACTATACATAGAAGATGGAATACCCTTACAACATTATTTTATTAGATATGCTACAAAAAATTATTATACATCAGATCTAGGGATGATATGTGCCTCAAAAGATAGATCTATTGCAGATCTGATCACTATACAATCTCCTTTGAAGAACCCCTTAAGGGTTTTCAACAAAACACCAAGTACAAGATGTAGATCTAAGCCCCAAGACTGCAGATCTACTGAAAAATACATATATGGAAAGTGTGGATGATATGATATAATCAATATAATAGCCTCCTCTAATATATCCGCTAAGTGAAAGGAAGATCCCCTTCATTAGAAAATTAACTCTCCAAATGGTGTGCTAAACCACCCTGCAACTCCTCCTACAAAAATAATGCAGATCTGGAAGTAAAATGCATTATAGGGATGAATAACTAGTTGGCTTGATGCAAAGATCTGAAAATAAGCACAAAGCCCTTCAATACTATCCTCCCAATGGAAAGGAAGCCTCTCACACTGTAAATAAGCAATGAAATGGCCTAGATCTAGAGATATAGTCTCCACTTGCTGCAACCTGCAAAACAACCAAACCCTCAACAGGATCTGCACTGTAAATGAAAGATGAAGCTTGGCATTAAGCCTAATAGTGGACAATGTAGTACAAGACTCTTCCAAGAGGCCTCTCAAGGAAAGAGGTGGGATTCCCGATCAGGAACACCCTATGCTAAACATCACTCTATCTTAGCTAAACAAAAAGAGAAAGATATATGTCTAAACAGAACATATATTCAGAAATACAATAAACCCAAACATACTCAATATGGCTACCATCCTCTTCCTTAAATAATATATGGGCTTGCAAACCCTAAGCCCCATACTCAAAAGCACTACATTCACACAAAGCATCTCCATCTAAAATTGTGTTGTCTTTCATTGATGACCACTCCTCCATGACAATGCTGTTGATTTGGTCAAGGTTAACCCAGTCAAAGTGATCCAACCCCTTTTCACACCAAGGGTGCTTAATCAAGATGCCAAGATTTATCTCTTTCACATTCGGCATTGATTTATTCATTATTACGGAGAATTATGGACCTCCTTTATCCTCTTATTCTTTAAACAAAGCAGCAAAAAAAAACTGAATATTACAACTAGCTCATGGCTAATTGGGAATATTACATACATTGTTTGAAGCAGGGCCAATACATACGCCCCTTGAGACTAGTAATTGACCGGATGGATAGTAGATTACCCAAGCCGCGAAAGCAAGATTTTAGGTATGTCAACTAGCACCATCAGGAAAGCCAAAATGACTCATATCACCCACAAACACTTGCCAAAGAAGATAAAAAACATCAAGGTCACACCAAAATCGATAGACATATATGCACAAAATTACAAAGAAAATGCTAGGCAACTGCCCAGGAATAATACTTATTAAGATAGAGCCCATTTCTGGGCTCTGCCAGCTCGTTTCCTTCAAATTCAACCAAATAATAAGCTCCCTTATTAAGGACTCTTTTGACAAAGAAAGGGCCATACCACTTAGATTTGAATTTCCCTGCCCGCAAGGCATCCTTGTCCTGATCATAGATCAAAACGAGCTTACCTTCAGAGAAAACCATAGGTTTTATTGTGTTATCATACTGACCCTTCACCCTTTTGTTATGGGCCTCTTTAATCATAATTTCATCTCAGCGGTGCCCATCGAGATGTTCTAGATAGACATGGTGTTCTTTGAGACTTGAAGTGTCAGGAAGAAGCTCAACAACTAGATTAAGAGAAGGAATCTTATAATCAACATGAAAGATTGATTCTAGACCATAAACTAGTCAGAAAGGAGTGAACCTGGTCACAGTCTTAACAAACATCTGATATGCCCAAAGTGCAAGATACAACATGACATTCCAATTGGACCTATATTTATTGATTGTTCTTTTAAGGATAATGTTTAAGGATTTATTCATGGCTTCAACCTACCCATTGGCTTGAGGATAATACAAAGAAAAATTCTCCTGCCAAAAACCTAATTTAAGATCCAATTCAGCCATCATAGAGTTCTAAAAGTAACTTCCATGGTCAATGATAATCTCCTTGGGAATACTAAAGCAAGAAATGACTTGGTTGAATAGAAACAGGGATACTATTTCACCATAATTCGAGAAAGTAGGCATAGCCTCGACCCATTTGGTGAATTAGTCCACTGCTACGATAATGTACTTGTGACCCCTTGTCGAATGCAGGTTACAAGTAGTAAAATCAATTCCCCACTTAGTGAATATACTGACAGTGATAATATGAAAGAGTGGAGTTGGATGAGCACGCATATTCCTAGTATAAACTTGGCAAGGATGACATTTTTGACCGCCTCAACACAATCTTTGAAAATCGAGGGCCAAAAATATTTGTCTCACAAAATATTTTGAGCTCTAGCAAACCCAAATAAATGACCACCACAAGCTCCACTGTGGAAATAATTCAACACAAACTCAACCTCTTCGAGAGTTAAAAAACATCTAAGGATCAATTCGACCCTGATAAGAAACAGAGTGTCATCGATAATAAGATAAGTTTTTTCTAAGTGAAGCAACTTTCAACGCTCATCTTTCGAAAAAGTGAGGGGAAAATTTGACGTCTGGAGATAAAAAAATGATATCCCCATACAAAGGATATTGTGAAGAAATGAGGAAAATATGTTCATCAGGGAACGAATCCTCATAAATAATCTCATCTCCACACGAAAACTCAGAGATAAACTCCAAAAATACCAACAATTTCTTGGATTTAACAGATAGGAATTTGAGATCGAACTCTTGCCAAATGACAATCCATCGATTGTATTTGCTCCCAATCACTTTCCTACTGAGAAAAAATTGAAAAGGATTGACTTATACAAAAACATAAGTTTTGCGAAGGAGAATTTAATGCCTGTGTTGTTGGACAGCATGGACAGGTTCCAAATCTAACTTCTCAATGGGAGAATATCACAATTTAGGACCTACCAAGCCTCGGCTTAGATAATAAATAACATGCTCACAAAGAGCATCATCCTCTTCAACCAAAACCATACCTATAGTAGATTCTACCGTGGCGAGATACAAAAGAAAGTCTCTGCTATAATCAAGAAGACCAAATGAAGGATTAGAGGTCAATGTTTTTTTTAAAGCATCGAACGAGCTATGAGAAAAGTCATACCACAAGAATGGAATTCCCTTCTTCAATAATCTCATAAATCCTTTTGTAGCCTCAGCGTAGTTAACGATAAATCTCCTCAAGAAATTAGCTTTTCCTTGAAGACTTTGAAGTTGACAAATAGAATATGGGGGAGGCAATAGAAGTATTGCCTCAACCTTGAACTGATCTACCCGAATCCCTTCAGTAGAGACAATGAATCAAAAAAACCGACCATATGTGACGAAGAAAATGCACTTATTAGGTTTCAACCGAATTTTATAATAACGACATCTTTCAAAACTCTGTCAAACATGAGAGGGATGATCAATTGTATTTCGAGAATGAGCAGCTAAATAATACAAATAAGATTCGATGATATACTTGATATCATGGAAAGAATAAGACATGGCTTGCTGGAAAGTAGCTCCAACATTTTTAAGACCAAAAGGAATCTTTTGTATGCAAATGTACCCCAGGGGCAAATAAAAGCAGTCTTGTGTTGATTTTCAGGACAGATGGTAATATGATTGTATCCCGGGAAACCGTCCATGAAGGATAAAATCTCATTCCATGCACACTCATTAATAATCTGATCAATAAATGGTGTGGGGTAATTATCCTTTGGACATCCCTTATTCAAGTCCATGAAATCAATGCAGACACAGATTGTTCCTTGTTTCTTTTCCACGGGCACTAGATTTGAAACCCACTGAGTTAAAGGAATGGGGTATATGAAACCCACCTTAAGAAGCTTCTCAACCTCAGCCTTGATAGCTGCAGATTTCCTACGGTTGACCAGAGAAATATTCTTCCATATAGGCTTAACATTCTCATAAGTCTTGATCTCATGCTGGACAACAGATGCATCAATTCTAGGCATTTCCTCATAAGACCAAGAAAACACATCACGAAACTCCTTGAAGAGATGGGTATAAGTCTGAACCGCTACAAGGAAGCATTCAAATCCGATGGAAACATTCTCTATAACATTGGGATTCCTGGAAATGTTCACCGGGATGGTCTCATTAATGGTAGCCATGTTCCCTTCAGCAAAAACCTATGCTGGAGCCAAAGGGTTAAGGATCAGGTGAACAGAACCAAAAGACACAGGGCTATACATTCTTGACTCAACATCTCACAAATCCAATATAAAATAGGACCAATGATGCAAATCATCCCATGTTATTTCCACATCATTCACTGGCTCGAGGATAGCCTCTTTGGATGGTATAACATTATCAAGGAAGTCCTGAGCAGAAGATGAATTAAGTGTCCAAGTCAGAGCCACATCTTCGTCCAAATCCTCCGACGAAAGATAAACTAGAACAAAATCTACATAGTCAACAATAGAATAATCAACAATCTCTGATCTAGATATAGGGAGTGCCATTCCACCCACTTGACCTTCTTCTAATGTGGTAGTAGGAGAAGGTAAGTTCCAAGGGTCTGAAAAATAATGAGTTCGGAAGAAATTTCTTTGAGTAGGAGCCCTAGAGGATGAGATAGCATTAATATGAACAGAAGGAGGTAGAAGATCAAAGGTACACATCAATAAGGTATACATTTCAACCTCTAAATTATCCATAGGTTGCTTGGCATCATTCAACAAGGGAATAGTAGAGTCAAAAGATGCATTTGGATCTATCAAAGAGTAGTCCATCTGATTAACAGTGACAATCCTCCCTTCATGTGGAAAGCACAGGATGCGAAATAATGATGAAGCAATAGCATACATCTCATAAATCCAATTCCACCCCAATATATGGTTGTAGTCCAAATTGGCATCAACTATCTCGACTTCAATATTGATAACTTTACCCCCAACACAAATGGGAAAAGCTGGAACAATGCCATGTGGCCTGTGAAAATGGCCTTCAAATGCAATGAGAAGAGTAGGTGAAGGAATGGCTTGAGGAGATTGAATGGATTTCAAACATGAGATAGAAATGACACATGTGGAAGCGCCCTCATGGAATACCGTTCGAAAAATATTGATTTTTCGATACGTAAATTTTATCTAAAAAGCCATGTGATGAGGAAGTCTCTTCTTAAAACTTGACATATCCAATGTGATCATAAGATATTTCTTTGGATCAATTTCCCTGATTGCAGTGAGAAGCACATTCCTTTGTGCTGGGTACGTCTAGAGTACCTCCAACACAGACATAGCGCAAGGAATCTGAGCCAGATCTTCTACAATGGAGTAGTTCTGGGTTGCCTTAGCATTAGGGTTGATTGTTGAACGTCTAGCAGAACCTTTCGGCATGCAAGGTATAAGCTCAAATGTGGGCCTCTAAATATGGAGTGGCTCAGAAGTATCAAGAGCACCCCTAGTATTTGAAGAATCGAATTCACCATAATCACGTGATCACATAGTGACATCAATGTGAGCACTCATCATATATACATTTGAGGAATTTTCCCCTTCGTGGTTGCCCCCTGTGGGAGCTCCAGTATTAGCATTCATGCCCACAAGAATTTATTTCCTTTGGGGAAATGGGTTAGTCAGGACAACCTGGGAATTATAGGAACCCTACTGAGCTAACAAGCGCTTAACATCTTGAATATTAGGGCATAGATGGGTGAGATGGTCTCAAGGGAATAACTTGCATGGAAAATTAACTTTCTTATTTTCCTCTCTCTTACCCTCTCCAACATTATCGTTGGATTTATTGACATTTCCCTTCCCATAGAATTTTTGATTTCCTTTAGGGTTAGAATATTGAACAACATTAATGATTAAGGGCTGGGAAGGAGTATACACCAACGTTGTAGCCTGAATAGAAGGATCATCTTGTAGAGACAACTGCTGCAATTGATTTAGAAGGTTAGACATTCCACTATCGATCAAACCAAAAAGCCCGTTATGATGAGGACCTGGATTTGGTTTGGCTAAATCCACTTTGGTATGAGGAGCATCAAGTAAAATATTATTAAGAATCCCATACTGAGAACATATCAGTTACGACTGCTGGGCTCTAAAGATAGCTTGCTCCTCAGAAAATAGCCCAGAAAGATATACATCCTTCGGTATTTCTGGTTGTAAGGATTTAAGGAGCCATTCGAGAAGGAATTCATTATGAATATGGGCTTTAATGAGCCTCTTCCTTCTCCTCCTCTCCTGAATATGATCAGAAATGTGCATCGCCTTATCTTGCTAAAAATTGGCCAAAATCTCAGTCCCAGCATCATATCGAACATGCAACTAAAACTGGTTCAAAACCATTGGTAGCCAACTTTCCAAACAAAGAAAAAGATCCCCCAGTAAGCTCAATATAAAATTTAGCAGTGTTTCCAGTTAGGGTGTGCTGAAATAGTCTCAACCTAATTGAATCATTGATGAGGGAGTTCGAAGAACACCATAAATGGAAAGTGGTAACATGGTCGGCTGGATCCTCACTAGTATTCCCTTCAAATTTAAAAATATCTGATGGAATTTTAGTAGGGACCAGAGGCCAACCTGGGTTGTATCGAATAGGATCATTAGTAAATTTTAAAAAATCTGGAAAATTTAGGGTTGTCATGAACAGTAAGCGCGGAGGAGCTTGGTAATTCCATCCACCAATAGAGGGATTCCCAACATTCTGAAAAGAATAACCCGGATTTTCTGAGGCACCACGTTGTCATGGATTGTTCGTAGAAAAATATGAGCCATAAGTGAAACCTTGTGGCGCAAAAAATTTCAGAGTAGGACCCCCTCCCATCGTAGGGTTACCATAAACAGGGATATTTCCTCCAATTAAAGTGTTAAATTAATATGAAACTCCTTGGGAAGTGTTCTAAGAATTAGTGAATGGAGAGAAACCCTAAGAAGTAGCTACTGAGGTGAAAGGAACATTCCCCTATTGACCATACAAAAACATATTCCCATTTCCCAACCTAGTGAAAGCAGGTTTCCATCCTTCAAAATCATTAGAGTTTTGGCCTCTGAGAAAAGGATTAAAGCCTTGAACTTGAGCAGAGAAAGGAAAATAACCTAAGGAAAGCTTTGAATGAGGGATACAACCACTTTCAAAGGGGAAACTCTGAAAGGAAGTTGATCCACTAGCCATAGAAGAAATGGGCATGGAGACAGCTACAACGACAGTGAAAGAAACTGAAGGAATTGCACTAGATGGAATTTGAAAAGAGAAGCGACCGGAATGGGAAGCAAAATATTGGGTGCTCGCACTCATAGATGAAATGGAGGTAGAGCCAAAATTTGTAGCACTGGGAGTGATGGTCGAAATAGCAATAGTAGCTCCTCATTCAAACGAAAGAGGAGTATCCACACTTGAAGTGCTCACATCCGAAGTTGTGTTCCCAGTTGTGGCCATCAAAAGAAAAGAAGGAGAAATATGAGGGCTATTTTGTCTCTGAGATGGAGGCCCAACATATAATAAAATGTCTGAAAAACTAGTAGGAAGAGGAGAGGAAGGAGTAACCGTAGGTTCAGGAATTTATTCCACCTAAAAATATTCTTCTGGAAAAAGGACGCGATAAATGAGTGGAGTATTCCTCTCTAAATCACCACTAGTAGTAGTACCACCCACATAAACAATAGCCCTAAGTGAAGGATCACTCTCCAATGTGTTTGAAACTACTGTCTAAAAATCACCAGCAGAATTGCTCTTATGCCTTCTTGAAGAAGGCTCGACACTCACAGGAGAAAGCCCATGAAGCCTCCTCAATCGACGAAGTGACCAGTCAACTACTTTTAATAATTATAAAATTTTATGTAGACTCAAGAAATCACAAAGCTATGGCAATCTAGGAGAAAATATCACTCTCTACAAAAATGCCCCTAAGATGCAGTAATCAAGGACCCTTCAGGTATTTCCGCTACGGGTTATTAGGACCAGACACCAAAATATAAGAAAGAGAATATAAGGACATTCTGAGAATAGTCTGGGGTAATTACGCCCCATGCCTACTAGCGAAGGTAACATAAAAATTTACGCTGACCTCCTAACAAAAGCCTTTTCTAGTGCAAGTACCCAAGCTTCATAAGGGCACCCTCCAAAAGTCCTAATGAGAGTGATGCAACGTCTTCCTGAAGGACCATGGGTATTCCCCCTCACAGTCACCTATGTGATACCTAGGAATAACAACTATGGACACCAGTTCATATCAACAGCCAGGTAGAATGGTCTTTGATTAGGATACAACCAATAGGAGAGGGGGTATCTCTCTTCTCTGCCTTCACTAGCCCTCATGCTCGACTCTCTAGAGGAGAGCTTTCCCGGTCCACTTTAGAAGGCTGGATTTCATTCATTAATAAACTTCTATGTTTGAAATTGTGAGTGGCCATGGAGAGTTAACTCTCCACTCAACTATTCCAACGCCCTATGACCTAGAATAGTTGGTGTATATTAATGAAAACTCGAAAAAGTCTACTTCATTCTAATTAAACGCTTGATTTTAATGGTTGTTCTTTTTAAGTTAGGGGTAAACAAAGAATGCAATTTGTGATGTTTTGACACAAAAGAGAAATCAACAGAAACCTACTACATGCATATGCAAATTTTTCTTCGATAAAAGGTATTTCTACTCAGATTCTATGAAACAACTAAAAAGCAAGAAAATTTTCTTTTATTTTCAATATCACGCTCACACACTCAAAAACTATCAAAAGACTAAATATGCTTAACAGTGCAACTACACTAATGAAAAACTACCAATGAAAAATGTAGATTCTAGGACTACTTACAAAGGGAAGAAAATGAGTTTCTCAATAAGACAAGTCTGATCACTTTGACATAAAAGTAGATACAAACCCAAACAAGAACTTATTTGCACAAAAATTCCAAAAACAACTTGATACAAAAGAGATAAGCCCACTACCAAACTTCTCGCAAAACCAAGCAACCGGACCAAAATGAAAAAATACAAACTTGCTCCAAAAAAGATGAAAAGAATGGAACGAAAACCAAAATCAAAAGAAACAGAAAAAACCAATGTTTTTGAGCCATTTTTCTTTTTAAGGAAACAAAAAAAATTCTTTGAGAAAAGCACAAACTACCAAAGGATTCAAATAAGCAAATTGAGCCAAAAAGAAACTCCAAATTCCTTAAGCCAACCATGTCATTTCCATGATGGGACTCAATAAGTGGAATGAAGTAACTAACCCAAGAAAATGATTTGAAACAACAACATGAAACTCCAGCAAACACATAAACTTCAAGAAACCAAGAAGAGAACTTCAAGATTTTCCAGAAAAGCTGATCTCATGAACCAAGAAAACCAAAAAAACCAACAAGCTAAAAACCAAAAAAGTGAAGCAATGACAAGGCCAATCATGAGTGTATCGACACAAACTCACTATTCTAAAACTTTAGAACAACCAAAAACCTCAGAAATAAGTCCTAGTGCAACAACCACAAATCAAACTTCACCAAGCAAGGAAAACCCTAGGTTGACTAGGTTTTCAAGCAAGAAAGAGAGAAAATGATAAAAAACAAAGAGAAAAACAATCCATATATATCAGAGGTTCTACGGTAATGACCAAAAGCAGGCAGAAAGAACTTACTGTTGAGATTGCAACAAGATGATGAGCTTAGTGAAAAGAGTCGCCTTCACTAAGTGGGCCCGCAGGGTATTTTTGGCGCAAAGTCTATTTTTAGACTATGTCTATTTTTAGACATATGGATTATGTTCTCTGAGTTGCAGGATGCTATTTTTGGATGGTTGGTCAAGTCAGGAAAAATAGATGGACTTCTATTTTTAGACATACTGGGCGGAATCTATTTTTAGATTGCTAGTCTAAAAATAGATATGTCAAATATTATTACCTCTTAATAATATTTGGACTCTAAACATTATCTTATCCTCCTGGAGCACTTTAGTTCAAGTCACAGATGTGGCACATGCAGCTGACAGAAGGAATTATGCTATTCCTAGGGTTTAGTGGAGCTATTGCATGGTTGAATTCAGTTAGAACTCATGTGACAGAGTTTGGTGGAGTTGATGAGACAGTTAATGGAGTTGTGTTCAGTTTAACTTATTTGAGCTAGTTGTATCTAGTCTAACTGATTGATACAATTAGTGAGAGTGGTGTGAATTAATTGTTAATTAATTCACTAATTATTAACTCATAAATCAACTAAAGAATACATCAGTTAACTGCAGTGCATGGACAGTTTCAGTGGAGACCAGTGAAGAGGTAGGTGAAAGAGCAAGTGTGACTATCAGTTGTGACTATACTGGTGCATGAGATTTGCACACACATTGATGGAGATGCCAATGAGGATTGCGCAGTACATACCAGTGGGATTCAAACCTGGATCTGGTAATTATCCATATTGGATTGCGCAGTAGAGGCAGGCTAACAGGTGGAGCAGATTGGAGCATGTGTTTTGTATGATCTGAGCTTGTGTAGTGTGTAACAATTGGAGATTGTAATGAGAGCTTGTGAGGATTTTGTACAATGATTGTTACATGATATCTATCATTATAATATACAGATAGTTGGGGGTTTTCAGCTTTAAGCTTTCCCATAAATACTGTGTTTATATGTGTGATTGTTTATGGTTTTAATGTGCGCATGCGATTGTTTATATTTCCTCAAATTAATGATCAATAGTAGAAGAGGTTATGTATTATGCATGAAGCTCAAATAGTGTGTGATCCGGATAATCTCGGTGAATAATTTAATAGTTATTCAAATTTCTACATGGTATCAGAGCGATATTGATCATTGGATCAATTGCAAAACATTGAAGTGGTTGATTTTTGTGCTGGTGGAATTCGAATTTGCAGCAGTGTTTTCTTAGTGTCAAAGTTGAGATGTATTTCAACGGATTGCGATTGGAGTATGCCCTTGAGGGAAGCTCGAATTATATTGCATGGAAGGACAGGATGGAGGCGGTGCTAGATGAAAATGGGTTGAAGGAGTTCATAGATGCATAAATTCCAAAGCCTACTTCTAGTGATGTTGTCATACTTAACGTACTTAACGCATGGCAAAAGAAGACAGCAAAGTGTCGAAGGATTCTGTTAGAAGGTGTGAAGGATCACATAGTATCCAACCTTCATGGTAAGGCTTCTCCATTCTTGATGTGGAAATCTTTGACAGATTTATTCCAAAGCAAGAGCGACCAGAGGAAGTTGGCGCTCAAGGATAAACTCAGAAACATAAAGATGGAGAAAGGCGACAGTATGCCCAAGTACCTCATGAAGTTCACCCAATGTAGGGATGAGATGGGAAGTGTGGGAGTGACTATAGATGATGAGGACTTAGTGAGCTTGGCTCTCCTTGGGCTTCCGAAGAGTTGGCATTCCTATCAGGACTCTATCAATGGTCGGGAGAAATTGCCAGGATGGGAGTGACTTTGGTTGAATCTTGTGCAAGAGGAGATAAGGTAGAGTACCAGGGACAGATCGTCATCAAATAACTCTGATGAAGAGAATTGTGCTTTGGCTACCAAAGAAAAGAAGGGGAAGAGAAAGAAAGATTCTCATTCCGGTGCGAAAGGAAAGAAGCAGGACATGTCCAAGGTGAAGTGCTTTCATTGTCACCAACACGGAAATTATGCCACAAATTGTCCGCAGAAGAAGAAAAATAAGCAGGCTGCTGGATCTGCAGCTGGAGAGGCCTTAGCCTTGCAGTTTGAGCTGGATTTTTCACTGATCGCATGCTTGGTCTCAAGTGTGATGGGCTTAGTGTGGTTTTTGGACAGTGGTGCGTCTTTTCACATGACAGGAGATCGAGATTTGTTTACTGATATGGATGAGAAAGATCTTGAGTGACACAGATGGGCGATGGTAGATAAGGCAGACTCAGACGGTACCATTTCCTGAGAGGGAGTCTGGGAAGTCTCTCAGATTAAGAAGTGATGGCTGTCTGGATTAAAGAAGACCTTATCTCCGGTATGTATGTTAGAAGACAAGGGATATGATGTTTCTTTATCCCCAAAGGCTCTACGTTAAAGAGAGTGAATATGAGATCCTGAGATAGGGGTTTGAGTTAAGAAATATATATCAATTGTAGGTAGGATGCCTATTCTTTCTTTTGTGTGGCGTGCATGTTAAGTGAAGAAGGAGAAATATGATGGTGAGCTGTGTAATTATAAGACTAGCCACCTTCACCATGGAGCTTTGAAGATACTGCAGCAGATTTCTACTGGGCTTCCTAAAGGTACTCTTGCGCAGTCAGATCAGTGCAAGGAATGTACCTTGGGAAAATTTGTGAAAGCCACCTTTCACGAGAAGGATAGTCGCGCCACGACGATCCTTGAGAGAATTCACACAGACGTGTGTGGACCTTTCTCAGTAGCTTCGACAGTAAAGCACATGTATTATGTGATATTTGTTGATGATTTTTCTCGTAAGTGCTGGATCTTCTTCATGCAGAAGAAGAGCGAGACATACTCAAAGTTCTGTGAGTTCAAGGCACTGGTTGAGAAAGAATCGGGGAAGCAGGTGAAGGCTCTTAGGAGCGACAATGGTGGTGAATTCATCTATGGCGAATTCAAGGACTTTTGCAACACTGCATGAATTCGAAGAGAGCTCATAGCACCTCATAACCCACAGCAGAATGGGGTTGTTGAGCGGAAGAATAGAACGATCGTGGGTGTTGCATGGGCGATGTTGCATGATTATGGCCTACCCATTCACTTGTGGGCGGAGGTATGCCATACTGTAGTATATGTGCAGAACCATTGTCCTCACAGGATACTTGGCATGAGTACACCCGAGGAGGCGTTTTCTGGTAAGAAGCCTGATATTTCCCATTTGAGGATTTTTGGTTCACCTATTTACATTCATGTGAAGAAGGATGCCAGGAAGAAGCTGGAGCCAATCATGAGGTTGGGACATTTGTGTAATCAGATACTCTACAACTATCGTGGTGTATTTTCCAGATACCGTGTAAGACTCAGCGATGGGATATCAAATTTCAGGAGGAGAAAGCCATGAAGTGTTCGCTTGAGAGGGAGCCACACTTGCATGCAGATGAGGAGCTATTAGTTCCTAAGGATGAGTCTTAGGATGTGGATCATCCACAAGATGAGGTTCATGGAGTGGAAGAGACCACTCAGGCAGCACCAACCATCAGAGGGCGGAAGCGCACTACAGAAGCTCAGCGACTGGCTCAAGATGCAGAGAAGGTTGTAGGAGCACCTACGTCATAGCGCAGACAGAGACAATCACCTGATTGGTATACTGGATACATGGCTCTTATGAGCAAGTGTATCGTGACAGAGCCATCCTATTTCGAGGAAGCTGTGGAGGACCCCGCATGGGTAGATGCCATGGTGGAAGTAGTATGATTCGATTGTCAGAAGCAGTGCATGGGAGATTGTCCCGAGGCCAGAGGGGAAATCAGTGGTGGGTTCGCGATGGATCTACAAAGTGAAGCAGGCAACTGACGGGAGTGTGGAGAAGTATAAGGCAAGATTTTTTTCTCGAGGCTTTTCACAGATTGAGGGGATCGATTATGAGGAGAACTTTGCACCTGTCGCAAGGTATTCTTCCATACGGACGATTCTTTCTCTCTCAGCGCAGATGGGGTGGCACATTCATCAGATGGATGTGAAAACTACGTTCCTCAACGGAGTCATTGAGGAGGAGGTGTATATAGAGCAGCCTGAAGGTTTCGAGATCTTCAAATAAGAGTCGAGGTGGGTTCCCCCTCGCAGAGGTCGAGAGGGTTGAAACAAGCACCTCGCGCTTGGTACACATGGATAGACAGTTATTTCACCAGACTTGGATTCTCCAAGAGTGAGGCGGATCCTAACCTATACCAGATTGTGGTGGAGGGTAAGTTGCTGATCATTGTACTTTATGTAGATGATTTGATTTTGACATGTGATGAGCTGTTGATACTCTCATGCAAGGATGATCTTGCAAAAGAGTTTGAGATGAAGGACTTGGGCCTCCTTCATTATTTCCTGGGATTGGAAATTTGGCAGCGCAGTGATGGAATGTTTGTTTCTCAGGGTAAGTATGCCCGGGAGATACTGGAGAAGTTCAACATGCATGGCTGCAAGCCTGTTGATACTCCTCTTCCCGGTGGTTGGAGGAAGGAGGATGCTACTTCGGCGGAGGTAGTGGATGCCACTATTTATCGACAGTTGGTGGGGTTTTATGTGACCACTGCACAGCACGACTGGATATATGGCGTGGCTTAACTAGCTCAAGTGGTGGTTGCTTCACTAAGCTTCCTTAAGCATGAGGAGCATGTATCATACATTCAGAGGCACATCCGGATATGGATTGTGGTACAGATAGTCGGATGAGGTGAAGCTGTGTGGCTTCACGGATGCAGATTGGGTAGGGAACCCAACGGACAGAAAGAGCACATCTGGAGGGATTTTCAGTATCGGATCGACAACAGTTTCTTTGTACAACAGGAAGCAGAGATCCGTGGCACTCAGTTCAGCAGAGGCCGAGTATATGGCAGCGAGTTTGGCTGCATGCGAGGCTATATGGATGAGGAAGATCCTGGTCGGGTTGTTCGATTCACACTTAGAGCCTACTGTGATTTATTGTGATAATCAGAGTTGCATCAAACTCTCGGTTAATCCAGTATTTCATGATAGATCTAAACACATTGACATCCGATATCATCATATCAGAGATTGTGTGCAACGGAAGATCATGTTACTTTCATACATTCCCACGGAGGATCAGGATGCTGATATCTTGACGAAGGCGCTCACCAGGAGCAAATTCGAATACCACAGGGGCAGGATAGGGGTTGCAGATAATCCTTATCTTGTTGAGAGGGAGTGTTGAGATTGCAATAAGATGATGAGCTTAGTGGAAAGAAGTCGCCTTCACTAAGTGGGCCCGCAGGCTATTTTTGGCGCAAAGTCTATTTTTAGACATATGGATCATGTTCTATGAGTTGCAGGATGCTATTTGTGGATGGTTGGTCAAGTCGGAAAAAATAGATGGACTTCTATTTTTAGACATATTGGGCGGAATCTATTTTTAGATTGCTAGTCTAAAATAGATATGTCGAATATTATTAGCTCTTAATAATATTTGGACTCTAAACATTATCTTATTCTCTTGAGTAATTTCTACTTTTGAGTCATGATGTGTACATGTACTTAATGTATGAATTATAAGTAGTCTTAGTGGTTTAGGGAGCTATTGGTTATTGATTTTAGTTAGAACTTGCGACAGTAGTTTGTGGAGTGATGTAGGACAATGGTATTTGACAGTTCGGGCTTCTTTTAACTTAGGTTGGTTTAGTTAGGTCTATTCAATCAAGCTGATACAATTAGTGAGAGTGGTGTGAATTATTTATTAATTAATTCACTAATTATAAACTCATAAATCAACTAAAGAATACATCAGTTAACTATAGTGCATGGACAGTTTCAGTGGAGACCAGTGGAGAGGTAGGTGAAAGAGCAAGTGTGACTATCAGTTGTGAATATATTGGTGCATGAGATTTGCACAAACATTGATGGAGATGCCAATGAGGATTGTGTAGTACATACTAGTGGGATTTGAACATGGATCTTAGTATTATCCATATTGGATTGCGCAGTAGAGGCAGGCTAACAGGTGGAGCAGATTGGAGCATGTGTTTTGTATGATCTGAGCTTGTGTAGTGTGTAACAATTGGAGATTGTACTGAGAGTTTGTGAGGAGTTTGTACAATGATTGTTACATGATCTCTATCATTATAATATACAGATAGTTGGGGGTTTTCAGCTTTAAGCTTTCCCATAAATATTGTGTTTATATGTGTGATTGTTTATGGTTTTAATGTGCGCATGCGATTGTTTATATTTCCACAAATTGATGATCAATAGTAGAAGAGGTTATGTATTATGCATGAAGCTCAAATAGTGTGTGATCAGGATAATCTCGATGAATAATTTAACAGTTATTCAAATTTCTACACTTACAATGTCCAAAAAATCAATTTTTCATTTTAAACTGCCCATACGTGGATTGGTTGTGTACAACTTGTGTGTATACACATATGTGTCTAAGGAAACTCACGTATACGTGTGTTCCTTTGGAAAAAAATAGATGTATACGTGACTCAGACCATAATAAGCTACATATAGAAAATACATCATGAAAAATAAGAAATCCAAGCCTGATCCAGAAGATCAGGGCTTTTTCCTGGATGGATAAAAGATCAAGAAGACTAGGAAAGTGATCAGATCAGTTAGGGAACCCAAAATCCAGAGAAAAAAAACCTAAACATGGAATTACAAGAATGTAATCCCAAGTGGAGTCGCCAATTCTGCTGTGGGAAAAACTACCCTAAGGTCTGGGTTGAGGGACCTAATAGAGCGAAAGGCATACAACAAGAAGAAGAAATAAAAATAAAGGCCCTAATGCTTAAACTAGTAAACTACAGACAGATGAACTTACATGTATGTCCTACGTTTGAGGTCGTTCCCACAGGGTACAAACCCTAGGCTTCTCCACATGCTTCAAGACCTACAACTCACTCATGAAAAAACACATAGACTAGTTGTACAACATATATATCCGAAATTTCAGTATGTTAGATCATATAAACTCATAAAAGATAACATGAAATTAACAATTATAAGACCATTAACATGTATAAGAGACAAATAAGATCATGACTTTAGGAATGGGACAGAGCTTATTTATTGATGTATGTAAATGAATGTGGATATATCACCTGAAATAAACCACGGCTCCAAGTGAAATCGACCTCCGTATCCGTCCAGGCCAAGCCTCAACAATCTTCTTCCATAAAAGGTGCACAAGGATGTCGCATAAAGGAGGTGAACATCTCAAAGAAGGAAACAAGGTTTTCCTGAACCTAGGAAGTGTAGGAGGCATAGGGATAATATGTCTTTATTTGGGCTATAACAAGATATAGTATCAATTCCTTTCTCTCTCCTCCCTTAGGCCTTCCCAATGAGGTGTATTTATACTTCCTCAAAACAGTTTTTTTAGCTGAGAAAAAATTTGGCCATGGGTTGGTGTAGGTGGGCTTCAGGTAAAACTCGTAAACCCCGCCCAATTAATAGGGAGTTTATATATTTTTTAATATTTTAAATTATATACACGGGTCATATATGAGTAGATCCATGTCTACACGTGTGTAAGAAAAGGTAGAGTCACGTATGGAATTCAAAATAATGTTTTTTAAGAAAATGACCCAGTTTGAATGGAAAGCAATGCCCAAGGCCAATACATAGATCATCAAGTATATAAAGGTGATAAATGATGCTATAACAGGAATTTGGCTAGTTTGGTGATGATAGGTGCCTAGTATGAATCCCCCTCATTGAGGCACACTAGTCCATGCCATTGGGTTTTCCAAGCATATCCCTTGGGTTTCCCTGCAAGGTTTATACTAAATTATTTAAACCTATAATTGGAGTATCTCCTCAAAACCTATTATTTAAGTTTAATCTATGTCCATTCAATTCAGTAAAGATACCATTTCCAAATTTATCTAAGAAGGAGTTGGAGTTATGTCAAATCATTAAACCCTAAAACCTATGCTATGCAATATGATTACAAAGTTTACAAGGAAATGTCCTCTAAATCATTTGAATTCTTCAATATGGGTAACCCTTACAAATAAAAACACAATGAATTTATTTTTCACTAATTGTTACAATGTCCTAAAACCAACCACCTAGTGAAATATATACCTTCAACTCCAGAAAAAATATCTCTTTTGGATGCATAACGAAAATCCACATATTCTTTTCCTAAAAAGATGTAATAATCTAATTCAGTCTCATGCATATGTCCCAATACAATTGCATAAAATAATGAAGAAAAAATCCATGATGGATTCTCACCTCAAAAATATATGTTATGGCATTTTATCTAGTGAAACTATGGTTGGGATCTCCACAACACAAGTTTAAAAATTTTAAATCTTCACAAGCCTGATTTTAGAAATTGTTATTACAGTTTTTGGGGAAGCAGGGAATAAAGATATTTAAGACAAGGAGGGTATCAATATATAAATAAATTTTGTGAGAGAGTTGACCTAATTTATATTAAGAAAAGATAGAGGGGTTAGGCCAAGACAGGTCATAGCATATTAATATAATTCAATAACAAATGGATTAAATAGCCCCAATGACAGTATCTTAGGTAGCTCAAAACATTACTTCCATTATAGAAGCCACAAGAACCAAGACTTGAACATTTTTAGAGTTGAATTCTATGTATGTGCATTATTGAGGCAATTGGTGGATCTTGTACCCCTCACATGTATTTGTGTCTACTAACCTGGTGTTCACCCCAGAGATTCATGACCCTCAAGATTTTTTGGTAAAATTATGCTTGAAATCTGCCACTACATGGCTAGATTGATGGTAATGTTATGAATGACGCATTGAGATAATCCAAGGGTTGTTTATATAGTGAAATTTGTCCCAAAATTAGATCAAGGAACTCAAATAGGCCATGAAAAGGGTCCAATTCCACAAGTACTCATGTTACCAAATGGAACATACTATTCCTATAGGTTCCACCTATACAGATGAAGGTCCCAAAAGCCTCTCCAATGGATTTCAATCCATTTTCCTTCCAAAATTCAATTTGTAGGTTGGGAAACATAATCCACATGGTACCATTGTTTAAGGCTTCCTCCCATGCATAAAATAATTGGTGCCATGGCTTGGCACAGAAAATGCTTCAGTTTCAATACCAAAAATTGGAAAGATTAAAGACCATGTGTTCTTTACACTAGAAAAATCGTTGAATCTAGTCTCATAAAAGAAGATGAAATTTCAGACTGTAAACATAATTATGGCTTTATTGAGTGTCCACCTAAGATTCCATGGTAAAATATAATGTTTGACACCCATATATTTTTTCCACAATCAAGTGGTATTCTATCTCCTCCACTTTGATAACATGTAAATCCTCTCCCACACCAAATAAACCCCAACACATTGTTTTTTGATGACCTTTCAACACTTTTCAATTGACCTATCTTGATAAGAAACATCCTTTCCTTCCTGCAGGTCCTCAATTTCTAGTCTCATCCCAATAAACCTTGAGCCAAAGACGTCATTAGTATCTTGTGCAGTTGGTTTTTAACTAGTGAAATCTATTGAGGAATTTGGAGCATATGAAATATGGTTTTCAAGCCCTTTGAGATCCATAACAGACTTCCCATGAATTTTTATCCAAGGATCTCTAAAAAGAGGACCATGTCCAGGGGAGAGGACCAATGTATGTACAAAAAAAGGATGTGGAGAAAGAAAAGTGATGGAGGGTTATTAGATTGGATAACCTTGAGAAAAATTAGGAGCATTGTGACTCTCATTATAACCCCAAAATTCCTGCAATCCATTTATATTTTTACAGAATATCATTGATAGGCTTAATGAATAGAGATGTAAAGATAAATTGTTTAGAGATGTTTCCCTCTAAGCACCACAAGGAAAAAACCATGTAGAGGATTTTTTTGAGGAACCCCTTATAAACATATCCCAGACATCCATTTGTAGCAGAGGATACTAGAGGAGGTTGGCGGGTGGAGGTTTTTGTAGATGTTTTTTTTTTCTGGTGTGTTTGTCATCGTGAACCACACCGGTGCGTTCCATTAGCGAAAGCACTGGTGCATACTAAAAATTGGCACACCGGGACACTGTGCCCTCGGTACAAACCTGCCCGGTGCATCTCATTATTGTAGCAAACCGATGCTCTACACAGATTCAGCACTAGTGCATCCTAAAACCCTGCGCCAAAACTGAAACAGCCTAGTGTGGTTGGAAGAAACTGCCTGGTGTGCCTCGAAAACCCACGCACTGGAATAGGGTTAAATAAAAAAAAATTACAGTAAAAAATATGCATTTTTCACTTTTTAGTGCTCCAGAGCTCTCAAGCACTAGTGAAAATTTACCCTGTGTGAGGTGCCCTATTATCGGTGCTCTCATTGCACACAATGCTGCTGTACATTTCCCACCATCTCCATTTCAAATTTTGTAAAACGGTGGGAAAATTTATTTTTGCAAATTCTACAGCCAATATGCCTCCTCGACGCCCAAATGTATAGGTATTTTACTTTTTTTTCCATAATTAAACCATATAGTGGATTATTTTTCTAAAATACTTTAAAATTCACCTTATTTAAAAAAAAAAAGTTCCCACGCGATGCACTCGAGCTATTCGGCTCGCACCGGTTCGCAGTGCTGCCTATAAATTTACAGACTGCACTATGATCAGTGCTAACAGTATTCACATCAATTCTGGGGCTGTACCGAAACGGTGCATTGTACTTTTTTAAAATTAAAAAAATTGCGGTGCGGTCGGTTACCAGGCTGCACCATTGACCATGTCGAAGTGCGGGAATGCATTGCATTGACAAAAATATGCGCCTCGGGGTAGGTATTTTTGTCAGCGCACTACCTTCCCGATCTGGAGATAGTCAATGGTGTGGTCGTGTAAATGACCGCACCATTGACTATGTAGTTATGTCAGGAGGGCGGTGCGCTTCCTAAACTATATGACCTGGGGCATATAGTTTGGTTAGCGCACCGCCCTCCTGATACTGGTGCATAGAAAATGGTGCGGCTAGTTATTCCATTACACGGTTGATCATGTAATTATTCCAAGAGGGCGGTGCACTGATGAAACTATCTACCCCAGGGCAAGTAGTTTCTTCAGCGCACCGCGCTCCTGAATTTGTTTATAGTCAATGGTGCGATCGGTTAAATGACCACACCATTGACCACTACCTGATGTTTGGAAATGTGTAAATAGTCAACGCATTGATTGAAATAGGACATGTCATGATTTTCGGTGTGCTGCAAATTTCCAAGTGCACCGCATTCGATGCGTGATAAAAACAGACGCACCGTTATCGGTGCATGCATGTTTTTTTTGGCGCACCGGCTGTTTTTTTTTTTTTAATTATATATATATATATATATATATTCCTAAATACATGTCTCATTTAATAAAAAAATTGTATTTAATATGTGAATCATTCAGCGACGTCAAAGGAGAGAAGAGAGGGAACAACAACAACAACAGATGGACCAATATAACATGGTTCACCTGTGGGAGGCACGAGAGAGGGAGATAGATATATACCCTCACCCTATTACAATAACCACCCAGGCGCTCCTAAGGGAGATATGCCTCCTCAAGTTCTATGAGGAGGCTACATCCTTGAAGGGCCATGGTGGCATAGCTTATCCACAGGTGGAATGCCCATTGACAGGCTTTCCGGGTTGGTCCTAACCAGTAGTACACGGCCACTGAGGAGGAAATATATTTCATTACTGGCCTATCGAGGAGAGGGGTGGATTTTTCCTCGTTCCCAGAGGTCCTCATTGGATATGCAGGAGGGAGTCGGCTGGTGTACTCCCAAAGATACATTAGTGCGGATATACTGTCTCCTGCATATTTTCAGGTCTCCAGTGGTTAGTTACATATTGATTCATTTGGTGGAGAGGAGGTGAGGTCCCTCTCACTACTGATTTCAACCGTTGCACACCATACTAGTGAAAAGAAATGCATTAGTTGCTCGCTTCTATTTTATGTTGATTCTTTATTATAGGCGCCATGGCTTGTGAGGTGGTTTGCCATTTTTTTGTGGTAGTTCTGTACAACTTTAGATAGATGTCATGCTCATGCATAAGGGTGGGTGAAATTACCTTTTTCTTCAGATCTATTTTGTTTATTTTTTTAGAGGTTTCCAGAGACGAGGCATACTTTTCTTTGGTAGCCTTGTAGGCCGATGCTGCATGTACAAATGCATATGTGGGGACAGATAATGCCCAAGAGGGGCTAGTCAGAGTTTTTCGCTAGGATATCACATGATGCATTGGAGTTTCTAGCCAGTGTTTATGAGCATCCCTTCATTCTGGTCCCCTCTCTATATGCTAGTTTGGATTCATGAGGGTGTGCCAACATCCTCTTTTTAGATGATGATGATAGAGGTAATATTAATGTTTTCTTCAAATTTATTCTAACATGTTTTTTAAGTTGTTTTTATTAAACTGTTTAATGAAATTGTCTAATTATTGTTGTGTACTTATATATATTTTGTATAGATTGGGTCATTTGATGGTGATGAGATGTCACCGCCACTAAATGATCTAGGTGTGGATCCTGATGACGATCAAGAGATGGTAGATGCTAAGGATAAGGATAGTGCAGACAGACCTGGCCCTCATGTTACACAAGTACCAGCTGGTGTGAGGCATAGGCCTGACACTAGATTGAGGATGGAGTTGGGCGACCAACTCTGTGGACTGCTTGTGGAGGGGGGAGTTAGGCCGACCAATTTAAGAGAGATATAATCTGATGCTAGGCAGATATAGATGTGGAGAGGCATGCCACATGACATGTTGACCCTGATGCGACATGTCATAGGAGCTATTATCTTAGTGGTGCGGTTCAGGAAGGCCCTTTGATGTAGGCATGGTCTAGACGCAGTACGTTGACAATCGAGCAGTGATGCATCATATAATGATCACGATCAGGGGAGTGATCATCATTCACCTCACGCCGCAGATGAGTAGCCTTCAGCATCAACCAATAGTCAAGATCTTGAGCATGCTAGACCAGCCATGTCGAGTCATCCTTCTTAGCCTACAACATCCAAACATTCATGATCATGTGTAGGCTGGACCATCCACGTCGAGTCATGATGATCAGCAACCTCCAACATCCAAAAATACTCATGATCATGAGCAGGCTAGACCATCCATGTTGAGTCATCATGAGCAGCCAAGAATTTATCCTAATCAGCATGAGGCACCACCAGATCAGCAGGCACGTGATGATTGGCATCTATCTGAGCTTGTCAAGGCTACACCATTGACTGAGCAGGCCTTGACTAGTACTATTATTGATGATGTAAGACTAGTTGATATTTGACATTTATATAACTATTGTATATTTTTGACATTATATATATATATATATATATATATATATGGTCCATGTATTTTATGTTCATGTTGCAGTTGTACTTAATTTACATGTTGGTGATCATCATGATGTGTATATTTTTAGGTCATGTTAGATATGTTCATTTAATGTGTAGCTTGCAGATAGATTTGTATATAATAGAAGTTATTTGACATGAGATGTATATTTTATGTTTGTGTTGTGATGATGTTATACAATGCTTGTGTTTTGTTTGATGATCATGATCACGATGATTAGATGATGTTAGCGATTTTGAATGTATTTTTTAGTCGAATATGATGTTTGTACGATGGTTATCATGATCATGATGTTTATTTTTAATATTAAATCATGATATTTATTAAATATTATGTCGTGATTGTAATTGAAATTGAAATTTTAAATGTATGTAAAATTGTAATTGTATTTGTAAGTGTAATTTTAATTGTAATTGTAATATTTAATTTATTGTGAAATGATTATAATTGTAATTGTATATATGTAAAATTGTAAAATTCTAATTCTAATTCTAATTTTAATTGTAATTGTATGCAAAATATTTGTAAAATTTTAATTGTATTAATGTGAAATGATTGTAATTGTAATTGTATGTAAAATTCTAAAATTATAATTGTAAATATTGTAGTTGTAATTGTATGTGAAATTGTAAAATTTTAACTCTAATTTTAATTGTAATTGTATGTAAAGTATTTGTAAAATTTTAATTGAATTAATGTGAAATGATTGTAATTGTAACTGTATATATGTAAAATTGTAAAATTGTAATCGTAATGGTATATATGTAAAATTCTAAAATAACAAATCTAGAATTATATGAATTTTTGTAACATAATAAAGTTTAGAAAATAATGCAAATAAATTCATGTACTTTAGAATTATTACTATTTTATTATGATCTTACTTACCAAAAAAAAAGAACTTTATACAGTACGCCATTGTTTTTTAGATCAACATAATTGCAAATTATCAAGTGAAATATTGATTTTAACATTAACACAATGAAAATCACCAATTAATTCAAAATACATATTATAATGTTTTAAAAAAAAAGTCTTATAAGTTATAAGGTAATTAAGTCCTCTTCTTTATAAAAACCCATCTTAAAAAGTATAAATGATGAAATAACACATGTACCATATCACTCTCTGTTCTCATGACCCCCCTCATTATCTTCCGACTCACTTGGCATGATAACACTATTATT
The DNA here is from genome assembly GCA_034641835.2 of Pinus albicaulis. Classification (NCBI taxonomy): domain Eukaryota; kingdom Viridiplantae; phylum Streptophyta; class Pinopsida; order Pinales; family Pinaceae; genus Pinus; species Pinus albicaulis. Next base: position 637,494,245 of record CM076579.1, read on the forward strand.
CTAAAAAATATTCTTTGATCTAGGGTCATGTCTTACGAACCACCAATCCCTATCCAACACATCTGGGTAAAAAAACGCCTGGTTGCAGTGTTTGGGGAAAACATAGGGATCCTTAGCTTCATCCCACATCTTTATAGAGTTGATACATATCAACCTACTATCACGATATTCCTTTACATTATTCCGATCAAAGGTGTCCCACCACTTGCACCTAAAAATAACACATTGGAAAGAAGAGAAATCCACTTCAATGATCTCTTGTATCTTTCCGACGAAACCTAACATCCCTCGTACTAGGTTTTGATAACGGTGGCTAGATCGACTAGATTGATCGAACTCGACTTCCAATCCATAGTCTTGTGTCATGTGTCCATCATCGACATTTTCTGTGCGAAAATGGTGCCCATATTCCCACATAGATGGGAACAAATGCACCTATAAAAAATTTAAAAAATCATAGTGTCATGTGTCTTATAATAACCCAACATTTAAAATAATAAATATAGATGTAATTACATTTTAAAGGTACATTATTAAGTTTGAAATATACATATAAATTAAATAGATTATTACCGAGTTGGTGCACCCAATCCCTACGTTTAGCGCATCCTCTTTAGCACGCGGGTAACGACTGGTTTCACCATATTTTTCTCTGACTTGGTCAACAACCCAACCGTTGGGACATATTTTTGGCATATTTTATTTTAAATGATCAGGATAAGGCACACTTATACCATTTAACTGTCTGAATTATTTCCTGTCACTATCCCATTTCATCCTCTTTTGTTCGTATAATGCGACCCACGGTTATGTCACTTCAGAATTGCAAAGAACAAATTTATTGATTGCTTCATTTTTTCATTTGCTGATGAAATAAAACCAACATTTATAGTACATATAGATAAAAATACACATTATATCGAAGTTCAACATGAATATTTACATTGTGTAAATTTGAAAAATTATAAGTTGCTTACTCTTTATCAAGCACCTTTTTCCATTCATTTGGAGCAGCTCCCCTTCGCTTTTGTCTTCATCCCTTTCATGATCCCAAATCATCACACCGCATCTGTTGTCGATTTGCTTGATGTACTCACTCACATAATATAAAGACAAATACGATATGTACCCCTCTGCCATAGACCCCTCGGGATTTCCCCTTTGTCGAACAAAACCTTTCAATTTCTTCATGTACCTCTCTAAGAAGAACATCCAATGACAAGAAACCACCCCAAATAATTCAACCTCATCTACTAGGTGGATTAGAAGATGAACCTACAAGTTCATGAAACTCATCGACAGTTCCTTCTCAAACATGAAAACAATCTCAACTATCTCTTGATGCCACCATGGAATGCTAGCCACATGAATCTCCTTTGACGTGATCCAACGTACAAATGCAGATAATTTAAATATGGCACATCCTAGGTCCTGGGGGAATTCATTTTTCACACATCCACGCATGAAAAAAGGATAATGACACTGCAAAGTTATAAATACGTGTAATAATATACAAAATTCATTATGTTTTATGATCCCTGCATGGGATAAAATCTATTAATATAACAAATAATAAAATTATGCTTTTGACATTATACATACTCTTAGAATATTCAAATGGTCATCCAATTTCAACCCCGACAAATGGTCATCCGCGGTGAAGGAGCGTCGTAGTGAAGATGTGTATGAAGATGGCACCCTCACGCCAATTATAACTTCCTTTGTCAAAGAAAGATCATATTTTTTAAAATTCCATGGGACAACATCTTCTTTGAAATACCATGAATTAGAGGGACCAATGCCTGCCTCTAATCCTGTACTTTCTAATCATCATGGCCAACGTTTCTTTTTATGTTTTGAAGTAATAATATCTTTCCTAACAACTAATGTGTCACCTTGTTTCGATGATATGTGCCTCCATAAAGAAGATGAAACATTTTTAAATATATGGATGGGATCTAATAAGTGGCTAATCATTTTTTGGATTCAACTGCGTTCTGTAAGTTATTCATATATGACCATTTCCAGGAGAGGTAGTTGTAACTAACTAATTTATCATGATTTTGAATGGTCCACTTAACAATAATTGCATCGGGTGATGCTCATAGGGGTGAAGAAGTGGGATTAAAACTAGTGAAATGAATCACATAGCGTCAATCATCACTTCTGGGGCTTGCACTCGGTAACCAGGACTTCCCGGGAGGTCACTTATCCCAGAAATCCTCCGGCTCAAGCCCCAGAAGTGATGATTGACGCTATGTGATTCATTTCACTTGTTTCAATCCCACTTCTTCACCCCTATGAGCATCACCTGATGCAATGAGTGTTAAGTGGACTATTCAAAATCATGAGAAATTAGTTAGTTACAACTACATCTCATGGAAATGGTCATAGATGAATGAATTACTTATCGCAGTTGAAACCCCTCATACTTAAAATACAAAGATTAAAGGGAGCTCTACTGAATGGTTCATGAGGCACAATACTTGCTAAGGTTTTGCAAATTGGGTAGCAAGCTAAGGGGGGTTGATTTTGGGGAAAAATACATAGTTAAATGCGCTTGAGCCAAAGAAGATCTGGGATGGCTGACCTCTCGGGAAGTCCTGGTTATCGGGTGCAAGCCCTGAAAGTGATGATTGACGTTATGTGATTCATTTCACTAGTTTCAATCCCACTTCTTAGCCCCTGTGAGCATCACCCGATGCAATGAGTGTTAAGTGGACTATTCAAAATCATGAGAAATTAGTTAGTTACAACTACCTCTCATGGAAATGGTCATAGATGAATGACTTACTTAACATAGTTGAATCCGAAAAATGATATATAATATAATGCACTGCGGAAACCCATCATACTTAAAATACAAAGAGTAAGGGGAGCTCTACTTGAATGGTTCATGAGGCACAATACTTGCTAAGGTTTTTCAAATGGGGTAGCAAGCTAAGTGGGCTTGATTGTGGGGAAAAATCCACAGTTAAGTGTGTTTGAGCCAGAGGAGTTCTGGGATGGGTGACCTCCCAAGAAGTCTTGGTTATTGGGTGCAAGCCCTGGAAGTGATGATTGATGCTATGTGATTCATTTCACTAGTTTCAATTCCACTTATTCACCCCTGTGAGAGTCACTCGATGCAATGAGTGTTAAGTGGACTATTAAAAATCATGAGAAATTAGTTAGTTACAACTACCTCTCATGGAAATTTTCATAGATGAATGAATTACTTAACGCAGTTGAATCCAAAAAATGATATATAATATAATGCACTGCGGAAACCCATCATACTTAAAAAACGAAGAGTAAAGGGAGCTCTATTTGAATGGTTCATGAGGCAAAATACTTGCTAAAGTTTTGAAAATGGGGTAGAAAGCTAAGTGGGCTTGATTGTAGGGAAAAATCCACAGTTAAGTGCACTTGAGTCGGAGGAGTTCTAGGATGGGTGACCTCCCAGGAAGTCCTGGTTACTGGGTGAAAGCCCTGGAAGTGATGATTGACGCTATGTGATTAATTTCACTAGTTTCAATACCACTTCTTCACCCCTGTGATCATCACCCAGTGCAATGAGTGTTAAGTGGAGTATTTAAAATCATGAGAATTTAGTTATTTACAACTACCTCTCATGGAAATGTTCATACATGAATGACTCGCTTAACGCAGTTGAATCCCAAAAATGATATACAATATAATGCACTGCGGAAACCCTTCATAATTAAAAGTGGGAAATCTTACGATGCTCCCAATATGGGAGGTTATAAAATATAGATTTCCTTTTCATCCCAATGGGAAATTTCTCAACATATGTGTCGAAGAGTTCTGGATCATCGAAGATAGGCTCCCCATTTCAATTGAACATTTCTATGAACTCCTTCTCCTTATCTCTCTCATATGATCTAAGCCATTCAGTTGGTGTCATTATTGGAGGCCTTTGGGTTCTCTCTCATTTACCATTGAAAGTAAATGCTACTCTTCTATAAGGGTGTTCTTCTGGGAGGAATACCCTGGAGCAGTCATCACTACAAGGAAGAGACCCTCTAGTGGAGGTCATAAAGAAGGTTTTTAGTGTTATAAAATTGGCCAAAATTCTCGAAAAAACATTTTCTACAACATCCATTTATGGTTACGGATGTTTTGGCAGAGATTTTAACAGAAATTCAACACAACTAAAAAAACTGGGCGGTCGAAGGTCATTATGGATGTTTTTTTCATCGGTGCACTACTAAGTTTTCAACACACCGGTGTGTGTCATCTAGAAGGTGGCTTGGGACGGTCAAAGGTCCATGCACCGGGACGTCAAGGTATAAAACCACACCATGTGTAGTGTTGGTGATACAATGCACGGGGCCGTTGTAATTGGTCTTGGGATTTTTGCGGTGCCCATAGGTCGTCTCAACGCACCGATACGTGGACTTATAGAAACGTACCGGTGCACCGTATCAGAAAAATGCACTAAGATTTATAATTGGTATTGGAATTTTTTCAGTGCCCATAGGTCGTATCGCACCGGTACGTAGACTTATAGAAATGCACCGGTGCGTAGTCTCACATAAACGAACTGGTGCGTAGTATCGCACAAAAATACTGATATTTTTAATTGGTTTTCATATTTGTGTGGTGCCCATAGGTTGTAGAAACGCACTGGTGTGCTGCAGCATACAAACGCGCTGGTGTACAGTAACTGACATGCACCAGTGTTCATTTTTTATTTTTTAGAAACATCGACCTATGACAGTGCAATTATTGTGATTTTTAAATTCATTATTCATAAAAAGTTGACACATATTATAATAGTATTCATATTAATTAAATTTTTATTAATCAATTTGAATGTGATGTTTGGATTAATTTGTTATATCATATCATCAAATTTCACATCTCTTCATTATAATATTTAATCATCCATAAATTTAATCAGCGGTGTTACATTTCACAGTGACAATGGAGAACGCGATAAAATAAATTAAAACATATATATATATATATATATTCCTGAAAATAACCCAAGTCATGGACGTAGCTCTAGCAGTGACAGCAATTCAAGCGAAGAATGATGATCACTATGTTTGGATACCAAAGCAAGGCGTTGTATTTTTTGAAATATTTGTCTATGAATTGTATATTTTTAAAGTTTAATGTAATGGACATATCTAATTGAAAGAATAAGGGATACTTAATAATTGTCCCATTTTATGACAAAGAATAATCTATATATATATATATATATATATATATATATATATATATATATATGAATAGTACATTCTTTGTCATACAAAATAATATTTATTTATTGTATCCTCATTTTCAATTAGATAATATGTGTCCATTACATTATATTAAAACATTTAATTTTGCTGCATAAATATTTCAAAAAATACAACGCCTTGCTTTGGTATCCAAACATAGTGATCATCATTCTTCGCTTGAATTGCTGTCACTGCTAGAGCTACGTCCATGACTTGGGTTATTTTCAGGAATTTTTTGTTCACGATGTTGATTGTTTTCTTCTTCTTCACCTTCCATCTACAAACATAAAAATAAACTGTAATGGGTGTATATACACTGGTGAGAATAATGAAAATTGCAATATTAAATAATATACATCAATGTAAATCAAAAGTAAATGACATACCATAGCAAAAATTTACTCATAAACTATACACATTCTTTCAAAACCATGTACCATGCCATCTTTAAAGATTTCATTTGTTGACGTTGTTCCATACTTTTTTTCCTGCAAGTTTTATACCCCACAACAAATCATATATTTAATATAAAATATTTTTTTGTTCTATTAATTATAGACGGAGCTAAATAAAACAAGATCGATAGATTCTTACAAATTCCACAATTAATTTATGATATGCCAACATATACTCACAACCCATATTTAACCCAATTTCAATCAATTCATCTGATGGTTCTTCATTGTATGTTAGCACCTGTTTGAAGACATTCAATGATGATTTTTGAAAAACAACTTAAAAAATACAAAAATGAAATCTAGCTAAGTTGTTATAAGGAAGTAAAAATTACTCACAAACTTAGATATGAACCCTTTTCTTCCTTGTCGTCCTGTTTTATGTGTTGAATGGGTTCCATTTTCTTTTCTTTTCTGCAAGAAAATACTTGAAAATTAATATTTAATGCTAAATTTTTTATTTATTGTACTTAATGATCAGAAAATTCAATGATTACATATTACATTTGAGGCACGTTGTTGTTGATATGGCTCCTCCTACGATGCAATTTTTTCCATTTCTTTGACCATCTCCTTGTACACCTTTTTGGACATTCCTACTGGCATATTTCTGATATCAGCTCATTCATATTTTCATATTTTCATAATCTTCCTGAAAATGTAACATGACAATAAAATATTTAATTTTTATATTGATATATGAAAAGTAAATATAACAAAAGTGATATTTATAAATAATTCTAGACAAAAATTTAAAGGAATATTACTTTTTCATTCCTTGTTTTTTGTTGTTGTACGTTTTTGCTATTAAAAGTATGACATGTCTCATTAACCAATTCTCTGGAAACTCTTCCTATAGTTTAGATAAAATTTGGTTCTTGGAATCATTGGATTGATTTTTGTATTGTAAGTGGAAAGAACCTCTATACATTCATTCCACTAGATCCCTCAATTTTTTCTAAAAATTTTCCCCCTTTCGTTAACCTCCATCACCACTCTAGATGACCTAAGGAGCAATTCATTTTAATTTGCATGTTCTATTTTTTTCTTTTCTTAGAACAACATTCCTCTTATGAGTTGTTGGTCCCTGTAGAACATTAAACAAATAAGAATTAATAGATTGTTTGACACATGTTATCTAATAATTTTAAGTATACTATTAATGAAAATTAAAAAAAGAATCTCATATTGGAGCCATAGTATTTTTTCATTCACCTAATTCATCCTTTTGCAATTTTTCCATCAAGATTTTACGCTCTTCTGGTCCTAGATCAGAAATAATCTTATCGAGCTTCATCATTTTGTGGCTCTGCATGATACACAGTAAACAATACATATTAATTAAACTTACATATAGTTCAAAAATAATATTTTTTATAAAGAATTTACAAAGAACTTGTCTTTTTTTCTTTTCTTGATGTGTTATTAGTATTTTTGTTACTTGATCTCTTGTCACTCATTTATTTATCAATTTAAAACTTGTACCATGTCATTCATTAATATATTTATAAATAAATTGTCAACTTTTCAGGTAAAAAAAAAATCTCAAGAAACCGGTACGCACCGACGTCAGTGAGTGGGGGTCTTATAAACACACAGAAAAAGCAGTATAATAGACCGTATGGTGCTCTATGTCAACAAGGAGCACTTGTGCGTTACATGTTAACCACCACACCGATTAACACAAAGAAAATAATAAAAATCGTCCAATGTTAGTTTTTGTAGTATAATCGCCCTGCACAAACAAGGGGCAACCATACAATGCTCTCTGTCAACTAGGAGACCCGGTGCAGTGCCTTATATGTTGCATGGTGCACCGATTAGCACAATAAAACAATTTTTTGTGAAATAGCACATTTGCAGTGCACCATCATGAAATAATGCACTGGTGCCCTATTTTACAAATGGCGCACTGAATAATTTTTTGTTTTTTTAATTATGCAGTACTTTCGAAGTGCGCTGGGATAATACATCAGACTTATGTGCTAGGTTACACAAGGCACACCGATAAGCAAAAATAATTTTTTTGAAAAATTCACGTGAGGGCCGACATGGATTAGGATCAGACTATGCAATTCATCCCGTGGGTTGGATGTCATAGGCCTATATATAGCAATACAAACCCTATAAATCTAAAATGAAAAGCCCTAATTCTGAAAGCATAGAAATAGGGAGAAGAAAGGGTGGAAAAAAAAAGAATGAAGGGTTTAGGGTAAAAATGGGTTTTTTTTTTTCTCTGAAAATGAAAAACAAATTGAAATTTTTTTCTTACTTCGCAAAAGAAATTCAGAAAAAGTTTAAAAAATAATCAAATTTAATCATGAGATGATTTGAAATTCTATGCTACAGGGTTGGAATCACCAGAGGTTTGGAATTCTGATTGTCTCAATACTTTTGTTCGAACATATTTCACTCCTCCACAGTGCTCCCATGCTCTCTTGTTCCAGGTATGTCTCCTACAAATCTCCGGTTGAAATTTTTTGCAAAAAATAGTGAAATAATGAAAGGTGTTTAGTATTTAAAGAATTGTTTTATGAAATTAGATTTTCAAAAATATTTTTCCGCCCATTTTTCAATTTACTGCTTTTTTTTCACTTAAAGAAAATAGAGTTGCGTGTCACTAGTGTGTAACTTAATAGCACTGCACCGGTGCGTCCACTAGTAACACGACACCAATGCGCAATAACTAAAACGTATCGGTGCGGTTATATGTACATTAGAACCGATTACAAGAAGTCCATTTTTAAGGCACCGAAATTACTTTTAGGTGTGTACACCAAAATTTAGTGAACTCCAACCATAGAAATTGAGAATTAGATTTTTTTTTTTAATTCTTGATGGAAATATGCAATTAGAATAGAATTTTGTTTATTCTTGAGAATTAGAATTGGAATTAAAATTAGAATTGAGAATTAGAATTGGATAAATTCTTGATGGAAATAACTATTCTTCCAATGCATTTTGTTTATTGCAGGAGGTCCCCACTGATTATGTGGAGAGAATGCAATGTGGGGCGTGTGAAGATGCAATACTACAGGGCACAAGTGGGCAATTGTGGCATGTGAACCTGTGCTATGCTAAGATGTGGGAAGTTTTCACAAATGGTTGGGAAAGTTTTCTTTCTGAGTAGTTTATTGAAGTTGGAGCTATTTTAGTTTTTAGACATGTTGGAAATGTACATTTTGCTATGAAAATATTTGGGCCATTTCTTTTCGAAACTACACCTCTTCTTCTTTCAGAAAAAGAAACTTGAACCTTTCCACAGCCTGCAACAAGAAAAGGTGCAAACAGGAGCCTCTGACATGGATATCTATTTCTTCTGTTGAGGTATCGAAGGATTTTATTATGACCAGTCTACCTCACTCAGGAATCTGCCATGAATTTTCTTTGGTTCTACCCAAGGGTGTAATTACTAATAGATACAGGATTGTAAGCTCCCTCCAACCCTCATTAAATTGCATAATATTGATAAAACTCCACAGAAATTCTTATCATTTGCGTAAAATGCCTTGAAACATAGAATGGAGTGTTTTATTTTTTGAAAGTTGTGCGTTATTATGGTGAAAGAAATTATTCTTTCTATTTTGTGCTAATATGGTGAAGAAATGGAATAGTGCTAAAGTATATGACAACAGTCTTCAATCATATTCTCAAAATATATGGGTTCTTTGTTAAACACATAGCTACAAGATTTTGTCATATCGCTGCTAGGAAAAATTCAACTGATATACCAATACGGCAGGGTCAGTACTGTCTACTGTCCCATGAACCCATAAACCCCACAAAAATCTCAAATTTTTTTTAATAAAATACAAAATAGTCCAATTTTTTTTTTTTTTTTGTCTATTGCATTCTTGACACTCGAATTCTTCTAAAATTTGTTCATGGAATTAGCATCCATAAGAGGCAATGCAATGGTAATATACTTGAATTCTTCTAAAATTTGTTCAATGGAAGTAGTACATGTGTTATTTCATCAATATTTATACTTGTTAATATGGGTTTTTATAAAGAAGAGGACTTAATTACCTTATACCTTATAAGACTCTTTTTTTCGAAACACTATAATATGTATTTTGAATTAATGTTAAAATCAATATTTCACTTGATAATTCGCAATTATGTTGATCTCAATAAAAATGGCGTACTGTATAAAGTTTTTTTTTTTGGCATCTAAGATCATAATAAAATAATGATAATTCTAAAGTACATGAATTTATTTGCATTATTTTCTAACCTTTATTATGTTACAAAAATTCATGTTATTCTAGATTTATTATTTTACAATTATTTACAATTTTACAAACTTACAAATTTAAAATTATTAATAAAATCATTTCACATTAATACAATTAAAATTTTCACATTAATACAATTTCATCTTTTTCAAATATGTTACATACAGTTAAAATTAGAATTAGAATTAGAATTACAATTAAAATTACAATTACAATTTTAGAATTTTACATACAATTACAATTTTAGAATTTTACATAGAATTAGAATTAGAATTAAAATTTTACAATTTGTCACATACACAATTACAATTAAAATTACAATTACAATAATTTCACAATAAATTAAATATTAAAATTAAAATTAAAATTTTACAAATATTTTACATACAATTACAATTACAAATACAAATACAATTTTACATACAATTAAAATTAAAATTTCAATTACAATCACGACATAATATTTAATAAATATCATGGTCATTTAATATTAAATTAATTAATAAACATCACGATCATGATAACCATCGTACAAACATCATATTCGACTAAAAAACACATTTGACTTTGCTAACATCATCGTGATCATGATCATCTAACAAAACACAATTAGCATTGTATAACATCATCACAACACAAACATCAAATATACATCTCACGTCAAATAACTTCTATCACATATACATCTATCTGCAAGCTGCACATTAAATGAACATATCTAACATGTCCTAACAATATACACATCATGATGATCACCAACATGTAAATTTAAGTACAACCGCAACATGAACATAAAATACATGGACTATATATATATATATATATATATATATATATATATATATATATATATATATATATAAATGAATAATGTCATATACAACTATAATATAAATGCAGATATTTACTACATATAATTAACCTGATCATGCAAGTTTGAGTATTCCTTTCTTACCAATGGTGTAGCCTTTATAAGATCATATACATGTTGATCTGGTACTAGTGCCTCAGGATGATTAGGATCAACTGTCAGCTACTCATCGTGATGAATCGACATGGTCGATGGTTCAGCTTGCTCATGATCATGAGTACTGTTGGATGTTGCAGGATGTTGGCTCGACATGGCCGATGGTCCAGCCTGCTCTCCATGATGACTTCTGCTCGATGCTAGTGGAGGCTGCTCATTTTCCGCAGCGCGAGGTGAATGATGATCACTCCCCTGATCGTGATCATCAGATGATGTGCCCGTGCTACTTGCAGACTGTTGATCACATGCTGCATCTCGACCATGCCTGTAACGTGAAAGGGTCCTCCTCAGCCGCGTAACTAAGGTCGTAGCTCCTACGACATGTTGCATCAGCCTATGCATGTCACGCAACATGCCTCTCCACATATGTACCAACCTACCATCGGACTGTATGTCTCTCATACTAGCGGGCCTGACTCCTGCGTCAACAATCAATGCACAGAGTTGGCCGCGCAACTCCATCCTCAATCTGCTATCAAGCCTACCACACCTAGCAAAAGGCAGTATCAGCACACCAGTAGGCATAGGTCTTTCTGCACTGGCCTCCTCATGATCCTCGACATATAGCATATCCTGATCGTCATCAGGATCCACACCTGGATCATGTGGTGGTGCTAGCATTTCCTCGCCATCAAAATACCCAATTTCTGCAAAATATATACAAGTACACAACAATAATTAGACAATTTCATTACACAATTTAATAAAAACAAGCTAAAGAAAATGTTAGAATAAATTTAAATAAAATAATAATATTACCTCTATCATCTGGCGACTCATCATCCGTGAAGAGGATGCTGACACACCCTTGCCAATCCAAACTAGCAGAAGGATAGGGGACCATAACGAAGGGATGCTTGTCAACACTGGCTAGAAACTCCAGTGCATCATGCGATATCCTTGGGGAAAACTCAGTCTTGCCCCTCTTGGACATCATCTGTCCCCACATGTGCATTTGTGCCTCCAACATCGGTCTACGAGGCTGCCGAAAAAAAGTAGGCCTCGTCTCTGGAAACCTCTCAAAAAAAAAAAAAACCTCTGGAGCAAAAGGGAAGTTGAGCCTCCCTTGTGCATGAGCACGACATCTATCTAAGGCTGTACAGAATTGCCACAAAAAAATGGCAGACCACTTGACAAGTCGTGGCTCCTGTACTAAAGAATCAACATAATATAGAAGTGGGAAACTAATGCATTTCCTGTCACTGGTGTTGTCTGACATGGTTGAAATCAGAAGTGAGAGGCACCTCACCTCCTCACTACCAAATGAAACAATACGTAACCTTGTAATATCCCAAAATAGAGATTTTCTACAACAAATAGAATATATTAAGATATTCCAAAGTTGGAGATCTATAAAATAGACTCATATGATGTGTTCAAAAATACATAGCCTTCAAATGATTGAAACGGTAGCAAAAGAAGAATGACTACACATTCCCAAGTGGGGAAAATGCAGGAATTAGACCCCGAGAACGTTATTTCTGAAGATTTGCATTTTTACTGGGTGAAATAATGTTGGATTCTCTTAGAATATGTTGTTAGGCCCTCACATACAAAATGGGATCAGAAATAAATCCCTTTTGATATGTTAAACTAACCTCCCGGCTACCTGACAGCTTAAAAATGGCCAAATCCCATGACTTGAGTTATGCAGAAAAGACTGAAGCATGTACAATGTTATTTTATGAGGGTTTCTATAGTATAATTATGAAATAACATGGATCTGGAGTTACATGGAATAATATGCCAAGAAAACAGATATATAGCCTTCTTATTGTATTATAAAGTTAACTCGGAAAGGGTTTCTTGAGACACATGTACAAAGAAGAGAAGATCTGATTTATTCAGCTCAAAAAATGCAATCTTACTGCAAAATTACAGGGATATAGCTGGATAATAAAAATGAGGGATGAGGACCCCTTCCTCTAGCTTTCTGGGAGAAGGGTTGGCCCTTTCCCTAGGAAACTAGCTTAGAAACAAGGGTCTTAACCCTGTTGCAGCAACTTTGTGCAAAATGACGTAGTTACTGCAAGGGACTACACTGTAGGAGATGAGAACCACTTTGGCCTGCTGCCAATATATGAAATGTGCCCAGAAACCTTCCTAGATAATTTCTCAAGAGAGGGAAGGCACCCTCTACTGAGAAACAGAGTCGGAAGTGGTGTAAGAACCCTCCACTGCAACACCCTACAACTCAGCAATATCCTGCTACAGAAATAATGTTGGGGCTGAAGAATGATGCTTGGCCTTAAGGCTGGATGTGGAGCAATACAGGACAAGCTCTCCCAAGAGGCCTCTTAAGGGAAGAGGTGGGATTCCCGCTCGGGAACACCCGGTGCTACCCTGCTAAACAGCAAGAGGAAGCTAAGTCTAAATAGACAAGATCAAAATATCGAAATACAAAAGCATGTCTCACAAGGGCCTCCATCCTCTTCATATATAGCAAGTGAACCTCTCCACATTAGGTCCCATCCACATGTGCCAACAAGCTCATGCAAGTTGTCCTCCACCAAAACTGCGTTGTCCATCAAAGTGGTTCAATGTATCTAGACAACTTTGTTGACTTGGTCAAAGTTGACTGAATAAACATGATCCCATCTCTGTTCAAACCCAAGGGTGCTCAAATAAGCTGCTTATTCTTACTCCTTCCACATTAGGAGTGTTATTGATCCTTCTAAAGAGGTTAATGGGTCCCCCTACCCATTTATTCACCTACCTACTGATGAAACAACTCTAATATTCCATTTGGCTTGAAGGCTAAAAATTTGGAATATTACAAAATGACTTCCAGAGACCTGAAAATCTAAAGGAGACAGTATATCTGCACTAATGTATCTCTGGGAGTACACCAACTGACTCCCTATTGCATAGCCAACTGGAACCTCTAGCAATGAGGGAAAATCCACCCCTCTCCTCGATAGCCCTATAATGAAATATATTTCCTCCTCAGTGGGCGTGTACCACTGGTTGGGACCAACCCAGAAAGCCTGTAGCTGGGCATTCCACCTGTGGATAATATGTATTAAAATAAACCATGGGCCTTTAGGGAAGTAGCCTTCTCATATAACTTGAGGAGGCTTACTTGCCTTAGTAGCCCCTGGGTAGCTTCTGTAATAGGGCGAGGGTACGCATCTCTCTCTTGCTCTCGTGCCTCCCATAAGTGAACCATGTTATACTGGTCTATCTGTTGTTGTTGTTCCCTCCCTTATCTCCTTTCTCGTCTCTAAATTATTGACATATTAAATTAATTTTTTTATTGAATGAGTAATGTATTTAAGAATATACATATATAAAAAATTTTGGAAAAAAAAAAAAACAATCGATGCGCCACAAAAAACAGGCATGCACCGGTACCAGAGCATCTTTTTTTTCATGCACTAGCAGTGGTGCAACATAAAATCTTCAGTGCACTGGTGGCGATGCACCTGAAAATTTTCAGTGCACCACCCTCTTGGCATTATTCTTTAGTCAAGGGTGCAGTGGTATAATAGACTGCACCATTGACTATGGACTAGGTCAGGAGGTTGTTGCGTTGACCAAACTGTAAGCCCCGGGGCATATAGTTCGGTCTTTTACCATGCCACACCACTGACCCTGTCAAAATACCAGAACGTGGTGCGCTGATAGAAATACCCACCTCGGGGTGGCTATTTAGGTCAATGCACCACATTGCCACTATTCTGCATGGTCAACGGCAGACCGGCAACCGACCGCATTGCACTTTTTTTAAATTTTAAAATAGCATGGAGCACCTTTCGGTATCACCCCGGAACCGGTGCAGATACCGTCAGCACTGGTTGTGGTGCAGCCTATAAATTTACAGTAAGCACCGCTAATCAGTGCAAGCCAAGTGGCTCGAGCGCATCGCGCGAAATTTTTTTTTCTTTTTTAAATGGTTAATTTTAAGCTAATTTGAAATTATAATCCACTAAAAGGCTTAATTATGGAAAAACAAGAAAAAATGCCTGTACATTTGTTCGTCGAGGAGGCATACTAGCTGTAGAATTTTCAAAAGTAAATTTTCCCACCATTTTGCAAAATTCAAGCTCGATATTGGTGGGCAATGCACAACAGCAGTGCGTGCAATGGGTGTAATGGGAGCACCAATGTCTGGGTGGCTCAAACAAGGATAAATTGCACCGGTACTTAAGAGCTCTGGAGCACCGAGAAATGTGAAAAATGCGATTTTTTTGCCTTATTTTTTTATTATTTAACCTTGTTCTGATGCGCAGGGTTTTATAGGTGCATTGGTGTGGTTTCTTAAGATCACACTGGGTGGTTTCTATTTTGTCATGGGGTTTTAGGATGCACTGGTGCATAATATTTTTAAAGCACCAGTGTGCTACAATCATAAGACGCACCGGGCGAGTTTGTACGGAGCGCATGGTGTCTGGTGTGCCAATGTTTTGTGTGCACCAATGTTTTCTCTCGTTGAATGCACCGGTTTGGTTCAGGTTGATAAGCGCACCAGACTAAAAACATTAGCAAAAACCTCCACCCGCCAACCTCCTCTAGTAACCTTCGCTAGAAACGGATGGCTGGGATATTTTTATAAGGGGTTCCTCAAAAACATCCACTAGAATTACTTTTCCTTATAGTGCATAGACTAGATTTCATAGGTCGTTGGACCATCCAGCTTTTAGAGAAGGTCCTTGCCATTTACATCCAAAATATCCTTTTGTTACAGGCCTATGAGATTATTGTATAAAATTTATATGCATGGCACGTTAAATAATATCATGAAGGTCATAACAATTACAACGACTTAAATAACTAATATGCGAAAGAATATTGTTGCGTATATAAACAAATCAATAAACATGTAATTTAATAGAGAAAACTCCTAGGCCTGGTTAATTATGGGTCGTGTAATCACATATTCCATACAACGTAAAACTTTTCTCTGCTACGATGGGTCTTGACACATCGTATACATTTATCCCATCCCATATTTCCTTCAATTCATCTACCAGTGGTTGTAAGTAGACATCCATATTCTTCACTTGTCTTCTACAAGGGACCATGGGAGCCAACATCAGATGTGCATTATTCATGGACAACCATGGGGGGGTATTGTTATTGATCATTAATACAGGCCAAACAGAATAGTTGGTGTTCTGGAGGGAATATGGGTTGATGCCATCCATGGCTATGCTGAGTTGTAGACTTCATACTTAATCCTTGAATTTTTTGGGCCATGTATCCTCCATATGCTTCATGGCCATTGAATCTATTCAGATTCACATAGCTCCCAACTCACTTCTATGTGAGGCATGCCATCCCTCCAACATAGCTAATTATTTGCAACGAAAGAGCCTTTGAATCCTTGGGATTATAGGCATGTGCCTCAATATCTTAAAAGGAGGAACACGTGATTTACCCTTATTTTTTTATTTATCATACCTGTTATGCACACATTTCAGACATATTTATTTTTCTGCATTTTCTCCTCTATATAGAATACAATCATTTGTACATGCATGATATGATATGTACTCAACACCCAACATTTTCAACAATTTCTTTGCCTCTTCATAGCTACCGAGCAAAACATTATCACTCGGAAGAACCTTATCTTTGAATAACATGTAGTTGGTGATCATGGACAATATTAAATGTACACTAATTCTGATATAATTATTAACGTTCATAAAATTGACCATTTTTAATGTTCGTTGTGTGATTATATTTCTCCAAATTATATAAGGGAGGACTTTATGATAACTTACCTCAAAATTTATGAGAAACATGCATTCGACAAACCAAAATTTACTTTTAAGTTGGACAGTAACATCGTTGTCCCCAACTAGGTATAATTTGACTGACCACAAGCTCCAAAGAGAGGTGATGCAGGAGCATCGGGAACTTAGCTAGCAATGTGATGTTTTGGTCACATGTTGTGGCTAATGCAAAGAAAACATTAGTAGTAGTATATTTAATTGTTTTATTATTATTTTTGTTTATTTATGAGTATTGTTAGTTTGTTTTTATATTTAAATAAATTAGGAATAAAATTAGTAGTTGGTTTGTTTCCTTGCATGGATATAGAGCCAACATAGGGGTAAGCACTTAAAAATAGGGAGGTATTGATTTGTTGAGAGAATTCGAGAAGAAACCTATTCTAAGAAGAATAGTTTCATATTTTAAATATAAATAATGGGGGAATAGGGAGAAAAAATGGAGAGAGAAAGAGAGAAGCTTGCCAGTATGTAAATTAAAAAACGCAAAGGACAATCATTGAATTATTCAGTCCATGCGTCAGTAATGAAATTTGTGTTAGTCTGGTGTAGTTTATTTCATTGTTAGCAACTGAAAATTATATATATATATATATATATATATATAATATATATATATATATATATATATATATATATATAGATATATATATCTGTGTGTGTGTGTGTGTGAATGGTTGAATGCATGAATAGTTTACATTGGGAATGATGCTTGCAGCACAAGCAGTCTCAAATTGCATGAATCATAAAAAAAGGCTGGAGTTAAAAGTATGAAGGATAGATGAAGACATAAACAGATCCATTAAGGAAGAAACAAGAAATTAACGTTGCTATGAGGGAAGGAGATCGAAACTTGACGTAGTCTTAACACTGGAAAAGACATGTTAGTCAGATGCATGGTTGCTGACTTCCAATGGAATACTGTGAAGCAAATAAACACTGTGATCTGCAACGCAAGGTTTGGTCACGTTGAGTTAAATTCAAAAACATTTGATTCATTTTTTTTTTGTAATCTGACATATATATTACAATGGGTTGATTGCTGTGTGTAATCCTGCATAGACCGTATTTAGACTGCGTAGAGGTTTAACAATGGGGTTGATAGCTGTTTGCAATCTTGTATTGAATTGAGTGGACCGTGGTTCAATGCACAAGTCTACATAGAGGAACTGTGGTGAAGGTTCAAATCATAACACCGAATTCTAAAAATTAAACTCATCCTTGTTGCGTATTTGCCATGGTATGTTATTTTATGGTCAATGCATTTGATTCTTTTGGTTCTCATGAGGTATGCTGGCGGTTTTGCTTAAGTGGACTCCAAACGTTAACTTTGGATTATCCATTATTAAATAGAATTATCCCTAAAAGAATCCATTTATTATTGAAATGTGGAGGTGGCATAATGCTGCAACATATAAATATTATGTGTTAATACAATGGAATATGTAACTGCGCACTAGGTGGCAAGAACAAAACCAAATTACATCATAAAGAAGAGTAAACCTAGGTCTTAGCAAAGTTGACAATTTTGATACACTAATTTGTTGCTGGAAATTTTGTTTCTACATCATTTGTGGTATCAGAGCAGTTGAGTGTTCTTGAAGGATTGCAGAGAATTCCACCTAGAAGGCGAGCTAGAATAGGTCGAGGGAGACCTATCGCAAATTTCATTTTGCTAGAAGAAATCTGGCACTTGCGTACATGGATGGCCACAATGGAAACTGCTCAGAGGAGGGTGATAGATGATGGAATTTCCAGTGCTGATGAAGAAGAGATCACCGAAGAAGAAATGGAGGAAGAAAGCGAGACTGCTAAAGTCATGAGGATGCTAGCAAAGGCCAGTAGCAGACCAAAGGTAGAAGTACCTTTATATGACAAAAGTTTTAGTTTGGAAGTACTAATGGACTGGATTATTTCATTAGACATATATTTCGACTATGAAGAAGTCGATGACAAGAAGAAAGTGAAGTTTGCAGCCACGAGATTGAAAGGTCATGCAGCCCTGTGGTGGGATGAATTGCAGTTGTCCAGGGAACGAAAAAGGAAACCCAAAATCAAGCAGTGGGATAATATGGTGAGTAAACTAAAAGGTAATTTCATGCCGAAATATTATCAATTAAATATGTTTAGACAATTGCAAAAATTAAAGCAAAAGGGCATGACTATCAAAGAATATACAGAATAATTTTATAAGTTGAGTATTAGGGCAGGTCATATTGAAGATGACATAGAAAAGGTAGCTAGATATATAAATGGTTTGAGATATGAAATACAGGATGAGATCAGCTTATTAAATCTGAAGACGATTCAAGATGCCTATCAAGTAGCTCTGAGAGCAGAAGAAAAGATGTTGCGCAAACAAAATCAGAGAAATAGAGGTAAGAGTCCAGAAAAAGCAAGGGGAATGTTTAAATCTAGATTTCAACACTCCCAGAATGAGGCAGGGAGTTTGATTAATAGATCACCATAAAGAGGAGATTCTAGTCATGGAAGGTTTGTGTCCAGAGGTAGAGGCTGAGGAAGAGATGTTCGATGCTTTTCATGTGGTGAATGGGGACATGTGCAATGGGATTTTCCTCACAATAGATAAGCAACCCAGTGGAATGTGAATGTTGTTGAAGCAAAGGAAGAAATTCCTCAGAATGTAGCTAAAGAGGAACCACCTGAAGCTGGAGAATCCTTCTTGTTGAAAAGGATATTGGTTAAAGAAGCTAAGGAAGCCAGAGAACCAGCTCAAAGAAAGAATCTATTTAGAACTATATGTAAGTCAAAGGGTAAGTGTTGTAAATTGGTAATTGATAGTGGTAGTACTAATAATCTTGTTTCTACAGAAATGGTGGACAAATTGAAGTTGGAGAAAACAGTACACCCCACTCCTTATAAAGTATCATGGCTCCAAAAGGCCATCAAATTATTGTAATTGAACAATGTAAAGTTGAAATCCAGATTGGTATTTATAAGGATGATATTTTATGTGAAGTAATGTCGATGGATGTATGTCACATATTTCTAGGAAGGCCCTGGCAGTTTGACCGGAAAGCCATACGTGATGGCAGAAGAAACAATTATACCCTTGAGAAAGACGGGAACAAGCATACACTGCTGCCATTGAAAGATGAAACTGAAAAGGAAGCACCTGGAAATAACATTATGTTGATGAGTGGAAAAACCCTATTGCAAGAAGTCGAGAAGGGCGAGGACATACATTTTGCTATTATCGGGAGACCCAAGGTAATTTTAACTTCTAAAAATTTAGAAGAGTTACCTGAAGAAATTTACAATCTGTTGAATAATTTTGTTGATATTGTTGTGGATGAGTTGCCAAATGATTTACCGCCCATCAGGAGTATTAGTCATCACATTGATTTGATCCCTAGAGCCATTTTTCCGAATAAAGCAGCCTACAGGTTAACACCACAGGAAAATTCCAAAGTTGGAAGAAAAGTGCAAGAATTGATGGATAAAGGATTAATCAGAGAAAGCCTCAGTCCATGTGTTGTACCGACAGTACTCAATCCAAAGAAAGGAGGTGAATGGCGCATGTGCAAAGATTATTCAGCCATAAGTAAAATCACCATCAGGTATCATTTTCCTTTACCACGAATGGATGATTTAATGGATTGGTTGAGTGGGTTGAATTATTTTTCTAAGATAGATTTTAAGAGTGGATATCATCAGATAAGGGTTCGAGAAGGGGATGAGTGGAAAACCACATTTAAGACAAACAATGGTTTGTATGAATGGTTAATGATGCCTTTTGGGCTTGCTAATGCATCTAGTACTTTCATGAGGTTAATGAATGAATTTTTGAAAGAGTATGCGGGTAAATTTGTAATTTTTTATCTTGATGGTATTCTCATTTTCAGTCGAATTGGGGAGGAGCATCTAGAACACCTTAAATTAGTTCTGAAAACTTTGCAAAAAGAAAAACTACAGATAAATTTGAAGAAATGTAGCTTTATGAAGGAAGAACTAATTTATTTGGGGTTCGTAGTCTCTAAGGGTGGGTTGAAAATGGATCTGGAGAAAATCCAAGCAATTGTAAATTGGCCAACTCCTAGAAGCATATTTAAGGTAAGGAGCTTCCATAGTCTTACAAGTTTCTACTGAAAATTTATTCAAAGTTTTAGTCAGATTTGTGCACCCATTATTGAAACAATTAGAGAAACGAATCAGCCATTCAAATGGACAGAAGCAGTAGATCGAAAATTTAAATTTCTAAAGAAAAAGATAACTGAAAACCCAGTCTTGGCCTTACCAAATTTTGACAATTTTTTCCAGGTTGAAACTGATGCTAGTGGAATTGCGATTGGAGAAATTCTGAGCCAAGATAAAAAACAAATAGCATACTTCAGTGAAAAATTAAATGAAGCAAAGAAGAAACATTCATCTTATGACAAGGAATTTTATGTTGTAGTACAAGCCTTAAAAAATGGAGACATTATTTGTTGCCAAAAGAGTTTGTGTTATATTCCGATAATCATGCATTACAGTTTATAAACAATCAACCAAATTTAAATCAGAAACATGCCAAATGGGTAGAATATTTGCAAAGTTTCAATTTTGTTTCAAACATACGAGTGGTAAATTGAACAAAGTTGTTGATGCTTTGAGCAGGGTGAACTTAGTTATGCAGGAGTTACAAGTTGGTGTTGTAGGGTTCAAGGAGATGGTTGACATGTATAAAGATGATGCAGAGTTTAAATAACTTTATGCGGCCGTAGAAAATCTAGAAATCCATAACAAAAGCTAGTGGTTGGATTATCTTATCCAAGGGGGATTACTATTCAAAAATAATAAGTTATGTATTCCTAAATTTTCTATGAGGGAAAAAATAATCAAGGAGAAGCATAGTGGAGGTTTATCCAGACATTTTGGACAGGACAAAACCTTTTCTCAGGTAAACACTTTTTATTACTGGCCAAAGTTGCAAACTGATGTTAAACGGTTTGTGGAAAAGTGTAGGATTTGTCAGCATGCAAAAGGGGAAAGTCAGAATACGGGATTGTATCAGCCATTACCAATACCCAACCGACTGTGGGATGCAGTCAGTATGTATTTTGTTTTGGGTTTGCGAAAAACTCAAAGGGGGAATGATTCCATTTATGTTGCTGTAGATAGATTTTCTAAAATGGCTCATTTTATTAAATGCAAGAAAACAAGTGACGCAACGCATATTGCTAATTTGTTTTTTTCAGAGGTTGTAATATTACATGGATTTCCTGTAAGCATTGTGTCTGACAGGGATACCAGGTTTGTGGGAAATTTATGGAGGACTTTGTGGAAGAAACTAGGTACCAACCTTAGTTCAAGTTCAACATATCATCCTCAAATGGATGGACATACTGAGGTCATGAATAGAATTCTGGGAAACATATTGAGAAGCTTGGTATACAAAAATCCTAAACAATGGGATTTAGCTCTTGCTTAGGATGGGTTTGCTTACAACAATAATCTAAATCGAAGTATATACATGAGTCCATTCCAAATTGTTTTTGAAATGCATCGAAGAGGTGTGTACGAACTTAGAGATCTGGGAAAACAGGAGGTAAGGATCGCAAAGGTTGAAGAATTTGCAGAACAGATGCAGGAACTACAGGAGGATGTCAAAAGAATATTGCAGGAAAGTAATAGAAAATACAATAAAAGAGCAGATATGAGGAGGTGAGAAAAATAATTCCAAGTGGGTGATTTACTTATGGTGTATTTAAGAAAAGAAAGATTTCCTGTTAAAAATTATAACAAATTAAAACTGAAAAAGATAGGACCATGTAATATTGTAAGGAAATTTTCTTCAAATGCATATGAAGTTAAATTTCCAACATGAATTGGAATATCGCCAATCTTCAATACTGCAGATTTGTACCTGTACCAAGAACCAGAAGAAGAATTAAAAGGGGACGCCACGGTAGAAGAAAAACCAGCGATAAATTGGGAAGAGCAGATGCCCAAAGCAGGGAAGAAGGAAGTTGAAACCATTTTGGAGAAGAGAGTGTCAAAGAAAATGAGGAGCCAAACCTATTATCAGTATTTATTCAAGTAGAAGGGACAGCCAGTGGAAGACGCCAGTTGGATGACTGCAGCAAAGCTATAGAACTTGGTAATTGATTCCGAAGCATTACCAGATCATTTTTTTTCCCCAGGAGTCTGATGTCGGAGCATCGAGAACTTATCCAGCAATGTGATGTTTTGGTCACATGTTGTGGCTAATCGAAAAAAAACATTAATAGTATTATATTTAATTGTTTAATTATTATTGTTATTTATTTATGAGTATTATTAGTTTGTTTTTATATTTAAATAAATTAGGAATAAAATTATTGTTTGGTTTCTTTCCCCGCGTGGATATAGAGCCAACGTAGGGATAAACACTTAAAAATAGGGAGGTATTGATTTGTTGAGAAAATTTGAGAAGAAACCTATTCTAAGAAGAACAATTTCATATTTTAAATATAAATAATGGGGAAATAGGGAGAAAAAAGGGAGCTATTGATTTGTTAGTCAGATGCATGGTTTTCAATGTCCAATGGAATGCCGTGAAGCAAAGAAACACTGTGATCTGCAACGCATGGTTTGGTCATGTTGAGTTAAATTCAGAAACAATTGATTCATTTTGTTGTGTGTAATCCATCATAGATATTACAATGGGTCGATTACTATGTGTAATCCTGTGTAGACCGTATTTAGACTGCATAGAGGTTTCATAATGGGGTGGATAGTTGTTTGAAATCCTGTATTGAATTGAGTGGACCATGGTTCAATGCATAAGTCTACGTTTAAGAACTGTGGTGAAGGTTCAAATCATAACACCGAATTCTAAAAATTTAACTCATCCTTGTTGTGTATTTGCCATGGTATCCTATGTTATGGTCAATGCATTTGATTCTTTTGGTTGCTCATGAGGTATGATGGCAGTTTTTCTTAAGTGGACACCAAACGTTAACTTTGGATTATCCATTATTAAATAGAATTGTCCCTAAACGAATCCATTTATTATTGAAACGTGGAGATGGCATAATGCTTCAACATATAAATATTATGTGTTAATACAATGGAATATGTAACTGCGCACTAGGTGGCAAGAACAAAATCTAATTTCATCATAGAGAAGAGTAAACCTGGCTCTTAGCAAAGTTTAAAATTTTTCTACACTAATTTGTTGCTGGAAATTGTGTTTCTACATCATTTGATACCATAAAATCAAATTGCACCAAGAGGGGTGGTGGAAGAAAATTTAAGGCTTTCGAAAAAGGTGTCAGCGATATGAGCATCATCCCCTAGTTGATCATCATTTTGGAATGCATCTAACAACATTGTCTCCATGGAAGTCCTATCCCTTAATTAATCATCCATACCAACCTCTATTTGATTTCCTCCATTGGCAGCTTGTGAAGAATTACTATTTTTGTAGTCATTCCTAATTGGTGAATCTGGACCTAGTGGGAATTGAATCGATGGTTGATTCAACCATTTTGGTATCGTTCCTCTCTAATTTTTTCTCTTAATTCAACCTTCTCTCGATTTGACATTTTCGTGGGGTGCAACGGAAGATGGTAGGTAGGTCGCTCATCATCACTAGAATCCTAATAATTTCCAAAAATATATTTGAACATGATTAGTAAAAAATCTATAATATCAATTAGTAAGAACGGTTACAATGCATGATTAATTGGTTTGACGTTGAAGTAATTACATTAATATACCAAACAATTATTATTACCATAATTGTCCTGGGATTGTGGCTAGAAGATGCAATATTGTTACAATTGGTAGGGTGAAGCAGTTGTCCATTTTCATCTCCCAAATGCGCCTTGCGGTATGCTGCTCCTGATAAGGGCTTCCAATGTTTTGGAGTTGTTTTAATATTTTGTTCATCTGAACTCAATTTTGAATCTGCATGAACCTACAAATTTGTATACATTATAAATTTTATTAAGCCGATTGACATGGATAAAAAACATAAATTCAATTAGATAATAAAAATATAAATAAAATATGAAGTAAATATTACGTCTCGAGATGGATAAGGAGAAATCCGCGATGGACTTTGAAAAATATTATGGAACAAGATGAATTTTTAAGAATTGTCCATTTCATATAATTATGATATTTTCTCCCTGCATTTGAGCAAAATCAACAATAAATTTTGGTGTACACACCTAAAATTAATTTCGGTGTACACACCTAAAATTAATTTCGGTGCCTTAAAATGGACTTATTGTTATCGGTGCTAATGTACAGATAACCACACTGATGCATTTTACTTACTGCGCACTGGTGCCATGTTATTAACTGACGCACTGGTGCAGTGGTATTAATTGATGCACTGGTGAGGAATAGTCGCAAATAAAAAAACACAACTTTATTTTTTTTAAGTGAAAAAAATGCGGTAAATTGAAAAATGGGAAGAAAAATATTTTCGAAAATCTAATTTCATAAAAAAATTCTTTTAATACTAAACAATTTTCATTATTTAACTATTTTTGCAAAAAATTTTAGCCAGATATTTGCGTGAGACATACCTGGATTAAGAGAACACGAGAGCACTGTGGATGTAATATTCCTAAATAAGCATGTAGCTAATTGGAATATAAATTTTGCTCCAAACACATAGTTAGATGAATAAATGGGTAGGGAGACCCATAAATAATTTTTTTAGCAGCAATAAAATCCCTCTTAATAGGGAAAGGGATCATATTCACAACTGGATAAAACACCTTCATGTGTGAACAAAGGCTAATGCATGTGGACAAAGTCAAGTTTGACCAAGTCAACAAAGCTAGTATGGAGGAACTAGAACATTAATGAAGATAACTCGGTGGGAATATGGATCAGCTTAGATAGTTAGAATAAAGCCACCTTGAGTGTGGAAGAAGAAATTGCATGAAGATCCAGTCAAGGTTGACCAAATCCAATAGTGCTCTTATGGAGGAGTGGCATTTATTGTAATGTCCCAATTTTTGCAGCTAAATAGGGACATTGCATTTTAATTTCAGTTTGCTTTGTTCATGAATAAAAGTATGTGAAGGAGATTTATTAAACTCCTAATTTGAGAATAAATACATGCCCAATGTGAAAGGGGACAAATCTGGGCTATTATATTAAACACCCCTAAGTGTGAAAAGGGGAAATTCATTTGCATGGGTCAACTTGGCCCCACCTAGAGCGCAGTTTGGAGGGAAGCTTATCCATTAAGCACAATGTAATTCTAGAAGAGGATCACATGTGTGAAAGGGGATAAGTTGAAGAAGATGGTTTAGGGTTTTGGCATGCCCTCATGCTATAAAAAGAAGGAGAGGCAGCAAGAGGAGGTTGTTGAAGAATTGCGAGAAGTTGTTGCAGCAACTCTAGTCTCTTGGCTGTTTAGCCTAAGGGAAGATGATTTCCTGTTTAGGAATCCTCTCTCCTTCCATGGAGTAGCTCTTTGGAGGGGATTGTGATGCATATCTCCACTATCCGACATTATGGCCAAGCTTCATTTCTATAGCAGCACTGGTCATGTTGAGGGTTTGTAGCTACTTGTGATTTGTAGCAAGTGGGGGAACTAGATCTGCAAGATCTAGTTGTTTAGAGGAGATTTCTCTCGGGGAGGGTGTCTTGTGACCACCCGGAAGAGGATCTTACTCTCATTTTACTTTCATATCTGTATTTCTTACCTGTTGTATCATTTCATTCCAACTACTGCACAGTCTCTTCCTTATACTGTGTTATTTTTATGTACATGCTTCTCTATTGTCTAGATCTTTCATTGTACTAGCTCTCTGGTGATTGAGGTTTGCCTCTCCCTTAGAGATTTGTAAAGTAGCTTGCTGATCTATTCATGTTCATATCTGATATGTAATGTAATGAAAGCCATCTTCAGAAATCTCTGAATTTTTCTGTAGTTAAGTGTGTTAAAAGCTAGATCTACAAATTGTTATGCATTATTTTGGCAAAACCCCAAGGGGATCTTGTTAAGAAGGCTGAGTAGTTTCTAGATCTGGTATGGATATGATGTTTCAGCTATTTATCAATTTTAGATCTGATATTTAACCTATAGAAGCTGAAGCTCCTCATACAAAATGTTGTCAAGTCTTTATGCAGCTTTTCCATGTGTTTCTGCTATTATTTCTGAAGGATTCTTTCTCTTGCTTCAAGTAAAACTTAATGCTTCTCTAAGAGAACTTCATTATGGATCTGATTTATTGCTGCCATACTATAACATGGGTCTGATGACTAATTTACAGTGACTTCCAGCAGAAACTGCACAATTCCAGAAGGAGCGTTTCACTATTAACCAACTCTCTCCTTTAGCTGATTTTGAGCTACTGTTGTTTGTGGGAGATCTGTTTAAGCCCTTTAAACTCATTTTATTTTTTTTTAAATCTGCATGGAGGTCCCAAATATCCTAAAATAAGGGAAACCATCCCTGGTCTACATTATTTTAACACTGGATTTCTTATACAGCGTCCTCCTTTAGCCTATTGTAGATTTTCCTGAGAGTGGAATTTCCCGCTTCTCACTTGTTTAGTTTTTTCTTCTCTTTGGATCCATTCTTTAGATCTGTAGATCTAAGGTTCCCAAGGGAAGAAAAATCTAAGAGTATTTTTTCATTCCCACACTTTATGTTTTTCATTAGTCTTCTATAGACAGAGTCTAGAACGGGCCAAGAAGCCTCTGGTTTTCATCCTCTCCTTGGAGGTGATATAACCAGTAAATGCCCTACTAGTCTATCTATGGTTTAGAAGTTGCTGGTGTGTTTTCCATGCTGCTATGATTCCATTGAGTAATATCTCAAGATATTCCCTCCCGAGCCTATTTTCCCCATTTGGGACATTATAGTGGTATCAAAGCATGATCTCTGGCACAACCTGTGAGATCAAGCTACCAGTAAATCAGAGTGGCACAACAGAAGCAGAGATCAGTTGATGTAGCAGACGAGGTTATCCTCATAATTTTGTAGATCTAAGAAATGGTCTCTTTCAAGATGTAAATCAGAAGAGAAAGAGAAGAAGAACCGAGACTCCTAGAGGGTTTCGAGAAGAAGCAAGTTGTAGTAAGAGCTACAAGAGATTTAAAGAAGAAGAAGGAAGCCCTAGCAATTCCTATCAAAAAATTAGCGGACCAGAGTATCCTAGATCTCCTAATAGATCAACTATGCCCAATTTCTTTGAAAGAAGATGAGGGGTCTAGCAATGAAGGAAAGAGATGCAAAGAAACTCCTAAAGGGTTTCAAGATGAAGAGGAAGAACTATACACTTCCTGTTATCACAAGGAAGAGAGAATGACTGAAGAAGAGATCTAATTACTTCTTTTTCAAGCATTGAATAATATTGAAGAAAATCTCAAGGAGTTTGAAGAGGAGAGGAAAAGAAGAGCTACAAAGGGACATCACCCAAGGAAACAAAGGAGAATGTCAAATCTTGTCACTTTGGGTAAGAGATATTCATTTTCACTAACTACTGCTAAGGAGCTTGCATCTAGAGAAGAGGCACTTGCATCTTTGCAAGGTAGTCTTGAGTTCTTATCATATGGGATTCCATGCATGAATTTGAAGATGCATGAGGAGGAGAAAAAAGATTCCAGTGCTGGTGTACTTGAAGAAAGGAATCTATCATTCTTACCAGCAGTTGGAGGCATCATTGGTCTAGATGGAGGAGCTCTTGTGTTCTGTCAAGAGGTTCCCACATATCAGTTGATCCAAGGTATGCATAAGATTTCAGTATATATTATTTCAAGATCTATGCATAGCCAAGGGTTAGATCAAAGTGCTGATTTGAAGCAAAGACATATCACAGTGCAGAGGACCCTTGATCTAATCAAGAAGGAGACTGGAAACTATCCCTATGCATCATTGTTGAGCCACATTCAATCTCTTGGGATGATATGTAGGGTCTCAAGAAATGGGATTAGTACCATCCTATATTCAATGGCTGATTGTGAGATCAGCAATGACATTTTATTTGAGGTAGTGCATGCATCACTTTGCAGATATACAACGCTGTCACTTAGGGGTTGTGACAAAGAGGCTTCACCATTCTTGGAGCTTGTTGAAGGTATTGATACAGATCCAAAGCTTCACTGGTTTTGGAAGAGAATACATGAGAGGAAGGTCTCATTGAGATATCTCAACAAAGATGCATTTCAGTAGTTCATGAGATGCAAAGTTCTTCAGTGGGTTCAAGGAGATGGTATTCTGCAAACGGAGAATGCCATGATTTTGCAACACATCACTCAACTTCCATATTTGAGTGAGTGGATGAGGATGGTGAGCAAGGGGTCCCATGATCACTTGCAGACATATATATACCAACAAGCTTGGTTACGCTGGTTGCCTTTGGGAGACTAATATCACTCTCCAAAGGTATCTATTTTTCTGATCTATGCCTTGAAGAATGGTCATGAGATGAATAAGGAGGCATGGAAATGCTAGTTGCTTGGGGGTGAGCATGTTCTCTACCCAAGGATTCTCATTTTCTTATCTCATGCTTGGTACATCATTGATAAATCATATGAGGAGGAAGAATGGATGATGTGATTGTTAAGAGGAGAGTTGGACATCACATGCTAAATCTTATGTCCATGTATTCACCTATGCTTGAAGTATGTCTCATATGTCCACATGAATTTCTGTTGGAGGTATATTTCATGCATGAACTTTGGCTTGGGAGGAGAAATGACTCCCACATGATGTGTTATGAGGAGCCTGCTTGTACTATGTAGATGAGACATTTACATGTTCATCATTGTGTGTTGCTCCAAGATCCACATGTTGACGAGGCAAGAAGGCTACAAAATCCTTGTTGCTATGGATGCTTTTGGGTGAGTGTGATTGCTACCCAATAGCTCATTAATTTCTGAATCATGCCTTGGATTTCAATGTTATGTTGCAGCAAGAGAAGGCATGTACAATTTTGTTTCACTTGAGAAGGTATGGCCACCACATGACATCTCCTATGTCTATGTATCTTGCATGGTGAGAAATTTGGCATGACTATCTCAAGATGTGCATTGATGATGGTGCTTTGTATTGGGGCTGATGTGACACATCATATGTCCATTAGCATGGTTGGTTTCATGATGCACATAAGGAGGAAAGAGGACAACAAGATCCCTTGTTGCTTTTATGCTTTTGAATGAGTATGGTGACCACCCCATGACTCATAATTTTCTGGTTCATGCCTCATGTAACAAAGATAACTTGCAGCAAAGGAGGCATGCACATCATCTTTTGGGAAGCATGGCTTGACCATCTTACATGGAGGAGATGGAGGATGGCAGAAAAGGGCCTTGCAATGGTGTTTGATTTTGGGAGAATATGGTTTGACGTCCTTTGTTTACCCATATTACTCCTTTCCTTCTTCTTTTGCATAACACTGGAATGATGGAGTTTGGATCCAACAAGGCCAACAGGGCTAAGAATGGAGGCATAGAAATGCTTATTCAAGTTCACAAACATGGGATGAAGGAATTTTTTGCATGAAGAAGCTTTATGGGAGGAGCTACCATACTTATGTCTCTCATGTGTTTGTGATGGTGTTGGACACCATGTATTTGTCATCTTGTGCTTCATGGTAAGAGGAGGACATCTAACCTCACAGTAGAAGAAAAATTTGGAACCAAACATACATAACCTATTGCAGAAAATGGAGGGAGCCTTCCTTATGTGGATGCCATTTGGAGGGGGTAGATGATTTACATCTACAATAAGAGTTTCTTGAGGGCAAACAACATTTTACCGAGGGAGACTGTAATGTTCCAATTTTTACAGCTAAATAGGGACACTGCATTTTAATTTCAGTTTTCTTTGTTCATGAATAAAATTATGTGAAGGAGGTTTATTAAACTACTAATTTGAGAATAAAAACATGCCCAATGTGAAAGGGGACAAATATGGGCTATTATATTAAACACCCCTTAGTGTGAAAAGGGGAAATTCATTTGCATGGGTCAACTTGGCCCCACCTACAACGCAGTTTGGAGGGAAACTTATCCATCAAGCACAACATACTTCTAGAAGAGGATTACATGTGTGAAAGGGGATAAGTTGAAGAATATGGTTTAGGGTTTTGGCAAGCCCTCATGCTATAAAAAGAAGGAGAGGCAGCAAGAGGAGGTTGTTAAATAATTTCGAGAAGTTGCTGCAGCAACTCTAGTCTCTTGGCTGTTTAGCCTAAGGGAAGAGGATTTCCTGTTTAGGAATCCTCTCTCCTTCCATGGAGTAGCTATTTGGAGGGGATTGTGATGCATATCTCCACTATCCGGCATTAAGGCCAAGCTTCATTTATATAGTAGCACTAGTCCTGTTGAGGGTTTGTAGCTGCTTGTGATTTGTAGCAAGTGGGGGAACTAGATCTGCAATATCTAGTTGTTTAGAGGAGATTTCTCTCAGGGAGGGTGTCTTGTGACCACCCAGAAGAGGATCTTACTCTCATTTTAATTTCATATCTGTATTTCTTATCTGTTTTATCAGTTCATTCCAGCTACTATGCATTCTCTTCCTTATACTGTGTTATTTTTATGTACATGCTTCTCTATTGTCTAGATCTTTCATTGTACTAGATCTCTGGTGATTGAGGCTTGCCTCTCCCTTAGAGATTTGTAAAGTATCTTGCTGATCTATTCATGTTAATATCTGATATTTAATGTAATGAAATCCATCTTCAAAAATCTCTGAAGTTTTCTGCAGTTCAGTGTGTTAAAAGCTAGATCTAAAAATTGTTGTGCATTATTTTGGCAAAACCCCAAGGGGATCTTGTTAAGAAGGCTGAGTAGTTTCCAGATCTGGTATGGATCTGATGTTTCAGATATTTATCATTTTTAGATCTGATTTTTAACCTACAGTAGCTGAAGCTCCTCATACAAAACTCTGTCAAGTCTTTATGCAACTTTTCCATGTGTTTCTGCTATTATTTCCGAAGGATTCTTGCTATTGCTTCAAGTAAAAATTAATGCTTCTCTAAGAGAAATTCATTATGGATCTGATTTATTGATTCCATACTATAATATGGGTTTGACGACTGATTTCCAGTGACTTCCAGCAGAAACTGCGCAATTCCAGAAGGAAGGTTTCACTATTAACCAGCTCTCTCCTTTAGTTGATTTTCAGCTAGTGTTGTTTGTGGGAGATCTGTTTAAGCCCTCTAAACTCATTTATTTTTGTTCAAACTATGCATGGAGGTCCCACATAGCCTAAAACAATGGAATACATCCCTGTTCTACGTTATTTTAACACTGTATTTCTTATACAACGTCCTCCTTGAGCCTATTGCAGATTTTCCTGAGAGTGGAATTTCCTGCTTCTCACTTGTTTAGTTTTTGCTTCTCTTTAGATCCATTCTTTAGATCTGTAGATCTAAGGTTCCCAAGGGAAGAAAAATCTAAGAGTATTTTTTCATTCCCACACTTGCTGTGTTTCATTAGTCTTATATAGACAGAGTCTAGAACGGGCCAGGAAGCCTCTGGTTTTCATCCTCTCCTTGGAGATGATATAACCAGTAAATGCCCTACTAGTCTATCTCCGGTTTAAAATTTTTTGGTGTGTTTTCCATGCTGCCATGATTCCATTTAGGAATATCTCAAGATATTCCCTCCCGAGCCTATTTTCCCCATTTGGGATATTACATTGATGATGGGACAATGCAGTTTTGGATGGAGATTCATTGCATGAAGATGGAAACCCTAATGAGGAGGACCTAAGATGAGAGGGCTCACATTTTTTTATAAGGAAGAGGATGGTAGCCATATGGGGTTAGCTTATGATTATGATTTTCTGGTTATATGGTATGTTTAGACATATACTTTCTCTTGTTTTTTAGCTGATATTGAATGTTGTTTAGCATTGGGTGTTCCTGATCGGGAATCCCACCTCTTCCATTGAGTAGCTCTTGGAGGAGCCTTGCACCATATTGTCCACTATTTGGCTGAAGGCCAATGTTCATCTTCCTTTGACAGTGAAAATCCTATTGAGGGTTTGTCTGTTTAGTAAGTTGCAACAAGTGGAGACTAGATCTTCAGATTTAGGCCATTTCAGTGCTTCTTTTCAGTGGAGGAGGTTTCTACTCCATTGGGAGGTTAGTATTGAAGGAATTGAGCTTCATATTCATATCTTGGTGGTATGCCAACTATATTTTTATCACTAAAGTGTAGAAGAGATCTAGATCTACGTAATTTCTGAAGGAGCAGTTGCAGGGTGGTTTAGTGCACCATTTAGAGAGTTAATTTTCTGAGTGTTGGGGATCTACCCTTCACTTTGGAGATATATTGGAGGGGATCATTTTATTGTTCATATCAGATCAGATATACTTTCCAGATCTATAATTTTCAGTAGATCTGCAGCCTTAGATCTCATATCTACACTTTGTACATGGTATTTTGCTGAAAACCCCAAGGGGGTTCATTAGAGGAGCCTGTATAGTGCATGGATCTGATATAGATCTAATGATTTAAGAACATAGAAGCTCTAGATATGATGTACAACTTAATTTTTTTGCAAGAGTAATAAAATAACGTTATTAAGGTATTTACAGCTTATTCATGGTTGCAACCCCTCTTTTGGCATGATTTTTGAGCAATAATGGCTTGGGAGGCTTGTTTAACTAAGCTACCATGATTTGTTTCAGATATCCTTTTGTATATTGATGTTATAATGTATAAATTAATGGATACATGGGCCGCATTTAACTATTATTTCACACATTTCTAAAAAATGTATTTTTACAGCATGTATTGTTGCATTTCCCCATTTGGGAATATTACAGTGGTATCGGAGCATGATCTTTGGCTCAGCCTGTGAGTTTTTAGCCAATATGCTATAAGAAGAATAAGAGAAGGAGAAATAGATCAGAACGATGGAAGGAATGAGTTTCATCTCATCTCTTTTTAGATCTAAGAAGGACCTCACCACGAAGCTCAAGCAAAGAAAAATGGAGAGAAGAACTGAAACCACATTAGGGTTTCAAGATGAGGAAGGTCCATGTATTTCCTATCAACAAAAATAAGATCTGGTATTGCATAGAGCTCCAAAGAAACATACTATGGCATTTTATTTTGAAGATGAGAGGCATAGAGATGGAGAAAACTTAGATCATGAGATTCTAAGTGAGTATCTTGCAAAATATAAGTCTCAACCTAGATCTTTCAAGGAGAATCTAACTCTCCCATAGTTCATTCAGCTCAAAGTAGAAAGGAGACCTTGCAGCAATAGAAGGAATAAGGACAACAGATTTCTATTGTATATCTTTGATGGGTCATCATCATGCACAACAAGGGCTTGGGGAATGAGGTTGGATGCATTTTTCCTGCTACATCCAGTAGTAGAGAAATAAGCTATTGAGATTGCAGCACTGCACCTTAAGGGTGAAGCAAGCATTTGGTGGTTCAACCTTTTGATTCATGCAAGAGTGACTTTGTTTGAAAATTTTACTCAAAGTTTGATCAAGAAGTTTGAAAAGAATAAATCAGAGGAGAGGAAGCCTTCACCATCACTTTCTACAAGAGAACTTACATCAGGAGAAAGAACACTTGCACCATTGCAAAGTAGTCTTGATCTCTTGACATCTAGAGTCCCATGCACCATTCTAGAGATGCATGAGGAGGAGGAGACTTGTACCAGTGCTGATGAAGCCATATAAGAGCAAACATCATCATCAGTAGTTGGGGAATCCATCACACCAGAGGAAGGAACCCTTGTAGCAGTACAAGATGTTCCCAAGCTTTACCAAGGTATGCACATGTTTCCATTTCCTGTTATTTCAGCACATCATATGGAGGATTGTGGGGATATGTCATTGCATGACCAAGGGTCAAAATATAGTGCTGATTTGGAGTAGCAAACTTTCACTGCGCTAGGCAGCCTTGATTTGTTCAAGGAGGAGATGTACATTCATCCTAGAGTACCATTGTTGATATGCACACAACTCTTGGGGTTGGAGTGTAGATTTTTGAAGGATGGGATGAGTATTGTCCTGAACCATGCCATGCAGAACTATGTGTTAAACATAGAATATGATTTGAAGGCAGCAGATGCACCATCATGGAGATCAGTAGCGCTGTCAATGAGCAACAGTGATGAGTTGGTGGCCCATCCATTTCTGGAGAATTCCAATGACCTTCCCATATGTATGAAAAAGGATGGGCAGATAGTTTTTTGGGAACATCTTATGATGGATAACATCTCTCATTATTGTGATAGTTATTTCTTGATGAAAATTTCACATCATGATGGGAGGTTTTTTCCTACCACCTATTTGGATCCTTATGGGGTTAACTTGGTGATTGATGAGTGGTCTTCATTTGGAGTTCTCCAAAAGATTGCATTTCAACATCCCATGAAATGAAAAGATAGAAATCTGATTTCGGAGGATGATATTATCCATTGGAGGAATGCCACTTTTGGAAATGATGATAGACACTCACCATGGTTTGGATGGGTGATATTGATGAGCAAGAGGTTGGAAAGCCACTTGCAGATTTATGACACCGGGCAGCAGGAGGAAAGACTACATTGGTTACTCTTGAAATATTTTGGTCATCCTGTGACACACTCTATTTCAAAGAGTTGGTTGGTGGATGGAAATTGGCATGGCACTTACATCATATGGCAACAAGGAGTTTTGATGTATTGGGGTGATGTGATATCTTTCATATCAAATATCATGTTGTTACTCCATGATTTATATGATGATGGTGTAGGGAGGCAACTAGATTTGTTGTTGTTTTGGTTGTTACTGAGGGAGTATGGGCTGATCTTCTCCCATACTTTGCATGATGTTGCAAGAGTAAGAGATGGAACTACCATGGTGCAAAGGGGCTACTCCTTAACCTTGGAGGATGAGGAGGTACTTCCACTTTAGAAGGGATCTCCCACATATAGCAGCATTATGATTGATGACCTTGGCATGAGGGATGTCAAAGGAAAAGGCAGTAGCATGTGGGGAGCTTCAAATTTTAGATCTTCAGCGTGTCTCTTAGGAGGATTGATCCATATTGAAGGTCTCAAATTTTGGTAGAGTAGTCCAAGGATCTTGGTGCTTGCATGATTCGTGATGACCTGGAGGGAGACGATAGATACATGGTGGATGATGAGGTCATTTATTCTTATGGAAGAGTCTTTTTTACTAGAGTTTTTGAGCTCAAGGAGAAGCTGTTAGATGCAACACATGTGGACTTTCTTTCCATGCACTTTGATGCATATCATTCCTTAATGGAGGAGTTCACTTGGGAGGGAATTTAGTAGGATTTATATCAGCATATGGAGATATGCATAGCCCGGATGATGATGGATAGGTTGTCACAACCACTCCCCTACTCATTGAGAGTGAGGGAGAACTTTCAGTTGAGCCATTTCAGCTAAATGACCAAGGTACATAGTATAGGATGTATATCTCACTCCTTTACTTTTTGTGAGCAACATATTGCACCAGGGAGCATCACTCCTTCCTGTATATTGTATTATGATGTACTTGAGGCCATTTGCAGCATTGATGTTGGCCATTCTATTTGTGGTTTGTGGGGGAGGCCACCTGATTTTTGGTGTGCAACATTGGCACCAAGTTTTACTTTCATGATCCCATCTTGTAAGATGATTGTGGCAGCAAACATGTGGCTGAAGAGAGACTTGTTACACTTTGTTTTGAGGTAGGCAAGGGATGCACTGTGCTGGTTCCACATATGGAACTATGATCCACCTCTCGGTTGTCATATGGAAACTTGTTTTTATTTGTTTTTTCTTCCATGTATTGATGAAGTTCTTGTTCTTATGGGAAGCTTTGTTGGGAGGATGGCACAAGTGTTGGAGGTGCCCATTGGGAGTATGATTCTCTATACTTCATATGTTGCATTTTTCAGGAGAAATAATGGGCAAACCATGATTGCCACACTACACCTCTTGTCTTCATGTGGGAGGAACCATTTGTAGAAATTGAGTTCTTGGGAGAGGCACTTCATGGAGTTTTAGATTGGTGGGGTAACTTGGGTCATTCTCGGAGACCATAATATTTCAGCCCAAGATCAGCAACAGCCCCATACATATCATAAGTGGAGAGAGAAATAATATGGGGTGGACATTTTAATCCCGCGTATTTAGTTATGCAACCCACCTTCTTTGCATGAACCTAGGGTGGAGGAGATGTTTCAGGAGTTACCATGTTGGAGGATGACTCACTTTTTGTGGTTGATAGCTTGGGGATGATCATTCCCAATACATTTCAGATTCCATACCTCAATAAGGCCTCTAGACCACATATAGTTGTTTCTATGGATATCCCACCTTTTCAAGATGAGAGCCATTTGGAATTTTCACCAAAGGCATGCTTTTATACATGGGATGAACAACTTGAGAAGACATTGATGAGAAAGCATCTTGTCCTTTGGAGGAATTTATCACTTGAGAATGCTACAGGAAGAAGAGGAGAGGCTCTTCAATTACATCCTTGCAGGTCTTGAGGACAAGCAACATTTGGGAGGGGAGGAATGTAATATTCCTAAATTAGCATGCATCTAATTGGAATATTATTTTGCTCCAAACACATAGTTAGATGAATAAATGCGTAGGGAGACCCATAAATATTTTTTTTAGCAAAATAAAATCCCTCTTAATGGGGAAAGGGATCATATTCACAACTAGATAAAACACCTTCATGTGTGAACAAAGGCTAATGCATGTGGACAAAGTCAAGTTTGACCAAGTCAACAAAGCTAGTATGGAGGAAGTGGAACATTAATGAAGATAACTTAGTGGGAATATGGATAATCTTAGATAGTTATAATAAAGCCACCTTGAATGTGGAATAAGACATTGCATGAATATCCATTCAAGGTTGACCAAATCTAGTAGTGTTGTTATGGAGGAGTGGCATTGATGATGGGACAACACAGTTTTGGAGGGAGATTCATTGCATGAAGATGGAAACCCTAATGAGGGGGACCCAAGGTGAGAGGGCTCACATTTTTTATAAGAAAGAGGATGGAAACCATATGGGGTTAGCCAATGATTATGATTTTCTGATTATATGGTTTGTTTAGACATATACTTTCTCTTGTTGTTTAGCCGAGATTGAATGTTGTTTAGCATTGGGTGTTCCTAATCAGGAATCCCACCTCTTCCATTGAGTAGCTCTTGGAGGAGCCTTACACCATATTGTCCACTATCTATCTGAAGTCCAAGATTTTTCTTCCTTTGACAGCGTAGATCCTATTAAGTTTTTGTCTGTTTCAGTAAGCTGCAGCAAGTGGAGACTAGATCTTCAGATCTAGGCCATTTTAGTGCTTCTTTTCAGTGAAGGAGGTTTCTACTCCATTGGGAGGTCAGTATTGAAGGAATTGAGCTTCATTTTCATATCTTGGCTATAGGCCAACTATATTTGGATCCCTACAACATAGAAGAGATCCAAATCTTCCTAATTTTTGGAGCAGTTGCAGGGTGGTTCAGTGCACTATTTGGAGAGCTGATTTTCTGAGTGTTGGGGATCTGCCCTTCAATTTGGAGATCTATTGGAGGGGATCCTTTTATTTTTCATATCAAATCAGATCCACTTTCTAGATCTGTAATTTTCAGTAGATCTGTAGTCTTATATCTCAGATCTATAGTTTGTACATGGTGTTTTGCTGAAAACCCCAAGGGGGTTCATTAGAGGAGCCTATATAGTGCATGGATTTGATATAGATCTAAATTTTTATGCACATAGTAGCTCTAGATATGATGTACAACTTAATTTTATTGTAGGAGTAATAAAATAACGTTGTCGAGGTATTTCCATCTCATTTCATGGTTGCAACCCCTCTTTTGGCATGATTTTTGAGCAATAATGGCTTGGGAGGCTTGTTTAACTAAGCTACCATGATTTGTTTCAGATCTCCTTTTGTATATGGCTATTATAATGTATAAATGAATGGATCCATGGGCTGCATTTAACTATTATTGCACACATTTCTGAAAAATGCGTTTTTACTGCCTGTATTGCTGCATTTCCCCATTTGGGAATATTACAATGGAGCAGCGAAATAATTTCAAACAAAACTATTCTAACAATTAGAATTCCGAACCTTTGGTGATTCAAACCTTGTAGCATAGAATTTAAAATGATCTTGTGATTAAATTTTATTGTTTTTTTCACATTTTCTGTAGTACTTTTTACGTAGTAAGTAAAAAAATTAAATTTATTGTTCATTTTCAGAAAAATAATAATAATAATAAACTAAAATAAATAGATAAATAAAATACATTTTACCCTAAACCCATCATTATTTTTGTTTCTGCCCTTGATTCTTCCTGTTTCTGGGATTTCACAATTACGACTTTTCATTTTATATTTATAGGGTTTGTATTGCTATATATATAGGCCTATGACATCTAACCCACGGGACGACTTGCATAGTCGGATCCCAATCCATGTCGGCCCTTGCGTGAATTTTTTTTAAAAATGATTTTTTTTAATAAGTGTGCCCTGCGTAAACTAGCGCACTGGTGTGTTGTCTTATCATAGTGCACTGCACACGTACTGTTTGATAAAAAATTTAAAAATAATATTTTTTTTTAATTTGTGCACCATATGTAAAATAGGGCACTGGTGTGCTATTTCATTATAGCACACCGCGCATGTACTGTTTGGAAAAAACAAGTTTTTATTTTATGTGTTAATCGGTGCACCATTTAACATATAACACACCGGGTCTCCTTGTTGATAGAGAGAACCATACGGCGGTCCCCTGTTTTGCAGTGCGTTTATAGGAATAGGTTGTAACGTCCCCTCCACGACACCTTATTCTACAAAAACTAACAGTAGAGGATTTTTATTAATTTTTCAGTTTTAATAGTTGCGCTGGTTAACATATAAAACACTGGTGCTCCTTGTTGACGTAGAGCATCGTACGATGTTTTATACTGTTTTGGCGATGCGTTTATAAGAACACGACGCACCAATGTCGGTGCATACAACATTAAAGGTGCACTGGTTTCTTGATATTTTTTTTTACCTGAAAATTTGATGATTTACTTATAAAATATATTAATGAATGATATGGTACAGGTTTCATATTGATAAAAAATGGTGGACAAGAGATCAAGTTGTTAGTGACCTATAAATATAGGATTCATAATTTTTACTTGAATTATGGTAATCTTGTAAATATGTACATACTTTGCCTTCTGCAAGTTGTATTGTCATATTTTGTAAAAAAATAAAAAAATCAAAAAGAGGGTAAAAAGTCCTAAAAGAAAAATCAAAGGACTTAGAAAAAATAATAAACCCCAAAAGAAAAAGATGAATAAAACATGAAAGTGTGCAAGCCTAAATGCCACTACTTTTACCTTTTGCATTTGATTATGGCAGAGTATCAATAAATGCCATAATACATGATGAGTTAAACAGTTTAATCTTGACTTTTCATGTTTCAATTTCACTTCTTATAGATAGAGAATAAAGAATTGTCATACAGTTTAATCATGACAATTCAGTAGTTAGGTAGAGAATAAGTGAATCCAACAGTTTAATATGGATTCCTAGATGAAATAAGTGTAGGATTAGATAGTTTTATTGCTTTTAGAAAGAATAAATATTGTAAAGGTTGCTAGCTCAAATGCACCTAATAAAAATGGAAGAAAAAATGTTAGCAGTTAAATTGGGTAGGTAGAAGAAGGTGAGAAGCCTCATTGTAAATATTATTCACCAATGCTACAAATAACTAACTTCCCTTCCCCATAGCCATTTATCATTTTAAACTATCAGTTAGAAAGGCTCAAGGCATTTCCTTGACTTCTGTTGGTACCAGACCCAAGGCTCTATGGCTGATTAGTTGAAAATGTTAAGTTGTTACATTAATCCCAAAAATCACATCATTTTCCATTCTTGCATTCATTTCTATGAAAAATCATAAGTAAAAACCTCATTTTTACTTAATGATGCTCTAATCCCATTTGATTAATTTCCCACATTTCATGAAAGTATAAAACCCTCAAAATGACATTTTATCCTAAGTTAAAGTGATGAAGTTATCATAATGTAAACTTGTCTTTAAAACTTCACTTTTTTTAGTTATATTAATGTGTTTTGAGTATACATTTTTCCCTTTTCATATTAACACCTAACATATTTTATTAACTCCCTATCAATTATCCTAGTCCTATTAATATAGTTCCCTTTTATTTAATATCCCAAAAACCCATTTAGTATATGCTTTGTGTCAAAGATATTAAGCACATGTTAAAAAACATCCTGAAGTTACCCCTTTGACACAAAACTACCAATAAAAATATTTTCCCTCTCCCCTATAGTCTTAGAACTTTGAAAAATCTAAAAATATATAATTAAAATACACAAAAAGGCATTAAACATGTTTCATATATGTTTAAAACAAAAACAAAAATTCCTGAAGTTTAATTTAAACCAAACTTCGCAAAACCCATCCCCCTGTTTAATACATCCCCTTTCCCGATTACCCTTAACCCCAAGGCTAAAACCTTAACATTTTCCACTTTCT
This sequence comes from Pinus albicaulis, assembly GCA_034641835.2. Lineage (NCBI taxonomy): Eukaryota > Viridiplantae > Streptophyta > Pinopsida > Pinales > Pinaceae > Pinus > Pinus albicaulis. The sequence goes on from CM076579.1 coordinate 637,535,396, forward strand.
CGATAAATATTTACCACAGTTTTTACCTTGGTTAAACCCTTTTTAAACCCCTCCCCATCCACCTTATTCAATATATAAAGCCTTTTTATATATAAACCTTCCCATATTCGTAGTTCAATCGGAATCAATTTCAACCATCCGATCTTCCATGGCTCTTAGATCTAACGGTTTAAAATTTATGCGATAATCCTATCCCCAGGCTCCCATCATTCCCTATCACGTTGAACCCCAACCATGTGATCATCATCCCATTTTCAATCCAACGATCCATGTGTAACGTGATCAATTGACTTCATGTCCCACCTTTCACCACCGTGATGAGTAATAACCATTCGATATTTGAATCCATTTAATATGATGATTTAAAATAGACCCGATAAAACATTACCTCCATCCCCACCATTCTCATCGGGTTAATCTACAACCGCAGATCTTCACTTATTAGATCAAAAACTAATATTATAAGCCTTGGCCCCACTGCACTTACCCCGCAACTTTGTATCAAATCCCGACCATTCGCATCGCGGAGTCAGATCCAACAATGCAGATCCCATATCACATTTATAAAGTGATCGAATGAAGTTGCCAAAAAAATTTGCGAAATGAGTTGTTTTGTGAAACCACCACCCACTACGTGTCATAATTATATTGGATCGCATTGCTAAAGCTAAAAACTAGTTACCACTCGAAAGTAATGCGAAAACCATTACCGGTTTTTTCTTTCAAACGAAAAATTGCTCCCGCCATGTCAACTTGACCTGCAATTAATACTCCGCATGATCCATAAAAACTAAAGTTTTAACCTTAGTTCTTTATCATTTTCATACATGTGCACCCTATTCCTTCGAGAATTAATCACAGACACCTTCGCTGAGCTAATTTTGAATCAATATTCCATCCTAAAGTCATTCCCACTCTAAACAGTTACTGCCAACGACTCCCAGTGCCTGATATCAAACCAATGCAACCAGTTTGAAGACTAGTACGACCTGCAATCTTGTTTGACCACAACAATACCTGTTCAAAGGTATTTATCTGTAATCCAAACCTGCAAATTTCGTATTTCTAAGAGAAAAATCAAATAAATTTGAAATTAAAAGCCAAAAATTACTCATCTAAGAGTACTTAAACCTTGAAGAAGCAGGGGAAACCTGTCAAAATTTTTCTAAAATTTGTCGCTTCATAATTAAGACTTTTAACCATCCAAAAGATATTCCTATGGTTAAAATACCTTTGAATTACTGAAGAAACCTTTGAAAACCCCTTTCCCACCTTCTGCACTGTACAAATCTACCTTTTCCTCATAAACCCTCGCCCAGATTCTGATTTTTTCTCAGATCAGCCTAATTGACCTTCTGCTTCCATAAAAAGCTGAAAAAACAGTTTAATCTTGTTCAGTTTCTTCAAAAACGACTAAGAAGCAAATAACCCATAGAACAGGAGGTCCTAAACCTTAGAAGCCTGCCTCCAGCAAGCTTCCAAATCCCAAACCTCCCAAAATTAATAAACTTACTCCTGTCCTAACTGCTGATTCTACTGAAGTAGTCAGACCTTTATAGCCTCGTGTCACTACTAAAGAAAGCAATCCTTTGATTGACTTAGATTACAGAATTGTTGATGCTACTCTTGAATTTGATCTTCTAGAAGTGCATAGCTAGTGTCAGGAGAAATTTGAAAAGAAAGTGGCCAATGACATACCTGTATGGGATTCCAATTTGCCCAAATATGTGGTACCCATCACCCATCCTACTCAGGATTTCATTAGGTTGTGTCAGATGCATTATTTTCTTGATCAAATGTGCATGGTTAACAAAGATAGTGAGGTCTTATTTTACATAACTACTGAATCAATCAATGACATGCTCCAGCTAAGCCATGATCCACGAGCAGTGTCATTGTCAATTGAAGACTTAACTCAGATGTATTTAGACCTAGATTTCCCTAGGAAGTTTGAAATCCTTCAAAACTTCGTGCCCAATCATGTCAACCTTCCCAAGGTGAATCCTCCTTATGATACCTTTGATTTTCCTGAAGGCTCCAGACAGGTCATTTCCATGCTGTCATTTATTTTAGGTTATGTTAATGATGAATTCACAGATGCCTCCATATTAGGCTTCCTCTCCACTTTGTCTCCTGGACAACAGCTAGAGTTGGTCTTTGACTTTACCAAATTTATTGTTGACAATATTCATTATCAGCTAATAAAATTACCAGATGAAGGAGTGTTCAGATATACTTCGTATCTGTTACGTCTCTTCTTGTTCTTTCAAGCAGATAATTTTCCCTTTGCATTATAGAAGATGGATATGGAGGGAAAACCACTTTCAGTAATATTTTGGACATCTCTTCTGAGAAAAAACAGTAGTGAGTACAGTTACAGTAATTTCACTGACTTATTTATCAGACCTACCATCAATTTTTTGGATAAAGAAGAACCACCAAGAATAAATGAAGAGATCAAAAGGACTTTACAGTTGTTTGAAAACTGTAAAGTGGGTGATTGGTATTTATATAAAAATCATACAGAAATCAGAGTGTATGGTGCAATTTTGGCTCCATACAAATTACCAAAGTTTCTAACCACAAGGATCTTTTCTTTGGAATAATTAAGAAAAATTCTAAATGCTGATGTTGTAAACTTTATAGCATCCAAAAATAAATCTCAATTCAAATTGAAAAGTCAAATTGGCTCTTTCATAGTTAACAACAGAGATTCCTTGAAGGAGGTAACCAAAAAATTATCAACATTCAAATTTTAGGAAAGCTTTTACTGGAGCTATGATCCTCATGGTACTTTGAGCAACCTCAGGGTCAAATGCAAGTTAACCCCATTTCTACATGAATCAAAGCCAATAATTGAAAAATATGCTAATCAAATAGAATGGGTTGCAAATACTTTAATTGATGATGATCAGGAGATGCAAACAGATAAAATGCATAGTACATAGGTGGTTACAGTTAACCAATCAACATAGGTATCCAATGAAATACCAAGGAAAGAAGAAGGATATTTGGCCGAGAAAATCATTGAAAACAAATTCAAAACAGTCTACAGCAAAAAGGCCAAAATGACTACTTTAGAAGAAGAAGGAGTCATAGATGTGGATGATATTAATGACCAGCAAACAGATGATGAAGTCACCCTAATAGTTAATGAAACACTCAGAGAAATTCAAAATGAATAGGTACAAGCACAGGGTAAAGGAAAAGAGATGGTTGAAGTAGAACTGGATACAAAAGCTCCCTCTTCTTCTAAAACAACTGAAGAAACTGATTCTGATATTCAGAAGAGGTTCAAGCAAATCAGGGAGAAGAATGAAGAAATCAAGAATGAAGTTTATTCTAAACTTCTGAAGGAAAAGCCAGGAGATAAGGATAGACTAGTAACAACTTTTGATTACTCAACCAACAAAATCATCATGTCTTTTCTCCAACCAATGGTGGCACATCCAAAATCAGCCTTAGACTATAGAAAGACAAAATTTTCAGTAGATGCTGATACTATTCACGAACTAGATTAGATAGAATTCCAAAAGAGTGCATCAGAAATGTTATATTCAAAGGTAGTAAGCAAAAGAATGAGTGCTACCATGCTCCAAAAGACTGTATCCAACTTGCAAACTCAAATGAAATTGGATAAGGCATCATTATATGCCAAGGATTTGAGAATAAAATCCTTAGAAGATTTGGTAATTGAAACAGGAGCAGATCCTTCTAACACTGAAGTTGCTAGAAAATTGATAAGGCAGAAGAATGATGATATTGCAGCCTTAAGAAAGCAGCTTAAATTTCCACAGAGTGAGCACCCTCAGGCAAAAGAAGTCCCTCAAGAAAAGACAGAGAAAGAGGAAACTATGCAACTTGTTTTGAAAATGACAGCCCAGATAAAAGAGATGGAAAACCAAATAGAATCTTTAATGCAAGCAAATGAAAGTCTGAAGAAAGCTCAGGAAGTTTCCATTCCCACAGTTATTCCAACTGTAAGTATAGCTATTCCCTCAACATTTGTAGAAAATTTGGCACCGAAAGGAGTATTGGCAACTGCAGTGTCAATTACTTCTAAAGACATCTCTGCCACTTCTTCATCAACATCACAGGTAAATCCAACAGGGGAGACAACTGCTATAGTAAAGGCTATGGAAGACATGTCCATAAAAGATAAATAAATAATCAACTTAAAAGGAACCATCAAAAATCTTGAAACATCTAATAGAGATGCCTTAATCACTTCCAAAGGACATGAGAAGAGGGCCAACAGATTGCAGGAAGAGGTAAATATTCTTCAATAGAAGGTTAATCTCACTTAGCAGGTGTCTTACATCAAGAATTATCTTTGGAATAATATCATTCAGGGCATACATTTGAAATGGCCCTCAATCCAAATAATTTATGAACAAAAATAATTACTCAAAGTAGCCCAAATAGAAATACAAAAGACAAAAGAAAAACTGGCTAATAAGCCCGCTCAAGCCATGAAGCTTATCACATTTCTGAATAGCAAACATAGAGAAGAGCTTGAAGAGCTAAAAATTCAGGATAGAACTGAAAGTATTTTACAAATTAAAAAAGCCATGAATAAGAGAAATATGATGAATAATTTGGAGGACAGGTGCAAATATATAAATTTGGCAATCACAAGATTTCGGGCCAAATACATAGTATTATCACAAGCTGGCTTGCCAAATATTCATGCATTGAATGAAAAGTTGATGCCACAAAAATATTATGATAACAAAATTAGGGCATATGCCAAAGAGCAGGTCAAAAAACCTTTACCTCAAGGGTCTCCTACTGGTAAAGTCATTTTGGAATATTTTGAAAACTTGTTCTTTTTGAAAAATGAGATTAAACATATTTTCATGGTTAAGCTCAATTTTGTAAAGTATATAGAGGCAGACGAAAGTTACAGGAAGCTAAAGAGCATGAGAATTCCTAGTGCAGAGCAATGGCATGAATTCACTGATCTACTATGAAATTTTGCAGTCAAAGTATATCAAGATGAAAAATCAGTGATTAAAGAGTATCAGTAAAAACAAAGGTTACTGCTAGTTATTTTTAATTTACAACAGTTAACAGTGAAGAAATAGGGTAAAAGAACATCAGAAAAAAACGTGAAACAGGAAGTGTATACTACAAGTTATCTTCCACAATATAATGTCCCAAGTGCCAGAAATACTTCCAGCTAAACAAAAAATCAGTTTGAGTAGATAAACTGTTCTATTTTTCTTGTAAAATAGGACAACTTGCCCATCTGTTTTGCAGCTGTCCCTCTTCTTATGTAATAGTTCCTATTTTTTTGAGATGTTCTCTCAAACTTTTGAGATATTTTGTAAGCAATTTATTTGTATAAATACTTCATCTTTTGAAGTATTTAGGGTGGAATAAAATTATCAAGACTACTATAGACTTTTTTGTTGAAAACATTGGGATTTTATGTGAGTTAAGTTGAAGCAGCAAGCTGGAAACTGACGCAAATAGAAATAATAACTAATGATCCTCGTTCTAATCAGATGAGTATTGTATCTTCCAATTTTAATTATTTATTTCTTTGAGTTTCATTCATACATCTTGTGTTATTTTCCATCTTAAATGAATAACTAGGAAAGGTATTACATAATCAATACAAAAAGCTCTCTGTTTTGACTAGTTTTCATGTTTATGTTTTCTGCTGATTTCCAGACTTTAGAATTCTTAATTTCTCTTTAGTCTCATTTGACCTCAATTTCCCTCTTCCTTTTCTATGATCTAAGGATTCTTAACTGCCCTTAGTCCAGATCATACCACTTCATCAAAATAGCTTTTTAAAACACTCTGAAGATCATCTATCCTACCCTTAGTATATTTGTTCTTTTGACCTTAGTTTTCTAGCCTTTTTTTCTATAAATTTGACTCCATTGCCCAATCATTAGGTAGATCTTTCTATGGTTTCCCTTGTAGTCCTTTATTCCTACCAACATTCAGAAAATAAAACCAAATTGTCCACTCATAGCTAGCCTAAAATACATTACAAAACAAAGCTAAATCTTAAGGAGAGATCCCTCTCCAGAACTCAGGAAGGCTAGATCCTGAATTCTAAAAGAGGTTCTTGGCTACCCCTGGTTTTCTTTAACTATAAACCAAAATCCCACGACCTAAGAATTACTAGGGTGATAACACAAGTAACAAAAATACTGATAGCACATCAAGAAAATAAAAAAAGGCAAGTTCTTTGAAAATTGTTTACAAAAAATATTATTTTGAACTATATGTAAGTTTAAATAATATGTATTGTTTACTGTGTATCATGCAGAGCCAAAAAATGATGAAGCTCGATAATATTATTTCTGATCTAGGACCAGAAGAGCATAAAATCTTGATGGAAGAATTACAAAAGGATGAATCCAGTGAATGAAAAAATACTATCGATTCAGTATGGATTTCTTTCTTTAATTTTCATTAATAATATACTTCAAATTATTATATAACATGTTTCAAAAAATCTATTAATTCACATATTTTTAATTTTCTACACGGACCAACAACTCAGAAAAGGAATTTTTTTCTAAGAAAATAAAAAAATGGAATATGCAAATGAAAATGACTTTCTCCTTAGATCATCTGGAGTGGTGTTGGAGGTTAACGAAAGGGAGGGAAACTATTACAAAAGTTTGAGGGATCTAGTGGAACGAATGTATATATGTTCTTTCCACTTACAATAAAAAAATCAATCCAATGATTCCAAGAACAAAATTTTATCTAAACTACAGGAAAAGTTTCCACATACTTGGTCAATGAGACATGTGAGACTTTTAATAGCAAAAATTTAGAACAACAAAAAAGACAGAATGAAAAAGTAATATTCCTTTAAATGTTTGTCTAGAATTATTTATAAATAGCACTTTTGTTATATTTACTTTTCATATATCAATATAAAAATTAAATATTCTATTGTCATGTTAGATTTTCAAGAATATTATGAAAATATCAAAAGATGAATGAGTTGATATAAGAAATATGCTAGTAGGAATGTCCAAAAAGGTGTACAATGAGATGGTCAAAGATATGGACATAATTGCATCGCATGATGAGCCATCTCAACAACAACGTGCTTCAAATTTAATATGTAATCATTGAATTTTCCGATTAGGTACAATAAATAAAAAATTTAACATTAAATATTAATTTTCAAGTATTTTCTTGCAGAAAAGAAAAAAAAAATGGAACCCATTCAGCACATAAAATAGGACGACAAGGAAGAAAAGGGTTGATATCTAAGTTTGTGAGTAATTGTTACAAAGAAGAACCATCGGATGAATTGATTGACATTGGGTTAAATATGGGTTTTGAGTATATGTTGGCATATTAGAAATTAATTATGGAATTTGTAAGCATCTATCGATCTTGTTTTACTTAGCTCCATCTATAATTAATAGAATTTTTTATTTTTTTTATATTAAATATATGATTTGTTATGGGGTATAAAACTTACAGGAAACAAAGTATGGAACTGCACCAACAGATGAAATCTTGAAATATGGCATGAAATTTGGTTTTGAAATAATGTGTATAGTTCATGATTCAATTGTTTCTATGGTACGTCATTTCTTTTCGATTTACATTGATGTATATTATTTAATATTGAAATTTTCATTATTCTCACAAATGTATATACACTCACTATAGTTTATTTTTATGTTTGTAGATGGAAGGTGAAGAAGAAGAAAACACTCAACACCATGAACAAAACATTCCTCAAAATAGCCCAAGTCATGGAAGTAGCTCGAGTAGTGACAACAGTTCAAACGAAGAATGATGATCATTATGTTTTGATATCAAAACAAGGTGTTGTACTTTTTGAAATATTTGTTTGTGAAACCAGACATTTTGTTAATGTAATGGACATAGTGTCCCAATTGAAAGACAAATGGATACCAATAAATGTCCCATTTTTTATGACATAGAGTGTCTTATTCATATATTTATAATAGAATAAGTTTTAATTTATTCTATTGTGTTCTCCATTGTCGCTGTGAAATGTAACACCGTTGATTAAATATATGGATGATTAAATATTTTAATGAAGAGATGTGAAATTTGATGATATGATATAACAAATTAATCCAAACATCACATCCAAATGCACTAATAAAAAATTAATTGATATGAATAGTGTTATAAGATATGCATTGTCTTTTGATGAATAATGAATTTAAAAAATCACAATAATTATGATATGATATAAAAAATTAATCCAAACATAACATTCAAATACACTAATAAAAATTTAATTGATATGAATACTATTACAAGATATGTGACAACTTTTGATGAATAATAAACTTTTAAAAATCACAATAATTGCACTATCACAGGTCGATGTTTCTATAAATACAAAATGAACACTAGTGCATGTTAGTTATTGTACACAGTGAAAATGAAAAACGAAGACTCAATCATTGAACGCCTCCATGAACTACAAGAGCTTGAAGAAGATATATTTCTAATGGATTTCCATCAGAAAATACAAAAAGAAAGACAAAAATCATGGCATGACCGTCATATCAATCACAAGACATTCACTATCGGAGGAAAAGTCCTGCTATACGACAGCCAATTCCAGAAGTTCCTGGGGAAACTCAGAATGCATTGGATGGGACTGTATCATGTCATAGAAATTAAAGACTCAAGCGCAGTTTGACTAGCGCAACTAGATTGAAAAATAATACAAGGATCGGTGAATGGCGCACACTTGAAACCCTATCATGAGTAAGCTACACCAATTATTTTTTTTTCAAATAACTCTCGCAACGGAGAGCAGTCAGTAGGGTAGAGTAGAATAGATAGAGTCAATAACTCTCTCGCACCTGAGATGAGACATAGACTTACCATACTTAAAGTTTTCTCATCCCATTATAATAGGAATCCCATTAAAAGGACAGCACAAGGGCGCAGAAGAGAAATCATACCTATTGCGATGCAGAGACCTCATCGTAACCATTTGGGGGGGGGTAGAGTCTACAGTGTCAGATAGCCAAGTGTGTCAAATATCATTCACTCATAATGACTGTTAGTATGAATCTTAATCGCAAGCATAAGAAAAAGGTTCACTTTAGCCGTGCATAACAAACAACCCTAACAACAAAGATGGCTGTCAATATCTTTAGATCTACAATTACTTGATCAAGATAAATGTTGCAAAATCTAGATCTATGCATTAAAAGACATTAAGCATTAAATAAAAGAAAGAGTTGCTCCATGCATCCAGTAGACAAGACAAGATTGTTTTAAAGAATTTTTATATTTTTTGACACCTGGGAAGGGAACATAGAAATATGTTACCAGTCCCCCTCAATGGGGTGGGTTCTTGTAAGTCCTCAGCACTTCAGATCTAAAATCTCTCTCTCTCTTGATGGTGTAGAAAACCCAGACAAAATGGAACTCAAAGGGAGCTCACAAGAAAAATGGTAGCAAAATATGACAATGATGGAGGATCAAAGTTAGACCAAAAGTATAGATCCAGAGTGATATTTAGGCAACAAAAGGTAGTGAGTGAATGGAAAAGCCCTTCTATTTACAAAAAAATATTGAGTTAGTCTAGATATCGGTGCATAATTAAAATATTATTAACAAAATCAAGATCCAACTTTTATGGAATATTTTATTATATTTGTTGGAGGGAAAAGGAATTTGACTTCGGTCAAATCCCTTTATTTGTAAATAATAAATAAATAAATGATTTATTTATTATTTTAAGGATGTGGTTGAGTAATAATTAAATAAATAATGATTTATTTAATTATTTATAAATGATTTAGTCAAATTTAACAAGGAATATTATTTAAATACGGTTTAAATAATTATTCCTAGAAAATAATAAGATAAATAATGATTTATCTAATTAATTTTCCTGTTTTGGGTTAAATATGACCAGGAATATTAATTAAATTGTTGTTTAACTAATTATTCCTTGAGGAAAATCAAACAAATGTGGATTTATTTAATATTTCCTCATGGGGTTTCATGTTTAGACCATAAAAAACTTAATAAATGAGGTTTACTAAGTTATTTTTCATAGTGAAAGCAATTTTACTTAGGGTAAAATTGGTCTTACATGGTGTACTTTGGTCCATCTAATAGTAACAGGTTAGATGACCAAAAAATGGTCACAACAGATTCCCCCCAGCATGTGAGTGTTAGGAGCTAATCATATGACCGAAGTACGTTGTAAGAACTCAATCACTAGACACCGAAGGGGAAGTCAGAGAGAGAAATATAAGGTAGAATAAAGCACTAGAGGACTAGTCCCTGAGGAGGCAAGACTTATAGGTGAAACAAGTCTCTTTTATGAGTGAGTACCTATGCTATAGGCAACAGGGGAGGCATAACTATGCCCACCGAGACATATTACAAATAATAATGCATCCAGTAAACAAGGGACTAAACTATATAGTACATGTTGGCATAAACATGAGCCAGATAAAAACATGATAATGAATCCCACATACATACTGTGCCTGGGATAACAACCAGGACTTATACAATAATATCTGAGTACATGAGATATAAATACAACCAAAGTACCCTTGTAAACAAGAAAGGGCTATGAAAATCTGACTGATACATGAAAATTAAAAGGCAATGCAAGCAGTTGAGGCCGAAATCATAAAATATATGGAGCTACATAAAAGGCTGTACTGAAGAGGTCATCCGGGCATGTGGGGGGCTACCTGAAGGGTCACCCCCTTATGAGGTCTGAAACATATCACACACACTTGGGAATCGTCGGTACAATCTGCTGCATCATTGAACCATCAATTATAGAGATCTCGATCATGCTGTAAGGAGCTGGATCTGAGAAACAATCAATTAAAAGGGCAATAAGGAGTCCCTTTGCCTGATTCAAGGCACCGAACAAGAGTGGAAGTTGGAACCAAGGTACACACCCCTCTAGAACTGTCTTCTAGAATGAATGATCTAATGTCGACAGAAGGAGGTCCACCATAGCTGAGGCAAAAATTGATCCTGAACTAAGGCACGAGAGAAAATAGTAGATTTATTGACAAACTAACACGAGGGAAAACACTACGACCTGGGTAGCAGGTTTTAGGCAGAAAATTGCGACCTGTCCCAATATTGGGCCTGAAAAGTACAACCTGATATAGAGGTGTTTTTATGTGATTTTTTTGGTTGAGAGATGGATTTTTATGTTTGGATATAGTATTTCCTATCTATACACTGACAAATATGATGGTTTTGTGAAGATATGGAAAAATTACGGATCAGCTAGAGAGAGAAAGACCTGGACACATTACAGTCGGAGATCTGAGAGGATCAGGGTGTTCGTAGTGCATTGGCTAGGTTTGGGGTTCTGAAGTTTGTAGAGAAGCCACTGATGAGAGTTGGAGAGCCCTTGTTGGCTTGGATTGTCAGTTATTGGGATCTAGACCATGAGGTCTTTATAGTGCAGGGGCACCGGATCGAGTTGACGGTCCAGGATATATATTTTTTGACTGGTCTCCCACCACTTGGGATGGTCGGGAATACTCAGCAAATGTTACCACGAGGGTGGAACATCATGGATTTTGTAGAGAACCATTATTGACTAGGTCTCCATGTCAAGGGGACACAGATACCCATCGGGGATCTAGACAGGTTAGAGACCCATGCTGTGGTCGCAGTGGTGCTGTGGATCCTGGGAAACCAGGCACTCCACCACATCATTGGAGGGCAGATGATGCTTGTGGAGAGTGTTTTGAGTGGGACCTACTATGGGTGGGCCCAGATGATGCTTTTGTCATTGAAACGATAATTTTCGCTATGAAAGTGGCAAGTGAAAAATGACTATGCATATGATATAGTGTTGTGCTCACTCTTATTTGAGAATATCCCAACACTTCGACCTCATATACAGCTCTAGGATGGGGGCCCAAGGGAGCCCAGGATGCGCCAGTGGGGGTGAATACTGTGCAAAGGAGGTGGTGGGGTGGTCAGACAGGTGTTTCGACCCAAGTTCTTTGCTCATTGGGATCATATGTTGTTGTACATAGACGACTATCCCTATAGTGGGATGAGTTATCATGGGGACCCAGACTTGCCACTGCCGCCTGGTCAAGTATGGGGACCCAATGGTAAGTGACAAGCTGCTAATATTTTATGTGCATTGTAAAGTTTCAGAATATTGTAGATGGTACTGATTCTTTCACTTTCGGTATGCAGATACAACACCGGTGAAAGCAGCTAGTATATGGGATGACCTGTAGTATTAGGAGCTCTAGGACCTAGTGGATCGAGAGCACCACAAAATGAGGATGCAGAAGCCCTCCTGGAGGACATCAGTCGTAGATGTGAGAGGCTTCTAACTGGTGTCTTATAGCGCAGCTGGAAAGACTTAGATGACCAGTACATATAGCCATGTATTGGTCTACCCTCAGAGTGGCGAAGGGTCATGCGGTGTATGGCGATGGCCGAACAGGGGATGTGTGATCTATGAGCTACAGGAGTAGAGCCATTGGCTCGGGATCCTACAAATAGTGATTAGTGTGTAGGGGCAGGTGGTGCCCTAGTTTTTGAGTTTTTGTAACGTGCTATGGGCATGTCATATGTATTAGATTGGATTAACTCTAAAACATGTTATTATACGACACATATTATGGATATGCATCATTTTGATGATTTTGTGTTATTGTCTTGTGTTAAATGCATGTGCTAAATGAAAATCTATAATATTGTATGCAATGATATCTACATAGTGATTTTGTGCTCTAGGTACATGACTGAATGTAATGATTTCAAATTCATGCATCAAAAGCTTCACTCGTAAATATCTTCTAAAAAGGATAGGATTATGCACACGATATACACCATTCAATTTCATGACAATAAGCAGGGAATCTAAACAAACATGAATGTGGAGGATGCGATGGAAAAGGGCATAGGCTAATAAACCTCACATTGCATCATACTTGGCCTGATTATTGGTTTCAGTACCAATGCATACACCATTCGAGAGAACAAGTGAATGAAAGGGTGTGAAAATTTCCCAACCTGTCGAGGCTAGATTCCGTGAGTAGTGACTTCCACCATCGGCATAACCGATATAAGGTGTGGATGGAAGGTCCATCTGAAAGGTGCCACAAGACAACAAATGGGAGGATGATGAAAAATGCTAGCAACCTGAGCGCAAAGTAGAAATCGAACAAACACTACGAGAGGGAGTGATTCGGGTAGGATGTATACCACCCGCACACCATCAGGAAGTTGGTGTGTGGGAGATACCTTGTGGGTAGCTTGTGCTCAGGATGTGAAATTCACCATAGACATGGAGGTTTCCATTCTACTTATGGGCGGGAAAGATGAATTCAGGGGTGGGCAAGGCTTCCATGATGTCATCATCACAATAGAAGATGGGGTGGCTAGAGGAAGGGAGACCACATGACGCGGCAAAGCTACTTGAATCATCATCATGAGAAGAAAGGTTCACATGTGCATCATCACGGGGGATGATGGAAGAACAAGTAGATAAGGGATTCACTGATGTTGAGCCTAGAGTGATTGTTGAAGGGAGGTCGAGCGAAACAAAAGGGGAAGTCTCAGAGGGAGCTTCCACCAAGGGTTTCATGGATGATGATAGGTAGAGGATGGTTTCCATAGGCTCCGTCATCTTGACCTTAGGAGGGGGGATGTCAATGGGAGCATGTAAATCCTCAAGCTGACTTGAAGCTTACTGTGCAAGGACAGGAGAGGCGGACTGGTTCTGTTCAATCTCGTACTCCCGAACTACCTCCAAAGAGGCATGGTAATGCGTAAGGTGGGGAAAATGGTGGGAATAATGGCCATGGAGATCACATAAAGCACAAATTTTGTTGGTGTGAATAGTCTTAGGGTTCTTGGCTGCAGTCAAGGAAGAAATAGTCTTTAGGGACCGTAGACTTAGGGAACACAACATTAACCATGGGCTTAATACGAGGCAACTCAGGACAAGTATGGGTGGCATGACCAACGACATCACACAAAGAACAAGGCTTTGGAGGTTGAGGAGGAGCAGGGTCAGCTGGGGCAGCTTTGTCTTTTGGTGCCTTCTTGTGAGCTTTTCCCTTTTTACCCGAAGTGGTCGCAACAGGAGAAGGTTCCTATTGAGGTGGCTGAGGCACAGTAGCAACGGGAGGGGTCATAGGGACTGGTTGAACCAAGGTTAAATCAAGATAAGGTTTAGGTTGACCAGGCAGGGTAGTGGCTAGGGGATCAAGGTACTAGATGGGAATCCCAAGGGTCAACTTAGGAAGGGATAAGGTAGCCATGATAGGTACTGAGAATACTCCAAGAGGGGGAGCTAGGAATAGTATCTGACCAAAGGGGTAATGGCCAGGCGGGACGGATCTGAGATGGTTAAGGCCTGGAGGAACCATTCCAGGAGGGTAGAGAGGCTCATGGATACTAGCTGCAGGTGAAGGGCCATGAGGAGGGGGTCCAGAAGGCTAAATCAAAGGGCTAGGAGCAGGTTGTGGAGGGCGGGGCCACTGACTAGCCTAAGAGGGCCACTTGAGGGAAGCCCAAGACGATTGCATCATAAAAACATTCGATGAGTTGGGAGAGGAGGAAGACCAGGGAATGTACCAAGAAAAGAGGAGTCTTTATAGACTCTGGGTGAGACACTGGTCAAGGTATCGACGGTTTTCTTATTAGCTACTGAAAATATGATGGACTCAGGGGAGGTCTGAGACTTCGGTTCGTAGTATGTCAACTGGTCAATGGTGACTATATTTCCATTATGGGGAAAGGACATCTTGCGGTGAACTGAAAATGGTACAATAGACATCACATAGGTGTATCTACGACCTAATAGAATGTTGTAATCTAAGGGTGCATCAATGACTTCTACATCAACACAAGTAGTCTTGCCCGCAAGTGTAATAGGACAATTGCAGAAAATGCCAATGGGCTTGGAGGAGTGGTCGTCCCACGCTCAAAGGGTGATAGTGGAAGGGTCCAACTTAGGTGATTCGAGTTGCTTCCAAACCGAAGCGAACATCCATAGGTGGATGCCCCCTCATCAATGATACAATAGGAAACATTGGCATTCCGGATCTTGAAGAGGATTTGGAATGTGATGGAAGCAGGAAGAGGAGGATGTTCTGATTGGTCAACATCGAAGATGATCAATCGATCATATGAAGGATCTACAATGGCCATGGAAGATATTACAACTTTTCATTGTGAAGGGAATGACTGGAGGAGTTCCAGCATTTAGATGGTAGCAGGAGATTGCGCCAGATCATCTACTATACTATACGAATGGGCAGCTTTTCCAGAAGTAGCGTTTCAATGTAATTTCCCCTTAGGGATCTTGGTATGAAACTCTGCCTTAGGCTGAGGGATCTACAAAGGACCATTAGTTGTCGAAAGAGGCTTTGTAGAACCTAAAGAAGGGGGCTCAGGGGTAGACATAGCGGGAGGCTTGTTGTACTAACGAGACCGAGTCTGAAGGTTGAGGTCAATGGTAATGGGTTGGTTAGAGTTCATCATGAGAATCTAGTAATCGTAGGTACCAGATGGAGGAGTTTGAGTGACTGCCTAACCTTCAGGTGGTTGGGTAGCCACAAATCCTTGCTGAGGGGAAGGATTAGTAAAGAAAACCGGCTGAGTAGGCACAACATTGGGAGGGATGGAAGGGGAGGCTTGATGTCCTCGCGATGTTGCTTAAGTCTCCCACATCTGTCGCATCTGTGGTAAAAGAGGACAATCATGGGTGTAATGACCATATACACCGCAAAATGAACAAGGTTTATTCTTGTGAACAAGCTTGTCCTGCTTGGGCTGAGTGCCCTATTGCTGGTTAGAAGTGTTAGGTGCATTAGCTTGGGGATTAGGTCCAGGATTACCAAGAGCAGATTGATTTTGAGTGCCTTTCTTCTTCTTTTTGGAAGTAGGAGGATTAGTCGCACCCTGTTGTGCATAAACCTACCCCTGAGGGGGCAATGGCTGTTGTTGCGGGGGTTGAGAAGGAAAGGGAGCGGGGGGGGGGTGCTAATTCTTAAGGAGATGGAGCACCAGGCTGCGGATACAGATAATAAGGAGGTTGGGTAACATTGTGGTAAATAGGTTGGGCAAAAGGAGGAGGCATGTCGTATCTTGGATACATGCTACAGGGAGGGGGAAAAGTGTTGGAGGCGTTGGCCCCTCCCTGAGGGAAACCATAGCCCATGTGAGGTTGAGCGTATGGATGAGAAAGAGCTCCAATGATATTATCGGTAGCATGCGATGCCCTCGGTGCATTGGCACCACTGGGTCTAGGGAAGTCAGGTAGGACGGTATAAACATAGCCAGACTGAGTGTAGATCAAGTCATATTTTAATGCAATTTGGAGAGCAGCGTCTTTGGTTCGAGGGAAATTCGATGTGACATCTTTTCCTATAGCAGGAAAAAGGGATCTAAGGAATCAGTCCATGTAGACATGGTCTTCGAAGGTAGGGCCTCGACATAGGCTCCTTTTTCTCTGCCATTCCTAGACATGATCGGATAGGTGGGTCGCAGATGTTTGACTAAAAGAAGTCAAAATTTTGGTATGAGTGTCATAACGAAGGGGAAGTTGGAAATGAGACAGAAAAGCCCGGGCAAGAGTCACAAAGGTGCTATGAGAGGAGGGGGCCTGATCAACATACCACTTAGAATATTCCCCAGTAAGCATACGTTGGAACAACTGAAGACAGATAGAGTCATCGGTGATGGAGTTAGATGAACACCACATGTGGAAATATTGAACATTATTTGTAGGATCTTCTCCAGCAAGACCTTTAAACTTGGGTGTGTTGGAAGGGAGCTTGGTTGGCATAACAGGCCAACCAATGTAATGGCATATAGGGTCATTGATCAACTAGTTAAAATCAGGAAGACTGAGGCCTGCCATATAGGGGAGCAAGGGAGCAACCGTGTAGTTCCTGTTGCGGTCCCACTAATAGTATTCCTAGCATTAGGGGCAGGGCTACCACCAGTGTTGGGTCCTGAACCAGACATGGTGAAGGTGATAGGGGGAGAACCGGGGGCGGAACCAGAAGGGGAACCAATGAACCAGAACAGGAGTTAGAGTGCGGACTCGGTGGAGGACTAACTCGAATCCTACACGGAGGAGTAAGCCTTCTTACCGGAAACTAAGGATGAAGGCCAAGAAGTCTCTGGGATAAACACCTTGGGGGTGCAATGATGAAGGCACAAACACAACACAAAGGGAAGAGAGACCAACAAGGGTAAGGAGGTGCAGGATCAAATGATTACAATGTCGAAACAAGGGCAAAGAGGTGTAGGATCAATTGATTACAATGTTATATACTTTTCCTAGCAGTGTTAACCAGGCTCTTCTTCACTTAGGGTGTGTGTGTTAAGTGTGTAAATTTTAATTTTTAAACCCAAATGTTTGTAGAGAAAAAGAAAAAGTGTGTTGTTTAACTGCAAGTAAACCTACAGATAACAGTATATGAAACTAAAATAATATAAAATAAACAGCTAATTATGCAAAATCTAAACCCAAGGAGGCAGGACTCTCAACAAGTAGTCTGTAGATGGTAAAGAATCTAGTCAAAACACACCAAAATAGTCAATAGATCTAAAGTCAGAAGGGATAACGATCTAAAGGTCAAATCTGCTAGAAATAGGTGCAGAAAAACAACAAAAAATCAGAGGAAAAATTGTTGTAAATGAGGTGGTGAAGGGCTACAACCTAGAGGGAATTGGAGGGGACCCTAGAGGAAGACAAGAAAAAAAACTAAAAGGAGGTGTTTGGGATGGATAAATAACCAATCTGAAGTGGATTTGAAGGTAAGGGATCAGATCTGAAAAATGGCTAAACACACTAAAATTCCAGACGACTTGCAGCAGCTAAAACTCTCCCACAAAAGGTGGAGGGTACTGAAGCGCTAGGGGGATAGGTTCCCACTTTGATGAGTAAAACAGAACAAGTACAGGTCCAAAACAGGCGGAGACGAAGGTTAGACAACCTGAATAGAGGCCCAGAAAAACCCAAAAAAATCTCAGAAAAATTCCTGCAAAAATTTCAGGTCGCAGTTTATGACCTGTTTTCTACAGCGATCGTAGGTTTTGGCCATTTTTCTGCACCCTGGAGGTTCAAGTCATAGGTTGTGGCCCAAAAAGTGTGACCTGCACTTCCGGCACTCTCGGGAGCAAGTTTCAGAAAATTTTGTCGTCTCATCTGCGACTGATGTCTGTCACCTGCGCAATAGGTACGAAAACACACGTAAGTTATAATTTTTAATGTTCTAGGGTTTTATAGGTTAAAAAAAACATCAAGAAATGAAAAAAAAGAATCTGAAGAGAAATCCTAGGGTTTGAAGCAGCTGGATATGTAGGGATCTGAAAAATGATAGAGGTTGTAATCATAAACCCTTGTGGAGTCGCTAGTTGTTAGTATGAATCTTAATCGCAAGCGTACGAAAAAGGTTCACTTTAGTCATGCATAAAAAAAAGCCCTAATAGAAAATATGGCTACCAAAATATTTGGATATGCAATTATTTGATCAACATAAACTCTGCAAAATCTAGATCTATGAATTAAAAAATATTAAGCAGTAAATAAAAGCAAGAGTTGTTCCATGCATCCAATATACAAGACAAGATTGTTTTAAAGAATTTTTGTATTTTTTGACACTTGGGAAGGGAACATAGAAATATGTTACCAGTCCCCCTCAATGGGATGGGTTCTTGTAAGTCCTCAACACTTCAGATCTAAAATCTCTCTCTCTTGATGGTGTGGAAAACCAAGACAAAAATGGAACTCAAAGGGAGCTCACGAGAATTTTTTTAGAAAAATATGATAATGATGGAGGATCAAAGTCAGACCAAAAGTATAGATCCAGAGTGATCTTTAGGCAAAAAAAGATAGTGAGTGAATGGAAAAACCCTTCTATTTATAACAAAATATTGAGTTAGTCTAGATATTGGTGCATAATTAAAATATTATTAACCAAATCAAGATCCAACTTTTATGGAATATTTTATTATATTTGTTGGAGGAAAAAGAATTTGACTTTGGTCAAATCCCTTTATTTGTAAATAATAAATAAATAAATGATTTATTTATTATTTTAAGGATGTGATTGAGTAATAATTAAATAAATAATGATTTATTCAAATTTAACAAGGAATATTATTTAAATAAGGTTTAAATAATTATTCCTAGAAAATAATAAGATAAATAATGATTTATCTAATTAATTTTCCAGTTTTGGTTTAAATATGACCAAGAATATTAATTAAACTATTGTTTAACTAATTATTCCTTGAGGAAAATAAAATAAATGTGAATTTATTTAATATTTCCTCATGGGGTTTCCTGTTTATACCATAAACAACTTAATAAATGAGGTTTACTAAGTTATTTTTCATAGTGAAAGAAATTTTACTTAGGGTAAAATTGGTCTTACATGGTGTACTTTGGTCCATCTAATAGTAACAAGATAGATGACCAAAAAATGGTGTAACAATGACCCATCATACCATTTTCAGTCCGTAGGATCACTCGAATTTGAAAAAATAATCGTCATAATTAGTAACCCCCATACTGTAATAAATTTTCCTTATTAAGCCATAGTTGTTACCCATCACATCTACCCAAATCTCGAAGCAACATTCAACAATGTAAGAATACACCTCACCACAATGAATAATCGCACGATTATAGCCGCGGGAAAGACGACAAAAATTAATTGGTCATGGGGTCATATCGACCTCATTCATGCTGGTAATATTAATTAACTCGCATGAAAGAAGAAAGCACCAAAATGCTGGAAAATTCCGAGTTAGCAGAAACAGAAAAATCTACAACAACAAGAAAGATTTTAGCAGAAGAATTTCAAAGAAGCAGACCCGAAGTAAGAATTCACAGCAATAGACTGGTAACAGTAATTCAGGTATACAGTGGGAGAACGAGAATGACAAAGATAGCAACATTAGTCATCGAGCTCGAGCTCGATGCAAGAATTCAAAGGATAGAATTGTTGATCAACAAGTACGATAACGCTTCATTAATAGATACAGACTTCACAGACTCATATCAATTCTCGACCATGAAGAGGCAAGTGTATATGGAGAATTATGCAACGAAGGGAGGAAGTGAAGCAGCAAGGATGAATCCAAATTTAGAGGTATTCAAAGGTAAACTATACTGAACCTCAGGAGCCTCCCAGTATTTGGAACAATGAGAGTGACAATGCAGTGTACAAAGTTACTGATGAGTAGAGTTCAAAACGGATCATTATGGCTTGGGAGGGAGATCCCAATCCATGCATAGGACATCAACAAACTTACAAGATTATAAGCAGAGGGGAATGACGTCTCAATGACATCCATAATGTGTCCAAGAGAGCCAAAACGTCAGGGGATTGTGATTACTAAAAGAAGTATGAGACCAGAAGAAGAGGGAAGGGAGTGAAGATTGACCTCATCAAAAACCCAGCGGTGAAATTTTCATACTATTTGATCGCTGGGAAAACAACGAGGCATTAAAGTAAAGGAGAATGCACCCTGGACACCATCTCAGTCATGAAACACTACATCTAGGGAGCACAATTAAACCGGTGCACATTCTTGTTGAACGAACTGTTTGAGGCCTGTGAGGATAGCTACAGGCGAGCCATGAGATTCATCTATGGCTATCTCATCATGGCCTTTGCAATGTGGAAATGGAGTCCCCCAGGGATTAGGAAGCTCGCAGAAATCACTCACGACCAACCAATGGCGTTAAGTTTTACGCCCTGGAGAGTATCGGGAGATCCTAGTACCAAAGAGGTCAATGAGGAGGCTTTCTCATTCTGGTACAAACAGATGTTCGATGTGATGGGGAGCCAACAAAGGGTTCCGAGAGACATACTGGACAAATACTCTTCGCAAATATGGTTTGGGGTAACCCATAACAAGACCTATATCCAGCCTAGTTGCATGGCCGAAACCACTTTCCGAATGCGGCCACTAAAGTTCCAAGTAGAAGAAGAAGCCTTCCACACCGAGGTTTATTTGTGGCCAGGAGCTGCGATGGAACTCAGAAGCGGGTCCCCCATTACTCATTCAAGGATATGCTTCCAAAGGCACTCCCAGGGGAATCATCGGAAGAAGAAACAAGGAGGATTTCCCAACTACAACTATGACCTCTACTAGACCAGCTCGACACGAAGGTGAAGGGCTTCAACTTGGTAATAGAAAATCTCACAATCACATCTATTGTATTTCCTACTTTTTCTCAGTTCCAAACTTTGCATTCTGCATCCCCATCCACAACCACCCCCATCATTACTGCCCTATCATCCACCATGTTAAATTCCCCTCGAGTAACCACAGTCACTCCAATCTGCAAGACCAAGGCACCCAAGCCTCCGGTAGCTACACCCTAAGCAAAGAAAGCATGAACTATGGTACCCAAGAAAGTAGTTGATCTCACAGGGGAAGATCAACCCCACCCTATGGTTACTAGTGTACCAATTCAAGAAGAGCCAGAGGTTACCACCCAAACAACCACTGCACTACCTATGTTTGATCTGTCCTCAGTCCTAAACATTTAGTCATCATCTCCACCTCATACACACAACTCATCACCATGCACTTCATTCACTTCTAAGGACCACTCCATCCACACTCTGTCCACCTCAGCGACTATCTCAAATCCAATAAAACCAGAGCACAAAACAAATGGTGATACCGAGGTAGAAGTTAACTCGGGTATGGCGAGAGTACCTGAGGTTGGCCAACCCTCGGTGGGATAAGGCACCTTCCTAGAAATATTATTTAAAGGAGGGTTTTTCACTTTTGATACAATGCCCACCTCACCAGAGTTGAACCCTTTCCAGCAGGCCAACCTAATATTGCAGCAGATTATACCGTCCACTAGTATGAACGTCCCTGAACCTCAATTACCACAAAAAAACAAATCAGTGTCCCCACAAGAACACTCAGAGAAATCAAACGCCAGTGGGCAACCACTCAGAGAAATACAACCGACCCAGGAGATGCCGAGCGTTGAGAACTTGTAGAGTTGGGGAGCTAACCAACTATACAGGTTTATCCAACTGACAGCACATGAAGTAGAAGGACTGTAAAATGACCTCCAATAGAGGTTCAAATAGCAACAACAACAGGTCATCGTGCTTACTGAGGAGCGCAGTCAGCTTAAAAGTGAAAATGATACCCTACAGGAGCAGCTGGAATAGGTGACAGAAGTTTTCAAGGACCTATGGCTGACTATAGTTGCCGAGGATAACAAAAAACTAGAGGACATATCATCTTGCTCAATGGTCGAAAGATCCTTCCAAGTGAAGATGGAATGCCCAAGTCTGAACAGAGAAAACCCGGAACTCAAAGAGGTGCTAGTACCCAAACCAACATTACCAGACCCTTCCACGGTATATACCGAGAATGTCACAGAGATACACAATCAAGTAAACGGCATGAGGGAAACCCATGTGACGATGGTTAAAGAGGATTATATCCTGTTGGAACATTTAAATGAATTCTCCAACTCATTAACGATGGAAGCCAACCCAATTTCAGCACAGCTTCAGAAAATTTTCTGGGAAATCAAAGAAACCACCTATCTGGTCGGCATAACATAGGTGTACAACCAGGAAGATGCACTGTAAACAAAAATCCAGGAAATCGAGGAACACCCAGTGGCCACAAAGAAACTCCTCAGAGAGCTAAGGCAACTGGTAAAACAAAAAGTGGAGGCAATAAAAAAAATGGCGGCCAAACATGAGCCAAAGATACAGGAGGTGTTCAGCAAGTTGCCACCTGTGGTGACTAAAACAGAGGCCAAAAGAGTCGCCACCCAAAGAGAGCAATTAATTAAAGAATGAAAACAAGCAATAATTGAGTTCGCAGAAATCAAGTCCTTAGCATTAAGCAAGGTTCTAGAGTTGGGGCCTTTTTTTGGATAGGGCGAAGTAACCGAAAAATCAAAGCCATCCTCGGAAGCTGACAGACCACCGGAAGCCACAACAACATGGAAATATTGACTCGGGACGAGTCAATAGCATTTGGTCGGGGCCTATTGGGGCCTTTGTTTTGGGATATAATAGTTTTGAGTTGTAGAGAGATGGAGGATAGTTGGTGGAATGAAATCAAGGTAGACATGGAGCTGTCATGGTTGCGGAAAGCTGGAAGATAGGTGGCGTGACATTGGCAGATAATAGTGCAGATTGAAAATATGGGAGACAAGAACAATTTGTAGAACTCCCAGTAATAAAGAAGAAGTGGAAAGCAGTGGAGTAGGACAAAAGGCTGGACTAACAGTCACACTCGAGGAGAAACAAATAGGCATTCAGTTAGCAGAGGAAGGAGGAGTTAGTTAGTTCAACAAGAGGCTGATAGGAGAAATAGAATCTACGGAGTATATGTATGTTGTTTTGTTATTGATAATGGAATCAGGTTGTTGTTGTGTGTAATGTCATGAGTGGATTGATGGTTGTTTTCTTATGATGAATATATGGTTAAATTAAATTTTAATTCAGCATTCTGAACATGTCTTGATGAGTGATAGTTTCTTTGTAGACTTGAGATATTTTTGTTGCTTCCAAGTTTCCATAGCTTTTATCTATGTTTGCATTTTTCTTCTACCTAATCTAGCTTCTAATCTTACTATGGTCATGGCATGCCTTGGGTGAGATGCCCTACTCCTTGGAGTAGGGTGAAAATGCCGACATTGTGCTAGACTACTCTGGAAACCTTGTTGGCCTTAAACCTGAACCTGGGTCTTTCCCAGAGACCTCCTTTTTTTCAAACATATTTATATATTTATATGTGAATAACTCATAAATTTGATGATCAGAGCTTCTGGAATCCTGTTTATTTAGTTTGAAAGGTTGGGTGAACACTTCACTCATCTTTAGGGGGCAGAGAGCTTTTTCAGATGATAGGAAGAGTGTT
This sequence comes from Pinus albicaulis, assembly GCA_034641835.2. NCBI lineage: Eukaryota > Viridiplantae > Streptophyta > Pinopsida > Pinales > Pinaceae > Pinus > Pinus albicaulis. Next base: position 637,559,294 of record CM076579.1, read on the forward strand.
GGACCAGTAGATATAGCTAACGGGAAACTAGTCTTTAGAGAATTCGAGAATTAAGAGTACGATGATAATGATGATGAATTGAACCAGTCAAAGAAATGATGAATTTAAATCAATTTCTCAGATGAATAATTTAAATTAAAATGATTTATTAAATAATGACTAGTGTTAGAGGAGAAACTTTATTAATAAAAAGTTATTTGAGGAATTCTAAATATATATATATATATATATATATATATATATATATATATATATATATATATATATGTATATATGTATATATGTATGTATGTATGTATGTATGTATTTAGAATTCCTCAAATAACTCATTATTAATTAATTTTATCCTCTAAAGGCTAGTCATTATTTAATAAATCATTTTAATTTAAATTATTCGCCTTAGAAATTGATTTAAATTCATCGTTCGTTTGACTCATTCAATTCACCATCATTATCATCAAACCCTTAATTCTTGAATTCTCTAACGAATAATTTCCCGTTAGCTATATATACTGTTCTAGCACTCTTCCTATCATCTAAAAAATCTCTTTGACCCCCTAAAGATAGCTATATATACTGGTCTAGCACTCTTCTTATTATCTAAAAAAACTCTCTACCCCTTGAAAACGGGTGAAATATTCACCCAAAATGTCAGACCTTTCGAACTAAATACACAAAATTCCCGATTCTATGATCAACTTTGTATTCCTGCTTATGGAAACATACACACCTTAACTCATAAATTTATTTATTTTATGTTATTCTTATCATTTTATCTATTTATATCAATACAATCTATTCTTAATTATTTATTCACATAGATAACTTAATTAATTATCTATTTATCAATTATTTATAAATATTTGATCCACTCATATAAATAATTTACCAAATTATTTTTTTATTTTTATTTCCAACCATTTTATGGAATAAAATGGAAATAATATATTAAACTTATTTATTATAATTTTATTTTTCCGGAATTAAATCAATAAATCATTATTTTTTAAGTTATTACTCATAATAAAGATCATTAACCAACTTTTTGACATTTTCCTTTAGCAAAAGAATAAATACCAAAAATAGTTAAATCTTGGTTTGTTCAAAGAAATATTATTATTTTTTTTTACTTCATCAAATCTTACAACTATTTTGCTAAAAATAAGAGAGATTTGTGTTTTCATTCCACCATCATCATTTCATTGTTGACCTTTGTTCTTATTTCGAGTTCTTCATATTAGACGAGGTTCCATAATTTTTTGTTTTACGTCAAAAACATTTTGGAGAGAGATTTTTAATTGCAAGTATAGGGTTCTCAACGAACCCACCCAAGGAGGAAGTCTACAAAGCCATAGATAGGAGATATCCCCAAAGGTGATATTCATTAATAGAAATGATATTTCTTTGGTTTTATTGGGAATTATATTACATCTTCAACATATAGTTTATATTTATGTGTTCTTTACTGTTGCATTTTAGATCTATAGCATATCAGTGTGTAATCAATAAGCTATAGGGTTTATCATAAATCTTCATAATTTCTTATTGAATTATTAGAAACCTAGTATAGTGCCTTGTGCTAACCTTTATTGGAGAAAGCCACCAAAAAACTAACAAATCCATTGGGGATCTAAACATTTTCATAGCATGATTTGTGTTATGTGAGTATACAATATCTTTCCTTACTCATTTACTTTTGATTTTTAGTAATCTTGGGATTATTTGAGTATTTCTATTAATTTTTATGTGATTTATAAATTACATGTCTTGAAGAGTTAACTAAGGATATCTCTAGAGTAGATCCTAGTAATTTAATTCCTATGACTGCCAATGCACTTTTCATTCCCTAAAATTAGACGATTCAACACATTTATTGGCCTAAACGATCTATTTCCAATGTAGGAAAACATTACTTTTGTACATTGTCAAGTTTTTTTAAAATTGCATCTTTTATTTTTATTTTATTCCACTTTCAATTTGTTGTATAGGTTTATGATCTTATTAAAAGTAAGACTCTAGTAGGCCTTGATCCATTTGGTTCCAAAAACCATTTAGTATCTCTCCACCAAGTTATATCTTTTGGATTGATTAGGGAGTCTACTATTGCAAGCTATGGAAAAAATTTATAGTCATTTTTAGATATGTTCACTTCATCCATTGAGTTTATTAGATAAGAAAACTTAATTTTAGGTAGAATTTCCCCATATTTATTTTTTCTCGCGTCCCCTTCAATGATAGTTATTATAGAGGATATTTTGCAACAAAAAAATAATGTTTATTTGTTGTTATTGTTCATAAATTTGGATGTATTTTAGTGAGATAAAACCCCCAAAAAATATTAGTTCATTGCCCTCGAATTTTCACATCCTTTTTTTTCTCCATCTACATACTTTTACTTGCATAAAACTCTCATAGGATAGGTCGCTTTACTTGTTTTACTATTGAGTAGTATGGAAGATTTTAGGGGCTAATTTCGTAAGTGGGCTAATTTTTCATGATTTCTTGAAAAACAAAATCCTCAATTTTATTTTTTTTTCTAAAAACAATCTGCCCAAATTTTAATTGTTTCCCCTTAAAAATCGCCAATTTTTTATAGAGACTATATAAAAAACCATTAGAAATTTGTGTATTTCAACAAAAATTTTACTAAACATTTTAAAGTTTGCATATTAAAGACTACTGATATTTACCATGGTTTCTAAACTTTAAGATAAATTTCCATTCTTAAAATTTTCCCTCTTGAGTAGAAAATATAATTTGCACATTATTTATCCCACTGTTCTTTATTTCCTTTAAGTTTACATAACCTTCATTTTCACTATCATTAATTTACTTTCACGTTATAAAACACATCACATTTACCCATATGCATACCATGAAAGTTATCACTTGATTCATGAGTCCAATTTGAGCCTCTATAATCAACCATACTCTAACAAACATTGTTTGTTGGTCTCTTTCTATAAGAAGGGTTAACAAAAAGCAATATATTAGGCATTGTTTATAGTCCAACTGTTAGCACACTATAAATCCCTTTAGGCTGAGGAAAGGACCATAGAGGTAACCACAAGGCCATTTTGGACTAGAAACTGGTATTTTCTAGCCGAAGGGGGCTCCCTCACTCAAAACTATAATGATAAAAACACTAAATCCCACAGAGACCAGATTTGTAAAGGATGACATAAAATTTAAGGAAAGGTGTGAGGAGAAAAGGCAATGGAAATATGAGATCATATAACATCAGAGCATGCATGAGACATGTGGAAAATAGAGGTAATGTAGGCATATATTTCAAGTCAATATCAATTATATTATAGTGAGGAATAGGAGAAACAAAAAATATCCAATAAAATACAGTAAAGCATATGATTATGAATTCTGTTGCATAAAATTATGACTAAATATTGGAAGAGCCATGACAGAGCAATAAATAATTCCACCATGTACGATATCCACAATTACCCTGAGAATCTAATGATGGATTCAAGATAACAATTTAAAAAATGGATATTATATTAATATAATGAAAAAAAACTTGAAACCACACACCCCAGGAATCTCTGAAACTAGTGACATAATCTTACACTGAGATTTTTATTCAAATGCAATATTTACACACACACAGATTGTTCTACAACTCTCCACACTCCCTCCTCTTTATCATTTCTTTAAGTTTCAATACATGTTTTACAAAGGAGGTCCCTCTGACAAGATACCGTGCATCTTAATCCAATAAATGGATTGAATCTACCTATTTTAGAAAAATTATGTCTTTTTGGATAAAAACTAAAAGAAAAATCTATATAAGGCTGGGAAATTTATCCTAAAGCAACAACTTATCTCTATCTCTAAACTGTCTATTCATCCATTTCGAGCTTATTATCCACAATTATCATAATGCCACTTTTTTGGACTGAATACAAAATAGAAAAGACAAGTATGACAACAAGTGGAAAAATTGTGTAGCTAGTCCAATAACCTTGGCATAATAAGCATATTCATTTAAGTAATCCATTAATAACATTGTAAAAAATTTTTTTAGAACTTCTACTTCTGGTGAAAAGTTTGATTCAGGACAAATGAAATCCAGCTTGATGTAAGCCTTTGGTGTAAAGAGCATTGTATGTGGCTTATACCATAACCTTAAAAATTTAGATTTCTATAGCAACACAGGATGTTTGACCTTTTCCTCCAATTTTTTGAGCATTAATCCTATAGGTATAAACATATTTGTTAAAGGTAATCCTAATCTTGCATCTAGTTGTGAAACTGTCCATTGTTTCACTAAGTCATCCTTTATTTTCTCTACTAAGAACGTAGTTCCATACCATGGTTCAATTTCATTTGTCTGTCCTTCAAACTGTTTTGAGGCCCAGGATATTCTTGAGTTATTAGGAACTAGTTGCTCCAAAACCATTTTAATTGTAATTTCATTGAAATTGGAAGGTAGTGATGAAGGCACAAGCCTGTCTTGCGGTGGATATAACTTAATGTTTGAAGCAATGTTTGTTCCATAGTTGATTGGTGGAATCTTGTCTAAAAAATGAAACATTTTAATGCAAATACCTCATACCTCATCAAAGATACATTCAACAATACCACTTTTCCTTAAAATATGAAGGTATTGGAATGTATGATCAACTATTTCTTCCATGTTCTCTTTCCCTACATTAGTAAGTTCAATCCTTACTTAAAATCATGCATATTCAAAGCTACTATATATCTCCCATGCACTCAAATTACTTGCCCAACCAAATTTTTTAAGAAGGCAAAACAATGAGCCATCTGCCTCATGCCCAATGAGGTGAATTAGATATCTTGAAGGCGCCTCCTTATAACTCTTCAGTTCATGAGTAATCGGCTATAAAATACTTAAAGTGTGGCACTCAAAAATTGGTACTGCTCTCACAAGAATCTGTAAATGCTCATAGTGAAAAGGCTGACCCATAAAATAAGGATGGCTGCATTGAGCATTTTAATTGCACTAAATTTAGATTCCATTATCTTTTGAAGGTCCTCAATATTTTCTTTCCTGTGTACTACAAGATGCATAATAATTGGAGAATAGTGGTATTCATAGAACTTAATCAGGTCCTCTTTGACATCCAATCCTTCTCCTTTAGGACGCACACCCAAGGTATCCAAATTCCTTGTATTAAATTTATGAAATGTATGGTTGTTGGAAATTATATGTTTTTGCAATTGCATCCACAAGAGTATTTTTCTTGTTTTCAGAATCAACTATTTTATTTCCCTTGATGTGGCATCATGTGACATCAAGGGGCAATTAAAAATTTGAGAAAATTTGTCTAGTGATTTTTCAGAATAATCATCATTCACATCAAAAAGAAATTTGGTACATTCAAATCTAGTAAATGCATTTGACACCCCCACCCCCCGCCCCATGGTTTAACTCCAACAGATTGGTGTGTGTCAGGCTCCAAAACTACGCACTATTATCCTTGCGCAGCGAAATTCGAAATTTGACTTTGGGTTGTGCTTTCCTGGTCCAAAACAAAACTAGGACCAACAAGTAATCACCTAAGTCTTATGTTACTTCAGCAACATCCAAAAACTACAAAATTATCTATGATTCTTCTCAAAACTGCAAAAATATACTCTACTACACAACTGGCATACTCTGAACAGCTACATTGCCTCCTCCTCAAAATAATTTTTTCAGGTTATTTCAGATATCTCAACACCATTTTCATCTGTGGGCTTCTTATAAACTAAAAAATTTCAAAAGACACACATACCTTTCTCCTTTATCTCTTTTAGAGTTCTGAATTTGACCATGCTTTGTACTGATTATTCCACCAAAAATAAATGCAGATTGTGATAGTGCTTCAACCATCTTACCCAGATAAGGAAGACACTTAATATGCTTGGTCGGTTAAATAAATCCTCAGAGTTAGGTGAAGGTGAAATACTAACCCGTATTGATGTTTTGTAGGGTGTTGGAGGATCGTTGGATAGAGGTTGTGCAACGATGTGCATCGAACAGTATGGGTAGCTCTTGTGCTTAGTATATTTTGACAATGAAGATGAGCTCTCACTACAAAGAAAATACCATATAGCGGAGGCTATAAAGGAGGTTTTCAGTGTTATAAAATTGGCCAAAATTGTCAAAAAAACATTTGATACAACATTGATTTTTGGTAACGGAGGTTTTGTCGGAGCTTCTAACAGAACTTCAACACAACTCAAAAAAACTAGGTGGCCGGAGGTTTTTACGAATTTTTTTCTCATCGGTGCGTACATCATGTGTGAATGCACTGGTGTGTTTTACCCTGTATGCACTGGTATTATAAATATACCAAGCACTAGGATGGAAAACAAATTTTGGAATCCCTATGGCATTTATTATGTACCAGGCCAATAGGAGGTGCATGCAGTGACGTTGTTAAGGTGTAAAAATGCACTAGCCTATTTAGGTGTTAAAACGCATTGGGACATTAAGTTATAAAAATACACTGCTGCATTAAAGGAAAACCATACCGGTGCATGAAAAGCCTATCTGCCTGGTCGCATGAAAGCATAATGGGCGTTCTAATTGGTATTGGTATTTGGTGCGGTGCCCATAGGTCATTGAAACGCACCAGTGTGCAGTATCATACAAACGCACCGGTGCGCAATAACTAACACGTGCCGGTATTCATTTTCTATTTTTTAGAAACATCAACCTGTGACAGTGCAATTATTATGATTCTTTTAAATTCATTATTCATCAAAATTCAACAAATATCTTATAACAATATTCATATCAATAAAAAAAAATTGGCTCATTTGAATGCGATGTTTGGATGAATTTGTTATATCATATCATTAGATTTCACATCTCTTCATTATAATATTTAATCATCCATATATTTAATCAGTGGTGTAACATTTCACAACGACAATGGAGAACACAATAGAATAAATTAAAACTTATTTTAATATATATATATATATATATATATATATATATATATATATATATATATATATATATATATATATATAAGACTCTTTGTCATACAAAATGGGATAGTTACTGGTATCCCTTTGTATTTGAATTGGGACACTATGTCCATTACATTAAAAAAAATTCTTGATTTCACAGAAAAATATTTCAAAAAGTATAATGCCTTGCTTTGATATCCAAACATATTGATCATCATTCTTTGGTGGAACTGTTGTCACTACTCGAGCTACTTCCATCACTTGGGTTATTTGGAGGAATGTTTCATTCATTGTGTTGATTGTTTTCTTCTTCTTCTTCATGTTCCATCTACAAACATAAAAATAAAGTGTAATGAGTGTATATGCATTGGTGAGAATAATTAAAATTGGAATATTAGATAATATACATAAATGTAATCGAAAACAAATATACCATAACAAGAATGGACTCGAGAACTATACACATTGTTTCAAAACCCAGTTTCATGCCATCTTTCAACAATTCATTTATTAGCACAATTCCATACTTTGTTTCCTACAAGTTTTATACTCCATAACAAGTCATACATTTAATATAAAATGTTTTTTTGTTCTATTAATTATAGACTAAGCTAAGTAAAACAAGATATATGCTTACAAATACCACAATTAATTTATGATATGCCAACATATACTGACAACCCATATTTAACCCAATTTCAATCAATTCTTCTCATGATTCTTCTTTGTATGTTAGCACCTGTTTGAAGACATTCAATGATAATTTTTGTAAAACAACTTAAAATATACAAAAATGAAATTTTGTTAAGTTGTTATAAGGAAGTAACAATTACTCACAAACATAGAGATCAACCCTTTTCTTCCTTTTCGTCCTATTTTATATGCGAAATGGGTTCCATTTTCTTTTCTTTTCTGCAAGAAAATATTTGAAAATTAATATTTAAAGCTAAATTTTTTATTTATTGTACCTAACCGAAAAATTCAATGATTACATATTACATTTGAAGCACATTGTTGTTGAGATGGCTCGTCGTGCGATGCAATTATGTCCATTTCTTTGACTTTCTCCTCATACACCTTTTTGGACATTCCTACTGGCATATTTCTGATATCAACTCGTTCATCCTTTGAGATTTTCATAATCTTCCTGAAAACGTAACATGACAATAAACTATTTAATTTTTATATTGATATATGAAAAGTAAATATAACAAAAGTGATATTTATAAATGATTTCTTTGTATTAATATATAAATATAATTCTAGAAAAAAATTTAAAGGAATATTACTTTTTAAATCCTTCTTTTTTGTTGTTGTATGTTTTTGCTATTAAAAGTCTCACATGTCTCGTTGACCAATTCTCTAGAAACTCATCCTTTAGTTTAAATAAAATTGGGTTCTTGGAATCATTGGATTGATTTTTGTAATGTAAGTTGAAAGAACATATGATGCAGGGCTAACTATCAACCCCGCTTTAACCCAAGATTATACTCGAAATAGAGTATATGTTTAGAAAATGTCATATTTGAAATGATGCAGCAAGGCTACAAAGTTACACAACACCGCAGACCTATGGGTTATGGGTCCACATAACTCGGAAATACGCAACAGTGGTTTTATTTATCACAACGTCCATAGTTTGAAGTAGTTCACAATCGCAATCCTTAACTCCTTGCAAATCGGCTCCCAAAACCATACCGAGATCGCATAGGTTTTACAACATCGCCTGGTGCACAAAATAGCATTATCGCCGATCACGCAAATCGTATATTGCAAATTTTGTGATATAGTGATTTTGAAAATTGGTGCAAATAACTTATCGCATATCGCAACATATACCTTATCGTATTAGAAGAATCCCTTAACTGATGCGAAATGTGATATACACAGAACCTTGACATGTGGCCACTCTGTCGCATCGCAACATAAAATTTATAATCTGCGATGGCTTAGCAATAAGGATAATACTTTTCAGTTGCGATATTGTTTCTCGACCATTTATTTCCCGCTGCACTCTTGTGATAAGATCTCACTCGTCCATCTTCTGCTTCATTCTTGCGATAGGATCTTAACCATCCATCGTTCTGTCCTTTAGATCTACGAGATAATATCAACCATCCATTCACCCTTCAAACTTTTTTTTTGAAACCTCTGAGATTTCGGGTGAAACAAAGTTGCAGCCCTCTTTGACAAAACATCACTCCATGCTACTCTCTTCAATAACTCATCAATAAACTTATACAATTGCAAGGTGTTTCGTCACCGCTCATTTTGGAGGTTCCAGCTAGTTATGCAACCATTGAAATTCCCTCAGCTGTGCAATTCCTGATTTAATACACAAAGTTTCAAGACTCCATGATATCCACCAATTCAGATCCTATTCTGCTGGTTAATCTGACTATAAAATTCCAACAATAATTCTACATAAACAACATGGCACACCACAATTCACAAAATCACACATGATTTATAAGCCATGGTTAAAAAAAATCATAATAAATAAAGAATTATTCAATCTTCATTTAAATCTAATTCGATTATAGTACTACAACCTCTATGGGCCTGAACACACACATTAAAATGGCCTCTCTAGCTCATCGTACTCTCACACCCTAACTAGCCAACCTCTGTTGTTTTGAAATGCTTACCAATATTTACAAAAAGGAATCATGAACCAATTTCAGTTCAGATCCAAAAATCTCTCAATATTTCCTAAAGCTTCTCTCAATTCCATTCTTTACTCAACCAAATCCTATATTAGACCTCTAGATCTCTAAATCCTCACTCTTCCTAGGATTACTCACTCATCCCTAAGATCCATACAACTCACAAGATATTCTTCGTTAATAAATTACATTTAAATCTCTTTATAACTCAAACTAAACTTAGGAAAATCAACCAAATAACTAAGGGAACCCACTCCCTTTGGTAAATGTGTGATAAAAATCTTAGGTCTTATAAACTTTGAAGAATGCCACTGCATCAGACTCCCGAGGTTGAAATAATTCATGGAATCATGTTCATGAGTCTTCCAACTTCATTTTTTGTAAACTTCCTTAGACTTTATCTTCCAACTAGTTGCCTGACCTTTTCCAGTTGCAGGTGTATTTGTTGCATTCTCTCCTTCTCCTGGTGGCCAAACCCCATGTTGTGGATTTCATTTTTCTCTGCTTTCAAGATCATCTCTACTGCATAGCACTTTTATACTGATATTCAACATATGTATCTCTTCAAGAACCATAAATTTATGTTGTAATATTCCTTTTTCAGGATTGCTCATAAAACATGCATCAAAAATGAATTTCCAGCAACATATGCAATAAAACAATGAAATGGACTCTTGTATCCCATATATTAATCAATAAGAAACCTAAATCCAAGAAATGAGCTGAAACAAAGCAAACTAGGTGGGTTAAACAGATCTCCCACACCTAGGATTGCCAAAAAGTGCTAAAACCCCAAAACTGCATTTTACCGGAGTTGCTGCTTAATGGAATGCACAGTCTAAGAGAGGGTTTACACACATAAATGAAGGGAAAAATTATATCTACTCATATATTTATTAAAATGATAAATAACAAAGATCTAATATCCTTATACAAGATACAAAAGAAACCGACAAGGGTTTCTTGTCCAAACACTCTGTATACAAATGTGATATTCAAAAAATTACTGAAACATCACTGAAATACTAAAGAACATGAGTTTAAAAGTATGAAATATTTCTGATCTGATGTATAACCCTCAAGGGCTTCCTCCCATGAAAGGATGAACCTCTCAATCACAAGGAAACACTGCAACGGAGCCACCAAACCATGCAATGAACACTACCTTCGAAATAATGCACTCCCTAGCAGAAACAGAACTGGGAGGGTATGAGAAATGTGTGCTCTGATGCCAAAAATCTGAAATAAGTCCTGGGTCTCTCCAAACATATCTCTCAAGTGAATAAAAGCTTCCTCCAATGAGAAACTAGCTCAGAAGCTGGGATTCCAATCCCTTCCACTGCTGCACCCAGCAACACTACACAATCTCTGGAAAAGTTGTGGTGATGAAGATGGTTGAAGCTTGGCCTGAAAACCTGATGTGGAAAGATGAATTCAAACTCTCCCAATGATCTCCTCAAAGGAAATAGGTGGGATTCCCGCCCGGGAACACCCAGTGCTAAACAACACTGCAACTTTTCTAAGCAACAACAATTCTTGGCAGCCAAGAATAATAATATAAAACATGATGAATAATACTGCCATCCTCTTCCTTATATAAGAAATGAGTTTTATTTCCCTTGGACCCACTCACTTAGGTTACTTCTAACCCAAGTTACATCTCCCTCCTAAATTGCATTATTCATCCCTAGATTCCTCCTCCACTAAAACTGCGTTGTTGACTTAGTCAAAGCAGCTTCATTTTAACCCTGTTCATACATGGAGGTGTTTTCTTAGGCTTGAAAGAGTGTCCCCTTTCACAATTGGAGTATTTTATTCCTCCTTAGGAGACTCATGGGCTTTTCTACCCATTTATTTACCGGCTACAACTGCTGCTAACTCTAATGTTCCATTTAGCTTGGAGGCTAAAATTTTGGAACATTACAGTCCTCCCCTCCACAATCTTTGCTTGTCCTCAAGAAAATGAATAAGGAGAAAAAAATTTCTCCCCTCTTCCTCATGTGGCCTCCATCAATAGCCTCTATCACTGCATCAAGAGAATCTGCAAATATAATGTCATCTAATGCTTCCTCCCAAGTGTGCAAAACCAAAGTGTCTGCATCAATCAAAGGTGGAAAGTGTGAATGGAAACTTTCTTGTTGTTTCATGGCCTCCAGAAAGTAGGAGTGATGATCATCATGGTGAATGAGTGCCTCCCTCACCCATGCTATCATCCAAATGAAGTGAGTCACCCTCCAACATGGTAACTCATGAAAAGTATCCCCACCTTTGGCTCCTGAAATGTAGGTGGGATGAATAAGTGAACATGATAGGAAAGAGGGCCTATCCCACGCTGGCCTCCTCTCCACTCATGATAAGTGTAGAAGGCATGCTGATCTTGGGTTGCAACATGACTGCCCTCCAATGGAAAGAAGAAGATTGAGCCTCCAAGGACTCTCCCTCCAAAGTCATGAGACATGTCAACCCAAACCATTCTATCCAAGATGAATGGCACATCATCACCATTTGGACTCCAAATCAGAAAATTTCTGAAATTTAAGTGTAACTTTGGATGGTACCAAAGGCTCTCCAAGTGGATATTACACAGTCTTCCCAATTGTTGTTTGATAATGTCATATGGAAAGTGGTCCTCCAACAAATTACAAGCTGTATATGTTTGTTCTCTCGACATGGGGAAGTAAGCATCAATGTCTATCAGCTGTACATGGGTAAAATAAAAATACACTTTCCAAAATTCATGTATATATGGGCTACTATCATCATAAACATTGGTCCTAAAGTGACCATGAAACCCAAAAATACTCTTGCTCTTTTGAGGAGCAATGCACTATTCAAATATGGTGGGAAAGTACAAATACTCAATGCAGTAATCAACAAGTACAGAAATGTATTTCCTACCATACATAGTGAGTAGGTTAAAAGGAAGGTCCATGTATAAGCTCCCCCATGAGGATTTCCTCACAAAAATCTGCAAGAAGGGATACACATACTCTTTGGAACACTCCATCAATAAGAACACACTCCCATGTGACAACGTTGTAGGCCTTGAGAATAAGGCTCCATGAATTCTCCCTTTGACATTCCACATGCCAAAGCCATCCACCATAATGCTGCTATGTGAGAATATCATATTCCGACATGGAAGTCTCTCATGATCCTCCAATGCTGAAGGGTAGCCTCCTTGCACCATGAATGTGCCTTCCTTCTCTTCAGAAATCTCCTGAAAAGTATGGGAAATTTTTTTCCCATACTCTCCCAAGTGAAACCATAGCAACAACAACCTTTGTTTCTGCCTCATCTCTCCCTCATACAAGCCATGAAGTAAGATCATAATGGTCAACTTGTATGATGCCCCATACCAACTAGTCTTTTGCTACTCTATCATATGGGTGCCATGCCATCCAATTGGTTTCTCTCTCCATACCAAGCTTCCTTTGAGCAAAAACAGATCAACAATACATGGAAGAAATATACAATAAAAACAAGTTTCCAATTTACAACCGGAGAGTGAATCATGGTCCCTCTCATGGAACTAGCGCAGTGCATCCCTAGTCTGCATCAAATTAAAATACAACAAGTGCTTTCCCAGCCACTTGTTTGCTGCCACAGTCATATAATAAGATGAAAACATGAAGTTAAAATATGGTGTCAATGGTGCGCACCAAGAAACATGTGGCTTCCCCCACAGCTCATCAAAAGGATAGCCAACGTCAATGTTGCAAGTACATCATCATACAATATGAAAGAAGAAGCAACTCTTCTTGATACATCATGCTGCTCAAAGAAGGAAAAGAAGTACAATACAAAATGTGAAATTATACCTCCTCCATCATGTACTTGAGGTCTTGAGTTGAAATGGCTCGACTGGAAATTCTCCCTTACTCCCAATGACTAGGAAGGTGGCTGTGACATACTCTCTATCACCATCTGGGCTATGCATCTCTCCATATGGTAAAATATGTCATGTTGAATGCCCTCCCAAATGAACTCCTCTGCCAAGGCAAGATATGCATCACAATGCATGGAAAAGAAGTCCTCATGTGCTGCATGCAGCAACTTCTCCTTGAGACTAGAATCTCTAGTCAAGAAGACTCTGCCATGTGAATAGATGACCATATCCTCCACCATATACTCATCATCTCTACCTGGGTCATCGATAGTCATGCACGCACCAAGATCCTTGGAGTACTCTACCAAGAGCTGAGATCTCCAATAAGGATCAATCCTCCTAAAAGACAACACTAGTGATCTAGCATGTGAAGCTCTCCTCATGTTGTTGTCTACTACTTTGACATCCCCCATGCGAAAGCCTTCCTCCAAACTCTTCACCTCTCCCAAATCCAAGAGTAGTGAACTTGAAGATAAGATATCTCTTATCAACTGTGAATCCAGTGGCCTCCCCTGTGGAATGCCTCCATGAAGTGAGACATCAATGTTAAGAGTAGACTGCATAGATGATTGGGAAATCTTGCCCCTGCTTCTACAACACAAATTAGTCTACCTCTTCCTTGCATTGTTGTCTAAAATAGATAAGGGTGTATGCCTCTCATCAACTGATGTTGCTCTTCCTCCTTTCCTTCTCCTTCCAGCTGCAATGCTGCACAATCATGCTGCTCACTAATTGTGCTTGGACCTCTATGTATGAGATCCTGGGGAACTTCTTGCATAGATACCAGAATCCCTCTTGTGGGAGCATGTGCTCCTCCTCCCTCTGCATGAGGCACTGGATGTGCTCTAGATATGACAATGTTGTTTCCTTCTCCTTCATCAATGTGTGTAGGCAACATTTCAACCATTGGATCCCTTTGTGAAAAATTGATCCCCATGCCCTCTTGTTCAAGAATATGAACTGAAGGTTTTTCTCCTGGAAAAGTGTAATGCAAGACATCATCTCCTCCCATGGTTTTCTGAAATGGATTTTCCTCCATCACATTCAAAGGTTTTGTTTTCTCAAGTTTTCCTTGCTCATGAGTCTTAGGAAGTTTTTCACAAAACCTCTCCATCAATGTTTTTATGAATCTTGCATAAGAGAAAGTGTTGGCATTCTTTAAGGAATAAGATTCAAAAATTCACCATGCATGAGCCTTACCTCTGAAATGCAGTGCTGCAACTCTGATGGTTTCATCTTTAGAAATGTGGTGCAGCTGCAAATAAGAGTCTAGCTCCTTCACCCAAGCTCCAGTTGAACATGTGGGTGATCTGGAAAAAGTAGATAGAAGAAATCTATTTGCATCCTGCTACTGGCTATTTTCCATATGGATCTTGCAAAACTCTTGGAAATCAGTATGATCTCTAAAACTCTCAGTTTCAGATTCATACTCCCGCAACAAATCACTAAGAGTCATTCTCTTAGGCATTCTTCCTCCTCCCATCCATCTTAGGATAGCTTTAGGAATTTGACTGTGCTGTGCATCATTGAGTACAGCTGCATGCTCACACTCACCATGTGCAAATCTATATTCAGCTCTAGATTCAACCTCCTTTGGATATTTCATCTCCAATCCCATTTTCTTCATCTCTCCTTGAAAGCTCTTCATAGATTTTGGAAGAAGAATTGTAAGCTTGTCTTTCTTTATTCTTGCACATACTAAAGCTCTCTGGATTCCATCCATATCTCGTTCTTATGATAGCTAGATCTCATAGGCTGGGTCAAAGATCATTCTTTGATACCACTGTAATATTCCTTTTTTAGGATTGCTCATAAAACATGCATCAAAAAAGCATTTCCAGCAACATATGCAATAAAACAATGAAATGGACTATTGGATCCCATATATTAATCAATAGTAAACCTAAATCCAATAAATGAGATGAAAAAAATCAAACTAGGTGGGGTAAACAGATCTCCCACACCTTGGATTGCCAAAAAGTGCTAAAACCCCAAAACTGCATTTTACCAGAGTTGTTGCTTAATGGACTGCACAATCTAAGAGAGGGTTTACACACATAAATTAAGGAAAAAATTATATCTACTCATATATTTATTAAAATTCTAAATAAAAAATATCTAATATCCTTATACAAGATACAAAAGAAACCGACAAGGGTTTCTTGTCCAAACACTCTGTATACAAATGTGATATTCAGAAAATTACTGAAAAATCACTATAAAATTGAAGCACATGAGGGTACAAGGCTGAAATATGTCTGATATGATGTATAAATCTCAAGGGCTTCTTTCCATAAAAGGATGAACCTCTCAATCACAAGGAAACACTGCAACGGAGCCACCAAACCATGCAATGAACACTCCCTCCAAAATAACGCACTCCCTAGCAGAAACAATGTTGGGAGGGTATGAGAAATGTGTGGTCTGATACCACAGATCTGAAATAAGTCCTGGAGCTCTCAAAACATATCTCTAAAGTGAAGGAAAGCTTCCTCGAATGAGAAACTAGCTCAGAAGCCGGGATTCCAATCCCTTCCACTGCTGCACCTAGCAACACTACACAATCTCTGGCAAAGTTGTGCTGATGAATATGGTTGAAGCTTGGCCTGAAAAACTGATTTGTAAAGATGAATTCAAACTATCCCAATGATCTCCTCAAAGGAAAGAGGCGGGATACTCGCTCGGGAACACCCAGTGCTAAACAACACTACAACTTTTCTAAGCAGCAAAGCAGCAACAATTCTTGGCAGCCAAGAATAATAATCTACAACATGATGAATAATGCTTCCATCCTCTTCCTTATATAATAAATGAGTTTTCTTGCCCTTTTACCCACTCACTTAGGTTACTTCTAACCCAAGTTACATCTCCCTCCAAAATTGCGTTATTCATCCTTGGATTCCTCCTCCACTAAAACTCCATTGTTGACTTAGTCAAAGAAACTTCATTTTAACCCTGTTCATACATGGAGGTGTTTTATCAGGCTTGAAAGAGTGTCCTCTTTCAAAATTGAAGTATTTTATTCCTCCTTAGGAGGCTCATGGGATTTTCTACCCATTTATTTACCGGCTATAGCTGCTGCTAACTCTAATGTTCCATTTAGCTTGGAGGCTAAATTTTTGGAACATTACATATGTACCTTTGTGTGTTGTTGTCTTGTCATCAGCTCAACATTATTTAACTTCAACTATATTTCTGACCCTATCACCAACATCCTCTTCTGTTTCCAAACCATTTTCTTCATATTTTATTGCATACCCTTCTATCTCTTCTTGAATTGTTGATTTTGAAAAATTCCCATACGTATCACCTTTGTTGTTTTCATCATCCACTTATCCAATATCCCTAGTGAAATCTTCTCAATTTAAAAATAATATTGTTCCTCGTTTGACATAAGAACATATGACCTTCCCACTATATACTGTCCATCATCTACAAAAATTTTATTTATTGAACCTTGTTCAATTGTCTCCATATTCACATTAAATTTAACTAAATTATTCACCAATTTTTTCATTTTCAAAATCAAGATAAAATATTAACATTAAAATCTTCTTTGGATCAAAAACAAAATTTGTTAATGGACTATGATTTCACATCCTTTGAAATATTCGTTCTCTTCTGCAATGATTTATGTAAGAGTTATATCAACTCTCTTTCCTCCATTCCAAACTTCTGAATCAACTAGTTGCTTTCTCCCATCTTCTTGTTTCCATACGGAAAACTAATTTTCTGCATCTCCATAACTTGCATACTCCCTCATATTTTCATAAACAAAATTATCTCCAAGAGAATTTTTTCTTTCATTTTTGAAAAACACATTCAATAGTTAATAATTAAAAATCAGAAAACATATTACATTTTCCATCTTTTTCCTCATTACCTCTGCTCCAAGTTTTCTCTAATTTGTCATCCCCTTGATGTGCATATGACATGTCTAGCTTGTCATATCCTTGCTCATGTTGTCTTGTCTTGGAAAATTCTTATTTGTTTTTACTTTGTTCTTAATGCTGTATAATTTATGAATTATGTTATTTTTTCTTCTCTTTGGTCTTCCTTCCTTTCACATTTCTTTTTCATTCTTCCCTTTTCTTCCTTACAAATCTGTAAGCCACTAAGTTGTTTTTTCCATTCCTCTTTCTTTTCAATCAAAATCTGCCAATCTCCAATTTTAGAAGCTAAAGTTCTCTTTGTTTATGTACAGGAAACAAAATCACCATATACAATAGATTTTACATTCCATTGTAAAGTACCTTTTATAACAGTAAAAATTACTGTTAACACCATGAATATCACATTCCATTGAACCCCTTTGATGTTCACTGCAAATGCATATTTCACAAAAACACCCTTGCCTTCATCCTCTGATATTTCCTATCTCTTTTTAGTTTGTTGAATAAATTCACCTTTACTCCTTTTGCAATTTGTACAAACAATATTGTCTTCAATTTTCTGTTGTGCATTAGCCTCTACCAACCTATTCTTATGTTCCCGATTGTCCTCTTTTTCTTCCTTCTTTATAGCCTTTACTGGATTAAATTTACCTCCTTGGACCGAATTCTCCTTATAAATTTTTGTTCTACCATCTTCCACAATGCAATCTATTAAGATCCCTTTCTATTGATTCTCCATTATGTCCTTTCAATACAATTTCTTCTCCATCAACTATCAATACAGGTTCATAATTTTTGAATAAAATTTGAAGAGATAATCCCATTACCTCAAGTGTTTTCACTATACATATACTCTTGTTTAATCTTGTCATAAGGCTATCTTCATACTTAATTTTTACTCCTTTTGCAATCTACAATTTCCTTTTGTCTTCAGACTGTGTGCCATCATTTTTCCAAGTCTTACTAGATTCATCATTTTCAGCTTCCATAGTAGTCTTCAATAGTTGTCCATCTTCAGTATCTTTGAACACATGTTCAATTAAGCACTATTTTATTACAACCATATCTTCTAACAACTTCATTTCTTCATCAACTTGCATAAATACATCTTATAAAGGTTGTTCATCACCTGCATACACACATAAAACATTAGTTTCAAAAATAAAAAGCTCATCTTCCTTTTATGTCTCCTTCATCACATATCTCAGTTGATCCAAACTTGTCCAACAGTTAAGGAAATCATCAATAATTCCTTCCTCAACAAGGTAAAATTCTTGCTCAGGTCTAAAATAACCATATTTCACCTTTAACTCAGCTGCTATAAGTTCTTATATTAATATGATATACATTCTCCTCTTTATCTTTTTCTGCAGCAACTTCCATTTTATCTTCTTTCTTTTCATAGTCCAACCATACCTTTGGCCCCTTTCACAGTCTTCAAGTAGCATTATTATTGCATCAATACTTGATTTCAATTCAGGAATGTCTTTGTCAAGTACCTCTTGACTCATCTTATTTCCCTTGTCATTTTCCTTTTCATCTTTCTTCCTTCTATTGTGGCTTATCTCATGACCCCTAATAGTCATCTCGGCTTCTTTATGTGGACTCCCACTACAAGAAAAAGACCCTCTAGTGGATGTTTTTGAGGAACCCCTTATAAAAATAACCTAGACATCCATTTGCAGTAGAGGTTACTAGAGGAGATTTGCGGGTGGAGGTTTTTGCAGATGTTTTTCTTTAGGTGCACTTATCATCCTAAATCACACCGGTGCATTCACATAGAGAAAGCCCTGGTGTGCACAAAAAAATGGTACACTGGGTCACTGTGCACTCCACACAAACCCACCTGGTGCATCTTATTACTATAGTGCACTTATTATTTACAAATATTCTACACCGGTGCATTCTAAAAACCCGCGCCAAAACTGAAACAACCTAGTGCAGTCTTACGAAACTGCACCGGTGCGCCTATAAAAATCTATGCACCGGAACAGGGTTAAATAAAAAAAAAAAATATGGCCAAAATTTCGCATTTTTCACTTTTCAATGCTCCACAGCTCTCAAGCACGCAAATTTTCCTTGTGTGAGGCGCCCTACCATCGGTGCTCCTGTTGCACGCACTGCTGCTATCCATTGCCCACCATCTGCATTTTCAATTTTGCAAAATGGTGGGAAAATTTAGTTTTGCAAATTCTACAACCAATATGCCTCCTCGATGACCAAATGTACAAGTATTTTCCTTTTTTTTCCATAATTAAACCTTTTAGCGTATTATTTTTTTAAATTAGCTTAAAATTCACTGTTTTAAAAAATATATATATTTTTTCCATGCGGTGCACTCAAGCCGTTCGGCTCGGACCAGTTAATGGTGTTGCTTGTAATTTTACAGGCTGCATTGCAACCAGTGCTAATAGTATCCACACCAGTTTTGGGGCGATACCAAAAGATGCACCTTGAATTTTTAAAATTTAAAAAAAGTGCAATGCAGTCAGTTACCCGGCCACACTGTTGACCCTATGGAATAGCAAGAATGTGGTGCATTGACAGAAATATCCACCCCAGGGCGGGAAATTTTGTTAGTGCACCACATTTCAGCATTTAGACATGGTCAATGGTGCATTCTGGTAAACGACTGCACCATTGACTATCTACGGATGTCAGGAGGGCAGTGCGCTAACCAAACTATATGCCTTGGGGCATATAGTTTGGTCAGCGCACAACCCTCCCAACACTGGGCCATAGTCAACGGTGCGGTCTATTATAACACTGCACCATTCACTTTGGAACAATGCTAGGAGGGCGGTGCACTTAAAATTAGAAGGTGCACTGCCTTTTGTGTGCTGCAAATTTTCTGGTGCACTGCCTCCAGTGCGCAACAAAAAGGGATGCATCGTTACTAGTGCATGTTTATTTTTTGTGGTGCACTGACTATTTTTTTTTCAAAAAAAATTATATATGTATGTTCGTAAATACATGTCTCATTTAATAAAATAATTGTATTTAATATGTCAATCATTCATCGACGTGAAAGGAGAAAAGAGATGGAACAACAACAACAACAGGTGAACCAGTATAACATGGTTCACCTATGGGGGGCATGAGAGAGGGGAAGAGATGCATACCCTTGCCCTATTACAACAACTACCTAGGGGATCCTAAGGCAGTTAGGCCTCCTCAAGTTCTATGAGGAGGCTACTTCCCTAAAGGGCCATGGTGTGTTTTTGCGACATATTATCCGCAGGTGGAATGCCCACCTACAAGATTTCTGGGTTAGTCCTAACTAGTGGTACGCGCCCACTAAGGAGGACATCTATTTCATTACTGGTCTATCAAGGAGAGGGGTGGATTTTCCCTCGTTGCTAGAGGTTCCAGTTGGCTATGCAACATGGATTCAGTTGGTGTACTCCCAGAGATACATTAATGCAGATATATTGTCTCCTTCAGATTTTCAGGTCTCTGGAGGTTAGTTCCATATTTCTGCATTTGGTACTGAGGAGGTGAGGTGCCTCTCACTTATAATTTCAACCATTTCACACAACACCAGTGATGGAAAACACATTATTTTCCCTCTTTTATATTATGTTGATTCTTTAGTATAGGAGCCACAAATTTTCATGTGGTCTTCCATTTTTTGCGGCAGTTCTGTACAACCTTAGATAGATGTCATGCTCATGCATAAGGGAGGGTCAAATTCCCTTTTTCTTCAGATCTTTTTTGTTTATTTTTTGAGAGGTTTCTAGAGACAAGGCCTTCTTTTGTTTGGCAGCCTCGTAGGCCGATGCTGGATGCAAAGATGCACATGTGGGGACAGATGATGCCCAAGAGGGGCGAGACTGAGTTTTCCTCGAGGATATCACATGATGCACTAGAGTTGCTAGCCAATGTTAACAAGAATCCCTTCATTATGTTCCCATTTCCTTATGCTGGTTTGGATTGGCGAGGGTTTTCCAACATCCTCTTCACATATGATGAGCTACCGGATGATAGAGCTAATATTATAGTTTTATTTAAATTTATTCTAACATGTTCTTTAACTTGTTTTTATTAAACTATTTAATGAAATTGTATAATTATTGTTCTGTGATTATATATATTTTGTAGACATTGCGTCTTCTGATGGCGATGAGATGCCAACACCACCAAATGATCTAGGTGTGGATCCTGATGGCAATCAGGATATGGTAGATGTTGAGGATCATCAGGCTGGTGCAGAAAAACCTGCTCCTACTAGTGTACTGGTACCACATTTTGCTTGGCACGGTAGGCTTGATAGTAGATTGAGGATGGAGTTGGGCAACCACTCTGTGCATTGTTTGTTGAGGTGAGAGTCAGGCCTGCCACTATGAGAGATATACAGGTCGATGGTAGGCTGGTACATATGTGGAGAGGCATGTCACATGACATGTACAGCCTGATGTGGCATGTCGTAGGAGCTACGACCTTAGTTACGCAGTTGAGGAGGGAACTTAGACGTTATAGGTGTGGTCGAGACGTAGCACGTGATCGACAGTTCGCGAGAAGTGACACATCATCCGATGATCACGATTAGGGGAGTGATCATCGTTCACCTCACGCCGCGCCAGATGAGCAGCCTACAACATCGACCAATAGTCATCATGGAGAGCAGGCTGGACCATCGGCCATGTCGAGTCAGCAGCCTGTAGTATCCAGCAATACTCATGATCATGAGCAGGCTGGACCATCGACCATGTCGATTCATCACGATGAGTAGCCGATAGTTGATCCTGATCAGAAGGAGGCACCAGTACCAAATTTGCAGGCACGTGATGATCAACATGTATCTGAGCTTGTCGAGGCTGCACCATTGACTGAGCAGGCCTCAACTACTACTACTATTGATGATGTACCACCAGCTGATATATGACATCTATATTACAGTTGTATATTTGTGACATTATATATATATATGTGTTTGTGTGTGCGTGTGTGTGTGTGTGTGTGTATGTGTATGTGTATGTGTATGTATATGTATATGGTCCATGTATTTTATGTTCATGTTGCAGTTATACTTAATTTACATGTTGGTGATCAACATGATGTCCATATTGTTAGGTCATGTTAGATATGTTCATTTAATGTGTAGTTTGCAGATAGATGTGTATGTGATAGTAGTTATTTGACATGAGGTGTATATTTGGTGTTTGTATTATGATGATGTTATATAATGCTAATTGTGTTTTGTTATATGATCATGATCACGATGATGTTAGCGAATTCGAATGTGTTTTTTAGTCGAATATGATGTTTGTACGATGGTTAGCATTATCGTTATGTTTATTAATTAATTTAATATTAAATGATCATGATATTTATTAAATATTATGTCGTGATTGTAAATGAAATTTTAATTTTAATTGTATGTAAAATTGTAAAATTGTATTTGTATTTGTAATTTTAATTTTAATTGTAATTGTAATATTTAATTTATTGTGAAATTATTGTAATTGTAATTTTGATTGTAATTGTATATATGTAAAATTGTAATTGTAATTCTAATTGTATGTAAAATTATAAAATTGTACTTGTAATGGTATATATGTAAATTTGTAAAATTGTATTTGTAATTGTAAATTTTATGTAAAATTATAAAATTGTAATTGTATGTAAATTTGTAAAATTGTATTTGTAGTTGTAATTGTACGTGCAATTGTAAAATTGTATTTGTAATTCTAATTCTAATTCTAATTGTATGTAAAATATTAGTAAAATTTTAATTGTATTACTGTGAAATGATTGTAATTGTAATTATACGTGAAATTGTAAAATTGTAATTGTAATTGTAATTCTAATTCTAATTCTAATTGTATGTAAAATATTTGTAAAATTTTAATTATATTACTGTGAAATTATTTTAATTGTAAAATTGTAATTGTAATTGTAATTTTATGTAAAATTCTAAAATTGTAATTGTAATTTTAATTGTAATTGTATGTGAAATTGTAAAATTGTAATTGTAATTGTAATTCTAATTTTAATTGTAATTGTATGTAAAATATTTGTAAAATTTTAAATAATTGTAAAATAATAAATCTAGAATAATATGAATTTTTGTAAACTAATAAAGTTTAGAAAATAATGCAAATAAATTCATGTATTTTAGAATTATCATTATTTTATTATGATTTTACATACAAAAAAAAGAACTTTATACAATACGCCATTGTTTTTTAGATCAACATAGTTGCAAATTATCAAGTGAGATATTGATTTTAATATTAACACAATGCAAATTACCAATTAATTCAAAATACATATTATAATGTTCCGAAAAAATCATCTTAAAAAGTATAAATATTGATGAAATAACACATGTACCATATCACTCTCGGTTCTCATCATCACCCTCATTATCGTCAAGATCGTATGGCATGATAACACTATTGTTCTCGAAAATATGTTTTGATCTAGGGTCATGTCTCAATACGAACCACCAATCCCTATCCAACACATTTGGGTAAAAAAAAAATTGGTTGCAGTGTTTGGGGAGAACATAGGGCTCCTTAGCTTCATCCTACATCTTTCTAGAGTTGATACATATCAGCCTACTATCATGATCTTCCTTTACATTATTCCGATCAAAGGTGTCCCACCACTTGCGCCTAAAAATAACACATTGGAAAGAAGAGAAATCCACTTCAATGATCTCTTGTATCTTTCTGACATAACCTAACGTCTGTCATACTAGGTTTTGATCACGATGGCTAGATCGACTAGATTGATCGAACTCGAGTTCCACTCCACATTCTTGTGTGATGTGTCCATCATCATAATTTTCTATGTGAAAATGGTATCCATATGCCCACATATATGGGAACAAATTCACCTATAAAAAAGTTAAAAAATCATAGTGTCATGTGTCTTATAATAACCCAATTGTTAAAATGTGAAATATAGATGTAATTACATTTGAAAGGTGCATTATTAAGTTTCAAATGTACATATAAATTAAATAGATTATTACTGAGTTGTTGCACCCAATCCCTACATTTAGCACATCCTCTTCAGCACACAGGTAATGACCAGTTGCATCGTATTTCTCTCTGACTTGGTCAGCAAACCAACTATTGGGGCTTATTTTTTGCATATTTTCTTTTAAATGATCAGGATAAGGCACACTTCTACCATTCAACCATATGAATTATTTCCTGTCACTATCCCATTTCATCCTCTTTTGTTTGTATAATGCGACCCACGGTTGTGTCGCTTCAGAATTTTAAAGAACAAATTTATTGATTGCTTCAATTTCTACATTCGTTGATGACATTAAACTGACATTATATAGTACATAGAAATAAAAATATAAATTATATCAAATTTCAACATGAATATTTAATTTATGTAAATTTGAAAAATTATAAGTCGCTTACTCTTTATCAAGTGCTTTTTTCCACTCGTTTGGAGAAACTCCCCTTCTCTTTTGTCTTCATCCCTTTCATGATCCCAAATCACCACACCTAGTCTGTTGTCGATCTGCTTGTTTTACTCACTGCCATAATAGAAAGACTCATACGATATGTACCCCTCTGCCATAGACCTCTTCGGTTTTTCCCTTTGTCGATATGAGAATCATCCCTTAGATGATCATCATTTTGGAATGCATCTAACAACATTGTCTCCATGGAATTTGTATCCCTTATGTCATCATCCAAGCTAACCTCTATTTGATTTCCTCCATTGCCATCTTGTGAAGAACTACTATTGCTGTAGTCATTCCAAATTGGTGAATCTGGACGTAGTGGGAATTGAATCGATGGTTGATTCAACCATTCTTGGCATTGTTCCTCTCTGATTTTTTCTCTTAATTCATTCTTCTCTCGATTTGACATTGTCATGGGGTGTAATGGAAGATGGTAGGTAGGTCGCTTATTATCACTAGAAACCTAATAATTTAAAAAAATATATTTGAACATGATTAGTACAAAATATATGATATCAATTAGTAAGCATGTTGACAATATTTCATGATTAATTGGTTTGATGTTGAAATAATTACATTAATCAATATACCAAACAATTATAATTATTACCATCATTGTCCCAGGATTATGGCTAAAAGATGCAATATTGTTACAATTGGCAGGGTGAAGCGGTTGTGCATTTTCATCTACCAAATGCGCCTTACGGTATGTTGCTCTTGATAAGAGCTTCCGACATTTTGGAGTTGTTTTAATATTTTGTGCATCTGAACTCGATTCTGAATCTGCATGAACCTAAAAATTTGTATACATTGTAAATTTAATTAAGCTTTGCATGATTGACATGGATAAAAAACATAAATTCAATTAGATAATGAAAATCTAAATAAAATCTAAAGTAAATATCACGTCTTGAGATGGATAGGGAGAACTCCGTGATGGACTTTGAGAAATATTATGGAACGAGCTGGATTATGAAGAATTTTCCATTTGATATAATTATGATATTTTCTCCCTGGATTTGGGCAAAACCAACAATAAATTTTGGTGTACACACCTAAAAGTAATTTTGGTGCCTTAAAAATGGACTTGTTATCGGTGCTAATGTACAAATAACCGCACCAGTGCATTTTAGTTACTGTGCACCGGTGCCATGTTATCAACATACGCACCAGTGTTGTGCTATTAAGTGACGCACCGGTGATGAAAAACCACAAATAAAAAAAGTGCAACTCTATTTTTTTTAAGTGAAAAAAAAATGGTAAATTGAAAAATGGGTGGAAAAATATTTTCAAAAATATAATTTCATAAAACAATTCTTTAAATACTAAACACTTTTCATTATTTCACTATTTTTGCAAAAAAATTCAGCCAGATATTGGCAGGAGACATACCTGGAGCAAGAGAACACAAGAGCATTGTGGAGCAATGAAATACGTTCAAACATAAGTATTCAGACAATTAGAATTCCAAACCTCTGGTGATTCAAACCCTGTAGCATAGAATTTCAAACGATCTCATGATTATATTTTATTTTATTTTTTTACTTTTTCTGCAGTTTTTTTTAAGCAGTAAGTGAAAAATTTCAATTTTTTGTTCATTTTCATAAAAAAAATAAAAAAAAATCCATTTTTACCCTAAACCCTTCATTCGTTTTGTTTTTGCCCTTTCTTCTCCCTGTTTCTGTGATTTCAGAATTAGGGCTTTTCATTTTAGATTTATAGGGTTTGTATTGTTATATATAGGCCTATGACATACAACCCATGGGACGACTTGCATAGTTGGATTCGAATCCATGTCGACCCTTCTGTGAATTTTTCAAAAACAGATTTTTTTTAATCGGTGCACCCAGTGTAACCTAGCGCACCGGTGTGCTGGATTATCCTAGCACACCGTGCACATACTTTTTGATAAAAAATTTAAAAACATTTTTTTATTCTATGTTCCATATGTAAAATAGGGTGCACTATTTCATTATGGCGCATTGCGCATATACTGTTTCATAAAAACAAATTTTTATTGTGTTAATCGGTGCACCATGTAACATATAACACACTGCACCGGGTCTCCTAGTTGACATAGAGCACAATACAGTGGTCCCTTGTTTGCGCGGGGAGTTTATAAGAATAGGCCACACCACCCCACCCACAACACCATATGCTACAAAAACTAACACTAGATGACTTTTATTATTTTTTCTGTGTTAATCGGTGTGGTGGTTAACATGTAATACACCTTTTCTCCTTGTTGCAATAGAGCACCATATGATGTTTTATACTGTTTGGGCGGTGTGTTTATAAGACCACCACGCATCGACATTGGTGCGTACTCCATGAAAAGCGCACCGGTTTCTTGATATATTTTTTTAACCTGATAAGTTGACAATTTATTTATAAAATATATTAATGAATGATATGGTACAGGTTTCATATTGATAAAGAAATGACTGACAAGATATCAAGTAACAAAAATACTGATAACACATCAAGAAAAGAAAAAAAAGGAGGGTTCTTTGTAAATTATTTACAAAAAAAAAATATTTTTGAACTATATGTAAGTTTAAATAATATGTATTGTTTACTATGTATCATGCAAAGCCACAAAATGACAAAGATCGATAACATTATCTCTGATCTAGGACTAGAAGAGCGTAAAATCTTGATGGAAAAATTGCAAAAGGATGAATCAGGTGAATGAAAATATACTATGAATCCAATATGAGTTTATTTTTTTAATTTTCATTTATAATATACTTAAAATTATTAGGTAAAATGTTTCAAACAATCTATTAATTCACGTCTATTTAATATTCTACAAGGACCAACAACTTAGAAAATGAATGTTGTTCTGAGAATAGAAAAAAATAGAACATGAAAATGAAAATGAATTGTTCCTTAGCTCATGTGGAGTGGTGTTGGAGGTTAACGAAATGGGGGAAAACTTTTACAAAAGTTTGAGGGATCTAGTGGAATGAATGTATAGGTGTTATTTCCACTTGCAATACAAAATTCAATCCAATGATTCCAATAACCAAATTTTATCTAAACTACAAGAAGAGTTTCCAAAGAATTGGTCAATGAGACATGTCATACTTTTAATAGAAAAAACATACAACAACAAAAAAGGAGGAATGAACGAGTGATATTACTTTAAATGTTTTTCTAGAATTATTTATAAATATCATTTATAAATATCACTTTTGTTATATTTACTTTTCATATATCAATATAAAAATTAAATATTTTATTGTCATGTTACATTTTCAGGAAGATTATGAAAATCTCAAAATATGAACGAGTTGATATCAGAAAAATATGCCAGTAGGAATGTCCAAAAAGGTGTACAAGGAGATGGTCAAAGAAATGGACAAAATTGCATCATAGGAGAAGCCATCTCAACAACAACGTGCTTCAAATGTAATATGTAATCATTGAATTTTTCGATCATTAGGTACAATAAATAAAAAATTTAGCATTAAATATTAATTTTCAATTATTTTCTTTCAAAAAAAGAAAAAGAAAATGGAACCCATTCAGCACATAAAACAGGACGACAAGGAAAAAAAGGGTTGATATATAAGTTTGTGAGTAATTTTTACTTCCTTATAATAACTTAACTAGATTTCATTTTTGTATATTTTAAGTTTTTTTACAAAAATCATCATTGAATGTCTTCAAATAGGTGCTAACATACAAAGAAGAACCATCAGATGAATTGATTGACATTGGGTTAAATATGGGTTGTGAGTATATGTTGGAATATCAGAAATTAATTGTGGAATTTGTAAGCATCTATCGATCTTGTTTTACTTAGCTATGTCTATAATTAATATAACAAATAAAATTTTTATTTTAAATATATTATTTGTTATGGGGTGTAAAAATTACAAGAAACAAAGTATGGAACTGCGCCAACAGATGAAATCTTGAAAGATGGCATAGTATATGGTTTTGAAAGAATGTGTATAGTTTATGAGTCAATTATTGCTATGGTACATCATTTATTTTAAATTTACATTAATGTATATTATTTAATATTGAAATTTTCATTATTCTCATCAATATATATACTCTCATTACAGTTTATTTTTATGTTTGTAGATGGAAGGTGAAGAAGAAGAAAACAATCAACACCGTGAACAAAACATTCCTGAAAATAACCCAAGTCATGGAAGTAGCTCGAGCAGTGACAATAGTTTAAGCAAAGAATGATGATCATTATGTTTGGATATCAAAGCAAGGTAGTGTATTTTTTAAAATATTTGTCTGTGAAATCAAGCATTTTGTTTAATGTAATGGACATAGTGTCCCAATTGAAAGACAAAGGGATACCAATAACTGTCCCATTTTATATGACAAAGAGTGTCTTATTCATATATATAATAATAAAATCTGTTTTAATTTATTCAATTGTGTTCTTCGTTGTTGCTGTGAAATGTAACACCACTGATTAAATTTATGGATGATTAAATATTATAATGAAGTGATGTGAAATATGATGATATGATATAAAAAATTAATCCAAACATCACATTCAAACTCACTAATAAATTTTTTATTAATATGAATACTGTTATAAGATATGTGCCATCTTTAAATGAATAATGAATTTTAAAAAATAACAATAATTATGATATGATATAAAAAATTAATCCAAACATCATATTCAAATGCATCATTAACAATTTAGTTAATATGAATACTATTATAAGATGCGTCGACTTTTGATGAATAATGAGTTTAAAAAAATCACAATAATTGCAATGTAACTGATCGATGTTTCTTAAAAATACAAAATCAACACTGGTACGTGTCAGTTACTGTACATCAGTGAATTTTTATGATAGAGCGCATCGGTGCATTTCTACAACCTATGGGCACTGCAAAAATACCAATACCAATTATAAATATCTGTGTGTTTGTGCCATACTATGCATCGGTGCATTTATGTGAGACTATGCACCGGTGCGTTTGTACGACCTATCGGCACCACACAAATACCAATACAAATTAGAAAAATCGGTGCATTTGTCTGATAATGCGCACCAGTTTGTTTCTATAAGACTATGTACCAGTGCATTGATACAACCTATGGGCACCGCATAAATCCAAATACCAATTAGAACGGCCCCATGCGTTGTATCACCAACAGTGCACCCACTGTGGTTTTAGACCTTTACTACTCGGTGCATGCACCTTAGACCGCCTTGGGCCGACTGTCTAGATGACATGCGCTAGTGCATTGAAACCTTAATATCACACCGATGAAAAATACATCCATAATAACCTTCGGTCGCCTAGTTTTTTTAGTTGTGTTGAAATTTTGTTAAAAACTCCACCAAAACCTCCATAACCCTAAATGGATTTTGTAGAGAATGTGTTTTTGACAATTTTGGTCAACTTTATAACACTAAAAACCTCCTTTATAACCTCCGCTAGAGGGTCTTTTCCTTGTAGTGTCTCTTTTCCCACTATGAGCTTACAATAATCCTTTCTCATTTCTTTGTAACAAGTATTTACTTGTCACCTACACCAAGTCATCATCTTGGTATATTTCCTTGGGTTTCTAAAACAAAACCTCTTTTTGAGCACTCCTGCTCCTCAGCTTCCAATGTTGTCAGGATCTTGTAACCAATGCTCACCTACTCCTCTCTCTGTTTTCATAACTCTGCTATTCTCTTCTTTTCTACAACACTCTCCTTTGCTGATTTTGCCACTAACACAACTTCTCTTCCCTTTACATAGTTTGATGCTCTATGTTGGCTGCTATCATTCTCTTCACTATGAAACTAATTCAAATTAGACCAAATATTAAAATATAACTCATACCTGATAGATATTCCAATGATCTTATCTCCTTAAGCTTTCATTCGCTTGGAAAATAAACATGGTGCTTTACTTTGCACTGTCTGCAATTCAGTTCCTCTTCCAACTAATTTCCTTTTCCTTCTGAGAACATCCATGTTCTATTCATTTCCTTACAACATCTGTTGTTGCAATTTCTTCAATTTCTCCCTCGTCCTTTTTCATAGCTACCTGGCTAAAATTTCTTGTTGCTATTTACATTCGCATACATTTATCATTAAAAAAAAATTAAAACTTACAAGATCCTTCCCTGATCTTGTCTTCCTCAAACCTTTTTCCGCAATCTATCTTGAATGGGATCGCTGAAATCTTCATTGCTTGCAACATTTCAGGATTCTTCTCTGCATAAAATATTTTGTATTTTGATCTCCCAAGGACCAATTCCTTTCATATCATAACCCCCTTGTATCTGGATCTATTATGAATGAAAATTCTACACATACTGAGAATAAAATTCAATCCTTGAATAAAAACCCCAAATATCACTGGTCTTGCTCTGATACCAAAAATGATGCAGGGCTAACTATCAACCCCACTTCAACCTAAGATTATACTCGAAATAGAGTATATGTTCAGAAAATTTCATATCTGAAATGATGTAGTAAGGTTGCAAAGTTACACAACACCCCAGACCTGTGGGTTATGGGTCCACATAAATCAGAAATACGCAACAATGGTTTTCTTTATCACAACGACCATAGTTTTAAGCAGATCGTAATCGCAATCCTTAACTCCTCGCAAATCGGCTCCAAAAACCATACCGGAATGGCACAGGTTTTACAACATTTCCTGGCACACAAAATAACATTACCACTGATCACGCAAATCATATATTTCAAAGTTTGTGATATATAAATTTCGCAAATCGGTGTGAATAAATTATCCCATATCGCAACATATACCTTATTGTATTGCAAGGATCGCTTAACTGGTGTGATATGTGATATACACAGAACCCCAACACGTGGCCACTCTGCCACATCAGAACATAAACTTTATAATCTGTGATGGCTTATAAATAAGGATAATAATCACTGGTTGCGATATGATTTCTCGACCGTTTATTTCCCACTGCACTATTGCGGTAAGATCTCACTTGTCCATCTTTTGCTTCATTCCTATGATGGGATCTTAGCCATCCATCGCTCCCCGCTTTAGATCTACAAGATAATCTCAACCTTTCATTCACCCTTCATACTTTTATTCTGAAACCTCTGAGATTTTCGGGAAAAAAATTTGCGGCCCTCTGCGACCAAACATTACTCCATGCTACTCTCTTCAATAACTCATCAATAAACTTATATGATTGCAAGGTGTTCCATTGCCACTCGTTTTGGAGGTTCTAGCTGGTTATGCAACCATTAACATTCCCTCAGCTGTGCAATTCCTAATTTAATACAAAAAGTCTCAAGACTCCATGAAAATCAATGATTCAGATCCTATTCTATTAGTCAATTTGGCTTTGAAATTTCAACAGTAATTCTACGTAAAAAAACATGGCACGCCACAATTCACACAATCACATGGGATTTATAAGCCATGGTTAAACAAATCATAATAAATATAGAATTATTCAATCTTCATCAAAATCTAATTCAATTACAGTACTACGGCCTCTGTGGGCCTGAACACACACATTAAAATGGCCTATCTAACTCATCGTACTCTCACACTCTAATTAGCCAACTTCGAGCCAACCTCTATTGTTTCAAAATTCTTACCAATATATACAAAAAGAAATCATGAACCAATTTTAGTTTAGATCCAAAAATCTTTCAATATTTCCTAAAGCTTCTCTCAATTCCATTCTTTACTCAACCAAATCCTATATTAGACCTCTAGATCCATAAATCCTCACTCTTCCTGGGATTACTCACTCATCCCTAAGATCTCTACAACTCACGAGACATTCTTCATTAATTAAATTACATTTAAATCTCTTTAGAACTCAAACTAAACTTAGGAAAATAAACAAAATAATTAAGGGAACCCACTCCCTTTAGTAAATATGTGATAAGACTCTTAGGTCTTATAAACATTGAATAATGCTCCTACATCAACTTCTATACATTCGTTCCACTAGATCCCTCAAAGTTTTGTAAACGTTTTTCCCCCTTTCGTTAACCTCAAACACAACTCCAGATGAGCTAAGGAGCAATTCATTTTCATTTGCATGTGTCTATTTTTTTTTCTTTTATTAGAACAACATCCATTTTCTTCGTTGTTGGTCCCTGTAGAACATTAAACATATCTAAATTAATAGATTTTTTGAAACATGTTATCTAATATTTTAAAGTATATTATTAATGAAAATTCAAAAAAGAAACTCATATTGGATCGATAGTATTTTTTTATTCACCTGATTCATCCTTCTGCATTTTTTCCATCAAGATTTTACGCTCTTCTGGTCTTAGATAAAAAATAATCTTATCGAGCTTCGTCATTTTTTGGCTCTTCATGATACACACTAAACAATACATATTATTTAAACTTACCTATAGTTCAAAAATGATAATTTCTATAAAGAATTTACAAAAAACTTTCCTTTTTTTCTTTTCTAGATGCGCTATCAATATTTTTGTTATTTGAACTATTGTTAGCCATTTCTTTATCAATATGAAACATGTACCATTGATTAATATATTTTATAAATAAATCACATACATTTCAGGTAAAAAAAAAATCAAGAAAACGATGCACCTTCGGCAACGTACGCATCGAAAGCGGTGTGGTAGGTTCTTATAAACACACCGCCAATATAGTAGAAACATCGTATGGTGCTCTTTGTCAACAAAAAGAATCGGTGCGTTATATTAAAACTGGTGCACGATTAACATAAACATAAATTAATTAAAAAATATTTTTATCAAACATTTTTTTTTGTCAATATATGCTCGATGCACTATACAATAATCACGTACTAGTGCACTATTTTAAACAGTGTCCACCGATTAAAAAACTATTTTTTTTAAAATCGTGCAAGGACCGACACGGATTGGGATTCAACTCTAAATGTGGTCCCGCGGGTTAGATTTCATATGCCTATATATATGCCTATATATATATATATACAAACCCTACAAATCTAAAATGAAAATCCCTAATCGTGAAGTCACATAAACAAGAAGCAATGGTTTAACGTAAGAATGGATTTTTTTTCTTCAGAATTTTAATTAAATGTAAATAGGAATATAGATTGTAAATTATTTTATTAGTAAAATGCACAGTAAAATTTATATTTTTTACTATGCATGTATTAAATCTAACAGAAATTGTAAAAAAAACAATTATTATAGTAAAATTTAACAATTTTACTATACTACAGGGTCTTTTTGTGAATAAAGAGATGTTTCAAATTCCAGATCTTTGAATAGTGATGTTGTTCAAAAGTATTTTCCTACTCCACATTGCTCTCGTGCTCTCTTTCTCCAGGTATGTCTCTCGTGCAAATCCCTCCCTAAACATTTTTGAAAAATAATGAAATAATGAACAACTTTTACTATTTAAAGAAATTTTTTATGAAATTAGATTTCCGAAAATAATTTGACTCAGCTAAAATTCAAGAGAGGTTTTGAACAATTCAAGGATATTGAGGAACAGTTGTTAAAATTTCAAGAATACCTGTAATATGCTCCAAAGGATAACCACAAGCTCAACGAGGATTCATCATCACATGTGCACTTGAACCAAAACCAAAGATGCAAAGGCATGAAGGAGTCATGAACGTGTGGGCAGAGTCGGGCTAGTTTGTGTTTAGAGCAATGCACAAGGGCACGTTCATTTCAATGGGTCAAGTCGAAAAATGGAGAAAGCCGTCAGTGTACGGGTCAAGTTGGAAAACCGGAGTGAAGCAGAGATGGACAGTGAGGATCAAGTCGCATAAATGATAACAAGCGATGGACGGACCAGATCACAGAAGACGGTTGGCGCATATCGCACATCGGCGATTTTTGTGTTTATTGCTAAGTCTTCGCACGATAAGTTATTTAAATTGTGACGCAATAAAGACAGGAGGTGGTGATGCGATGCGAAGTATATCGCACATCACATGCAATAAAGTTTTTGGTCGTATTTTCAAAATCACAAAATCGAAATATTGTGAAATTCTTAAAACTTGCGAAGGGTGATAAAGAGACCAGATGCGATGTAGTTTCAAAGGTGAACTCCAAAGGATTTAAAATCGAGATGTAAAGCATTTCCTATGTTAAATCACATCAGTGGAGGAAAAGGAGGATTATAATGTAAAGCTGGTGAAACACAAAAATGCGATAGAAAGCGGACATGATGCATTATTCAAAGGTGAATGGAATATATTTCAAGTCCAAGTATTGCGATGGTTTATGAAGAAAAGGATGATAATGGAAGAAAATTTGAACGTGGGTAGAAAGACTCGGGTATGTGACCCAACACAGAGCAAAGGAGAAGAGAAGATGGAACACAACAGACACAAGCAGAAGAGGCAGAGTTGGGTAGCAGGTGACATGATGACAGTGTTCGAAACAAAAAATCATGGGCAGAGTCTACTGGAGATGCGTTTATGCAGATTGTTAGGACATCACAGCAGAAACGGAAGGAGACACATCAGAAAAAAATCACATTCAGCAAAAGGATTATATGCCAAGTGTTATTTTGTTTTCTTTGTTAAGATCGAAGCTATAATGGTGTCCTCGATTGCAATGTGATAAGTAGTTTAACTGTTTTGGGAAGTCTGGGAGTTTCAAGAAGCTCAAGCAGTTTCAAACTTATTTTGTTTGTATTTAAGGAAGAGATAAAGAGAGAGGAAAGGTTCCAAGTTCTGGACCTCTTGGGGACTACATTTTGTACTTATTTTTCTTATTGGTGAATGAAAGAAGCAACAAGTTTCCTGCAAATATTGATGGTGATTCCTGTTTCTTGTGCCATTTTATGTGGTTTCCTCCTTGAATGAAGTGAAGTAAAGAAGTAGTTGGTCTCTGATTTACATTTGTAAGTAAGAGTTAAATAGCCTTAATAAGCACTCCTTCACTCCATCTCTTCTCCCTTCACAAATTCTCTCTGAAACTTAAAAGTAATAGATTATGTGTTTACATCATATTATTTTGAGTTTCCCCTCTCCTCATAAACTCTCTCTGAAACTTTAAAGTAATAGATTCTGTGTTTACATCATGTTATTTTGAGTTTCCCCTCTCTCCATGAATTTCCTTTGAAACTTAAAAGTAATAGATTTTGTGTTTACAACATATTACTTTGATTTTCCTCTGTAGTTTTTATTTTCCATTCAGATATTAGAAGCCAATGGCATTATGAAATATTTTGTTATTATAGATCATTAAGGGTTTTAGAAAATTAGTTTCTAGTGGGATAGAATCGAGACCTCATGATAAAATTATTTCTGGGACGAAGGCACAAAGTTGTTTTTCCCTGGGTATTGAAATCTATTTCTCGATGGTGAAAAAGATTTAGATACAAATTTGGTTGTTTATTATTCACCTGAAGACTCCACTAATGAAGGATTCATTAGATGATGAATTCTGTGGGCAAGAAAATGAGAAAGCACTATGGAAAATACAGATATCAGAGTTTGCATCTTCTAAAGGAAGTTTTATTTTTCACTATCAGTTTGGTGGCCTATTTTACCTTACATATCAAGAATATTGTTTCCTGCTTTATATTCTCAAAAGATTATAAGGCCCAAAATGTACATTCTTTATTGGAGAAAGAAGATTTTTTTTCCGATTGTAGTATTGATCTTGACAAAACTTTATCTCCTAAATATGATAGGAGATATGAATGTTGCATTACAATTCTTAAAGATAATCTATCACAGTATGGGCATAAGGATTCATCATCTTTGGGTGATAATATTCTACCTAATCAGCTATCTGCTTCTTTCCATCTTGAACCAAGGTGATTTTCAAACCCTTAGTGCTGCCCACAATTCTCCGTAAGTATCCTTCAAAAGGATTCAATTTTTTTCCAAGTTTTTCGAGAGAGGAGGAGGATATTTTAATTGAACAACATATCTTAGAATTTTATTACTTTCTGGAAAAATTTCAAATTATTTATGAAGACGTGGCTTTAAGGATGGTTTTCATTCATTAAAGCAGGTTGCTCAACAATGGTTCCAGTGTTTGGAACCAAGTTCAATTAGTTAATGGCAAGTTTTTCAAGATATATTTCTTAGATATTGGGGTGAGCATAATTCATATGAAAAACACCTTTTAGAATTATATTCTATTCAGAGGCAGAGAAATGAATCAATAATTGAGTTTAATGGGAGGTTTCAAAAAATGTATTTAAGCATGCCAAAAGAAATTCGACCTCCTAAAGCTGCAGCTATGGTTGACTATTTGAGGGCTCTTTCTATTGTCTTGGCTTTTTATCTCAAGGAGATAAAGCCTTGCACTCTAGATTTGATGTTTCTTTGTGCATAGGAAATTGAAGATAATGTGTGGGCTTGTAGAATTTTTTCCTGTCATATAGAAAGAACGAGTTCTGTTGAAGACAACGAGGCCTGTCATGAA
The DNA here is from genome assembly GCA_034641835.2 of Pinus albicaulis. Classification (NCBI taxonomy): domain Eukaryota; kingdom Viridiplantae; phylum Streptophyta; class Pinopsida; order Pinales; family Pinaceae; genus Pinus; species Pinus albicaulis. The sequence continues at coordinate 637,596,493 of CM076579.1, forward strand.
AACATTTGAATATCTTTACAAGAGAATGAAAATTCAGAGAGGAACAAGGATTTTCAAAAGGTGTCAGAGGATTACCATATTGTTGGAACACAAGAAATTAAGCATTCTGAAGGTTCTGGTCAAAAATCCGTAGCAAAAGCTGAACTACATGCTGAAATCCTGGAAGATCATTACAAATTTCATAATTTTAAGGATTTTGTGAATAGAGGAGAAACTAATGGAACTCATCAGGTGTGTTTGTAGGAGGGGGAAGATCTTTGTCAAGAATTGGCATTATACAAAGAACATCAACATTATGAGGAACAAACCTTGGATTTCTCTTTCAGGCCTAAATGGTTTTCAGCAGAAAACAAAAATCAACTTTCTCACATACAACCTCAAATTGAGGAGTCAAATAGTGAAGGAAGCTATCGTGTTCAAAGAGGTCTACATTAGCAAGATGTTCAAGAAAAGGAGGCAGCAGAAAATTGGTCCCATTAGTTCTATGATCCAATAGTAGACTATATGGAAACTTTGTTTTGTTAGCAACAAGCATTTATGCAAAGGTATGTGCAAAGCTTTGTATTTGGAAAACTTTCACGGCATCTCCCTATTATGATCTTAAAATTTCAACAGTATGTAGGCATTAGGTCTAACATGCAGATGTTGGATTGGTGCCACTAGAAGGCTGACTTCACCTAATTGAGTCCAGACATGAACATATACGTAGGAGTAGTGCATAAATAAGCTCAAAAGTTGAGCATTTTTAGTTGCAGTATTTTTTGTTCGGTATTTTTAGTTTGAGAATAAAGGAAGGGGTCTAAAGCATAGTAGGTTTCGAGAGGATTTCATAATGAATCAACTCCCATTTGCGATTGACTCCATGCCCAATAAAGGCTACTAATCTTCAAGTTCTCCTTGAATCCATGCCCAATAAAGGCTACTGATATACAAGTTCTCACCATTTGGCTACCTAAGTGTTGTCCCCAATTGGAGCCAGATGTTGTAGCCTAATTTGACTCAGCTAAAATTCAAGAGAGTTTCTGGGAAATTCAAGATTATTGAGGAACAATTGTTAAAATTTCAAGAAGACCTATAATATCCTCGAAATAATAACCACCAGCTCAACGAGGACTCATCATCACATGCGCACTTGAACCAAAACCAAAGAAGCAAAGGTGTGAAGGAGTCATGAACACAGAGGCAGAGTCGAGCTCGTTTCCATTCAGAGCAGTTCATGAGGGCATGTGTAGTTCAATGAGTCAAGTTGGAAAATGGAGAAAGTCAAGAGCGCACGGGTCAAGTCAGCAAACCGTAGTGAAGTAGAGATGGACAGTGAGGATCAAGTCACAGAAATGATAGCAAGCAATGGATGGACCAAATCACAAAAGACAGTTGACGCATATCGTACATCGACAATTTTTGTGTTTATTGATAAGCCTTTGCAAAGTAAGTGATTTAAGTTTTGACGTGATAAAGATGGGAGGTGGCGATGCGATGTGAAGTATATCACACATGACATGCAATAAGGTTTTCGGGCCAATTTGTGAAATCACGAAATCACAAATATTGCAAAATTCTTAAAAGTTGTGAAGGGAAATAAATAGCCCAGATGCAATGTAGTTTCAAAGGTGAAATCCAAAGGATTTCAAATTTAGATGTAAATCATTTCCTGTGTTAAATCAAATTAGAGGAGGAAGAGGAGGATTATAACATAAATCCAGTGAAATGCCGAAATGCGATAGAAAGTGGACGCGATGCATTCTTCAGAGGTGAATAGGATATATTTCAAGTCCAAGTCTTGCAGTGGTTTATGAAGAAAAGGTTGAATGTGGGAGTAGAATCGGGTGGAAAAAGACCTGACACTATGTGCATAAGTCTTAAAAGTGGTTATGCATTGGTAATGGAAGAAATTCTAAATGTGGGAAGAAAGACTCGGGTATGTGACCCGACACAGAGAAAAGGAGAAGAGAAGATGGAACGCAGCAGGCACAAGAAGAAGTGGCAGAGACGGGTAGCAGGTGACATGATGACAGTCTTAAAAATGCAAAAGCATGGGCAGAGTCGGGTGGAGATGCATTTATGCAGACTATTAGGACATCACAGCCGAAACGGAAGGAGACACATCAGCAACAAATCAGATTCTGCAAAAGGATTATATGCCAAGTGTTTTTTTCTTTTCTTTGTTAAGATCGAAGTTACAATGGTGTCCTCAATTGCAGTGTAATAATTATTTTAACAACTTGGGGCAGTCTAGGAGTTTCAAGAAGCTCAATCAGTTACAAACTTCTTTTGTTTGTATTTAAGGAAGAGAGGAAGAGAGAGGAAAGGTTATGAGTTCTGGACCTCCTGGGGACTACATTTTGTACTTCTTTTTCTGATGGGTGAATGAAAGAAGAAGCAATTTTCCTGCAACTTTTGATGGTGATTCGTGTATCTTGTGCCATTTTATGTGGTTTCCTCCTTTAATGAAGTGAAGTAAAGAAGCAGTTGGTCTCTGATTTACATTTGTAAGTAAGAATTAAATAGCCTTAATAAGCACTCCTTCACTCCATCTCTTCTCCCTTCACAAATTCTCTCTGAAACTTAAAAGTAATAGATTCTGTGTTTACAACATATTATTTTGAGTTTCCCCTCTCTTCACAAGCTCTCTCTGAAACTTCAAAGTAATAGATTCTGAGTTTACAACATGTTATTTTGAGTTTCCCCTCTCTCCATGAATTTCCTATGAAACTTAAAGTAATAGATTATGTGTTTACAACATATTACTTTGAGGTTACCCTGTAGTTCTTCTTTTCCTTTCAGATATCAACAACCAAGGGCATTGTGAAATATCTTATTATTCCAGATCATTAAGGGTTTTAGAAAACTAGTTTCCAGTGGGATAGAACCGAGACCTCATGATAAAATTATTTCTGTGACACACTTTTAAAATGTCTTAAGAATTGTTTCCTTTCACAACCAAGGTATTATCTCTTAAAATACATCAAGGCACATGCCTATAATCCCAAAGATTCAAACGCTCTTTCATTGCAAAGAGTTAGCTATGTTGTAGGGATGGCATGCCTCACACAACAGTGAGTTGGGAGTTATGCAAATCCCAATAGATTCAATAGCCATGAAGCATATAGAGAATACATGGCCCGAAAAATTCAAGGATGAAGTACGAAGTCTAGGAATCAGCATAGCCATGGATGGCATCAACCCATATTCCCTCCAAAACATTAACTATTATGTTTGGCCTATAGTACTGATCAATAACAATATCCCCCCATGGTTTTCCGTGAACAATGAACATCTAATGTTGGCTCTCATAGTACATGGTAGAAGACAAGTGAATAATATGGATGTCTACTTACAACCACTGGTAGATGAATTGAAGGAATTATGGGATGGGATCAATGTATACGATGTATCAAGATCCATCGCAACAGAGAGGACTTTTATGTTGTATGGAATATGTGATTACATGACACATGATTATCCAGGATTAGGAGTTTTCTCTCGTAAATTACATGTTTATTGATTTGTTTATATACGTAACAATATTCTTTCACATATTAGTTATTTAATTCATTGTAATTTTTTTGATCTTCATGATATTATTTAACGTGCCATGCATATCGCAGGTGTTTTTTTAAACGTAAAATGGTATGATGGATGGGATGGACTCCTCCCCAAAGCTAGATGGTCCAACGACCTACAAAAGCCAGTGTATGACCACTCTAGGATATTACTCCCAAAAGAACACCCTTACATAAGAGCAACACCCGCTTTCAATGGTAAACAAGAGAGAACCCAAAGGCCTGCAATAACGACACCAGCTGAATGGATTAGAGCATATGAGAGAGAGAAGGAGAAGGAGTTCATAGAAATTGTCTATTCAAATGGGGAGCCTATTTTCGATTATCCAGAATTCTCTGACACCTATGTTAAGAAATTTCCCATTGGGATGAAAAGGAAATCTATCTTTTATAACCTCCCATATTAGGAGCATCTTAAGATTACCCACTTATTAGATCCCATGCATATATTTAAAAATGTTTCATATTCTTTATGGAGGCACATATCATCGAAAAAAAGTGACACATTTGTTGTTAGGAAAGGTCTTATTACTTCAAAAACAAAAAAGAAACATTGGTCAAGATGATTAGAAAGTACAGGATCAGAGGTATCTAGTCCCTCTAATTGGTATTTCAAAGAAGGTGATGTCCCATGGATTTTAAAAAACTATGATTTTGCTTTTACAAAGGAATTTTTGATGGGTGTGAGGGTGCCATCTTCATATGGGTCTTCACTACAGCGCTGCTTCACCCTAGAGGACCATTTGTTGGGGTTGAAATCACATGACCATTTGAATCTTCTAAGAGTATGTATAATGTCAAAAGCATGATTTTATGATTTTTTATATTAATAAATTTTACCCCATGCAGGGATCATAAAAATAACTAATTTTGTATATTATTTCATGTGTTTATAATTTTGCAATTTCATTATTCTTTTTCCATGTGTGGGTGTGTGAAACATGGCTTCCCCCAAGACCTAGGATGTGCCATATCTAAGTTATCTTCATTTGTACGTTGGATCACGTCAAAGGAGATTCATGTGGCTAGCATTCCATGATGGAATCAAGAGATAGTTGAGATTGTTTGTATGTTTGAGAAGGAACTACCGTCGAGTTTCATGGACTTGTAGTTTCATCTTCTAATCCACCTATTACATGAGGTTGAATTATTTGTGGTGGTTTCTTGTCGTTGGATGTTCTTCTTATACAAGTACATGAATAAATTGAAAGGTTTTGTTTGAAAAAGGGAAAAACTCAAGGGGTCGATGGTAGAGGGGTACATATCATATGAGTATTTATATTATGACAGTGAGTACATCAAGCATATCAAAAAAAGACTAGGTGCAGTGATTTGGGATGATGAAAGGGATGAAGACAAAAGAGAAGCGGAGCTTCTCTAAATGAATGGAAAAATATGCTTGATAAAGAGTCAGGGAATTATAATTTTTCATATTTACAGAAAGTAAATATTCACGTTGAACTTTGATATAATGTATATCTTGATCTCATATGTAATATATGTTGGTTTGATTTCATCAACGAATGCAGAAATTGAAGCAATCAATAAATTTGTTCTTTACAACTCCAAATTGACAGAACCGTGGGTCATGTTATCCTCCAAAATGTCCCAAGGTTGATGAATGGATGCCAACAGAGGTAACCTCAAACCAATATTTAGGTTTGGTAGCTATCCCTACCAAACGAGAGAGGGCTCTATCTATGAGATCACAGCCAAAGGATTTGGCTAGATGAGGAGTAGATTTTAGGCTAGTTAGGTCAAATCTAGGGTTTTAAAAGTTTGATAGTTTTGATGTTGGATCAAGGAAGAAAACCAGGTAACTAGATCAAATGTATCAAAGGGTTACAGTTGCAAATATATAAAGGAGAAAGGTACCAATTCTTTAGTGATTTATTAGGGTTTTTTCAGTGTAGTGTAGGTTTTGAAAGAGTGGAGAGGATCTTAATGAGCATGCATCATGAATTCATTAAAACTAAAGGAAATAAACATGAAATGATTTTCCCAAAAAGAACAGAGCCACAAAAGACTTCTGCTTATCAAAATTTTAGGAAGATAACTGAGGAAATAAAGGCATGGAAATAGAATATATATCATTCCTAAAATAATATAACAGAGAAGAATTAACATCAAAAACTCACTGCACATGAATTCCTAGATAATAGCTACAAATATTCCTCTGAATTTCTGAATTAAAGCTGAAGCAAAAGCTACAATGGTCTCAAACCTCTGATGTCCAACCAATCAAATGACCAAGAAAAGCATACATATAGACAAAATATCAATTCCCCACTCTCAGGGGTTGAATCCAAGAGTCAAGGAACTAATCACATTATCCTCTCACCTAAACCCTAAAGACTATGAAGGTGAACAAGACCCACCCTAAGTTATAAATAATGATTCTTTTGACCATTTATGACTTGTACAATCATGTATCTACCTTATATTTACCTTTAACTAGCTCAATTACATTTCAAATCATCATTAAATCATCAAAATTGACAAATTACAAGAGAAAAGGTGAAAATTGTCCAAGACAACTGCAAAAAATGACATTTAGGAGAAAATGTAGCGAATTCTGTTGAAAACGTAGCGTGTGAGGGAATACCGAGTTTTGGAGGCCTTCCTGGAGTCCAAGTACTTATCTAAAAAATTTTTGAGATAAATCTTCCAGTTGGACACAAAATTGAGTCTTCAAGCACTTAAATTGACTAATTTTAGCCACTCAAAAGTTCATTCTCCCATAGTCACTGTGAAAAGGTAGCATGCTCTTTAAAAAGGATGCAAAAAGGGCATTTTTGAGTGGGTTTCTGACTTTTTGACCTAACATAAGAGGCTAAAGTGGAGGTCAGGCTGATTAGGATTGATGTATAGGTTGAAAGGAATCCAATGGTGCAGACCTTATGCCATTTGGAGCTCTCCAACAAAAACGTAGTGTGGACCACACTACCTTTTTTATTCTATGATTATTTTTCAAAATTTCCAAACTGCACAAAAATTGACTTTTCACCAAAATTTCTTGAAATTTGCTCAAAATTGGTCTCGGAAATCTCCATGAAGAACTGATATGGTATGTCAAGAAATGAGGGAGGCATCAGCAATAAGATCCAACTTTCCCTTCTCCTTTTTCTTGATTAGGGTTTCCTTTAGTTTTTCTTTCAACTGTTTGACCTTGACTTGGTTGACTTGATTCCTGGTATAGTAATGAGAAGTCACGTGTCTCTACAATTTTTTGTCTCTTTTAGCCCTCTTTAGGGGATTTTCCAAGTGTCCATTGACTTTGTCTAGCCAATATTCTCTATCTTGCTCAATATCTACTAATATAAGCTCATCCACTGTCATTTGTGCCTTAGCTGGAAATGTCTCTCTTTGTTGCCAAAGTGCTCTCTTTAGGCCTCTAGTTCTTGGCCTCTTCCTTTTGACCCGTTCTTCATGCTAATCTGAATCATCAACCTAAACTATATGTTTTCTTTTTATGACCCCTTTACTAGAATCAACCTTATGTCTATTCAAAATAAGTTAGTTTACCTTCAACTGCATGTTTTCCTACTCAAGGAATGAAATCATGAAGTGGGCCTTGGACAAACTGTCCTTGAGATCTCTAATATCATTGTATTTTTCCATGATTTCCTACTCTGTGGATTTTTTATCTTCTTCCGTCTCCAAATATTCCCTGTCAATGTCAAGATGGGATGGTCCTTCATCTTGTTGTCCTACTGATCTCTGCACTCCTGATGTAGGCTTGGCCCCTTCCACAATTTGTGGAGAAAACACAAGTCTCCTGCCTCTCTAACAGTTTTTGGTCACCTCAACCCTCAAAAACTTTTTCACTGAAATTTTTTTGGATGAACCAATCTCCATATGTCTGGATGGTGCTGATGGTGTAGTTTATGATATGTCTTGGCTAGTTGTTTTGACTAGAAAAAGGAAAAAAATTCATTAGACTGAATGAATGTATCCCAAGTGATGTTCTTCTCCTCAAGGTGGTGCAATAAAATTATCTTGATGAGTGCATGGTGAAAGATATTGGCTTCATTATTACTTTGTCTATGTTGCACCTTCCCTTCCATCTTGATCAAGCTCTTGTGGAGATAATAGGATAGGTTAAGAGGCTTTATACCCATGAAGTGCATGAGAAATTTGATATGATACTTGTACAACATAGTGTATCTACCCTCATATGTAAAGTACCTCATGATGACCCTCATCAATGGAGTAAACCTGTCAAGAAGTTTATCAATAGGAAAAAATTTCTTGATGCTAGCTTTGTAATGAAATTTGATGTAAGGTTTGTAATTTTGCATATCCAAATATAGGATTTTGAACCACCTCTCACCACTGTTTGGTATCCTTGTTTCTATAGATATGGTTTCAGTTTTGATTGTGAAGGTGGCCCCTACAATTGTGACTTTGTCTCCTTTGAAGTGAGTGGCAAACAAACTAGTAAGCTTGGCATGGTATTGGACTCTTTAAATTTGCTCACAAAACTTCATGCACCCAAAATTTTGATATCATTGTGTGGCAAGCGATCAAGAAATTACTTCATATATGTCAAGTGGTTCATACCTAGACACATGGCCTCCTTTTTTATAAGGCTTCTTCTCCTCCATTTGATTGTTTGCAAGGGGAAAACCCTAGTGGGACAAAACAAGGGAAGGGAGTAAGGGATAGGATGAAGGGTTTAGGGAAGGAAAATGGGAGTATGAAAATTTATGGAGGTGGACATGAGTCTGAGGTAACTATAGGAATTGGAATGGGTATGAGAATTAGGCTAGGTAATTTTTACACAATCCTAGCTAGGAAAATTGCCAAAAAGTGCAACATTAGGCTAGGGTTCAAGGTTTGGAGCTTGGAAAATGTTAATGAGGGCATGTTAAGGCTATGGGAGAAGGTTCTAAGTTTAAGGGAGGGAAAAAAGTCTATGGGAAGGTGTGTTTATCTTGAAAATTTTGAAAATATGGGCCATCCACCAAAACGTAGTGTAGGGACCAATGGAGGGTTTAAACTCTAAAAGAAGAAAAATGAGCTACAAGGAGGGGTTAATGAGTTGTAACTTACTTATAAAATTATATTGGATGCCTTGATAGCCTTCATAAACCTTAAGAAACTGATTTGATGCCACCTAGAGAGAAAATGCAGTGTTGAGAGGAAAACGTAGCGTGCAAGCTAGAAAACGTAGCGTGCAGGCTAGAAAACAAAGCGAAGCTACTTGGCATCAATTTTTGAGGATGGTTTGACTTTGAAATTGATGAGGAAGCACTTCATGGTAAGTGAGAGCTCTTTTTCAATGAGATGAATGAGAAAATAAGTTGGAAATTGTCTTATGTAGCTTGTAATAATCAATTTTCTTCATTATAGTGGGATGGCCCACCATATGTTTTTTTATTTTATTTTTCTTTGAAAAATTATATAGCTTAGGAACTTGCTATGCATATTAGGAACTTTAGGAACTTATTGCATCATTTTTAATAAAAATTACACTTGAAACAAAATTTATTGAGAAATATCCCTACTTCGACTCCTTCATTTGTCGGATATATGCATGAAATGACTTAAACCCTAATGACCTAATGGAGGCACTGAGCTGGATGAATACCATGATGGTATGATTGAAATGAATATGGTTAAATTAAAATTATGACTCATCCAACTAATATATGATAATGACCAACAAATGAGGTTTTTGGAAGGAGCAGAAATAGTCCTAGACACCACTAGCCAGTGACCAAATTTTTATTTGAAGACTTACTGAAACCATGAAAACTTGAATCTACACCCTAATAAACATTTTGAAAGAGCCCATTTGATCACTAGTGACAGATAGATCTGACTAACACTAACATTGGCTCCAACTTGGGATGGGGGCTCCTTGGAGGTGTCAAGAACACCATAGACCAAGTAGTCTACCCATTGGGAATGGAGTCAAAATAAAAATAAAAAACTAAGCTTGAAACAAAAAATAGACTGACAAACTGAACTGACTCATATTGAAAATAAAACTTACCGTGCTTATAAATCAACATCCAATCATATAAATTTTATGGCCTTCACTTCGGGCTCCAAACTTCGATGATCATCTCCTTCACACTTTGACAGAAAAAGTAAACTGATATGTACAATGATAGTGAAAAATTTCAAAATTCTGATTAAAATAGGTAGTGCTTGAGAAGCCTACCATTAGCTGGTCCTCCTCCGCAATCTTGTCCATTCATTTCTTCTAACAGGTAAACATGTTTTCCTCTTGAAGCTGAAATATTTTAAGGCCCTTTCCATAAATTCTCGAACTCACCATGCTTCCCTTTATATTCCTTTATTCCATCCCAATGGAGGACTACATCACCAATTATGAAGTCATATTCCTTTGTCTTGTGATCATACACTTTCTTGATTCTTTCCTCAAGCTTGGAAGTGTTTGGAAACACGTCCTCCCTAGTTTGTTGTAAATGGATCATTTGATTTATCCCCCGTTGGACATCATTTGGCTCGCTGCCAATTTCCTGCAAAATATTCATGACTGGGACAATGAGAGAGGTAGGAAATATTGTCTCAATCCCATAGACTAACACAAAAGGTGACATGCCTATAGACTTCTTGTTTCTTACTCTTTCTTCCCATAATGCATTGATAAGCTTCCTATGCCAACTTTTCTTGTTTACTTCCAACGTCTTCTTTATAATGTTGACCAAAGATTTATTTGAAGACTCAGCCAAACCATTACCTTGTGGGTAGTATGTTGTTGCATGTCCCAAAATAATATTGTACTTCTCACAAAACTCTACCTTATTTTTGAATTTTAATGCAGCTGCGTTGTCCATGATGATTTTTTATGGACAACCAAATCTAGACAAGATATTAGATTCCTAAAACTGAATAATAACTAAATTAGTTGTTTCCCTGGTTAGGATTGCTTCAATCCTCTTCGTGAAACAATTTCTAGCCATTAGAATCCACTTGTGCTGGGTGGATGATGAAGGATTGGTCTCACTGATGAAATCAATACCCCATTGTCGAAATCATGCCTAGACTAATATGGGCTGCAAAGGTAGCGGAAGGAGCTTCCTCTTTCCTTGGAAAACTTGACATTTTTCACAGCTCATCACTTTCTTGTACACATCATAAAAAAGAGTGGGCCAATAGAAATGAGCCCTTAAGATTTTGTTTGATGTGGTCTTCTAATATAAATGGCCACCAAAATCACCCTTGTGGAAATCACTCATCACTTCCTTCACTTCACTTTCGATGAGACAATTCAGCAAGACACCTCTCGGGTCTTTCCAATATAACATATTGTCTAAAATAAAATACTTCGAAGCTTTTAATTTCAATGTTCTACCCATGCTTTTAGACACACTCATGAGAGGATTTAAATATTTCAGAACATAAACTATATCAGCATACCAAGGTGATGTGAGAATAATTTGAGATACCTGTGTCATCGGTTCACCAACTTATTCATTAGAAATTTCATAAATCATATTTATTTTGAGCGCATGTAGACTTGATTCTGCCATCAGTTTTTCCAAACCATACCCCTTGATCAGCTTCGTTGGCTTATTCTCCAAATCATACTCAAGCATGGATGAAATCCACTTTCCTCACCTACCTTCTGGATCTATTTGCATCATCAGATCCTTTACTGCTACATTTGGAAGATAGGCTAGGATATGAGAATGTAAAATATATACTCAGAAGTCCTTCAACGCTTTCACCAAGGTTAAGGCTTGCTTCTCAATTATGTTATATCTTAGTGTTGCATCTCTTATGGTCTAGCTGAAAAATGCAATCGGCTACTTCATCTTGGAATATTTATTCTGCATTAGTATGACAGCCAATGAGTGCTCGAAAGCGAATGAAAAGATTATGAAATATAAATTATAATAAGGGTTGATCAGTGTGAGATCACATGTTAAGAAAAATCACTATATTAAATGACTTCTTAGCATGTTCTAACCATATTACCTCACTGTCCTTCTTTAGCATATCCGTCATATCTCTTAGGTGCTCAATGAGATTGGGAATGAATCTCCTCAAAATGTTTATCTTTCCATTGAAATATTGGATCTCCTTCTTGTTCTGTGGGAAATATAATTGCTTAATTTCTTTGATCCTCGAGGGACAAATGCAAATATCATCCTTTGAAATAATATGCTCAGTAATTTACCTTCCTCCATGGAAAATAAAATTTTCTTCAGATTCAACGAAATTTCAAATCTTCTACATTTCTAAAATACTATCCTCAAATGGTGCAAGTGCTCATTATTTGATTGTGAAAAGATGGTGACATCATCAAGATAAACTACAAGAAACACATATTTCTAGTTTGAGAAAGCGATGTCCATAGCCCTCTAAAATGTAGCCCCTGCATTTATGAGCCCAAATGGCATATTGGTGTACATGAAGGTACCCCATGGTGTGGTGAATGTTGTCTTCTCTTGTTCATCTTCATGTACCAAGATCTTATTGTATCTCGAATATCCTTTGAGAAGTGACATCCTTGAAGCTCCAACAACCTTGTCCAAGATGTGATCCATCTTTGGCAAAGGATAATTTTCCTTCAATGAAACCTTGTTGAGATTTATGAAATGAATGCAGAGAAAAATCTCTCCTATCTTCTTTCTAACTGGCACAAGATTAGACATCCAATCTAAAAATCAAATAAGAACTATGATACCAGCCTTGTAAATTCTATTTACCTCTTTTTCAATCGATGGCAACAACTTGGGATTGATTCTACTCAACTTTTGGCGAAAAGGCTTTTGATCTGGCTTGATTGGGATGGTGTGTTAAATGATATCTTTGTTGTACACATTAAGATATGAATATTCCTAAGAAAACACATCAGAAATTTCTTTCAAGAGAGTTGTGTATTTACCTTTCAACTCAGGGGACAAGGATCTTGATAGCTTGACCATCTTGGGTTTCTTTTTTGTACCAATGTTCACATATTCGAGACCTATTTCTGTGGGGACCATCATGGGCTTATTGGTTAGATCATCATGATCAAAAAACTCCTCCAAAGGCACTAAACCTCATGGAATGTTTTTTTCCTTCAATCACAACACTTCAACTTCAACATCCTAAATTACTTTATCATATTCGCTGTACACTTCATCCATGCGGAAGTTACCAAACTCCTCTTCATTCTACAGGAAATTATTTATTTGTTTGTCATCCCAAAATACTTGCCAATATCGGGAATTGTCAGGGACAGTCGAGTGATGCAGCACATGAATTTAAAATTTCTTAGTGGAATGAATTGGAATCTTAAAATTACTAGCCGTTGTGGCAAGTGATTCAGCCATGAAATTTTGGCTTCCAAGAATCAAAGACAAATTATATTATAGAAAATTTTTCAAAACATCAAGAAAAACATTTCGATAAGCTCTCATCCTATGATTTTGGCCCGATACTCCCCTTTTACCTGTTTTATTACCAACTCAGAGTTTCCATATACTATGATTCTTTTTGTGCCTAGCCTTTTCAAAATTTGGAGACCGATGATCAAGGCCTCATACTCAGCTTCATTGTTAGAAAAATCAAAGGCTAGATTTTAGGAACATAATATTACATTCCATAGGACTTTTTTTGAGTGATGTATAGGGATGTGGATCTAGATTTTGATTCCAGTTCCATATTTCCCCAAAGCACCATCAAAATCCATGGTCCAAAGACCTTCCTCATCATCGGGAAATTGAAATTCTGCAGGCTGAACTTCTCCTTCTCTTTGATCGGTTGTCTCAATATAATACTTACCTTTCTTTGATTCAACTGAAAACTGTTGTGACTCTTCTGTATTTTTCTCTAAAGTGTTTTGATGCAATTTTTGTGAATTCTGATTTCCATTTTCTTCTTTCAAGATTGATTGTACACTATTTTTTAAATATAAAATTTCTTCACCTTCTACAAGCTGAATATCTAAATCATCTATACCACTATCATTATACAATAGAAATGATTATAAATCAGTATGTACAGAGTGAATCAGGTGATTCTTAGCCTTATCCTTCCTTGTGATCATGTACTTCGTTTTCACCTCTTGGTACAGCTTCCTTAGCTGGCCAAATATCAGAATTCTTGCATATGAAAATTCAAGTTGTAAAGTACCTCTCAATTTGGCTACCCAAGACCGTGAAAGTAGCATTCCATACCTCGGAGGTATTTCAGCAACTACAACATCCATCAACACATTTTTAGCAGGGATTTGATCCAAGGAAACAACTAAGTCTTTGATAAGACCAAGGCAATGGAATGTACTGGAATCAAAGGAATAAAGGTCATGATATGGTCGAGTTATGTCCAGCCCTAAATTATCCATGATAGCTTTTGAAATTAAATTATGTGAGGCCATGGAATCCAACATGGCATTATGGAGAAGTAATCATGGACTCTCAAAATAAGATAAAAGGAAGGGACTTCACTATCTTCAAGGTTCCCATCTACGACTGGACCAAAAATGATTTCAAGATGATAATCACTGACATTGACCATGTTAGACATGTGGTATACTTTCAACATCTTAGAAATCTAAGATTTATATCTATCATTTTTGACAATTTCAGTAAGAGGAATGGACACCTTTAACTTGAAAATTTCACTCTCTAAGCTAAACAAACTTGATTTCTTTTCTACCTCTTTTATGATGTTATCCCACTTTTCAAGTTTTTATTTTAGTGGACTTTCCTTCCTTTGTGCTTATTTATCCTTTCTCGATGTACTTGTATATGCTTCATTGTTCTTGCTATGACTTATTGCGGCAGGCTCCTCCTCTTTGTTTTTACTATCTTTAGGAGTTGGTTTGGGCTTAGTTTCTTTTTGTTGAGATGTCCTATTTTAGTTGGAGTGACAGGAACATCTATGTTTATAAATGTGTATTGTCTCTGTTATGTGTTGAGAGCATTTATATACCCCCTTTGATAGTCATCAGATTGGACTGCTAACCCATCATCATTTGCAAGGACAAGCTCATGATCATCTCGCACATGAGTTTATTCAAAATACTCATCATCCTCTATAATATAAATAGGTCCCTGATATTTTGAAAAGAGAAGATTCTCTTCAAAAATATCATCATCTTCATCTGGTGCTTGAGCATAATTATGCTATAACAGGGTCCGGATTTGTTGTTGAGCTTGCTGATCTGGAGCTCTTTGTTATCTCTTCTTTATCTGAAACTATGGATGCTTCTTTTTTCCTCGAAATTTATGATTCTGGGGTTTATTATCTTGTTGCCTTTCTGAAATTGGATTTATATCTACCATCTTCTCTATGGTTCTTATCAAATTGTCCATCTTTTCTTTGAGTGAACTTGATGGTTCTTCTTTTATTGTGACTCTCTTATCCACCTTACTCTTTGACTTCTTAATCAAAATATTAGCTTCGACATTGACTCTATTCTTCAGCATTTCCTCTAGTGAATTAGGGTTCCTTTCTCTAAGGTGATATGCCAAAGGCATCTAGATATTGCAACAAGGTCAAATCTGGTGGAGGTTTGATGTTAATGGGAATGGAGTTGTATACCTTGTTGAAGTGAGTGGTGTAATCTTGGATCGAATCATTAGGCTGTCTTTGCATTGAATTATACTCGACCAAAATCTGGAGTGGATTTTTATTTTCCCCCCACTTGGAAAGGAAAAGATTTTTCAACTACTATGAATTCTACATTGAACCAGCTGCTAAAGCTCTAAACTATTTCTTTACTTCCCTGAGAAAATATGAGAGAGGATTCTCATCTTGGCATCATCGTTGTCTACTTATTCTAAATAAATGAAATCAATAATCTTATCAATGTGTTTTCTTGCTATAATATCAATGGTTCCATCAAAAAGAGGAAGTCATTGTCCATAATTCCATGGTAAGTTAGTAAGTTGGCCCGACAGAACCAATGGAGAAAATATAGCCATGGTTTTTCTAGGAGGTAAACTAGTAGGTACAATGGGAAGAGTTGGTACCGCAGGTGTTTGTGTAGGAAGGGCAACATATGGTGTAGAAGCAGTGGTATGGCTAAATGAAGTTGAAAGAGGATCAGCAGACAAGAGCTCCTATTGATACTGAATGAAGGCCTTCTTAGAAGTATATTGGAGATGGTTTTCTGATTGTTGAAGTTTATCGAACTGACTCCAGATGTTCCTATCAAAATCTGACTCTAATTTCCATTCTAAAGACAATATACTATCTTCAAGCTTTAGAGAATCAAGTACTACTTCAGATACTGATGTGACTTCACACAAAATCAAGGGTTTAAACACAATTTCATACAAGGATGTTTCTAATTTTGATCTAAACATAGATAATTCAGATTTCCGATCGAAAGGAATATCTTCTAGGGAAAAGAAATCAGTGGGAAAAGATGTAGACCTTGCCAAATTTGATGAAATTGATTGAATATTGGAATGCTGAGGTCCTTGTTTTATGACGAGTTTCTCTGGATCTTAAATGGGATACGTTGGATGTGGTTCGAGATTCAATCGTGTGTATATTTTCAGAGCCAGCGTATTCTTTCTTCTAAAATTTGGCTCTTTGCAACTTGAATCAACCTTCATGAAATCTAGAGCCTATCACCCATAGGCCTAGAATTCGATGAATAAGTATGATACACCCAGGGATATCTATCACTTCGTTCCACACCAACAGTGCCATAAATTTTAGCCTCCAAAGTATCCCAAGGTTGATGAATGGATGCCGAAAGAGGTAACCTCAAACCAAGATTTCAGTTTGGTAGCTAGCCCTACCAAACTAGAGAGGACTCTCTCTATGAGATCCCAACCAAAGGATTTAACTAGATGAGGAGTATATTTTAGGCTAGTTAGGTCATCTCTAGGGTTTTTAAAGTTTGATAGTTTTGATGTTGGATCAAGGAAGAAAACCAAGTAACTAGGTCAAATGTATCAAAGGGTTACAACTGCAAATATATAAAGCAACAAGGTATCAATGCTTTAGTGATGGATTAGGGTTTTGTCGGTGTAGTGTAGGGTTTGAAAGATTGGAGAGGATCTTAATGAGCATGCAACATGAATTCATTAAAACTGAAGGAAATAAACATGAAATTATTTTCCTAAACAAAACAGAGCCACAAAATAATTCTTCTTATCAAACTTTTAGGAATATCGTTGAGGAAAGCAAGGCATGGAAAGGTTATATATATCATTCATAAAAGACTATAGCGTAGAAGAAAAAACATCAAAAATTCACCACACATGAATTCCTACATAATAGCTGCAACTGTTCCTCTGAATTTATGAATTAAAGTTTAAACACAAGCTACAATAGTCTCAAACCTCTGATGTCCAACTAGTCAAATAACCAAAGAAATCATACAAATAGAAAAAATGTCAATTCCCCACTCTTAGGTGTCAAATCCAAAAGTCAAGAAACTAATCACATGATCTTCTCACCTTAACCCTAAAGACTAAGGAGGTGAACAAGACTCTCCCTAAGTTAGAAAATTTGACTTTTTTGACCATTTATGACTTGTAAAAGCATGTACCTACCTCATATTTACCTTTAACTAGCTCAATTATATCTCAAAACATCATTACATCATAAAAATTGACAAATTACAAGAGAAAAGGTGGAACTAGACAAATTCAACCGCATAAAATGACATTCGGGCAAAAAATTAGTGAATTCTGTTGAAAACATAGCATGCCAGGAGAAAATGTAGTGTCTGAGGGAAAACTGAGTTTTGGAGGCCTAACTAGAGTCCAAATTAGGATCTGAAAAATGTTGGAGATAGATCTTCTAGTAGGCTAGAAAATGGATTCTTCAAAGACTAAAATTGACTAATTTTAGCCCCTCAAAATTTCATCCTCCCACAGTCACTCTGAAAAGGTAGTGTGCTCTTGAAAAGGAGGCAGAAAGGTCATTTTTGAGTGGCTTTCTGAATTTTTAACCTGCCAGAAGAGGCTGAAGTGGAGCTTAGGATAACTAAGATTGATGTAGAGATCAAAAGGAATCCAATGGTGCAGACCTTATGCCATTTGTATCTCTCCAACAAAAATGTATTATAGGCCATGCTACCTTTGTTACTGCATGACTGTTTTTCAAAATTTCCAAAATGCACAAAAATTGACTTTTCACCAATTTTTCTTGAAATTTTCTTAAAATTGGTATAGGCATGCTCCATGAATACCTGATATGTTATTTCAAGCAATGAGGGAAGCATCATCAAGAAGATTCAACTTTCTCTTCTCCTTTTGCTTGATTAGGGTTTCCTTTAGTTTTTCTTTCAACTGTTTGACCTTGACCTGGTCGACTTGATTCCTGGTATAGAAATGAGAAGAAATGTGTTTCTGCAATTTGTTGTCTCTTTTAGCCCTCTTCAGGAGATTTTCCAAGTGTCCATTGACTCTGTCTATCCAATATTCTTTGTCTTGTTATATTTTCTAATATGATCTCATACATTGTCATATGTGCCTTAGGTGAAAATGTCTCTCTTTGCTACTGAAGTCATATCTTTAGGCCTCTAGTTCTTGTCCTCTTCCTTCTGACCTTTTCTTCATGTTTATCTGAATCATTAACCTAAACTATTTCTTTTCCTTTTATTGCCCCTTTACTATCATCAACTTTATGTCTATTTAAAATCAATTGGTTTACCTTCAACTACATTTTTTCCTGCTCAAGGAATGAAATCATGAAGTGGGCCTTGGACAAGTTTTCCTTGAGCCCTCTAATCGCATTTCCTTTTTCCATGATTTCCTCCTCTGTGGATTTTTTATCTTCTTCCCTCTCAATGTCAAGATGGGATGGTCCTTCATCTTGTTGTGTTGGTGATCTCTGTGTTGCTAATGTAGGCTTGGCCCCTTACACAATTTGTGGAGAAAACACAAGCCTTCTACCTCTCTGATAGGTTTTGGTCACCTTAGCCCTCAAGGAATTTTTTACTGAAACTCTATTGGATGAACCAATCTCCATATGTATGGATGGTGTTGATGGCATAGCAGATGATATGTCTTGGCTAGTTGTTTGACTATCAGAAGGCAAAAATCCATGAGACTGAATGAATGTCTCCCAAGTGATGTTATTATCCTCAATATGGTGCAATTAAATGATCTTGATGAGTGCATGGTGAAAGATACTGGCTTCATGATTACTTTTTCTATGCTGCACCTTCTCTACCATCTTGATGAAGCTCTTGTGGAGACAATAAGATAGGTTAAGAGGATATATCCCTGTGAAGTGCATCAAAAATATGATATGATACTCTTACAACATAGTGTATCTACCCTCTCATGTAAAGTACCTCATGATCACCCTCATCAATGGAGAAAACCTGTCAAGAAGTTGATCAATACGAAAAAATTTATTGATGTTATCTTTGTAATGAGCTTTGATTATATAAGGTACGTAATTTTGTATCAAATCTAGGTTTTGAACCACTGTTGTAACTCTAGAAACGGGTCTAGAGTTGTTGTAAGAATGATTGCCCTAGGACATCTTATGAGGTGCAAAAAGTGGGGTATTTGAAACGAGCGTTTAATCCTTTAACACAATGACTCTTACACTACTTCCTTTGAAACGGAGAATAAACTAGAATGGAACGAGGAACCGGACGGGTTTGAAGTATTAGGAATATGTGAACAAATGGAAGTACTATATTCGAGATACTACGTGATTTTTAAGACGGTCACCATAATCGAGGCCGATTCATGATATATGGTAGAGAAGGTATGTAAACGATTACGGTCTTAAAGAAGGAGATATCGGTGTCCAAATATGAACGATACTAAGAAACTGTGATATGGGATGAACGACAACTGAATGCATACATACCAAGAACTCAAAATCGACCGCATTTCAATACGACAGTACTGGTTGAAATACGCGTGAAATACGAATTGAGACAATATATTTAACAAAACCATTTCATCAAGCACTACGTGGGTATCAACACGATAAATTCATATCAAAGAACGAGGACACTCGCATTTTCGGGATACTGAAACATGAACGTAAATAAATTGAACCATGAAAACACACTACCATGTCGTATCCGAATCCTTACTAAGGTGAAGCTTCTTATTATTGAAGTTAGCAGGCTCTTCGACGATGTACGAACTTTCACAAAACATACAAACGAAGTTATTACACAATCAATTTTACGAAGAGTGGAACCTTGTTTTCTTCTTTCTGTATTATATGGATTCATGCCTTTCGGTGAGAAGATATTTTAAAAATATCTCTCCGTAGATAAGAAATTATTAACGGTGTTGTCAAAACCACCAAAATTATGATGGAAAACAACCCTTCCATCATGCGTAACGAACTCCAAGACAGGCAAAAACAAGGAAACGTGAGCCAATGTACGATGTAAAAGTAAAAATGCAAGAGGTAGAGCTTCACCGCCGGAAATTAAACAAACATGGCGAATAAAGAAGTAAAAGACGTTTGGGCTTGTGTCTTGAGTAAACATGAGGTGTCATGAGTGCGCTGGGTCGAGGCACAGCAGTAGTGACTGGAGAACGCGTCGGTGGAGGGACTGGCATGTGAGTCGGAAGCGTAACCTCTGTGGCTATGGTTGGTTCGCGCGTCTGCGAGGAGGTCTCTCCCACCCTAGTAAATGCTTCGCCAGGTGTGGTCTTCTTGCACATTGGTTGGGAGCGAGTAACGCGGTCATGGAGGAGCTAAGCACGCAAAGTTGTGACGATGGGCGGTGGCCTTCGAACGAGTTGCTTTGTGATGAAGGTCTGGCGAGTCCTTTCGGTACTGGGGTGGTGTGTCGACGGTCGGGGGTCGTGGGTACGAGCGAGGGCGTTTGGTTCCCAACATGAAGGGAGCGGTGGCCAGTGATTTCGTCCCACACCTTGTCGAGCGCTCCCCTGATATACGCTGTTGGAGAACCGAAGCGCAATCGAGCCTCACTCTTTCTCTATAATTTTAAAGCATTCGTTACGATTTCCCATAAACGAGCTAAGTGCCATGTTTTAAAATATTTGCCTCGGTGTATAGAGAAAATATATATGATTACTAAACATATTGAACTCTATTGAAAGCGGGTCTCCCTGCCTCTTGCAACCTTCTATTTAGATAGGGGAAAGTGAACAGGGTTCTCTGTCATCGTCGGGGAACTCCCCCTTTCGCTGGGTCACCGACCCGCAGTCCTGTCGACCGAGATCGACACGGCCTCGACGGGGTGAGATTTCCCCTTACGCTCTACTCTTCAACTACGTGATAGTCGATGTTAACCCAGTATGGTCTTTTTCCTTCCTCAACTTCTCTTTCGACCCAATTGTTCGACCTTTTGACGGGCGCCCACTCCAACTCTGCCACCTTTTGCACTTGGGCATTTGTCGTTTGCTTCTCCAACACTTCTGTCTCGGCCATAGCGTGAATGGTTGGTGCTATTCTTTGAACCCGGTCCCATGATGTTTTGGTGTGTATTTGTACGTATCCTTGAGTACGCAGCTCGGTAGCTGTCTCAACTCTTCATCCTTTTGCTTGATTTTCCTTCTCCTCTCTTTCTCAGAAAGTCTGTGAATAACTCGTTTTTCTCCTCCTCCCCGCTTTGCACCGATTCATCGATGCAGCATGCGGATATTAGTGAGCCATGGCGATCATTTCTTAGCATTTGCTAATATGTCTGCCAGCAACTGTTACGCGACTTGCATTCCCCTTCCTCCTTCGTACGAATTTTTAATACGCACTCTTTAAGAACGCGCACACAGTGTGCGTTGGCATATTAAGCACTACGTGCTGCTGAAAAGTCCCCTCGAGTTTTCGTGTTCTTGCTCTTGTCTTCCTTAGGAACGGGGTGATACTGTGGCTGTCTTTCATCATGTCGCAGTTGTTTGAACGATGGGTCCAGGTCTGTCTTGCGGACCTTCGTACCATATCGGCAATGAATTCGAGCACCTTTATAACTTGGAACATCGTTCGGGTCCCGGAGATAGCCTCGGTCTTAAACGATTTTCGAGGTCTTCGGTGTCTTGCCGTACAACGAACGTGAGTACGGTGTCGATATTCTCAACGAAACACTCTAATTCGGCCTGTGTTTGTCTCGACGGTTTGTTGTGAGCTCCCCTTTCTTTTGTTTTGGAAGGAGAAGTGACGATAGCCTGATGACCGGTGTGGTGGGAAAATGACAGCGTCATAGAACCACTATTCACCTTGCCTTTGTCGAATTGACCAAATTTCGTAAAGGCTTAAAATATCCTTGGAAGTGACCTCGACACTAGTGTACACTCCTTGCCTCTTGGGTGGTGGTGCTACGGAAAGTACGACTTCTTGCTCATTGCCCCCTTTATTCACTTCTTCTTCTCCTCCTGTGTGACCAGTGCGTCTCCATCTGTAGCTTGTAAATGGAACTTCAAGATTAGCCCTCCCACTCCCGAAGTAAGCACAGACTCATGAATGTGAGCGCAGGACCTATTTCTCTTTCTTTTGTTGAGATAATTCTGCGTGGGTCATAAGCCCAACTCTCCCCTAATAATTTCGGGTCCATGTTCTTGCCTTGTTTTCTGGCAGTGGGAGGGCATATCTAGAGTTTACCACAAAGAGGCCAATATTGTCGGGGGAGCTTCCAAGATGTAGCCTTTCTTAGTGAGACGAAATGGAGGCTGATCGTGTGAGGGCTTATGGGATGTGCTCGAGCGTAGACTCGTCGGACGAGGAAAAAGGCTGACGTTTGGGTGAGGGCTGCTTCGACTCCATAGACACGGATTTCGATGTACTCTTCGATAGGGAACCAATCGCCGGTACACGGTGGCACGACACAGCAGCTTGTTTCATCTGCGGGAAAACCTAGGGAAAGGAGCGTCGTGAATGATGGTGTAGCAGTGGACATGAAGGTATTCATGAAATTGACATAACCTTCTCCCAGGCAGGCGGCAAACCGAGCAATTCCGGTCGACGCTTTGAAGGCTGAAAATTCTCGGTACATCACCGTACGACCCCAAATGGTTGAACTTGTCGAGGGGGCGGTGCTAGAACAAGAAGAAGTCGAAACACCGATAGGCTTAAAAACGGAATTTCGGGCTTGGCGACTCTCGGTGAGTGGGATGGTAAGGGAAAGAAACACGGAATATCCGGTGTAACTCATGCATGTCATAAGCCACAAAATCGAATGCATGCGAAGATGTCTTGGGACTCCTACACGAGCGGCGATGAGGAACGAAACAGACGCACTTCCTCGGAGAAAACGGACTCGATGAGAACGGCTCAATGAGGTGAGCGTTTAGCGATCGATGGTTGTGGCGGTGGCAGAGGGCACGGCGGGCTTCCCTCGGCAAGCAATAAGCGTGCGAACGAGTTTCGTCTTCTGGCCCGAAGTAGGCTTGTCATTGAAGGAAACGGAGGGCACACGCCTAATAACATCGAGAAAAGGAAAAAATTACGTTGCCACGAGGAGAAATGAAAGCATCTGGGTGTGTATCGTAGGGTCCACAAGCCGGACAATAAAATCGACACGGGAATGGACTTGGGGGTAATGTGGTGATAAGCCTGGACGCGACCACTCGAGAAACGATCAACACTTTTACGGTGGCGGCCCAAACGGTAGGGGCTTGATGCTCGTATGTCGAAAGGGTATTTTGGGTCACGAGATACACTTTGCAAGTCACGAAAGGGTTCAAAACCGGGGGGTTTCTGAACTCCTTGGGTTAGGGGGCCGAGTTCGTTCTTCTTGGGCGTTCCTCTCCCCATGGCGGTTATTCAACGATTTGGAAAAGAAAGAAAAAGATGGAAAAACGGAAAATGGATTCACCGAACGGTGACAATGCTTGGGGAAAACGACGAGGGGAAGCCGTGACGATGAAAACTTGGACAAGCCGGCGTTCTTCCTCGGTCGTCGTGGAAAACTACACCGAAATGATTTACCGAGGAAATACGGGGAGTTTTTTTACCATTCGGGAGGAGTACATTTGGGTTAAAAAGGTGAAAATGTAAGAGAACGAGGGAGCAATGTACGTAAGGACAACGACAACGAGACACGTGGCGCGTGGAGATTGGGTAAATCGGGATGTAGGTGAGCGCCTCGTGTCGGGTTAAAAGTTGGTATGGGCCTTAGTACCAGTGTCCTAATGAACTTACCTTACCGTTCACTTATCTGTTGTTCAATCTTTAACGCAGGACTTCCCCTTGCCCGGACTAACACTTATCTTTCCCCATTGCATTGAGCCCACCTTAACTTTCACTTCACAGAGCCGGCGTCCGCGGCCTAACCTTACTATTCCTTTCCTACGCAATGAGTCTTGCCATGCCACGTGTCGGGATGGCGGGGGTAGGGCCTCGTCCCTTCCCCACGACTCGACCCCCCTCGGACTTATAAAATGCTGTCGTACATAACTTAGAAGCCCTTTTCAATAATACGGGTTGACATACCATCACAGCGTCCCCTTTACATTTGCATTTGAGTTCATTTATTGATAAAACTATAACTAGCTTGGTATTTGTTTCTTCCTTGGTTTTAATATATGTAAACACCACCTTTCTCTTTTTAAGCCTTGTTTAATTTAACACTTGCCACTTGATATAAAACTTTGATATAAGGCTTTGTTCCTCCTTTTGGTACTCCAATAGCTGGTCTTGAGGTTGAACAACACCACCTATCCACCCAACGATGGTATCCCTATTTATCTAAGCATGGTTTGAGAGTACAGCAGTTGTGAAGGTGGCCCTACAATTGTGACTTTGTTCATTTAAGTGAGTAAAAAACAAACTAGTAAACTTGTGTGGTATTGGACTCTTTAAATTTTCTTACAAAACTTCATACACCCAAAATTTTGAAAGCATTGTGTGGAAAATGGAAAAGAAATTAATTCATATGTTGAGTGGTTCATACATAGACACATGGTCTCCTTTGTTATAGGGCTTATTCTCCTCCATTTGATAGTTTGCAAGGGGAAAATCCTGGTAGGACAAAATGGGGGAAGGGAGTAAGGGATAGGATGAAGGGGTTAGGGAAGGGGAATGGGAGTGAGGAAAATTTAGGAGGTGTACATGAGTCTTCAGGGGCCTTAGGAAGTGGAATTTGGTGGTAGGTATGGGAATTAGGCTGGGGTACACGGTCTTAGCTAGGAAAAGTGCAAAAAATGCGGCCGATGAGCTAGGTTTTAGGGTTTAGAGCTTGGGAAATGGGAATGGGGGGTGTATGAGATGTGGTAGATGGTTTTGAGTGTAAGGGAAGTTAAAAATTCTGTGGGGAGGTGTTTTTATCTTTCAAACTTTGAAAAGATGGGTTAGCCACCAAAATGTAGTGTGGGGACCAGCGAGCTTTCTTGCTCCTAAAACAAGAAAACATAGGCACATGAGAGGGTTAATAAGTTGTAAATGTAGAAATTTACGGAATAATGATTAATTATCTGCAAGACTATCCACCGATCACATACAATTCGAATTTATATGCAACACATAATCTCTTCCTCGGATCATCAAACATGCGAAGTAAAATCAAGCGATAACACATCAAATCATCATGCACATTAACACAGTATGTGTGGGGAAAACATAATGAAAACCCCCACGACTATTGTGTATATTATAAGGAGAAAATAATGTAACAAACTCAGTACAATAATCCTCACAAGTACTACGGTACTTTCTCATAAAGTTACGATCAAGCTCGGTTTTGAACGAGTTGCTCGTTCCGACTCACTGTCAATTTCCTTGCCTCTATTACTTAATCAGGGCACATCTGTATAGAGATCCAAGGTTTGAATCTCACTTAGCTTGATAGCTGGCGCAATAATAATAAATTCCTCAAGTGTGGTGCAAATCATACTGGCGGTATGTAGCAGTAGCTAACTCCACCTTTCATCTACTTCTTTCTTTGGTCTCCAGAGCGGTCATGCCTTTGTGGTGAACTGATGTGTTCTTGAGTTGAATAATGAGTTACTAATTAATTAATTAAATAATATTTAATTCAGTATACGTAAGCTGATTGATTAGCTAGTTAAACTAATCTCGCTAGTTCAACTAAAATAAACGAACACAACTCCCTTTAAGCATCATTAACTCCCTGTTCACCCTTTTGAAGTCCCTGCGCCAGGTCAACCATTCATGATGCGCCATCGAAACCCTAGGAATAGCGTAATTCCTCTTTCGAAGATGCATGAGCCACTTCTGAGCTCGGTAAGTGCTCCAGAAGGAAATAAGCAAGTTTGTAGTCTAAATATTATTAAAGGTCATGTGTTGACTTCCCACACATTTCTAGGAGAAGGCAGGTCTAAAGTAGACTTCGACCCTCTTGAAACCTATAGGTCTAAAAAATAGAAGTCCCATCTGTACACCAACATGAACAATGCTCCAAGAATCTCAAGCCGGAATCCCAGGAACCATGCTCCATGTCTAAAAAATGGTGTAGTCTAAAAAATAGATTTTCGCCGGAATTTGCTGCCCGAGCCCACTTGGTGAAAGGCGACTTCATTTCACCAAGCTCCATCGTGTTGCATTTCAACACTCCCTCTCGACAAGATATGGATTATGCGCAACCCTATCACCCGCCTCTGTGGAATTCAAACTTGCTCACAGTGGCGCAACACGTCGGGGATAACCATCCCCCCAGTCCTCCATGGGAACATATGAAAGCATCATGATTCTCGTTGAACACAATCTGCGATATGATGATACCCAGTACGCGGGGCCATGTTGTCTCAGCGAGTCTCTGTCACCATGCCATGAACCATGTCCGTTAACACCTACGATATGGCCGCAATACATGCTTTGCCTTCCAAGAAACTTGGTAAACGCGCCATAACACAGGCGGTTCGCCTGCGCATGTATCGGGTCGTGTGTTGACCGGATACATAGCGACCTGGCTTGTCGATAGTGATGGCATCACTACTCGTGGTAACATCCTCCTTCCTCCAACCACCGGGGAAGAGGTGTCAACGAGCTTGCAGCCTTGCATGTTGAACCTCTCCAGAATCTCGGGAATACTTTTAAAAACAAAGCAGGTCCTCTGCTATGACTGCCAAATCTCAATCCCGAGGAAATAATGAAGGATGGCCAAGTCCTTCATCTCAAGCTCTCTGCCAAGATCCTCCTTGCATGAAAGTATCAGCTTGCTCATCGCCGGTCAAAATCGGATCATCTACATACGGTCTGGGTGATCGACGACTTCCCTCCACCACAATACGGTATAGGTTGGGATCACGCCTCACTCTTGGAGAATCCCAAGCCCGATGATAGGCGTACGCCCGGTGTGCCAATCACGAGGTGCTTGCTTCGACCGTGCGATTGCTCTCTTGATTCGGCACACATCGACTCCGTGAAGATCTCGAAACCTTGAGGCTACTCTATGTACACCTCCTCCTCAATAACTCCATTGAGGAACGCGGTCTTCACATCCATCGATGAATGTGCCACCCCACTCTGTGACGAGAGAGCGAGGATCATCAAGTTGTGGAAGAGTGCCTTGCGGCGACGGTGCAGATATCTCATGATAATCCTCGATTTGTGGCCACGGACGTCGTCTCGCCTTGTCTTCTCCATAAAATCGATGTTTTAACTACTTTGTGAATCCGCCGAACCCACCATGATTTCACCTTTGGTCTTGGGACAATCTCCCATGCTGATACGGCAGTCGAATCATATTCTTCGATCATGGCATCAACCTCATCTTCGGGTTCCTCGCGGCTTCCTCAAAAAGTGGCTCGTCACAACACATTGACTCACAAGAGCTTCATGTATCCGATTATCTTAGGTACGGTGGCTTGTCTCTGTCTGTATTTGTCTTGTAGGTGGTCTATTCTGCGCATCTCGACAGTCCCGCTCGACACGCGAGTGCGCATCGCCCTGCGATGGTTGGCGTTGCTGAGTGGTTTATGTCTTCACCTCACGAACCTCCTCTTGTGGCTGATCCACGTCGAGAAGCTCCTCCTTGGGAACCATGACTCCTCATACGCATGTGAGTGTACGCTCCCTCTCCCAGCGAACCTTTGTGGTTTCTCCTAAAATTTTGTATCTTGCGTCGCACAACGGAGTCTTGGGTTATTCGACAAATACACTGAAATGGTTGTGAGGTGTGTCGGTGTACCCACAAGTATTCCAACCTCGGCGGTTGGATCCGACTTCCTTCTAACATCCTTCATCACATGCATGTGAACGGAGAACCAAAAATCCACAAATGGGAAATATCGGACGCTCTCTTGCGAATAAGCCTCCCTGCGGTGTACTCATGCCAAGAACCTTGTGAGGACAACGGTTCTGCCACCGCCTGTTCTTGTAGCCCGTACCTCGACCCACAAGTGAAGGTGAGCCCACGGTCATGCAACATCGCACAGTGGGCACCCACGATGAATTCTGTTCTTTCGCTCGGCCACCCCCGTTATAACGCCCAGGTTGTGAGGTGCGATGAGCTTTCTCTCCGAATCATACACCTTGCGGAAGACTCCTTCGAATTCAGCGAGATGAATTCACCATAGTTATCCTCCCTTGCGACAATCACCTTCTTCCAGGACTCCTTCTCGACCGATTAACTAAACTCACGGAACTTTGCGAATGTGCCGCTTTCTTGCACGCCAGAAGAAGATCCGACGCACAGAAAATCATCAACAAAGATCCCCGCCATGCTGTGCTTTCTTGTCGGCATAACGAGAAAGGGACCACACACGCGCTGGCTCTCTCAAGGATGGGTGCGCGAGCGCAGCTTCTCCTTCTCGACGAAGGTGGCTTTCACATACTTTAAAGTACACCCGCGTGCGGCGTGCCGAAGTGCCCGGCAAAGGCTTGATGGCGTCTGTGAGAATCTTCCGCTCACATGAGTGAAAGGTGGCCCAATCTCCACCGTGCCCGGTTCGCCCTCATCATCCCGGCTCACCACTTCTCCCGCCTTGCATGCCATGGCTACAACCATCTACCTGCCAGCGTGGGGTTCTTGGTTTGAACCCCTGTCTTGGGTCTCTCCGATGGCCACTACGCGGAAGGCTTTTCATGTGAACCATCATACCCCTTGTCCTCCAACATCGCCACGGTCAAGTTCTTCTTCAATCGGTACATGCGCGGCGTCCTTGATACAAAAGGGTTGCAGGACTCCTACGAAAGGATATGGTACCCATTACCAATCGCAACTGTATCTACATCATCGCCCATCTTGATGTGCACACCCAAATATTTGTCCTCGGATACGAAAACGACTCCGATCTCCCGTCATATGAGGCAACACATTTATCCCAAACATACCGATCCTTACCGCCAGAAACCAAGCATACGATCGGTGAAAAGTCAAGCTCGGCCCAGCAAAGCCAAAAGCTTCTCCCATCTGAGATCTTCCGCTTGCTTGTTCTTCTTCTTCTTTGGACAATTGGTAGCATAATGTCGCCAGTCATCGCGTTGAAAACACTTCACTTTCGCCATATCACCTTGCTTCTTTCCCTTTGCACAGAATGAAAGTTTTCTTGCCTTCCTTTCTTTCGCTTTGGCCACCAAAAGCGCAATTTTCTTCATCGTCGCACAGTGAAGATCATCCACAGTAGTCCTCCTTATCTCCTCTTGCGCAGATACGCAAAAGCGCTCCCCATCCCGACGACTTCTCCCGGGCCATTGACACTATCTTGATATGAGTGCCGAAGACGCCGGAGAATAAGGAAAACCAAGTCGACCATGTCCTGGGCCTTACGACGGTCACCCCACCGCCCGGCCTCGGCTGCGCGAGTGAACTTCGTGAGGTATTTGGCGATAGTGTCGCCTTTCTCCATCTTAATGTTCACGAGCTTATCTTTGAGCTCCGGCTTCCTTTAGTCGCTCTTCACTGCGGAATAGATCGTCAAAGCTTTCCACATTAAATATGGGTAGCCTTTCCATGCGGTGGATACAATATGATCCTTGATGCCCTCAACGAGATCATACGACATTTCGCGCCGTCTTCTTTTGCCATGCATCGACTTGACAAGATCGGTGGGCTTTTGGACATACGTATCTATGAACTCCTTCGGACCATTATCTTCTAATACGCTTCATACCGATCCTTCCATACGACATAATTCGACGCCTTCGAGCATGGTCGCAAACCATTGAAAGACATTTTCAACAAGCACCAAGAAAACAAAGCTTCTTTTGTAAAATTCGAATTTCACTTCAGCTCAGCAGCTCTAGATGCGAGAACAAGTTGTTCTAGTACGATTAGGCGCAAGGGCGTTTACCATGCCTTTCACTTTAGAAGAAAGATGAATCCGGAGGCTACGGCCGCATCTTGGAACTGCGCCACTGCGAAATAAGTTTGTAATCCAACGTGATGATCAATCTCTTGGCTTAATAACTCGATGCCATGTAGAAATTTCTTCTGAATAATGATTAATTATCTACAAGACTATCACGATCACATACAATTCGAATTCTTACCTTCTAATCTCTTCCTCGGATCATCAAACGTACGGAAATAAAATCAAGCGATAACACATCAAATCATCATACACATTAACACGGTGTGTTGTGGGGAAAGCTTATAGCTGAGAAGCAAATGGCCTTGTTGTATATTGTAATGGAGAAATCATGTAACAAACTCGGTACAATACTCTCCACCAGGTACTGGGTACTTTCTCCTTAAAGTTACACACAATCTGTGGAGTTTTGAGCAATTCTTTGGTTCAAAACTCACCTGTTGTACCTCTATTGAGCAATCTGGGCTTTGTCTATATAGAGATCCAAGGTTCGAATCTCCTTGGCTTGACGGCGAAATCATCATGGGAAATTCCTCCAATTGTGGTGCAAATCTCATGCACAACTGATGTCGCCATGATAGCTAACTCACCCTTTCATCTGCCTCTTTCCTTTGGTCTCCTTTGGCCCGGTCATGCCTTTGTAGTGAATTGATGTGTTCTTGGGTTGAGTAATGAGTTACTAATTAATGAATTAAATAATATTTAATTCACTCCTCATAACTAATTGATTAGCTAGTTAAACTAATCTCAACTAGTTCAACTAAATAAACGAACACAACTCCACTGCATTTGTCTCATTAACTCCACCAAACCCACGCCTTTGAGTCCTATTTGAAATCAACCATGCACTTCAGTGTATAAACCCTAGAATAGCGTAATTCCTCTGTCGGATCGCAGAGCCACTTCAAGAGCTCGAACTGAAGTGCTCGAGAGAGTAAACTGAAGTTTATAGTCTAAATATTGAGGTTGACAATATTTGACTTCCCTGTTACAGGAGAGGGCGGGTCTAAAAATAGACTTAAATACTCTTAGAAGCCTATAGGTCACAAAAATGAGTCCCATATGCTTTTACCCAACATGACCAATGCTCAATAATCTCCAATGGAATCCCGAACCATGCTCCATATGTCTAAAAATAGACATAGTCTAAAAATAGATTTTGCACCAGGTACTTTCCTACGGGCCCACTTGGTGAAGGCGACTTCATTTCACCAAGCTCCATCATCTTGCTGCATTTTAATTAAATTACTTGTAAAATGGTGTTGGACACCTTGATATTCTTTAGAGCAGCAAGCGCTTTATTCCGCAGAACCAAAACTGCTTTGGTGAGAGGAAAACGTGGCATGCGGTACAGAAAACGTGGTGTACGGTACAGAAAACGAGGGTAGGGTTTCTTGGCATCAATTTTGGAGTATGTTTGACTTTGAAATTTTGACTTTGGAGTAATTCAGATCTCTTTTCAATGAGATGAATGAAAAATGAGCTTGAAATGGTCTTTTGTAGCTTGTAATAATCAATTTTCTTCTGGTAGTGGGATGGCCCACCACACTTGGTTTTTTTTTTTTTTCTTTGAAAAAAAATTATGGCAACAGGAACTTTCTGTGCATCTTGGGAAAATTAGGAGCTTATTTCATCATGTTTAATAAAGGTACCTCGAAACAAACTTTATTAAGCAATATCCCTACTTATACTCCTTCATTTCTTTGGTTATGCATGAAATAGTAATTTTGATGACTAAAACCTAATGACATAATGGATACAATTAGGCGGATGAAGACAACGATGACGGAAATTAATATAGGTACCTTGAAATGATAGCTTATCCAACTAAGATATGATATTCTCTATAGTGATATTTTGAAGAATGAAGAAATAGTCTTAGAACCATTACCTGTCAGTGAAAATGATTTCGACCCCCGAAGACCTCTTTTGGCTCATGAAAAATTTGTTCTCGACATCCTAATAAATTTTTGAAAGGAAGTACCATTTGACCACTGGTGATAGGCACCTTCAACCCAACACTAACAGGTCGCTTTGTACGAAAAAGAGAGGATGAAATGAGATGCGCGACGAAAAAGTCCGGACGATTGAATGGTATAAGTGTGCCTTATCCAGGTCATTTAAAAGAAAATATGCCAATTATCTGGCAAGTTGGTTTAAACCCGAGTACGATACGGTGCAGGCGGTCGTTACCGCAATTTTAAGAGGATGCGCTAAACGTGAGGATTGGGTGCGACAACTCGGTAATAATCTGTTTATGTGCATTTCACAACTTAATAATGCACCTTTGAAATGTAGTATGTACATTTCATGTTTAATATTTGGGTTGTTATAAGATACATGAAACTATGATTTTTAAAATTTTTATGGGTGCATTTGTTCCAATCTGTGCGGGCATATGGACACCATTTTGCAATGCTGATGATGGACACATGACACAATACGCAAGTGAGTGGAAGTTTAGTTCGATCATTCTATTAAGAGAGCTAGTCACCATGATCAAAACCTAGTACAAGGGATGTTGGGCTATGTTGGAAGAATGCAATATATCATTGAAGTGGACTTCTCTTATTTCCAATGTGTTATTTTTAGATACAAGTGGTGGGACACCCAGTGAATAATAATGTAAAGAGAAGATCACGATAGTAGGTTGATATGTATCAACTCTATAAATATGTGGGATGAGAAACTAAGGAGCCTTATGTTTTCCCAAACAACGAAACCACGTGTTTTTACCCAAATTTGTTGGATAGGGATTATTAGTTCGTATTGATACATGACCCTAGATAAAAATATATTTTGAGAAAAATAGTGTTATCATGTAAAACGAACTAGAAGATAATAGAGGTGATCATGAGAGCAGTGATATGGTACATGTGGTATTTCATCATTTATATTATTTAAAGGCGGTTTTTATAAAAGAGGACTTAACCTTATAACTAAGACTCTTTTTCAAAAACATTATAATATGTATTTTGAATTAATTGGTTTGCATTGTATTAATTTTAAATCATTCCTTGAGAATTGTGAAGTATGTTGATCTAGAAAGATACCTTTGAACCAATTTTTTTTTTTTTTTTTAATTTAATTTAATTTAATTTTTATTTATTTATTTGTTTATTTATTTATTTATTTATTTATTTATTTATTTATTTTTTTTTATTTTTTTTTATGTAAATTCCTAAAATAATACAACTACTTGATTGATTTAAATGTGTGTGAATGATATCTTTGAAAATTTTAAAAAATGTACTAATGTACACTATTATTTTTGTATGTAAAGATGTTATTAAAATAATGATAATTACGAACATGGTTAGCATTTATTTTCTAAACTTTATTATTTTACAAGGTTATATTATTCTAGATTTGTTATTTTACAATTATTTATATTCATACAAATTTACAAATTTATAGTTTTATAATTATGTTAATTTAAAAATATGTACGGTATACATTTTACTTGTGGTGGTTATTCGATAAATTAGCCAGTTAATTTATGATTTTAAAATTTACAAATTTACAATTTTAATAAAATTGAATCATGACAATACATACAATTATAATTTACCAACTTTACAATTTCACAATACAATTATAATTATGATTACAATTTTACAAATATTTTACATACAATTACAATTAAAAATATTACAATTACAATTTTCTGTTTTACATACAATTACAGTCATTTGACAATACGATTTATAATTAAGAGTACAATTTTACAAATATTTACGTCGTGAGTCCTTGTTGAAAAGAACTCCCTACTTGCGTGTCTTGTTGTTGATTGTTAGATGCCGTTGTTAAACGATTGAGAAATGCTTTGTCATAGGTAAAAAAATAGTTAAAAAATAAAACATTATTGTTAAAACATAAATGAATCTAAAGGTCGTCATCCTCCAGGGCTAATAGCTTCGCTGCACATGAGAGGAGGAAGCTGGAAAAATCATAAATCGGTAGCAAGCTCTTAGTGGTTATTACTTAGGTGCAGGTAGTTTTGAGATGTTGTTTTTAAATCCTATTTGTTTCTTTGTTCCATCTATCTCTTGACATTGTTGTTATGTGTTCCTTTGAAAGGCATAGTTATTTGTTCATTATATCTATCTTTTGTTGTTTTTGTTCCATACCCCGAAGGTAAGAAATTTCATGTGTATGTGGCAACTTTTGTCCCCAGCATTTTTGCCCGTTGAAGTTGAAAGTCGAGAGATGAAGTTGAAGAGATGTGTCTCTTTGTTGGGTGCTAGTGTGATCGAAGAGGAAGGTTGAAGGTTGTGTATGTTGGGTAAGTGCTTTATTCTCCCTCTACTTCCAAATATGAAGAAATCCACATGAATATGTGTTTATGATTTGTCTTTATCGAGACTAGGGATATTTACAACAAGCTGAGTTTAGCGGTGTGGTTGGGGTAATACAAGATTGTCATTCGAAGTTTCACCACATTTAACTCATATCTAATACGGTGCTTGTGTCATAGTGACAAAATATGTGTGGGTGTGGTGGAAATGAATTTATTGAGATGAATCTTGTATTTCAGAAAACAGAAAATGATAATCATAAATACCATCAATGAGATAGAGTGCTAATCCAAAATATTTGGGCTTCCTATTGATATTCCATACAACGGGTTGTGGGTGGGGTAAACTGATGTACGCAAGCCACTTGTCATCATGCATTCTTACAATGTTAATGCTATTTTTTTATGAGCCTTAGTGGCACGTACAGGCCAATAGCTATAATCACTTGTGTGAAGGAACCACCAACAGAAACCTTGTGGGAACCCTTGTTTTGAAATCCATAAACTCCCTTTCAAACCTGTCGAAACTATTCTACATGGTATTTTGATTGTTGGGTCCATATAATACTAGTGTATCCCCTTAGTGTATGTGTGTTACTTAGTGAAACACAAGATGTGTTACTTATATTTATGTACGTCAACTGAGCTTAGTGTAAAGAAAGAGTTATATCACTATACATACTTTATTGAATATGTAATCACTATGACATGCTTCCTTTTGTATTAGATATGAGTTAGGAGATCGGAGGCGAACATAAAGGAGAGACAAAAAGAAATAGGGGTGCGGGTGAGCAAAGTATTGATCTGGTGTTTCCCAAAGAAGTGAGCTTCTCATCACATAGTTATTTATTTTTGAAAAAACTTCTATATGGGGAAACCGAGTTTGAATAGGTTTGAAAAAGACTTGATGGGTCTCAAAAAGGGTTCCCCTTAAGAAATGGTGTCTTAAATTTTTTTATCTAATTAATTCCTATTAGAAATATATATTATAAAATTATGTTTTCTTTAAAATTTGTTAATAACATTGTTAAACTGCAGATTTGAATCACACGGCAGCCTGAGGCTGAAATGATCCGATTTCTATTGATTTGTATTATGAAAAAAAGAAAGGCCAACTATTCTGGAATTCATTGCCTCATCCTCACTGTGATGTTGCAGTGTACTTTCTCATTTGGTAAATACAAGCCTTCATCCTAAATGTTCATACTGTAGACCTGAATAGTTGGACATGTGCCATGCCTGAAAAGGTACCCATGGTGAGAACATGGCTAATCAAATATTATCAAGTTGATGGAAATAAGGAGATGATGACCATTGGATTAGTCGACTCTGAGGCTCTTAAGGCTTGAATTTATCTTCATCATTAAAAATATTCTAATCATATGGATGAAGCCTTGGAAAATATTTTAGTTTTTGCTGGTAGAAATAGGGGTCACAGGTTAGCAAGGTGTTGAATGAGTCGGGTAGGCACACACCCACGCTCCGAAAGTTTCAATAATTGGTATCTACCCTCATGTATACTTCTCATAATAAGTGTAATAGGAATCCATATAAGCTAATTACTAGGGGTTATGGGTTTCATCATACTTGTACCACTATGACTAATCTGTGTTACTTAGTGCACAATACGAGGATTATTATTTATATAATTATATATGTGCTGAGGTTAGTGTAAAGCAAGAGTTATATCACTATCTCTACTTTCTTACAGATATGTAATCACTATGGTATGTCCATACTTATTATATATGAGTTGGGAATAAAAAATATAGAATAAATAAGACAAAAATAAGGTTAGGTAGGTAAGGTGTTTCCTCTCTCTAATAGGTGTTTCCTAACAGGCCCTCTAATATAGAAATCCTGTCTTCCTTCAGATCAATACCTTGATCATGAGACCCCTATTTCTTTTTCTTCTTTTATTCTCTACCTATGATCTCCTAACTCATATCTAATATAGGTGCTTGTTAGTCATAGTGATTACATATTCAATAAATTAGAGATAGAGATGAACCTCTGCTTTACACTGGCTCGTGCCGTATATAACTATAAATATCTGATTTGTATTGCCTAATGTTTATAGATGTCATGTCTTCAAGCATGATAAACTATGACACAATGATAAACATATGTATTACCCTTATTAGGATAAGTAAACATATGAAAATAGATACGCAAATTAATGAAACTACCTTAGTAGTAGATATGTGTGACTACATGACACTCATTTAATACCTTCTTCAACCGAACCCTATCTCCTTTAGGAAAAAAGCTAGATAATTTTCAGAATTCATCCATATGTGCTATGGCTAGATTATGAAATTCAAGCCTTAAACCTCCCATATCTCATCAATCGAAATATCTCTTCTTTCATCAACTGATCATCTTTGATTGAATACGTCATTACTACTCCGCTACTATACCTTCATATTATTATTATCGCAACTATTCTCATTAAAGACTTTATTCAGCAAGACAGAGTGATCAAATCTCATGTGCAAACTATAGAGATTCTAATCACTAATCTGCATCGATGAATAGTATCCATAATAGCGAAGCTTGCTTCCTACACCATGCAGCAAAAATCAATAAAGCGTCCATTTCAACACTTTCATATCGGATAATTCAAATTCCAAGATTTAACAATGTACAGCCAAAATTTGGAAAATATGCCTACAATATAGATCCTCTAATAGGAAATTAACCAGAAGACAAAAGAATTGGAGCCACACATTTCTGAGGAGAACCCTTATTTCAAAACACCAGCTCTTTTTCCGTCGCCGAGCTATTCTGCATGGAGATTTGATTCAAAATAAATAGCTAGGCCGTGAGAAGCTCACTCTGGGCTGCGGTCAATACCTTTCTCACCCAAACTATCTATTTTGTATTATTTATGCTCTGCCTCCTACAATCTCCCAACTCATATCTAATATAGATGCTTATTAGTCATAACAATTACATATTCAATAAAGCAGAGATAGTGATGGGGCTCTTTCTTTTCACTAAGCTCAATAACTATATAACTATAAGTAATACAATCACTAATAAGCAACATATTAGTCATAGTGGTACAGAACGCAGTGAAACCTATGACCCTACTAATTAGATTATATGGATTCCTAGTCTCATCAATCTAGCTAGCCATCGTATCCTTATTTTCCATCAACTTGATGATATTTGGTGAAGCAAATTTTCTCCCCACTACTATACCTTCATGTTACATTATTATCACAACTATTCTCATTAGGATTATTCAATAAGGATGGAATTGGTTGAGATGAATCTGTATGTTACCAAAACAGTGTTAATCATAAATATTGTCGGTAAGATGAGTGCTAATCGGTGGCTGGCATCCTCTTGCTCTTCCATGAAAAAATCAATGAAAAAAAGCTGAATCCCATTTCAACACTTGCGTGTGGCATGATTTCAAATTCGCATGGTTCTTGATATTGTTAAAAAATGTTGAGAATAAAACTGCACCTATAATAAAGATCATATATATATATATATTTCTTTCATCAATAATAATATTTAACTACCTACGATTATATGTATAAAAACTTGTAGGAATTAACTTGAAAAAAAAAATTAAGACACCATTTCTTGAAGGGAACCCTTATTTTAGGAAACCCATCAAATCTCTTTCAAACTGTCAGAAACTATTTTACATGGCGACTTTATTTTCAAAATAAAAAACTATGCAGTGAGAAGCTTACTATAAGGAAACACGAAATAAATACCTTGCTCTATAGGACACTATTTCTTTTTGTCTTCTTTATGCTATAACTCTTATCTTACGACGATACCTAATGGGGTTGCTTATTAGTCGTAGTGATTACATATTTGATAGTGAAAGTTCTCTTGCTTTACACTAATCTCGGTGCCATATATAACTATAAATATTACAAGTTGTATTGCACTAAGTAACAATTAGTCATGTTAATCTAAAACATGATGAAACCTATGACCCACAGTAATTAACTTATATGGATTCTTGTCACCTTTATTACGATAAGTAAGCATATAAGGGTAGATATCGATTCTTGAAAATATTATGGAGCGTTGGGTGTGTGCCTGTACGACCTCATCACGACCTGTCTATTTACAACCGAAGAATTATTGTTCACAAAGATGTTGAAATTCCCATTATGAATAATAAAAATAACCCATTTAGCACTGTAGATCATCTCATTTCCCCATCACTTGGCCGAAATATCGATTTGTTTTTATGTGGAATCCTCATAACTTCCAATTATTCTCTCTCTACGACCGACGCTGGCAATCATTGAACTTCCCTGTCAGATGAATTCATTCTCGAACCTTTGGCCAAGGATTTTGACAGGTGGGGCGGAGCAGCCCAGAAAGAAAGCCACTTGTCATGATGGAGATTAGATAATAATTCATTGTTAAAGTTAATACCATGTTTGTCGACCTTAGTGTTGAAGACGAATACAGCCATTAATCAGCTTTGAAGTGAATGGGTAACCAGCTGATAGAAATTAGCTTGGAGCTTCTTTCATGACTGCCTTGGTTCATCGGAGGATGAGGGGTGAAATTTAATACTTGTGTACATGATGGAAGCCAAACTATAGATCCATATGAAGAAATTAAGCTCAATATAGGTAGGGGGTGAGAGTTATCCCACTTTTGAACAAATTCCTATGTATTAAGATGCTCTCCTTTCAAAGTAACCTTGGACGGGTTAGTGAGATGATTCGGTGACAATCCCGATTTTTTATCTCGATCTGGTAAATGCCATTAAATCGTGGCATGTTAAGGGAAGGTGGATTTAGCCCTTTTTTTAGTGACCAATCTGCCGGAAAAAATAGTATGTGTGAGTTACCAAATTGCATTGGCCAATGATCATAAAGATAAAATGTGTACACATGAAAGATGAAATATGTGGGTGGGGTGCAGGGCAATGGTTTGACAAGCCACTTTTCATCATGGAGATGGGAGAATAATTCATTCTTATAATACTAATTCTATGTTTATCAACCTTAGTGGAAAAATATGAATACAATAGTTATAATGTGATGTGAGGGAGCGATGATGAAATACAAAAAATAGCTTGGGCTTCCTCTTGCTGTATACCATGAAACAAAAATCAATGAAAAAATGGATCATTTGTCACTTGCATGTTGTGTGATTAAGAGTTCGATTTTAAAAAATGTTATTAACAAATTTTAGAAGAAAAATACACCTACAATATAGCATGTATTGAGTAGCAATGTTAAGAAAAATATTCCCATCACAACTTCCCGCCATGTCCACGCTTACATATAAAAAATAAAATTTGTTCGGCGAGAGTAAACTAAACTAAACTAAACCAACGTCATTTTTACGTTTCACAATAGAATGAAAAACAAAAACCATTTCCATATTGGGGTAAGTTTTGAATTCCCAAAATATCTGAATTCATCACCAATATAAAATAAGTAGGTATTTTATAGGGAAGGAAAAAAAAAAAAATACAGCACTCCATAAAAAGCGGTATCTAGCTCAAAGTCAAGATAGGATATCATATTAGCTTACTGTGATCCTTGGTATGAATGTAGCATATAATCCATAAATTATCAAAAAAGACCAAGAATAAACCTTGATAGGGTGTCGTTCTGCTGAAGGCATGACGGTGAGTGCGCAGATCTGTCATGGTCTTTTGAGTTGGCCCTAACAAGTAATAGACTGCAGGTATTTCATAATTAGGTTCCGGTGATTAGGGTAGGAGTTAGTGACATTTCCCCTATCCCTCTGGTTCTCTCATTTGGTGAAGTAGACTTAACTCTCTTAGAAGGATCACTTTCCCTCTCGAGATTCTCCAACGGAGGATTATTCATGCTGAGAAGTAGTAGCTTTTCTTGAACTCTTTTAGATAATTTCACATTCGCCCATATTGTATGATGCGGAGACATCATGGTTTGCATTTTTCTCCATGAATTTATTTTTAGGGTATTTTGTTTTGTAATACATTGATGTGATTTTTGTAGATGATGATAGTGGTAATTTGGGAAAAGAAAAGTGGTTGTTTTTGGGATATTTTAACATTTTCACATAAACCAATTAGCATATATTGACATATCGGATGATTGGGGCATACAAGATCCCGGAGTACAAATTTTTTTCTTATTCTTAGGATGCCAAAAAAATAAGCTGATCAAATTAATGTAATTAATAAAAGGATGTTCATGAGTTGCATTATACATAAAAAAAGAAATAGGTAGATTAATAACTATATATTGAAATTGAATGAGAAATTTTTTATTTTAGGATGTTCATGAGTTATATTCAAGGCTAGTTCTCTATTCGATAGCGTGAATGAAATAGTTTTTATTTGAGATGTTCATGAGAGTTTCATTATAGAGAAAAATCAAGAATCTCATAATTGTAAATTTTTTGTTTATTTAGGTAGATAAGTATGTATATTGAAATTGAAAAAAAAAATATAACATAGGTAGATTAATATATATATATATATTGAAATTGAATGTGTGAAATTTTAAATTGAATAGTGGTTTAATTTTTTCTATTCAATTTTCTTTTTATTAAATTATATAAATTTTGGTAAATATTAACTTTCCTTGGGAATTGTATATTTCAAATCCTATCAACATTTATACCATTTTCCTTTTTATTCAACACAATCATTATTTTTAACTTAGACTTACCCAATAATTTTTTAAAAATTAGATTTACCTATGAATAGTCCATTTCGGCAATATGAATCCATAATTTTTATATATTATCATTTTCATTCAATTGAAAAACTAACTTTTCAAACAATAACTATAGCTTCATTCATGATTTTTGAGAAAAATTTAGTTATACATATAGCCATTTGTTTTATTCCTCCACACAATCATTATTTTTAACTTGTTTACTGTGAATGATCCATTTCGATGCAATTGAGTATTATGTACCCTATTTAAAGGCATTATGAATAATAATTTTTTTATAGATTATCATTTTCATTAAATATGAGAAACACTATGAACGTGTTTTCTCCCTTTAACTTTTCATGTAGTTCTATAGGAATACATATAGGCATATTTTTTTATTCCTCCCTACCACAGTCATCCATTATTTTTACTTACATTTTTACTGTGAATTATCTGTTTCGGTACATTGAGTGTTATGTACCCTATTTAAAACATTGCGAAGACATAATTTTTATATGTTATCATTTTCATTAAGTACGAAACACTATGAACGTGTTTGCTCCCTTTAAATTTTCATGTAGTTTTATAAGAATCATATTAATACTATAAATATAACCAAAACCACATATAAACAATTTTAGGCTTAATATGCTGTTTATAATTCCTTCTCTATCTTTGCTTATTCTCTTATCTATGTTTCGGAAAGCCAATAACAAAACTTGCTGAAATGTTGACACTTCTCAACGCTATACGAGAAAAACTCATATTCAACCATTACTGCGTCGTTGAACTTGAGCCTATTACGTCGATACCAAAGTTCACGGTATGATATCGCACGCCATCTACGATGACACACATATGAGTACGCCTTATGCTTCGATAACTTTCGGTGACCTCATTGAAGAAAAGCTTTCTTCAAAAAGGTTCAATTATACATATTTAAAAGTTGGACTAATTCAACTATTGGTCCATCAATGTAAGTTTGTACAAAATGATTATTTAAATTTACATATTTCCCTCATACGACTTACATGAGTCTAACAATTGCTCTTATTTCTATAATTTATCGTGTGGGTCTGTATTCTCTTAGACTTAGAAATGTGTGCTACATCTACACCTTTAATTGGTATTCCAAAAAATATCATTATCTCGATCACTTGTCGAAGAAGAAACTTCATCCTCATCGAACAAGCAACCTTCGTTGAAAAGGCATTGCACACTTTCGACTATTCCTCATCCATCATGCCGATGCAGAAATTCTTTATCAAAACAATAAACCCTTACCATTCAAACTAGTGTATAAAGAATACGTTAGAAAGACACTCTTGACAATTTAAAAATCAATACGGTCTTTGATAAAGTGTTTGGCTTTGACCTCTTTGATACGAGAATGTGGAGGAATACACACATTACGTAACAAAAAAAATGTTCTGTAGATTATTTCTTTTGATAAAATCAAGTTAAAAATGTTTACATTGTCTCAAAAGGAAATGTGAAAATGGTTAATAAGCAATCACAACCACTTAAGCAAATGGTGGGAAATTATTTTAAATACCACATCTGCCATAGAGCATGTTTCCAATGAAAGAACATCCCAGCAATAGTTCATTTCAATATAAAATCCAATCAATGATATTAGAGAGCAGTAATCAACCTAGGTTGTCACATGTTCTTGGTATTGTTATTAACATTTCCAATCCATGCACTATACATAGAAAAAGATAGCTCGGAAGATTACTAAGCAAATATTAAATATTCAAAAACATATCTAGATATAACATGGATGCAATATTTTGGAAAATTTTGATGGAGCATCAAAATAAATTTCATGCTTATGTGCTACGAGGAAATAATCCCATCATTGCAGTCAAGTCTACTTGTGTTGGTGAAGTTAATGGAAAAAATATCGACACGACAATAAGATCGATTATTATTATAGATCCGATGTCGAAAGGCCCATATTCTAAATTCATGGTTTAAAAATAAGTTTCACTACAACTTCTATGCCACTTACACCAACATATTCACCTACTTTTGTATCAACCCAAAAAAAATAACGATTGCTGATATCTACAATATCGAGATATAGAATACTGCATTCTTCAAGTCAAGTGAACAATAACAAAATATGGATGGACAAGTTTTACTACTATCATACCGCGTCTATTGTTGATAAGAAAAAAATCGCAGAGAAACTTATTCCAAAAAAAATACAAGCACATGGTGTTTCCTAAATGCAACAACACAAAAATATCGGATTGTTGATTATATATACTTACTAAATATCGATTTATGAATCCACCTTTGGTCGGTTGGTTTCAACGGTTGCTTTCGAAGACGCAACATCTACAATTCTTGAGTTAATGCAAAGGACTTCTATTTTTCATCCTCAACCACAGTCTAATAAAGGAAATTGTCTCCAACGCGAGTCCTAGAGGGGAATCCACATCTTCACACTATCGGTGGGGCATAAACATTTAGAGACATGCCAGCTTGAAATGCATTATCATCAAAGAGAGCTTTAAATTCTCAACATAATGCAACAATATCCTTCAAGAAATCAATAAATCTCAATATCATAGATAAATATGAGTACAATGCTTTTTCCTTGTTGCTAATTTCTATTATTTTAATTTATAAATACATTTATAGACCATATTTTTTAGTATTCCTTTTCAAAAGTATCTCTTATTATTTGTTACGATATGTTTTCCAACACGACATCTTGTTGCATATGTAATTTCATTTACGCTAATTCACATTGCTTTAACTTTTATTCTTTTAACAATTCAAGCAACAGCGCATTACACATCCAGTTATCTTCATGTAAATCTGAAAATTACTTAATTATTCTCTCAAACATTATCGACATGTTACACCTGCGTATTATCTTCAAGTATACTGCAAATTACTAAAATATACTTTCAAACACTTTTCTCACAATGATATATTAACATAAATATATTGAAAACTTCATTTTTTGTTTCCCCTTTTATACAATAACATGGTTGTTTTCTCTCCAAATAACATTTTCATTCCCCCCTCTCTCTTTCTTACGCATGTGCTTGTGGAAATGTCTCTGCTTCTAATGATGAACATGCGCGAAGATACTATGTGGCAAATAAAGAACGAATAAATTCACCTTTGTAGAAGTGAGGTTTATCATGTAAAAAAAATACTTCAAAATATTCCCAAACAAATAAAGAAAAAAAAAACAATACTCATCATCCATAACATATGATGAAGTGCAATTTCCATCAAACACTTCCCATCTAAAAACAACTCTCTTTTACGGATTTTCATTCTCTGTATCTCTTGCAAACCACTCCACCCTCTATTCCACATGATTTCAAAAACTTTCACGATAATGATGCTCAAAAATTTTTATCCATAACTCATTCCAGCACCTCGTGCACATGTGCTTTCAACAACGTTCATACTAATGATGCACATCGTGAATTACATGCAAAACTTGATAAACACAGACATAAATCACCACATGCACCATATTTCTTGAATCATATCCAAGAAATCCATATCGCATGTTGAACCAAATGTATTTTTCCTAGGATGCATGTATACGAAAAAGAAAAGATCATCATTTCTCATTATCAAACAACATGGACCACGAACCACCACCACCCATCAAAGCTACTCTTTCTTTCACAAATAGAAGAAATTAGTATTTCTAGGGTTAACCTTATCCTCAAAGTAACACTGCGTGTTGGCCAATATAAATACACTGCATACACGGTTTTATTTCCACAGACATTATAAAGGTGGTCATGTTATACGACATGTTGAAGACTTGGACATTTGATCGTTACCTATCAATTAGCATTACATCAAGATTATGATTGAATTGTAAGTATACATCATATTCTCTCCACATTAGAATAAAAATTTGCAAATGACCCTTACTATGTGAAATGCTGGGATTGATAACAAATCACTAGCATCCTTATAGCTACACTAATATCTTCTCCTCCCATACCATTCCCGATTACGGATCCAACTACCCAACTATCACTTTCGAAACACCACTTGTTGTAGATAATGCAGCAAACCAATACCCACACCATAAATCATCATTCATTCCCACTATTCCTAATAAAAATACATAAATCCAATGTGACAATATTTACATACATACAACCACCATTACGATAATACACTTGAATGGCCGCAATGAAACCTATCGATAAATGAATATAACACATAAGGTATCCTCTACATGGCTTTCCCCACGCATTCCCCACAAAAATTTGCATTTCCAAATCAACCAAGAATAAACAGGTAAGTTGCATGAATACGCACTTCATCTCCTACATTACCACGATAACGGATTCGACGAGCACCC
Organism: Pinus albicaulis; assembly: GCA_034641835.2. Lineage (NCBI taxonomy): Eukaryota > Viridiplantae > Streptophyta > Pinopsida > Pinales > Pinaceae > Pinus > Pinus albicaulis. The sequence continues at coordinate 637,641,453 of CM076579.1, forward strand.
ATGATTTCACTACTACATTAGGTACATCTCAATCCAAAACATCCTCAGTTTAAAAAAAAAAAACATTTAGGTTACTTTCCAACATCAATGTGATTTTAACATCCAATTAGAACAATTTCTAGACGAAAAATTGGCATAACAAGTCATGCGAGTTCGGTATCTCACAGTAACAGCAGCTGAATATTTTTGGTGGCTTAAAGTAGTGACGGACATGGTAATCTCGCTTGCATGCTTATTGTTATTCTTCACATTAAGTACCGTGATACAAAATGGCTTAATCTTCTTAATCATGTGAAAGTCCCTGTAAATGATGTTTGTAAAACAAAAAAAAAATGGAGAAATGATAATAATATGTCTAACACTTCACTTAACATCACTGTTTATGCACCACATATTCATGATTTATCATGAAGTTGTCTTGGAAAAGCACTTGCAGGAAAAAAGACTACTGGTACATGTATGCACTCTGCCACATCACTTTCATAATTCTCTAAGCATCAAAATCCATCTAATTCAAGATTTCCTAACAAAAATACATCATGCAGATGAATACACGACATAGAGGATTCGCGCACATCCATGGCTTCCTTTGGACACAAAATGCACTTGATATGGAAAATGTGGCCAGGATAACACGAAGTGATTGATAATTTTAAAAAATTCGCCGACAAGCCCCATATAAGCTTGGAACCCTCGACTTTATAGTTTTCAAACCAATCCATTTCTTCAAACAAATTTAGAGCCACTTGCTTATTGTCCACATCGGATGTTTCGGAAGCAATTTCAACTCATCAATTTCATTTGAAGACACACAAAATGCACTAAAAACACACATTCCTTGAAAAAAGGCTCCTCATTTGAATGTGAATATAAGGCACCTTGGGAATTACGTCCCACATTTCTTCCTTGTTCATTGACTCCAATGGCCAAAAACATAAACCCACAACAATGATGATCGACTCAATACCCATATTACTAACAACATATCTATTTGTCGTGAAAATGTTGATTTCCAACGATTCTCTCAGTACGTGTCATTGAAAAATATTTTTGCAAAATATGCATCCAAAGTAGAAATAAATACGAAACATTCCATGACATGCTACATAGAATTATTACTCCCTTCCCACTAATGATTTAACAACATACGCATTTGAAAATTCATGAAAACTCTTGTCTATCGTGACATGGAGCACAAGAAGGCTTTGTTATATGATAAAAAAGTGCCATTAACATTGTGTGGTCTCTCCTTATTTCCTTTAAATGTAAGCCAACAAATTTATGGCCTTCCTGAAAATAACACCACCACTCCTCCTCGCCACACTTCATAGATACATACATCTTGATGCCATACCTTAGAATCCACATCACTCATGTAAATAGAAAGATATTGGTCCTTATTATGATCCCCATCGTACGAGGAAAAAACAAAAGGAAACAAAGACCCAAATAAGAAATTTCTCGTATCATACCATGTTATTCCACAATGCCATCCACACAACATATTCTTGCTACTGCCCGAATTCTTTAGGTTGAAATTATGCTTTGAACCATTTCGTCATATTGATCAAGATATAGGAAATTACTGTGGAAAATTCATCACAAGTAGCAAACATTTTGTCCATTCTGTGAACCTTGGCATCAAATCCACACACTATACGATATCGAGCCTCACGAAGCGGTAACTCAACTATTCATTAAATTACATCCTCAAAGACCATGGACCTAAATGAATGTGAATTACTCTCTCAGAGTTGCACCTATAGAGCAGGTTCTCATAAATGATCTTGATATGCTTGGGCTTCGTGGTTTGATGACAACCACTCAAATGGAATCATACCACTATCCCCAGTACGTCTCAAGAAATAGGCCCATAATTCATTGGGAATTATATTTTGTCCATCCGTTCTTCAAACAAATAAAGATATCTTGGCGTACCTTAACTCCTTATCTCCAGTGCAAAAAATATCTGAATACTAACTACTCATTTCACTAAGAAGGATATATTACTTGCTCTACAAATGATAATACAATATCTACTCGAGCAATTAAGTGTCTTATAATTTCATCGGAGAAATTATCGTAACACTTGTCGAGTTCAAAACCTTCAGGTCATGCTCCTAGCCCCTACGAGGTGTTGCATCATTTAACATACAAAAAGATCGACAATCTGTGTCACCCTCCACCTTTCAATAAAATATCTTACACCCCTTAAGAAGGAAACGCTCTTACAAAATTCCAAAAAGAGAACTTAAGTATATCATGTACATACTAATCGATGAAAATGAGCTTCATTGGGCTTAAGATTATTAGCAGTTAAAGCATCTTCAAGAAACATTTCCATTAAAAGAAAACACTCCATTTGGTAGTTTTTCCATTATATTAGTTGGTGATCTCGTGAATTTACCGCTCATCAAAGACATACTACTTTTATATGAAATCACAAGCCAAAGTACGTTTTGAATATATTCAACACATTCATCACATTAGACACAATATTTCGTCAGCAAGTGTGACAACATTGCTCGGTTACTTTCGACATCCTCTAAAACATTATAATTTCAAATCCAACAATTGATGACTATAACATCCTTACGTCATGAATAGACATTCTTTCTTGTTTTAGAAGATGAAATACATTATTTCAATGATTATATGCATCTGTTCAACCAATGCGAAACATTGGTTCATAACAAGCAAATGATAAAATCTTTCGTGCTCTATGTCATAGATCCTTACGCATAAGGCAAAAAACATATTCTAACTTCTCTTGAGATGATGAGAAGCTCGACGAATTTACTACCTATACAAAGGGAAAAAAATTAATGTTGACTTCCAACCTTTGGGTTTGGAGGAGCTTGTTAATGGTTCCGTGGAGAATATATCCATATTTTACAAAGATCATAAACACACTCCTGACATGCAAACATTTGTCGGTAATTTAGATTTCCCAAATACATTAGGCATGCTTGTGATGAAACAACCAGAAACTCACCTATTCCGGCAATAAAAGAAACGGACGTACGCAAATTCCACTAAAAATGGCTTGGACATTAACTATACATAAATATGAGGGTATGACATTGCCAAAAGCAACAATACACATTAAAAAAAATGAACAAGAAGGTCTTACATTCACAACAATTTTAAGAAATTATTCACTGTAAATCTCGAATTTTCTAGTATTCACTTTCGATCGTTTCATGAAAATGAAAAGACAAAAAAAATATTATAAACGGAAAAAACACAAAATAACTTCTTCGTTTAATGTCTCACAGGACGACCAACTCCATTCCATATCTTAACATCTCCAAAAACAAATCACATATTATTAAGTCCAAACTATTTTGATTGCATATCATTTCTACTAATAACATCAATATAATTTACTCATTATTAATACATGGTTAGAAAATATTACGTTCCTGGTATAATTATTAACTAATTGCTCCTAACATTTTCTTTCTTTTGAAACGAACACATGGACTTGGTGATATCACAACTATACAACTACGCAATGAAATAGATACCCTTAATTAATACATTGGAAGAAATAAAAAAAAAACATTCTTATGATTTTAAAATCCAAACATGCCATTTCTAGTCTTCGGAAAACTATAGAATTATTCTTAAAAATAAAATCTATCTAAAATGTATGATCCACATGCATGAACGAGGAAATGTGAAAAATAAGAGTGGACGGCAATCGATAAATATGCATACGCAATTTTGAATAAATCTCCATTGGTGTTCGGTTTAGTGAATCCACCATCTTGGTAGAAAATTTTCAATTTCCCATAATACAAGTAACTGATTTGATTCACTACACATTCATTACAATACCATTCACATACAACCTCATTATAGTCAATTTCAACAACTTAATTTACATATTTCAAAAAATAATATTTCTTCTAATTTTTTAAACAAATAGTAACTGCCAGTTGGCAATACTTCGAAAAATCTCCAAACTCTTCGAAAAGCTCGAAGCAATCATTTTGGATCATGATCTGCTTGTAATATTTTACAAAAAACTTCAATTTTTTGTTGCCAAATATGAAAATCGATATCCATTCAAACATTATACATTCTTAAAATGTCATAATATAAAACTATTGTCATCATCTTCTACCTTTGCATTACATCTTGTAACTATTTCAAAAATATAATTATGTATTCTTTTTGATGTCATATTAATATAGTATTATAATACGTACTCAATAGAGACAACTTCAATAATTCCTTTCAATATTTATTAGTTCCATATTTTATAAAATAATAATATTGTGAAGAAAATATTGTTTTACAAGTCCTGATATCTTCAATAAATTATAGCGTAATTTTCTTTTCAAACTCTGAAAATGAATATCTATTACAAACATTATACATTCTATTTATTTATGCAATGACTTTAAACTATAAATGAAGGTCCGCACGAAGTACTTACAGTTCATTTCTTTCTACGCTGCTTCCTTATGGCGTTTCCTTTTACAGCATTCGGTGCAATTGTTGGTTTACATACAATTAAAATTAAAATTACAATTACAATTACAATTACAGCAATTACAATTTTACAAATATTTTTAGATACAATTACATTTACAATTTTACAATTACAATTACAAATTTACAATTTTACATACAATTACAAATTTAATTACACAATTTTACAATTGTAATGCATGTTTAATAATTATCATGATTTAATATTAAAAATAAAGATCACGATCATGGTAACCATCGTACGAACATCATATTCTAAAATACATATTCAAATTCGCTAACATCGTCTAATCATTGTGATGTTGATCATCTAAAAAGACACAAGCATTGTATAACATCATCGCAACACAAACATCAAATATGCATCCTACGCATATCAAATACGCGCTGTCACATACACATCTGTCTATAAAGCACATTAAATATGAACATGTGACATGACCTAATAATATACACATTATGATGAACACCAACATGTAAATCAAGTACATCAACATGAACATAAAGCACATACATATATATATATATATATACACACACAACTATAATATGTGCATATAAATGTCAAATATACGGTGGTACTACATCAATACATAAATAGTACTAGTCGAAACCCTATCGGTCGATGGTGCAACCTCGTACTCGGATACGATGATGTGCACCTTTCTGGAAGGTGTCTCTTGTTCGAGATGGTGCGATGCAGCTCATGGGGTGCCCTGCGAGTGGATGGTGCAGTCCGCTCATGAGGTGTGGCGATGGTCGTAGTGGTGCAACCTAATCGGTGGATGGTTCACCAACATGAGTCATTAATGGTGAAGCATGATCGATGGATGGTGCATTCTCATATGGCTTTGCCTACATAGGATTGTGTGCCTACTCATTTTTTGATGGTCGTGTCTTCCTCGAGGACACAAGTCTTTGTTTGAATGGTGCAAACTACTCGAGAAGATGTCTGTACAGTCGGGGACTCGATGTTGGTTGTTCATCTTTGGCTGAGGTGAAGGAGAGTGGTGGTACTATAATGATGATCGCCCTCGTGATCATGATCCACATTAGATAGTTTCTCATCGCGCATCTTCACGGCGCTATCCCTCCTAACCATCGATGCTCACAAAGCTCCCAACGATATGACGCATAAGGTTCATCATGTCGCGAGGGCATGTCTCTCCGAGTATCTTTGAGCCTACAATCGTCACGGATCTCTCTAATCATCGCGAGCGAGAATCCCTCATCGACTGGGAGTCGACACGGTCGGAGTCCACCCAACTCATCCACGAATTTGGTGTCCTCACACACATCCCCCCACGGAGTATACGCACTGCGAGGATAAGGTCTATCGGTGCGATCACCAACTCCGCCATATCTTCCTCATGATATACACCTAGATCATCAGATGCGGGTCAGAACCATGTCTGAGCAGATATTGCCAACTCTACAAAATATGTAAATGCTAACAATAATTAGAAATTTTCATTAAACAATTTAATAAAACAAGTTAAGAAGCATGTTAGAATAAATTTTTATTCTAATTAATTAATTAAGACAATAAAAATGAACCTATCTATAATTAATTTAAAGAAAACACTAATATTACCTCTAGCATCAGGTGACTCATCTCGTGAAGAGGATGTTTGTACCCCACCCTGTGATCCCAAGAAACCGGCATACGAACATGGCTTTATTCTGACGAGTGTTCGTCGGCACTAGCTAGAAGCTCCAATGCATACGATAGATATCCTGGTAGGATAGTCGGGCAAGCCCCTCTTGGGCATCATTTGGCCCATACGCATCATCGTACGACATTGGCCTACGAAATTTTAACGAAAAAAGTAACCCTCCTCTCTAGAAACCTATAAAAAAAAAAAAACATAATAACTGCGAAGCGAAAAGGTAAGGTCAACCTCCCATGTGTACTTGAGCAATATATCTAATGCTACACAAAATTGTGTTGTTTGCCAATATGTTTCTTGTATTGTATTATATGATTGTCCTTGATGAAACTCTGCGACCAAAGGATGCGGATAATGGCGGCAACAGAAGAACTCGGAAAACCATCCAGCAGTTCTGTCTGAGAAAGAATATAAGAGTGAATGTACATTAATCGAAGCTTTAGAATGATATGAATAAGGACGTGTTAAATCATCTGTGAATAAGTTCGGGCGGTATTCATACATGCGACAAACCTCTAAATTTGGAGGGTTACGGTCTCTTCGCAATATGTGGGTAAGAGCAAATGCAGGTAAGGGTTGATGGATTCGATTTACTTGTCATGCAAAGAACTAGCCAATCGGTAAAAAGGATATGATGCAACATGGTGGATTCGATAGGGATTGCTTGTAGAAGAATGCAGTTGAATGGACACATGATTGCGAGCATGTTTGTTGGAATACATATGACATGCCTTCACGAAAACGTACTTAATGACAGAATAAAGGCGGATGGAACCTTGAGCGAAGGAGAGGAACACGGCGGAATGAGCCGGTGAAGGGGGTTTAGGGTTTCTGCTTCATACTTGCCAAGCTTTCGGTAGGCGACGGTATTCGAAGGTTGGGAGAGATTCCATAGAACGAGTGACACGCATCACGAATGAATTTGCAAAACCGCCATCCTTGCGCCATCGTCAGTAACGTCCCAGGCCAAGAAGCCGTGCGATATTGTTTTGTCACCGAATTGATCTAGAGGGCCATCGGCTTGGGTGGCGAAGTATAAGAAGAGTGCACGATGGATAACCACGGTACGGTGCGAGTATGTGATTGGATCATTGATTATATATGTAGACGGTTCTAAGTGTATTAATTAGGACCTTTTAAACTAATGTTTATTAGAGGTTATTAAAGGATGTTGAATATGTGAAGTTGGAAAAATATGAAACATGTGATGTAATGAACGTAGGTTAATAGCATTGATCTCCTAAACATAAACACAGGGTCGATATACATATTCCTTAGGGAGTTCATAACTAAAGGAGGGATTTGGATTAATATCTCAATCTCGGTTGAGATATTAAAAAAACGAATTAATTAACTACGTGCAGTAGAACAATGAGAGGTTGTTTCGGGCTTGGGTAGACCCAGCTGGATTATCTGTTTATCTCATCCGGGGAATACCATCCAATTTGTTGAGTGGTTTGACTCATGGTATTAATAAGGAAAAAACATATAGGGAAGAGGATTATAATTTAATGTGTGCATGGCAAGGGATTGTTAATGAAAAAAATCTCTTTAAGAGATATACGCATGATTGAACTCTTGTTTAAGTAAATACGGATCTATGATGCTATGGAGTTGATGAAGGTTCAAGATCTCTAGATCTAGAAATGATGAATCTCTGGGAAGAGATCTAAAAAGTAATAGTGAAGACACCGACGCAAGTACGATGAAGAATTGAAGAAATTGGGTGGATACGAGGATTAGAGTCTTGACATGAAAGTCGACTTCTTGCTAGTACTGTTATTGTTAAAATTAGGGGGTGAGAAACTCCTTCCGGAGAGGTTGGTAAACGAGAGCGAGGGGGTTGGGCACCCTTCCGGTAGTGACTAAGAAAACGAGAGAAGGTTGTGGCCTTACTGTGGTTAGTTATACTCCGTCTTGGTATAGGCCTGTATGAGAAGCACCAAAAAATAAAAAATAAAAAAAAAATTGTAAGAGGAATTACTTTATAATAAATATTGAAGATAAAGACGACGATGACGATGGTTTTCTCCAAAATTGGGTTTCCACCTTAAACTAATGGTGTTCATATGTGTTTCTTATATTGTAATGGCTTATTACGGTATTACGCACATGTACACTTACTAAACTTGATGAATGAATGATGCAATAATCTAAGTAAAGAATTAAATGCATAGTAAGATCTTTGATAAAAGGTTTTCGGTCGGCTAAATATTGGGTCACCCCCACTCTCAACATTTTCCTAACAATTGGTTTCGGAAGCGAGGGTCCTTGAAAATCTTAGCGCTAGAAGGAAGATCAATCAAGATGAAGGCAAATCGAATGGAATAACATCTATAGAACATAAAGCTCTTCAAAGAAACAATTTAATCTTCTGAGAAAACAAGGATGAGATCCTATATTCGATCTGCGGGAGTAGATGTATTGGCTATTATTGAAGCAAGATATCAATATCCGAACGTAAACCTTATGGAATCCAACGGAAGAAGGGTGTAAACGAATACGAGCGATTAATGCTCTGTTAGGAGGTCTAACTAAATCCAGAGATTTGCCAAAGAAATGTGTGGTTGAATACGATGAAGGAAATATGGGATAAAATCATTCTAAGTTATGAAGGTGATGCAAAGGTAAAAAGTGCTAAACTCCAAACTCTCGGGAATTCAATGTGAGAACCTAAAATGCATAATGAGAGCATTTCAATTTCTTTAACTAACATTGATATTATTGAATACGTATGAGAAATCTAAGAGAAACGATGGCAAGATCTAATTTGGTTGAGAAATTTTTAAGATCACTAACGACAAAATTTGAGTCAAAAGTTTCTTCTCTTGAAACGACCTTCAAAATCTTCTTGTGGTGCAACTTCATGGCATACTAAGCACATATGAGATTAGAAGAGAGGAGGACCATCTGAAGTCAAAGAAACGTCTCTTTAGAGCTTCTACAAAAGGAAAGAATTATGACAGAAGATCGGGGTATGTCTCGAGAAGAAGATGAGGTAGAATTTTAGCAAAAACTCCAACTTGGTACGGGACGGTTCGAGAGGTAAGCTTCCCTTTCAAATGTTTTTCTTGTGGAAGAGTTGGTCATTATGCTACTAAGTGTCCTCACAAGAAACAACGAAAAATGAAAGGAAGTAGCAAGAATGAATAAGAATCGTTGTACTATAAAAAGTTACTATACTCATGAAGGCGATTGATGGGTTATCGGACGGTGAGGAAGAATGTGAACAAGATCTTAGACTTCTCACTTGGCATTTGAAAAAGAGTCTAGAGAAGAAAATGATACTTTTATGGATGCTTTAGAGGACAATGATTTTCTTGATTAAATCAATCAACTCAAAATATGCTTAGAAGAAAGTAAAATATCCATAGAAACTGCGAAAACTTGCTTCAAGAAAAGGAGACACATAATGAGAAATTAGAATGTGTAAATAGTAAGTCTAAGAAAATAAATTGAAAGATAATATTTTGAATCTTAGATTTGCTAAAGGATACGATACCTTAGATGAGATTATCAAGGTACAATGTTCTCCTCTTCTAAGAAACGGTCTTGGATATATCGGAGAATCTTCTCAGCTTGACACCAAATTATCTAAAAGCGACTACGACGATACACAACATTACGCACCCCTCGGCAAGGGAAATAATCTTTACGGATAAACATGACCATCTCAATTCGAAGAAAACTAACGGGGTACCTTTCGAAGAAACACCGATCGACGAGGTAAATTCAAGTAGAAGATTTCATGATGTGATTTCTTCTTCAATGGAGAATGTTTCTCATGTCACAATTTTGGTCATAAAGCTATTCAATGTGTTGCATATAAAACCATCATGACAAGAGAAGCAAGAAAGAAAAGCGATTGATATTGGAACAAAGAATAATACATATAACAACTTTTCTCCTCTTCAAAATGAAGTTGAATATGCTTATTGCAATAACTGGCCATGAAGAATTTGAATGCGAGGCTCAAGTCCGGTAAAAAGAGCATCTTCCTTCAAGCTCAAAAGTATGGAAAAATAAGGAATTACGAGGTTGAAAATTGTGGCATAGCTTTATTTGCGGAGAAAATCAATGGTACATTGATAGTGGATGTCAAAACACATGGGTATTAAACAAACTTCTTGCATATAGTGCTCTAGAAAAAGAGAAAACAATGTTACATTTGGAAATGATACTCATGTTGTCATTAAAGGAAAAGGATGTTTTCTAAAAGAAAAATTGAAAACTAATAATGTCATGTATGTGGATGGATTAAGCATAACTTTGTTAAGTGTAAAGTCAAATGTGCGATCAGAGAGCCGAAGTTGTCTTTAGTTCAAAAGAATGTAATGATACCGTGATGCTCTTGATATGGGTAAAAAAATTGAGAAAGCAGAACTCCAAGCCTTTGTATGTAACAAGAAGCTGAGAAAAATGTTACATGAGTAAATCTTGACGCTGTAGCATGAAGGTTGGGGCATATGAGCTTCTCTCAAATCAACAAATCAAGCGAGACTTAAAGTTTTTCATAGTCTTTAATATTACACCACTTTGAAAGTTTCATATGCAAATCTTGCCAATTTGGTAAGCAAACTGATGCAATTTAATGCCAAGGAAGGTTCATCGAGTAAGCCTCTTGAACTCATTCATGTCGACATGTGGACCTGAAGAAAAAGTCACCACGTGGTGAACAATACTATATCTTGTTTATTGATGATTTCTCTAGAATGTGTTGGATTGGGTTGATTAAACATAAAAGATGAAGCATTTGAGAAATTTCGAATCTTCAAAGCAACGATTTGAAAATGAATTATATATAAAAATAAAGTGTCTTAGATGCGATCGGGGAGGATAATATACATAAGATGAATTCCTTGAATTTTGTGAACAACTTGTGGCATAAAAAGATAGTTTTGTAGTTGGCACTCCACAACAAAATGGCGTAGCAAAAAGAATGAATAGAATAGTTCAACAAATGGCTAGGCTATGCTTGATGATTTGGAACTTTTGTGATTTTGAGAGAAGCGACACATACGGTGGTAAATATTCTTAACAAGGCACATGTTCATGTAAATAGTGATAAAACTCCATATGAACTATGGTATGGTAATCCTCACTTTGTGAAGAGACTTTAGAATTTTTTTTTGGGAGCAAATGCTTTATCAAAAATAATGATGAAAAACTTGGCAAGTTTGAACCCGGAAAATGATTGAAGGAATATTTCTTGGTTACTCCTCTGGGAGTAGGGCATATAAACACAATAAAAGACTTTGGAAGTTTGTTGAATGTATTGATGTTGTTATTGATAGTCTCCTACGGCTCCAAAAAGAAGAAAAACAAACAACGGATGAAAACGATGATGACATATATCCTCTACATCAAATAGGAATGATATAGAACGTTGGAGCAATGAAGGGCTTAGAAGATGATTTATGCAGAAAAAGCTCCATCCATATATATTTCAAAGAATCATCGAGAATCTCAAATTTTGGGAGAAAAGAAATTCGGTGTACAAGGACTCTTGTGGGATCTTCTGGCTATCGGCATTTCTATCCACTGTTGAACCACAAAATGTCAATCTGGCTTGACCAAAGATGAATGTTGGATTCAAGCTATGAATGAAGGGGAAAGCTTGATCAAATTGAAAAAAAAAATCACTTGGAATTAGTACCAAGACCTCATGACAAAAAATGTCATTGGAACTAAATGGATATTCCAAAAATAAGTTAAATGAGAATGGGGATATTTATAAGAAATAAGACTAGACTTGTTTGCAAAGACTGCTCAACAAGAAGGTATAGACTTTGAAGAAACTTTTATCGCCAGCTAGACTTGAAGCCATAAGAATGTTTCTTGCTTTTTAAAAGCTTCCAACAAATCAAGTTTATCAAATGGATGTTAAATATTGCTTTTCTCAATGGTGATCTAGAAGAAAGTTTATATAAGACAACGAAAAGATTCATTTTTGAAATGATGAAAAACTTGTTTGCGAGACTTAAAGGCTAAACATGGTCTCAAACAAGCTCCCGAGGAGCATGGTACTACCGTCTTGACAAATATCTTCATCAACAAGGATTTTTCAAAGAGGAGTACGCGATAGCAACTTATACCACCAAAAACTAAAAATGATAAACTATTGATTGTGGTTGTATATATTGATGATATCATTTTTGGAAATAATGAAGAGTCTACGAGTCGGTATACGATATGGAAACGAATTTGAAATATTTTACTTGGGGAACTAACATTCTTTCTTGGCTTGCAAGTGCAACAAACAGCAGATGGCATATTCTTATCTCAAGAAAAATATCTTAAGCAAATTACGAAGAAGTATGGCATGGAAGAATGCAAACACAAGTACACCAGCAAATAGCGGATGTAATCTCGGTTCTCATGATGATTCTCCCACGGTGAATCAACCGAGAATACGAGATCTATGATAGGAAGTCTACTTTATCTCACTGAGACTAGACAACCATTATTGTGCGGTTGGGATTGTGGGATGATTCAAGATAATCCAAAAAGAGTCTCATCTCTTCGAGGTTGTCAAAAGAATATTCAAATATCTGCAAGGAACTTAAGACTTTGAACTATGTTATCCGAATGATGATCTCACTCTTCATGCTTACTGCCCAGTCACAGTTAGGGCACCAAACGTTGATGATCGGAAAGAAGCTGGTGGTGGTGCATTCTATATGGGGCCGGGGTTGGTATCTTGGTTCGGTGACAAAGCTCTGTTTACTTGCTGTCTACAGTGACCGGAGAATATGTGGTAACGACGTCATGTTGCACTGACTTCTTTGGATGATGCAAACCTTACAAGATATTCCGATCGAAATGTTCACCTCCTATATCCATTATGTGTGATAATAAAAGTGCCATCGGTATCTCCAAGAAATGTTATGCATTCAAGACCAAAGCACACATTCCCATCAGTATCCACTTCTTGAGAACAAGTGCTTGAACAAGGTGAAAGTTGGAGTATGTTTCCTCCAAAGAACAAGTTGATATATTTACCAAACCTCTACCCGGAAGCATTTGAATATCTCGGACAAAGGCTGGCGAGGTGGTCTACGCCATGAAAAGGATCAGATCTACTTAAACACATAAGATTAAATTGGATATACGGATTTCACCATGGACAGTCGCATATATACGCACGTTTATGCACGAAAAACCACGTATGGTGTTCTTTGACAGGTTTCTGAGTCGACATTTTTCAACCATGACTACGAGTGTGATGGTATCTCTAGATACACAAGTTAAAGGGGAGCATTGTGGTCATGTGGAAAGGATGCCTTTTGGCACTCTAATTATTCACGAAGACTGATCTCATGCTTGAGAATTTTTGTCTTAATTGTATAAGTCATTTTACATTGTTTCATTGAGAATATTGTACTTGGAAATGCACAACGTGATCCTAGGGGGAGCATGGTATTGTGTTCTAAAGGATCTTGATCTACCCTTTGCCCTTGATGTCAAGGGGAGAATGTTGTTGAATGTATTTTTGGTCATGGTTGCCATCAAGTCCAAAGGAGAAGATTGTTGGCAATATGTTTCTTGTGTTCTATTATATGATTGTCCTTGATGGCAACTCTGCGACGAGGATGTAGATAATGACTATGTGAAACTCAAAAAACCATCGGCCCGATTCTATACAAAGCGAGAATATAAGGCGAATGTACATTAGTGCAAGCTTTGGGAGAATCGATGTGAATAAGGACGTATTTAATCATGTGTGAGAATAGGTCGGTGCTTTCATACATTAAAAGAAAAACCTCTAAAGTTGGAGGGTTTTGGTCTCTTCGCAATATGTGGTGAGCGAATACGAGTAAGGGAGCTGATGGATTCGATCTCTTGTAAAAAGCACCAAACTAGCCAATCGGTAAAGGATGGTCTGTATGGTGGATTCGTGGGGTTAGCTTTAACTTCTTTGAAGAATGCATTTGAATGGACATACATGATCGTAGAAACATGTTTTAACAGAATACATATGACTTTGTGCCTTCACGGAAACGTAGCAATGGCGGAATAAGCGAGACGGAACCTTGGTGAGAGGAGAGGAACCACGAGTGGAATTGGGTGAAAGGGGTTTCGGTTTTCATCGCCACTTGCTTTCGACGGGCGTGGGTATTCGAAGGTTGGGAGCGATTCCATAGAATGAGCGACACGCGTCCCCAAACGAATTTGCCAAAAGCCGCATATCAGCACGCCATCGCGCGTTAATGTCAAACCAAGGAAGCCATATGATATTGTTGTGCGCCGTCGAGTAGGAGAGGCCATCGGATGGTGAGCGGTATAAAGAGAGGTGCACGATGGACCTTCATGGTACGATGCGAGTATGTGATTGGATCTGCAATTGATTATATATGTGGGCACAGTTTCTAAATTATGTTAATTGGGACCTTTTAAAGCTAATGTTTGCGAGTTAATAAAGGATGTTGAATATGTGAAGTTGGCAAAATATAGAAACATGTGATGTAATGAACGTGGGTTAATATGTCCGTTGATGCGACAAACATATAAACCTAAGGTCGATATATATATATATGCCTTAGGAGTTCATAACTAAAGGAGGATTGGATTAATATCTCGTCTAGAGTTGAGATATTAAAAAACCAGATTAATGAAGCGCAGGACAAGAAAATAGAACAATGAGAGGGAATTTGTTTGAAAACACAGGTAGACAATGGATTATCTATTTGATCTGCGTCCGGGGATACCATGGGTTGTTGAGTGGTTTTGACTCATGGTATTAATAAAGGAAAAAATATGTAAGGAGAAAGAGGATTATAGCGCAATGTGTGCATGGAAAGGGATTGTTAATGAAAAAATCTCTTTAAGAGATACGCATGATTGAACTACCATTTTATGATAAATGCGAATCACGAAGTGCACCTATGGAGTTGATGAAGGTTTCAAGATCTTATAGATCTAGAAATGATGAAATCTCTAGGAAGATCTACAAAGTAATAATGAAGACCCAGCGCAAGTGAGAGGAAATTGAAGAAATTTGGTGGATGCGAGGATTGGAAGTCTTCGACGCAGAGACGGAAGCTTCTTGCCGGTGCGAATGGGTGTTAAGAATCGGGGGGGGGGGTCGACTCCTTCCGGAAGGTTGGTAAACGAGATCGGTTGGAGCTCCCTTCCGTGTTGGAGAACCGAGAAAGAGTTGTATCCTTACGCGGTGGGTGCCTACGTCTTTAGGTATAAGTCTGTGTGACTATAAAAAATAAATAAATAAATAAATAAATATTGTAAGAAGTTTATTTTATAATAAATATTGAACACAAAGGCAATGATAGGTGGTTTTCTCCCAAATTCGTTTCCACCTTAAATACGGTGTTCATGTGTATTTGCGTATGTGTAATAGCTTATTATTGATACACTGCTTACTACTTATAACATGATGAATAGACTGGGTAAATAATCTAAGTAAAGAATTAAATGCATAATAAGATCTTTGATAAAAGGTTTCGATCTGACTCAAAATGCGTTCCACCCTCCCCCTCTCATCATTTTTTTCTACCTAACAATTAACAAAAAAATATGAGACATCTCACAAGTCATGGCATCTAGAAGTAAGGTAAGCATAAAAATAAAAACGAGAAAATAATGTAATTTTTGTCCTGTTGATGTAATGATGCATTGTAGTAGTTGAAACTCACCTTCTGCGGACCAAATAAAGTAATGTGTTGACCATGGACATGAAAATACTGAAGGAGAAAGTATGTGGTCCTAATGTGTCTTGGAGTGAAAAACAGTTCCTTGTTGCATAAATAGCAGAGCACATATGAGCGGGGCAAAATCCTATATCTGATATTTAATAATAAATATATTTCCTCCTTGAGCACAGGCTCCTTCTGTGGCAAAAAAGGACCAACTCGGGAAAGCACCGTGGGGTGGGCATCCAACACGTAGATACGATTGTCTGACAGCTCAGTGTGCCTCTTCGGGGATGTAGCCTCCTCGTAGAACTTGGAAGCCCTGCCTCCCTTAGGAGCAACTTTCGTTGGGTACCATAATAGGGTGAGGCACAAAAATATCTCCCTCTCTCATACCTCCCACAAGCTGAATCATGTTATAACGGTCCTCCATATGCTCTTTTTGTTCCCTTTCTCTCTTTGTTAGCGTGGTCAGACAGTTACACACACACACACACACACACACACACATATATATATATATATTTTAATACGAAAAAAAAACTCGGTGTGCCAAAGAACGATGATAATATGCAGGTATTGTAATTATTTATCGTGCATCGTGCAAGAGCCAAAACTTTTGTGTGCGGTGCATTGACGAACTAATAGCACAAGGCGATAGTTTGGTGTGTGTACCACCTAGCTTTTTTTTTTCGCAGTTGCTAAACTTTTGTGCTATAGCGCCCACTATGCCTTGAAAAATTTTGCTGGTCTCTAATGGACACGTACGGTCTCAGCTTAAACACTTACACCCTAGGGTGGATAGTTTTCGATACTGCTTGAAACAACGGTACATAATACTTCGATGCTGGGTCTCTAAATTAATTCATAGTTAATTGTGTATTGCTGTCGGGTGGATGCATTAACAAAATATCACGGAGTGGTTAGTTTGATCGATACACTTAACAACGGTATTAATTAACGGTCTGGAATCTAATAAATAGCGCCTTGCGTGTGTTGTTTTATAAAAAAAAATTAAATTACTGTGTTTTTCAATCACCTTGCTTGGTATTGTTTTTAAATATTTTATCAATGAATTTTCTCGGTGCAGGCAATTGATGTTGATTCAAGTAACAACATTAAGTAGTTGACTATAAATTTATGAGCGACTATTACTTTAAGGACGATACGAACGAATAGCTACGATACCACTTATGATTTTTTAATGGTAAATTTTTAAGTTAATTTGAAGTTTAATGCGCTAAGAATATTTTAGTTATTGAAAATAAGTATATTACATATTGCATTTTACCAAGTCGAGAAGCATATTTTTAAAAATACAAAAAAAATCTTATTTTTTAAAATTAAACTCCACACGGAAAATTGACAGAGAGAAATGTAGGCAATGGGAGCACCAATGGGAGGGTGCCTCGGAGAAAAACTCACACCGGTGCTTGAGAGCTCTAGAGCATTGGACAAGTAAAGTCGGGGTTTTACGGTCGATCGTCTTTTTAAATTAACCCTTTTCGATGTGCTCGATTTTGAGATGCGCGGGTGGTTTTATCGATGGCGTGCCGCACATCTTTACGGTACGTTGGATTACAATTCTCCCGCAAAGACGATTTGTGTCTTCGTGCTTGGTGTCTTTACACGGAGTATGTAAAACGCCTTTGAGCCCCGATTTGTGCGGAAAACACGGTGTCTCTAGGTGTGCCCGATTGATAATACGCAACGATGCGCTTTTCATAAAATGCATCGGTGCATTTGTCTAATTGAAGCATGAAAAAACATCACAAAAACCTTCTGACCTTCTCTAGTGACCTCCATTAAAATGGATGTCTGGATGTTTTATGAAGCACACTCAAAAAACCATCCACTAGAAGGGTCTTTTCATGTAGTGTCTCTTTCAATTTGATTGATTGCCCTTTAGTGCTTGCTAGACTTCTCATTAACCTTGTTGAATTTTTACCAGGTTCAATGAACCCTTGATGGAAAAAATACAATGATATGGGGCAAATGACTTTGAGAGCTATGACAATAGCAATAGTCATAAGCTTAGCTACTCAAAAAACCAAAAATTGAAGGACATATGGAAATATATATTTGACAATGAAAAGCGGTATTCTTGTTGGCTCTAGTGGGATGGAAGACTCTGTTGAGGAGGTACCGAGAACAAAAACCACAAGCCAGTAGCCTAATTAAACCATTGGGCGATGGGTACGACATCAAATTGAAAATGTAGCGATAGGCTAAAAATTAACTAGCGAAATTTGGTGAACTTGCTTATGGAAAGATCAGAGCATAGAGCTTTCACTTTGGTCTTCAAGTCAATGATGACTACCAACACTTGCAAATATGAACAATAATACCAAACTTGGAAGAAAGCGCTGAGAAGCTTGCACAACATTGAAAAAAAAATGCTCAATTCATTGATCTTATTCATATTTCTGTCTACACTAACGAGTGTGAATAACTTGCTCACTCTAGCGATACGAATTTCCAATGAAGCCAAGCAAGGAGATGGTTATTCAACGGATGCCCCTATCTACCCTTTCCTTCAACATGCGAGAAAAAATGAGAGAATGGAAACTCAATTTACATCATGCAGGTAGAAGTATTTTTTGGTGTAGAAATTCTACAAAATATACCTTCAAAGATGCTGTACTAAATTGGTAAGAGGATCTTGAAAATCGTGAAAGGTTAAATGTTATTCATGATAAAAAAAATAAGGCAACTTCCTTCAAATATGATGGCTACTTTTTCTTTTTCATTGAACTCGTCACTTTGAACCTTAGGTGACTTTTCTTGTGTTCTCATTCACGATAAAAAAACTTTTACTTTTATTGAGGAACCACAAATGGAACAACTCCATCATATGTCATGAGTGTCAAAGTTAACCTTTCATGTGCTTCGGTAAAAATAACAATCTTGATCTTCAAAATATTTTATGTTTTACTGTTAAAATAGTTTTTGAATAAAGTCTTCATTTTCATTAGCAATCCTTTCGGTGACAAGGCTAACATGAAATTTTCATCAAATTCGGAGGATGTAATAACATTGTCATGCTTAGCAAAGTATTGATTCTTCATTATATTTGAGAGCTGATTTTTTCTCTTCTTCTTCTAAAGTGTCTCAGGGTTGCTAAATACCATCATCAAATTTAGGAAAAAACACGTCATTGAAAAGAAGATTTGTTTCATTTTTAGCTAGGGGAGGAGAAATAACACATTCGAAAATTTTATTGTGTTATGGAAGCCAAGCTTCTACATTTCTTTCCTGGTTAAAATGGTTCTCCATGAAAACCTCTAATCTGTCATCACTTAAACTTATCATCTTCATAAAAACTTTTCCAAATTCTCGATAAACTTTTCAAAATGTGTACAACAATATTTGGCCGTGACGAGGAAGGATGACCTTCTTTGTACCTCTCCTCTAAAAATACAACATGAAAATCTCTAAGAAATAAAAGCAACCATTTGGAAAAATTTGATACCATGATTGTGCATTTCCTTCAGTACCCTCAACATCTTCATCAAACAATATTCCTTGAAATTGAACCTTAAGTCCATGTGCATGCATGTGGAAATTTGACCAAATGAAGAGCAACTTAATCTCCTTCCTCATCTACGAATTTTGGAAAATAAGTTTCCAATCACCATGAGGCATGTGATCTAGAAAATCTGGAATGTGATCTCGATTCATGGGAGCGTACCTTCTGAATTAATAACTCATCTTGATTCCTGAATCCTGCTACCGGTGAAGTCTTGAATGAGAGTTTGAAACTTGATTGGAGTTACCGAGGTGAATGGTTCAACCTTCATATGTGTACGGTGTTTTCCACCATCGACGATCAAGTATAAACTCTAGTGATCTTTCTGCGAAATATGAAACGATTCGCATCGCTGGCCAGCACACCACTATATTTGGCACTCTGAATCCCTTTGGTGCATGAAAAGGAACACGGAGGGTAACCACAAGGCTACTTTGGACTAGAAACTAGTCGTTTCTAATAAAGGAGGGCCTCACAAACTAAAAACTATAATGATAAAAACAATAAATCCCATGAGAGACGGAAAGGATGACATAAAATTTAGAGAAATGTGTCGGGGAAAAGGAAATGGAAATATGAGATCATAGAACAATAGAAGATACGTAGGCAAAGGTAGGCATATATTTCAGTCAATATAAATTGTAGTATAGTGAGGAATGAGGAACACTGAAATATTCAATCAGATACAACATGGCCTTAAGATTATGAATTATGTTGCGCCAAACATATGACTAAATATGGGAAGATCCATGACAGAGAAATAACGGAATTCCACCATGCGTTATCCATCCCACAATTACCGTGAGCATCTAAATATGGAATCAAGATAACAGTTTTAGAAATGGATATTATATTCAGCATGAGAGAAAACAGACTTGAAACCACATGCCCAGGAATCTCTTAAACCAGTGACACAAGCTTGCACTGAGATTTTTATTCAGCTACAATATTTACACACGGAGATTCTGTTCTACAACTCTCAGAAAACTCTCTTTTCTTCATCGCTTCTTCAAGTTTCAATACATGTTTTACAAATCATGGCCTCTGATCAGATACAATCCATCTTTATCCAACAAGTGGATCGAATCTACCTATCTCAGAAACATTGTTCTTTTTCGATAAAAACGAAAAATACCTCAAGAGCTGGAAAATTATCCTATGGCAACAAATTTCTCTCTATCTTCGAACTGTCTATTCGTCATTCCTATATTTTCTATCCGAAATTATCATAATGTCACTTTTTTGGACTGAATACAAAATAGAAAAAACAAGTATGACAACAAGTAGAAAAATTGTAGCTGAGTCCAACAACCTTGGCATAATAAGCACATATTCATTTAAGTAATCCATCAATAACATTGTTTCTGCTTCTGGTAACAGTTTGTTTCAGGACAGTTGAAATCCATTTTCATATGGTAACTTTGGTGTAAAGAAAATTTTTATGTGGCTTATATCATAACCTTCAAAATTCATATTTCCATGGCAACATAGGATGTTCAGCTGCTTTTTCCTCTAGTTGTTTGAGCAATAAGTCTGTAGGTATAAACCTATTTGTTAATGGTAATCCTACTCTTGCATCTGGTTGTAGGCTTACCCATTGCTTCAGTAAGTAATCCTTTATTTTCTCTAGCAAAGGAACACAGCTCCATACCATGGTTCAATTTCATTTGTATCTGGCCTTCAAACTGTTTAAGGGCCCAAAATATTCTGGATTTTTAGGAACTAACTGCTCCAAAAAACATTTGAATTGTAGTGCATTAAAATTGGAAGGCAATGATGAAGCCACAAATAGGTAGATCTTGGGGTGGATATATTTGAATGTTTGAAGCAATGTTTGTTACATAGTTGATTGGTGGAGTATAGTCTCGAAAATGAAACATTGTATTGAAAGTACCTTGTATCTCATCGAAGATCCATTCAGCAATACTGATTTTCCTTAAAATATGGAAAGTGCGAAATTTATGATCTTCTTTCTTCATGTGCTCTTGCCACTACATCAA
Organism: Pinus albicaulis; assembly: GCA_034641835.2. Classification (NCBI taxonomy): domain Eukaryota; kingdom Viridiplantae; phylum Streptophyta; class Pinopsida; order Pinales; family Pinaceae; genus Pinus; species Pinus albicaulis. The sequence continues at coordinate 637,662,805 of CM076579.1, forward strand.
TAATTTAATCCTTACTTCAAACTATGCATATTCACAGCTATTGTATCTCCCATGCACTCAAGTTGCTTTCCCAACAAAATCTTTTAAGAAGGAAAAACAACGAGCCCAAAAACAAAACTAGGACCAACGATTAATCACGAAGTATTATATTGCTCAACAGCATCCAAAAAATACAAAAAAATTATCACGAGTTCTTCTCAAAAATTCAAAAATATACTCTGCTACACAACTGCGATATAAAACAGCTACATTGCCCTCTCCTCGGGAAATCTTTTTCACGGTTTTTTTCAAATACATCGGCATCGTTTTTCAGCTTTGAAACTGTATAAATTGAAAAATTCAAAATACGCACATACTTTTCTCCTTTATCTTCTTTTAGAGCCTCTGAATTTAACCATGCTTTGCAATGATTGTTCCACCAGAAAGAAACGTAGATTGTTAGTGCTCAACCATCTTACGGAGAAATCGTCAGACTTGGGTGAAGGCGAAATACTAACCATATTAATGTTTTGCCAGGTGTTGGAGGATCGCTGCACAACGGTTGTGCAACAATGTGCAATGAACTTTGTCTGGGTAGCACTTGTGCGGAACTTGTATTTTCACAATGAAAGATGAGCTCTATAAATTAGACTTTACAAATTTCAATGAACTCTTGATGGCATAAATACAATGATATGGGATAATGACTTTTAGTCATAGGCTCCAACTGCTCAAAAACATTAAGACATAAAAAAATAAAAAATATATATTTAACAATGAAAAACTGATAACCCTAACACCAATAATAATAAATTGAGGGTTGTGTTAAACCCTAGAATCTATTGATTATATATTAATATGTAATGTTTATAAATGTAAAGTAATATTAAAAAAGAACCAACAAAATATAAGGAAATCAAATAAAACCGTTGAAAAATATTTTTATTAATTAGTATAGTAATGAGGAGATATCCTCGTGTGGTTCTATGGATATTCTCTTTCAGAGAGAATTTTAATAATCTTGTAATTACAAGTAAAAAACTATCTCTGCAAAAATAACATTAACAGATAATAAAGAAGACGAGAGTTTATTAATGCCGAAGAAATGAAGTGATGCAAGAGTGAAAGTTGAGTGAAAGTGGGACAATTAAATGTGCATGGATTAATGAAAAGAAAACGTGTATTTATTTATAAAAAAAGGTTAGATTGATTTGATGGAGGTTGAGATAAATAAATAAAGAATTAAACCTAATGAAGATTTAACTATTTTCGGTATTTTATCATTTTATTGAAAGAAAAAGATAATAAAAAAATGATTAATGAAGATTTAATTATTTTTGGTATTTTATCATTTTGTGAAAGTAAAAGATAATAAAAAAATGGTTAATGAAAGATTTAATTATTTTTGGTATTTTATTATTTGCGAAAAGAAAAAGATATTAAAAAAAGATTAGTGACTTTTATTATAGGTAACTAATTTATTAATAATGATAATTTGAGTTAATCAATAAATAAAAAAAATCATAAATAAATAATAAAATAGATTATGTCTATTTGACCACAGCAAAAATGTTTGAAAATGGTTTATAAATAAATGATTTAATAAGTTGTTCTATGCAAAAGATAAAATGGTTATAAATAATTTAGAAATAAATTATTTTATTAAATTATTTTTATATCAATACATAAAAGGAAAAAGAATGATAATAATTAGATTATGTTCACATAAATCCATAATTATATTAATAAGATAATAATTGTGAATATTTTAATCAATTTCACATATAAATAGTAAATTAATGAAAATGACTTATCAAAAATAGTTCTTGAAATTATTTCTTTAAATAAAGTTGATTATGATGAAAGTTGATTTTGATGTGTAAAAATCCTAACACATTTAGATCACCTTAATAATTTTGACTAAGTGATATTTTTGTGTAATAATAATTAATAGACATTTATATCATTTGTTAATATACTAAAACCCTATTTTTTTAAATTAAATATAATAAACTAAAACCAGAACTTAGAGAAATTATTGTTAAAAAAATATTAATAAAAATGACTAAAACCATACTTGAGATGCCATTAATGACAAAGACATTAATAGGTACATATATTTGGAAGTCATTATTCCTAGTACCATGGAAGCGATACATGAATAATATTTTGTATTACTTAAAACTTTTTAGTAATGTCTTTATCGATAATGTTTCATATTGTTAAGCATATTTATGATGAATAATGTTTCATGTTTTTTAACTATCTTTATGATAATGGTGTTTGATTTGTATTGTTTACTAAATAATGTTTCATATTTTTTAATACTTTTATGACTCTCGTGTTTCATATTATTTAACATATTGTTTGAAAAATAATGTTTAAGATGTTTATAAATAATCTTTAATATATATATTAATATGTATATAATTATAATATTAAAATATTTATATAATGATAATATTTTCTATTTTTTTTTAAGGATAATGATTCATATTTATTTTGGTGTTAAGTTTTTTTCAATTTAGATGTTTTTACTATTTTATATTATTATTTTAATATTTTTTTGGTGTTTATTGTTGGTGTTAACAAGATTTGAAAACGGTATATAAATATTGGAGAGAAGTTTTACTTGTTATTTTGAATAAAACTTTCTCTTGTGTTATTATAATTGATATTTAGTGAGGATTGTAATAATTCGAAGAATTAGTGGGATTTTGTGAAAAATTAATTACGGTAAAAGGATAGTTGCAATGGCTATGAAAACCTTATGTAGCAAACACTGCATGCTGGCGACCATGGAAGTTACTAAGCATGCCCGTCTTATGTCTTGTGCATCGTGGCCATTATCCACCTTACTGCTTGGTAATGCTACCTCACCGAAGGTGCGTGCTATCATATACTCGATAGGTTTCTCTCGACCTATCCATTCACTATCTTCATAGCGGCCTCGTCGCCGCTCATTGCTTTCGTCGACGGTGAACCTTCGTGGCGTTGCTCGGTTGCGATCCCATCCTAATTATTGTAGGCCCGACACTGTTTGACCGAGGCCCACGTCTTTTTGGCCGGCCATTGAGGTTCTTCTCACTTTGCTGTGATAGGGTCCTCATCCTCTAGCGACTTTTGAGATTCGATTGTTTTTTAACGGTATTTGTCTTAGAGTTTGTTCCTGGAAGCGAACTGGGGATGAGCGACTCATGGACTATTCGAGACCCATATGGGGACATCGACATTTTGGACCCTCTCGGGTACGATTCTCCTCGGGTATGCAAGTCTCTCTCTGACTTCATCTCCTTGTGGTATTTCTCTGTGGTCTCTTGTTCCTCGTTGCCCTCCCCATCCCTTTCACGGCACGGACTCCTTGATGGTCCATGATATATCCACATCCTGTTTTGAAATTCTTCTTTGTGTTGATCTAGACATTGGTTGCTGGGACCCTCCCGGAAACCTCTTGTCTCCACATCCCTCACGTTCTATCACACCAAACCCTCACCCTGCCCACCTCTTTCCCCCTTATTTCCTGGCTCTGTCTCCCTCGGCATTCCATACCCTCTGCTGATCTCTCTGCCCTGTGCCTCCACCCCCTCCCCTTGACCCTCATTCCTCATCGACTTAAACCATCTCTGCCGGCTAAGTCGGACCTGCGGTTTCTTCATTATCCCCTCACATGTCATGGCTCCACTCCCATACGTATCGACCAACCTGCCGCATTCGGTGCGCACTCCTCCCCTCACGGTACCACACCTAGATTTCTCCCTCGCCGCACGAAATGTGCTAAAGCCCAACCATTGTGCCAGTTACTCACCCTCGGTGGAGTACGGATGGCCAAAATAATGGGCATTGTTGACAAAGGTTATGGTTGGAAGGGTCATGACCCAGGAACTGTAGGGTTAAGTGCTTAGCTTCCGGAGCACAGAATATTTGGGGAGATCTCATCTGTAAGGATACCCACCATTCACAAATTGACCAAGCTTTGGTTTTCTCTTCGATTCTCCTCCGAACCCCGATGATATTGACTAATCTAGGTTACGGCACATTGAGATGGCTACGGATTTTCTACTCAAGAATGGAATCCTTTATTTGATCTGATCGTGAACCTCTAAAGTGGTTAAAGTTCCTTTCAAGGATAGACATAAGGACTTGGAATATAAAAGATACGCAAGGAGGATACAAATATTATTATATAAAGGTATAATGAATGAGATAATGATTGAATCAGCCCAAATAGAGGGCCTTCTTATATACCTACACGAGGTGCCTCTTCACCGAAAGGTCATTTCTATTGTTAGACATGACACTTTTAGCTAATTACTAATTAACTAATTAATCATTATTTACATTATTTTATTTATGACATTGTCTTCCCCTCAAAAATATTTGTCACTCAAAGCTTTTCGATGAAAGGCCACTGCGATTTCTTTTCACACGCTACGAACATCTTTACGTCTGGGAGCATTCATCCTTGTCGATACAAGTTGATATGATCCTCTAAGTGACAAACAAAATTATTTGGCGAGAATGGATGGGACCATCCTAAATCAATCTTCTGTGGAATCTTATGATGAATGGGAAACTTGTGATGATTCGTTCCGTATTCTTCGAAATATCATCTGTTTCGATTTATGAATACATGAATTGGTTGGGTTATGCCTCCCATGATTTGGATGTTGATGAGGCTTGTTTTGGTTCAACCTCTTTAGTTTCACTGGCGAGGATGTTATGGAGATGGTTACGAGTCTTCACGTAGAATTTTCACCGTTAGAATCGGCATCTAAGTTTGTTTCTTATGCAACTTGCTTATCATCTTCTTTAGTTGAGACATTCTTGGATCAATGTTCGTTTTTCAACAGTTGTTTGCACCTTGTTTTCATGACTTCTTATCCTTCTTCGATTTCTTAATTTGCATTCGCAATTTTTCATTGTTGTCCTTAAGGCGGCAACTTCGTCATTCTTGTTAGTATGGTTATTTTTCAATTTCCTTCTGCATATTTTTTATCACCTTTTTTCCTTCTTGAGAAATTACTTTTGAAATTTCTTGAATGTCTTCAATTGTCCTTTAGTTGCCTTTAAGTCAACGTCTATAGCGTTATTTTCTTCCATTTGTAGGAGAATATTAAAAACTTCTTTTTGGCAATGGGATAAACGACCCTAGTGATTCCATCCAAAGTAACCATAATTATATCACTATTGTTACAAAATAAGTTTAACGGTAAATTGTGAGACCAAGGAATACTCCCAAATACTTAAGTGTAGATTCCTTATGTCGTATTGTTTTTCATTTTACTTTAATTGAATTTTTTTCAATTATATTTGATTCGGGGATCACTAATTGGTTAGCACATTCGGTACTAACATAATTATCCTTTTGATTAAGATCGATAGATATGAGAACTTTCTTTCTTGTAAGTGACCCTTTGATTCTAATTAGCGTACGGACAAACATACTATAATTTTCGAAATCTTCCTTCTTTCCTTTCTTAATTAGATTCAATTTCCTTTCATCGATGATTGATTCATTTTGTTTGTTGAATTGAGTTTTTAGGGTTTTTGTTTTTTAACGTAACCTTCTAACTTAATAATTATTCCTTAATATTTTAAAAAAATTGAATAATATTTTCCCTTTCGTTTTTGAAAATTAATATCTTCAATATATTTTCCTTAAGTGATGAGTTCTTTGGTAAGTAAATTCTAATTTTTATTTATTTATTTTTTTATTTATAATTTTATTTTTTTTAACTCTTTTTGTTTTTGTTTGAAAAAGTTTACAACCTGACCCAAACGTGGCTGTACACCTATATTCAAGTAAGATATGTCCCATAAGTGTATTTTACTAGGTTAATGTTCTCCACGTAAAAGTAAACTTACCACTCACATGGGGTTTTTATTCCTTTTGTTCTTGTTTTGCACCTTTGCAAATACCATGAGCAGTACCATGGGCTTCTAAAACACGAGCTTGTAAACCACTAAAAGAATAATCAAAATAACCTGTCTTCCTTATTTCTTTTTCCTTTTTTAATTTTAATTTGTCTTGGTATGTACGTATATGTACTTCTTTATATATATCTGTTTTTTTCTTTTCTTTTCTTTTCTTTTGGAACTATTTTCTTTTAAATCCTTTTCTTCCTTTTAATTTATTTCCCCCTTTATGTTAACTTTCCTTCTCTCTTTTATTATATATATATATATATATCTTCCTTCTTCTTTTTTTTAAATTTTATTGTAGCCCAAAGGCCTCTAACAAGCTGACAATGGAGAAAACTCCAAAATTTGTAGTGAATGCTTCGGTCAAGGTAGCAGCAAGGTTGACAATTTTTATGGTCAAGAACCTAGATGAAAGAGCGTGGCTCTGTACGGCCTCAGCGGTAGAAAGCTCGGGGGGGGTACTCACAGTACCAAATGAAAGGAGCAAGAGTTCATAACAAAGCTAAATACTCCCGAGAAGACTTGGAATACGAGAATGTCCACGAGGAATGCAAACATTATTATATAAAAGGTATAATGAATAGAATGTATGATTGAATGTTACAAATAGAGCCTCCTTATATGCCTGTACGGTGCCTCTTCACGAAAGGTCATGTCTTATCGGACATGGCCTCCAACCTAAATACTAATTAACTAATTAATCACTGTTTACATTGTTTTATTTATAACAACCTCTTGGAGTTGGCCCCATTTGGGTTCATCTACCCGGGGCTACCTTATCACTTATGGACATAAAATATGTTCAAATACATTAGAAATCTCCACAGGCACCTGCATGGACCCGCGACCACTCTTTCATAAACCTACTGGTTAGATAGCATATGCCATATCTTTGGTTCATCTGGATATCACGGGAAGAATGGAGAAAACCATGACATACGATGTTACAACACCACCCGAGAGAAAATATTGGACTATGAAGGTGCCACCATTGCTGCTTTGCTTCCATAAAGTGGGACATGTCTTCAGAAGGATTGTCCACTATCGGTTGTTCATGACTCCTCACACTAGTAGTGGCGGACATCCTATTGCACACATGTCGATTTCACTTCAAATATGGTCATCACCTCTTGGTCATAATGTCTCATCGACGATACACATACTCGATGGCGAACCCTCTCGATCACCAGATGTCCTCCGGGGTCACTCGGTCCATGTACGCCATGTGCTATTGGAATACGCGGTGCTGGTACCTTCCTCCTCCCCTCCTTTTACTTTCCCTTATTTTCTTTCTTGACATCTTGTCTGGGTGTCTGAGTATCCATTGGTTGGTTTTTCCATCCCCCCTATTTTTCCACCCCTCCTCTTCTCCCATCGCCTTTCCCCCACCCCCCCCCTCGTTACCCAACCTGTTAGTGACATCTTCTCAAATTATCCTCCTCCCACACCGCACCCCCTCCTCCTCACCTTACCCACTCCTCTTCACCACCGCCTCCCCATTGTTATCGAACCCTTTGATTCCTCTTCTTAAATTTCTACAACCTTCATCCACAAACACACTCTGTTGGGATTGGGCACTCTTACTAGCTTTCTGCTCCTCAACCGACAACTTCCCAAAGGTTGACACTCTCGCTTCAAAGCTATTCACCTTCTTTTGGAATTGAATTCACCTCAGGCGCTCTCAATTGATGGGTTTCTTAGAGCAAGATAATCATCATGGTTTCCCAATGATTTCCTTTCTTTCAAGCATCATGGGGTGGCTATGCAAAACAACTTTCACGTCATGGCTCTTCCTGCTTCTACTCCTACGAAACGCAATTTTACTACGAAATGCATGGTTACTGTGAAAACTAGTTTCTCATGTCTCCTATATTACGGTTGGACCATTCATGTTGTTGATACTGCGAGCGCTCGGTACGGCCTTGCATATTAACCCCACCACACATCAACATTAATGTTTGAGGTAAGGAAAATTCCATTGGTATGGATATATTCTTAGAGCCTCTTAACTTGCATTTCTCCATTATTAATATCTATGGTCGTGCCTTTCTGTAGAAAAAAAAATTGGGACTCTCTCATGAACGCATCTAGTATGCCAGCAGGAGAACATTATTTTGTTTAGGACTTGAATTTCTTTCTATAGATTTTGAATATTGGGGGCCTAATGCTGTCTGATTCATTGTCAGGGCTTACTTCGGACACCTACTCTCATCCATCACACAGTACGTTCTTAATTACCTCCCCCTCTCCTACTTCGCGTAACGGGCGCACCGAGATGATTAGGTGGCTCGAAAGACTTGATTGTTCTCATCAAAGAAGAGTTACTTTAGACTTTTGGTTCCTTTAGAAAATGGATTAGTGGAGAATCTCTAATCATTTCCAATATTTAAAATTGTTAGGGGTCAAAAGTACGACATCCCCATACAATTTTCTCCATTTGGTTACAGTCTGACTATCTCAATATGGTGAATACATACAGAACTCTCACTTGTCGCATTTAAACATGCCATCCTCCATATTCACATGAGACTTCTTACTATCGAAGAATCCATTAGATGGGAAAGCACAAAGAACGGTATGGTGAACTAATTGATATTGAGGGAAAATCCATGGGTGGAGAATCTCTATAGAGGTGGGTTTGGGCGGTGAAGATAAGTCTCGGCTCACTTCATTGGAAATTTCTAGGTTAAAAAGATCCTGCAAACTAGGAATGAGGGCGGGCTAAAATTAGTGCCACACAGATTAAGGTGGGGATAAAAATTCTAATTTTTCATCAATTTTCCAATGGTAGAAAAGGTTATTAACACAAATTTGAGGAACTCGATAATGAGGATGGAACAAAAACACTCTAATTTTTACGAGATCTTGCACAAAAAGGTATCACTCATTTCAAGGAGATCTGAGTCACCTCCTCAACCAACCTTGGGCGAAATCTCGGTGGCATCTCTATTCCACGTATGTTGATCGACGACGAGAGGATGATCCTGCGCCTTTCTGCTGGTATTGAACTTGAATCTATTCTCAAATGGTTCAAAAAGGACAAAAACCCTGGACCTAATGGATGGGCGGTGGAATTTTATCTTGTTATTTGATCTTTTGGGTCATGATCTTGTGGAAGCTTGATGGAAGAAACTCGTCGATACGGATGCCGCATGTAGGATGCTTTAAATGATATTTTTATTGTACTCCATCCCCCAAAGTTGATCACCGGCATCTTTTAATGATTATACTTAAATCTCTTTATGAAAGCGCATTTACAAAGATCATAGACAAGATTCTTGCTAATAGGTTGAAGCTTTGTCTTATCTGTATATATCTCACGAACAATTTTCTTTTCTTGAAAATATACATATCCATGAAGCTATTAGCATTGCACGAGAAGGACTACACTCTGTGTATGCTAAACGAAATAAAAGTTCTTGGTCGAGTACGGCTAAGGCATTTGATCAAGGTCAACTAGCTTTACATTCATGTTGTACTCACCCATACGGGTTTTCCTTACAAACTATCGATTGGATTGTATGAGCATAACTGCTATTTCATACAACATTAATCAATGGGCGGCAACCAATTTCTGTACGGAGTAGGGACTTCATCAAGGATTCCCCCTATCTCCCCTACTATTTCTGTTAGTTGTGGAAGGACTTAACGGATGCATTATTGATGAATTATCTAAAGGCATATTGAAAGAATTAAATTATCGATAATTGTGTGCTCACTCATCTCTTAGTTGTAAGATGATATTATTATCTTCCTTAATGGGACTCTTAGTGACTCCACGAAGTGATCGGAAGTGATATTACATCTATTTTGTATTTCCATAGGGATGCGGTGCAACTGCTTCATAAATCCCTTTGACCTACCATGGTTGTACTCCACATGAAATATACTATGTTCAACGAGAATTTCCTCACAATCTCACTTATTTTAAGATAGATTATAATGCTTCAGACTGCTAAAACCTGTGAGCTACAAAATTGTGAGTTGGAATTGGCTCATAACTAAAATTGAAAAAGGTTGAACAACGGTGCCATCACGGGTTGTCAAGGCTGGTCGGTGGCTACGGTCAAATGGGTGCCAGGGAGCCACTCACCATGTATTGGATGTCAACGGCATGGATTCCTAAAAAAATTATGCTCTAAAAATACGAGAAAATATGTAGGCGCTTTCTTTGGTTGGGCGCAAAAGAGGACACACCTTTTCACAGACTAATTGGTCTCGTATTGCTTTACCCAAGTGTTGGGTTGGATGGGGTATCAAAAGACCTTTCAGCACTTTGCATGCCTTAGGCTAACTAGCTTGGTTGGACAATTACGATGAAACAATTATGAACAGGGTGACACTTTAAAGAAATATATTCATACGCACACTCCCATTGAGTGGAGTTCGGTCACCAACTGAGCACCACACAAAATATTCCACTATACGGCATGCGATCACATCAACGATCGAGTGTATAAAGGATGACCTGACACAGCATAATAGCGATGAAACTTCGAGCTTCATATCGACATGATTCATGGGTTGGTTAGAAATTCACATCTGCTTCTGTGAGGCTCTTGCTGCGTCCTCAATCGAGCCATTTACGAGGACACTTAATCGGTTGCTCATGCGGAAGTACAGCACTCTTCTCACAAGGGTGATTGGATCATCGGGCTCTACAACTACATCCCGGTGGACTAGAACTGGATTTCATATTTGGATGCTTTGCACATGGTACCTTGTCAGTGAAGCTTGTAGTGATGAGAGTATATGGACCATATCTAAAATGGGATGGTATACACTAAAATATGGGTATTCTCATATCTATTGGAAAAACGGACACAATCCTCATCCCATGGTGGCACTACTGGAAGCTCAAAGGACTTGCAGAAAGCTAGGAATACTAATGTGGTGTATGCTAGAGCGAAAAATCCCTACTAGAGCCGATTTACAAAAAAAAAACAACCTGCGGACCACGAGATGTGCACTACGTAAAGACGGTAGCGGTTTCTAACCTGCTAAGCCTCTTGTGTCTCGCTTGAACTTTGGGTGATTACACTTTCTTCTCTTCATGTTAGGCTTTCTGTTGGTGTTCATTCTGTTACGATTCTTGGGACCATTGGTGGCATGTTGTTACTCCCCACAAACTTCGAATTTACCCATTCTTATTTGCTAGAATATTTGGATGGCTGCGTAATCGATCCATCTTTCATGACACCCCACATCATTGTGCCTCATCTGTTGCCCATATCCTTTCCATATATCATTTTTATCATGATGAACCACCTAATCACTATCATATCATCACCCTCGAGATCAATGATCATTCATATCCTTGAGCATATTTCACTTCGAATCTTCTGGAGGTCTCACGGTTGTGGTGGTGGGTTTTTATTCTTCATCTCTCGAGATCATCATATCTATAAATTCAAATTGGACTTGGTCATGACACCAAAAATTTTGCCGAACTATCATGCCTCTTGTACTGGCAATTTTCCATCACAAAGATATACATGCTCTACAAATATTTTTGAGATTCTAAGACCATCATTGGTAGTTTCTGATCTATCGATTCACACACACCACGAATATCAAGAATTTTTTACAAAGCTCTACGCCCAAAGCTTATAGTTTGATCTGTATTTCATCATCATCCCATTTCCAGGAGAGAGCATGGTTTTAAACCTCCTTTCCAAGGGGCGTCGCACCTATTGACAGCACATATGGAGGTCAGAATAAAACAAGCATGCATTAGAGAAAGCTAGTTCTTCCACAGAGACCTTTTGATCCTACACTCGGATGGGGGGATGGACATAGGTAGATTACAGGCCCCGAACAAAAAAACATTTTTGTTTATATTTTCTTTTATATATATATATCAATGAGACTTGTAGTGGATGTATATATATATGAACACATGTGAATGTATTTTTATTTTTATTTTTGCTTATCTATTTGGCGGCTACAATGTTGATGTTTATATGCACATGCATATACAACATGTAACTTTTATTTACATTAATAAAAGCTATGATTGTTCTGTGGAAAACAAAATTTGATATTTAGTACTATATATATATATATATATATATATATATATATATATATATATATGTATGTATGTATGTATATATATATATATATATATATATATATATATATATACATACATACATACACATACATATATATGTATGTATGTATGTATGTATGTATATATATATATATATATATATATATATATATATATATATATATATATATATATATATATATATATATATATATATATATATAGTTGCATTATTCCATAATTAAAATGAATAGGATATATATCTTGTTTTTATTCTTCTTTTTTATATTCCAAGATACATAGTTGAGTATAAACTTTAATCAATAAATTTATTATACATGTTTTAACTTTATTTATTTAAAAATTATTTTTATGCAATGAAATATTTCGGGACAGCTTTTACAAATCTTGGGTCGGCATTGGTTAGAGAATGAGGCTTATTTTCTTTATGAGAAAAAATTAAATTCACGAAAAATATGATAGGGTTTTCCTCCTACATATTTATAAAAACATTCAGTCACATTTTTACATTTAAGAAACAACATTGTAGTAGGGTGTAGAGAAGTAAATATTCCTTATGGTGAAACTAGTCCCCTAAAGGAGGTTGTATTTTATAAAATAAATGTTTATTGGTCATATTTATGAAAATATTATGATGATTATTCTACTTATGGGTACACTAAATATTGGTTGGATGGATTTTTAAAAATAAATTCTATCTATCCCTATCCTAACATATGATGCATGTCACTATCATTTTATAAGAAGTAGCTTATCTATCTCATCGATAGTGGTTCCACTGTGTTTAAGTGTTAAGAAGTTGGGCTTTCAATTTAGTTAACTCTGTGGTGAACAAAGCTTAGAATACTTTGAAAGATGGTTTGGGATTCAAATGGAATTTGTTGCATGATATTTATATAGATATTAATGAAAAAAATCCTCATATATCTTCCTTTTGACATAGTGAATGAAAGTACTTATGTGTCCCAATTACATGGAAGTTCATCCCAAATTATATGATTTTCTCATTGGCTTTATCTCTAAAGAAATTATTAGTGTATCCGGGTTAGAGAACATCATTTATAAATACCATCATTTTATCAACACACGCAATGATATTATTGGAAATGGAAATAATTTCCTATTAGAAACCTTGAACGTTGATGGGGAGGGGGGGGGGCGAGGGGGGAGTGAATGTATGGTGTGATTTATCAACAATTTAACCTCTTCTTGTTTCAACACTAATTCTTATAATTAACCAACACATCATTGTTAAATTATAGTATATGTATAACCACAATGTCATTATCAACAATACGAATGACGTATAACCATGAGATCGATAATGTAAACATAAACAATAAAGACATATAACAACAACAAAACACTAAGCACATTGCAAGGACACCAAATGTAAGGTGGAAACCACAAAGAGGTAAGAACCACAATCAACCCAAATGTAGTCTTCATCATGGTCTCCTTTATTATCATAAAAAATCTTCTAAATCATTCCTTTCTACCATTAGTGTGTAAACCCTGACATCGTACGTTGACCAATAGTCATAAACAGCAAACTGTGTAAATTTGAAGGTCACCACTTGCGAGGAATCCACCACTCCCTCGATTTTTCAAACCAACACTTGCTAGGAGCCACTACTTCCAATAGGTGATTCGACCACAGATGGACACAACAAAAAAACCGTTGGATGGAAACCACCACTCCCAAAGTTCTTATAACACTACCTAAGTAATTTCATTACACATCATGAATACGCAAGCCACCACTCTCTTGGTACCACTTGCCCTGATAATGTAACCTTCAAACACATTAACATGGACATAATTTACAAATTATTTCATGCTAGGCTTTATAAACTCAAAATCAACAAAATAGTGAGCCTTAACTACATCTTGTTTTCACCTTTACACTCTTAAAATATAATAATCCATCAATTGAATCCTGTGTCTCAACACATTCTCTATTGCACCAACAATAATCGATCACAAATAATCAACACCACACAAATTTTACAAAACCACATTAAATATGATCCAAACATAGAAATATCCTCCACCAAAAAACGCTCTCAATACATCAACATGTGTTTACCACACAATCCCAACTCTTAACAATATTCTACACAATAACATATAAGAGCATATCTCTCCACACACACAACCTATTAACAATTCAAACCCTTATTGTGAAAATATAAAATAATACATATTTTATTATACAGTCTACAAAATCATCTTAACAATCCTCCTATGCCTGCACAAAAATCATAAAACTCACTCCCAGTGTCAAAACCATTCTAAGTACATAGACATATAATAATAAAATGTCCATAGATATAAAGCTAAACAATATAGGCAAGTATCTTCCCGTGAAAACACAAAGATATAAATCATATGCCAGCAACTAAATACCTACCTTGTCTCTCTGCTACTAAAACCTAATGAAACATTGTACACTCTGATGACATCGCTATAGCCTCTCCATACTGGATCAACCATCAAATCAAGTTCTACCTTCTTTTTGATGTAGTTTTCCTCTTCATGCATCTAACTAATTTTACGATCTCTACCATTAATGTTTTTGTTATAGTTGCAATTTATTAGCTTGACACTATGTTCATATGCTATAGGAGCTAATCTTACTCTCTCTGGGTGCTTGTTTGTATATACTGCTTATCTAATCACATTGATGGATGTTCTCTTGTGTTAAATGATTTGATCAAATTATCTTCACTATAGGTTGATCAATGCATTCACACTTTAATCACTCACAAGTCTAGTCAATACAATTGTAGATTAATTAAATAGAATATTATTTTGATTACCATAAGTAGCTTATTGAGTTTCTGAGGAGGTTTTATTCCATTTTATGACTATAAACCACCAATGCACCCTCTCCCCTTTGGAAAAATTATAACTGGAGAAACAACGTCATAGATAAAAATTCGATTTCTTGATTTCCTTCTATTACCTTAATTCTGTAATTTATTCCTTTTCTTCTAAAAAAATTGATATGTAAGTGTCTATAAAAGCCTACATAAGGCCTACTACCCATCTCCGGACCTTCGTCAAACTTATCAATACGCTGTATTAAGTAACGTAATTATAAATGGAATATAGTTAAATACATGTTATTTGGGTTGGAATCGTGGAGGCATAGATGGATAACGAAAAAATCGACGTGAGATCCTTGTCTCTACCGCATATCCAGCACCTCTACATCAAAACATGCTCCCCTTGGCAATGGTATCAGCCTAGAATGTATCTACACGATTGAAGAAAATTAGGAGATTTGTGGGTACTGAAAAAGCAATTAGAATTGCTGTTCTTTTCGTAATACTTTCGAAAATTTTTGGAGAGCTTTCATGATTATCGAGCTTGTATGGTTACAGTTCTGCAAAGAAGTGTCCAGAGGTGCTTGAGAAGTATAGGATCAAGTCTTTTAAGTCTCGGGCAGAGTAGATGGAAAAAATGGAGAATTGAAGAGAAGGGTTAATTATTGAAATGGAAAGCCCACATAAAGCTAGATAATATGGGTAATACAGAGAAAATTTTAATACCAACCTCACTTCAAGAGAAGCTTACTTGTGATATTATTTTTGAGAGTGAGTTTTTTAGGGTTTTCTACACATTGGAACATTTCCAAGGTATTGAACATTCACTTGGTAATTGGTCAAAGTATAAGTAATTCTTATTTAAAGTGATTACAATTTATGTTCATATCATATTTAATCTAAGATGGGGGGGAAGCCTCGTGCTTGACTACCTCCCATGAGCGCAAGATCACCATCTCACTGCATCAAATCAACTATTTTAAAAAAAAGAAAAATGAAGCTCATGTGTAACAGGTCTACATGCAAAGAGCAAAACATGAGATATAATAATAAGTTGACATCAGCAAATGCTGAAAAGCAGGTCATTATTGACATCCAAATCCAAAACTAAATTCAACATCATAGCATTGATGTCAACCTCACTTGCAGTCTCGAAACCTATGAAATAATACATACATCTGTTCACTCTTGTGACATCAGTGAAAAAGTAACATAGTACGATTTGTGGTAACAATGAGATAATAATTACCACTCCCTATCATACTCAAAATACATGTTGTTACAAGCTAAAAATACTCACCTAAACATGAAATGAGGTTGCAACCATGTTCTCAGCGTATTATTTGCATATCCGAGGTCAATACTTCTAAATACTTATCATAGAAAGAAAGTGAGACATAACCAAAAAAACATAATAAACTCAACACCAAATGATATATAATGAAATTACGGGGCTAAATACATGAGATAAAGACTTAGTAAATACAAATACATGGATTTGTGTAGTGACTCCATAAGCCCACAAAACAACCAACTCAGAACTCTTCTCAAAAATGCTAACATGAAGACCAATTAATCAGATGAACCAAGAGTGATGAAAGTAACAATGTTAAAGTTGATATTGCTCACATGAGAGCATACATGGTTGATACAATAGTCTAATATAATGCATGACAAATACCCTCTCTCTCTCTCTCATACCCATCCAACATAATGATTTCATACTTGGATGCATACAAACACAGAAATATATATGTCAACTCCTATGCATACATATCATAATGAAGACTCACCCAAGGCCGACTCAAAAAAGATAGTACACAACTATAACGAGGGTGCCACGGTTGAATCCATGTTGCTTCATCCCATGCCACGATGTTCAACTGCCCCCCATAATTATCACACCATTGCATGACCAAATATATGGAGACGCATCCAATTACAATGATGACATCTTCCAACTCATGATGATACAAGGAAAAAATGCTATGCAAGTTCGGTGGTGAAAGTATGGGTAGAAATCACATAGCTAAACTCATTATTCTTCAATGGACATATTACAGTCTGTGGAGCTTTGTGTATGGACAAGTAAGTCATGATCAAACATGTTCTTGTTGTTATAACTAATACACATATCCATGATCCCATAATATTACTCATCAAAAACACCTCATGATACCTCATGCTTCCCACACTCTTCCATGCCACTACGCTTGAGGTTATGAAGCCTCTCATACATTTTTAGGTCTAAGATATATTTCATGCAAGAATGGACTCCAACAGGCTAATTTATCACTACTCATAATCGATGAGAAGAGTTCTTATTCAATCTCTTCTTTGTTCTCACACTTCCCTTTAACACATATACATTATTTGGTGTTTTGAATCCTTTGGAAATCACTCTCTTTGAACATTCTTCTCTTGTTCTTGTTTGGTTGACTACCACTTACATGCCTCTATCAACCATTTGCCTCACACTAAATATATTATACTTTGAACCCTCGATAACCACATTAGTTGCATTTGTCTTCTTGTCTGCAAAGGTTAGCCTTTCCTTTTCCCAACACTCCTATTGATTTCATTACATTCATCATCACGTGAGAAAAATTTCAATGCACCACACGTTCCTATTTACTCCTCCCTTTTATTCCTGGAAGTCATTGGATGATTATTTTCTTTGCTTACTCTCTTCTATATTTATTTTAGGTCCACTTTGAATTTTTCTCCTTTCTGGCTAGATAGTGCGAAGAACTTGGGAAACACAATATTTGGCCATGTGCCCAAGTGTGGCACACGTAACATTCACATGAACAGACATGAGCCCAAGGTATATGATCTTTTGTTGGTCATGATAGACCTCCATATACACATGTTAAATGTTCAATCAATATCCTTGTAGTGACAATTTACAAGACTAATAATAACCGTGCAACGAACTTGTATACTAAAGGAAGGTCATCTTATTTGTTTTCAAATGGTTGCTAGATATTGTGCATTAACATGCTGCAAATAGATTCCACATGTCCCAAATTGTGACAAATAAAGCACTCAATAACGTCATCAAGGAGGAAAAGGATTATTTGTTTCTGAAATACTCTTACATATCAACTTTCTATGGTGGAAATTTCTTATGGTGTAAATTCTCCCTGCAGGTTCTCTGCGCAGACGTTGTTGGTGGATGTTGTCTCTTTCCTTTCTTGTTTTCGTTTGGTCCCATTCTCCACTAAGAGCTTATTTCATTCTTCATTGTTTTTGATGGTTGTGAACTAGACTCTCCAAAGCCAAGACTAGATCTATTCATAGGATATGTTTCAGTTTTGAGCTTATACTATCAAGGGATTGGTTTTCTTATCTTGCTTCAGCGTCCATTCTTCTTCTCTATATGTTCCTCTCATGGAGACCACTTCACTTTCCAAGTCTACAATTCAAAACTTCTTTCTCCTTTTCTAATTGGTGAAAGTACATCCTCTTTATTTTTCTTTGGCTCACCTTGGGCGATCATCGAGCTAAGTATCTCCTCTCTAAATTCATTCTCCTTTTAGTAAAATCTTGAAAAATATTCTAATGATTTCTACATGAGGTTTTATTGTACTCACTTCCCAAAGATAAATTTTCCAATCACTACCATTGCATACTCATATTTTTCCTTAAGGAGCATGTAAAGAAATCTCTTCTTCACTGAAAATCATCGGATCAATTAAATTCATGACTCAAAATTAAATAATCCATTTTTTAAGCTTTTGATATATTCTCTTGTAGCATAATTGGTTCGGCTAAGACTTGTCTTTGATTTATCTTTAAGTTTTTCTCTAACATTCACACTAAAAATTTGTTCCTTTAATGATCTCTTCATACAACGGACCCTTGTTCTTTCCATTATTTTTTTTAGTATTCTCTAATTCACAATTATTTGCTACTACTATCACCACCAAATAGGATCTCCAATCTATCCCAAAATATACTTACATAGTTTTGACATGTTAATTTCTCCATATTTATGTTGTGATAATTTTCATGCATTATGCATCTTGCTCAAACATCCCCTTGCCAATACCAACACTAGATACAGAACCCTTTCACATCCTTCTGAGAAAAGATGCCAAATGTCATATCCATGAGATCATAATAAATATTTCATCTTTTCTTTTTCCATACCTTGAAACTTTGTATTGTGAGTGAAGAACACTCTTGGAGAATTCATTCGATATATATATATATATATATATATATATATATATATATATATAATAAAAATAAAAAAAAAATAAAAATAAAATAAAAAATGTTTTTTTTTTCCAAACACTCGCATATCTACTCTTTAGCGATCAACCTATAATCAAGATCACTGCTCTAATACCACTTGTTCGAAACCTTGAGATCTCTTTGAGAGTTCGGGGGGGGGAGGGGGGTGAATGAGTATGACTTAGGACCAATTTTAACCTATTTTTATTTCAATCACTAAATCATGCACTAATTAACCAACACATCACAATGTATTTAACAACAAATAACATATATATACAATAATATGAGTAGCAATACTATCAAGCATAGAACCATGACATCAACAACAACACATAAATAAGCACATCACACAATGATACCAAATGTAAGGTGGAAACCAGGTAAAACCATGAATTGGAAGGATAGTCTTCGTCATTGTCAAATCTAATATAAAAAAACATATTTTACATCTGATTCACTAGCCACCATTAGTACGCAAGCCACACATTTCCAATCATGTGATTGATTACTTGCTCGAGAAAAAAAACCTATGTGAACTTTGCGGTACAATACGGAGAAAAATGCCACAAACCACCACTCCTAGGCTTTGTAGATGACCACTTGTTGGGAGCCACAACTCCCAACAAAGCCTTGTGACCACCACTATATGGAAGCCACAACTCCCAAGTTCTTAGTCTCTTACACAGAAGGATGCCACTATACTGAATAAACAAGCCACACCACTTGCCTAATGAATGCCCCAACCTTCCAAACACATCCCATGGGCCTACTTTAAAATATTTCATATTAGGCCCATAAACTCAAATCAACAAAAAATAGCAGCCTCGTTTCATCTGATTTTCACACTTTACACAGTAACATACAATAATCAAATTATTTAATACTATACGTAGGCCTTGAAATTTTCATTCACTTCCATTACATTTTCACTTACGTTTCCATGTCATCACCTTCACTCCACCTCCATTTCATTGTTTGCTTTACCATTACCACTATTGAGTTACATTTATGTTTTTCCAAACTTTATTGATTCCTAGAATTTTTAAGTGAATTTGTGGTTAAAAATTAGAAAATAATATGCACATACTTATGCTAACAAGTGAATGGATTTTGCCATGTGTGGAGTCAAAAGAAGCTTCCGAAGGAGCCCTTATGTGGACTCTGAGCCAAATTCAATTTGGATAGAAAGATCATGGGTCTTAAGGATATGTGTCTCATTCCTATTTCTATTATTAACTCTAAGAATACATGTACATACTTATCTGCTTCCTATTTTGGTTTGCTCTAGAGATATAGGGAGAGATTCACTAACTCTCATTAATGAGATAGTTTCTCATCTTTTGTATAAATAGGGGAAGCTTTCTCCTATCAAACCATGTGTAAAATTGGAGTTGTGCTCAAGCTTTGAATACACAATTAGATTGTGCTTTCCCTGCCTCATGAAATCATTTCCTTTCCTTTTGATTTTGTTTTGCGTACATATGGAGCATCTCAATTTACCATCTCATACTTTTAGATCAATTTGCCTAAAATGTGTAGAATTTGTCTTTATGAATTCTAGGTTTATTTTATTTCTTAGTATTAGTTTTAGAATAATTGTGTAATCATTTTCTTCTAAAATATTTCATGAAGATAGATAACTGCATTTTCAAATTGACTTAAGATTGAAGTAATAAGAATACACGATTTTTAGTTTCACTTACTTTTTTGTCATTCATTTTCTTAGAACAAAATTATAAGTTAACTATGTCAATGGATGTTTTTCAAAATCATTCCAAGATAATGATCCTAAACTAAATGGTTGAATGTCTAATGCATACAATGATTCAATTACTGCGTACATTGTTATTTTTCTTTCTAGAAATTTAGAGACTAAGGCATAATTGACTTCTCACATAGCATCTCAAGAGGGTAATACTTCACATTGAATGTTTAGAAAGTCAAATATACATTAGTTGTTTTACGATGAGTTTACATGCTTTCACATTTTTCTTTCAGATCCTCATGGTTGCATGTTGATATTCCAAAGAAAATAGTTTAATCATGTTTGGTCGAATGATTGAATGTTTAATAAGTACAATTGCGGGATTACCTTTTTCATACTTTACTTGGTTTTCTAGTTCATTAGGTATAATTGGTTACTTAACACTATCTCAAGAAGATCATGCTTCATAATTGAATGTTGGAGTAACTAAATATATATTTAGAAATGCTTTCTTAGATTAAAATTTCAATTCATGTAGTGTGATTGCTGCTTCTATATTTTCTTTTGAATTTTTTTCTTTATTTTCGTTACTTGATTTCATGGAGGTTAAGATTTGAATTTCATTTTCATTATTTGATTTCATAGATTATATGAATTGGTGCCCCAGTATTTTGTAGTTATATTGATCTAAGGCGAAGATAATTTCTAGCACATACAACGAACGCATGCTTCACAAGCTTACAAAACCCTCGGGTTGAAAAATTAAATGATAGACAATTATTTTTCCCCGACCTTTATCTCTCCCTTTAATCTCTCTCCAACGACAATATGATCACTGACAATGACAACATACATAAAACTCTGCCCAACACCCTGATAAACATGATTCACACAGTTAAATCTCTTGCATGCCTCTCAATACATCATTATCATATGTGCATGCAAAATCGCTCTTAATAATATTTTATGACAACATATAAGGCATGGATATCACACACCAAAACATCTTTGACAAGCAAACCCTCATTGCAAAATATAAATAGTACATAACAAAATTATATGGATCTACAAAAAATTATGCAATAATCCTACTACATACACTAATCACAACAACCCTTGACCAAAAACCATTATGATTACAACAACTCAACCATAATAATAGAGTAGAGATATATATAAAGCTATAGTGATATAGGTAAATTTACTTCCACAAACAAAAATATATCGTTCATACACCCATGCAACTACTGCTATGATTTTTATCTCTACATTAAACCCGATCTAAAACATTATTCCTCTAGTTGACTTTGCTACATCCTCCCCATGCTCTTGCCTCAAGCATTCGAACAAACTATGCATTTTCAATCATTTTTCATGGCCTCTTCATGCATCTCACAAATTTCTGATATTTTCCATTGATATTTGTGTGTGCACTTGGTCCAGGTATATTGACCTCTATATGTTTCATCTGCCATAGGATCTCACCCTATGCTCTTTGTAGACCTGCGTTATACGTATACTCACTATCTAACCTCACATTAATCGATTTTCTCATCTATTTAAGAAACAATTTCATCCACTCTCTCTCTTTCTCAATTCCTTGATGCACTCCCTTTTTTTCATTATTCACAAGTAAATTAATATAATTTTAGATTAATTCAAATGAACCTTCTGCAGTTACCATGGGAAAAACATTGGTTTCTGTCTGTTATATTCCATTTTCTCACCATACATGCCATAATGCACCCTCTCCTTTTGGGAAAATCATTATATGGATAGGTAACACAAGTATTATGAACAAAGCTTTGAGCTCTAACATGGGTTTCCTTGTGGTACTACGATGCCTAAATTTAGGCCCTGCTACAAAGAAACATTGATACGCGGTGTTTCCAAATATTGCTCAGGCCTCCTACACCTTCTCTAAAGACCCTCTCCGACTTCCTCCAACTCCTTTCCATAAAAATAACATCATCACAAATGGATTAGCATGTCGAAAACATGGGTAGGTTGGGAGGCCTAGATGACAACTGCCTCATCATGGATCAACATATACTTGCCTCAAGTCAAAACCTTTGCATCAAAAAAATGACAATTCATTTCTAATATATTTTCTTAAAAACCACAAACCATGAGAGCTACTATCATTAGGTTGACATCAATGATATGGCAAACAAACATTGTTGACATCAATGCCAACATTCCCACTTCTTTGAAATACAAATTATATCAATGACACTTCACCACTTCATATGGATACATGTCCTAATCTTCAAGGTTTCAAAATTGTTTTCATTGAAGACATTATCAAATATCACAATTTTTTTTACATATGCTTGTCTCTAAAATATATGTTTTGACTATATACTAAAAACAATTATCATTTTTTTTCCAGGTATTGTTTCGATTCATTCATTTCTTTTCCACATTTTTGTAAATTGTTATGAGAGGACTAATGGACTTCATGTTCATTTTCATTACGCGTTTGTACATATTTCTAGTCTACGTATAATGTATTGAAATATTTCAACTACAATTAATTATGATTATATATATTAATATTGATTATTCAAATATTTCTTATATTTATATATATATGATTATTTATTTATTTAAATATTATTTATATTTTAAGAAATTAAAATCATATGTTTATTTATTAATTTTACAAATACTAGTATTGTTGAGGCATGAACGTTTTGACAATCGAGATACATAATATAGGTTTGAACACGGAATCATGTACGGCGAGTTGGCAAACCCTATCACACATGATTCTAGAAGTTCAAACCTACATTAAATACGCAGCATTCATTTACCAAAAATTTTGAGTGAAAAGCATAAGTATGCATAGTTTGAAATGAACTTATTCTCCTATAAGAGAGGAAGTATGCATGGTTTGAAACAGAACTCATTCTCCTATAAGAGAAGGGAGGAATGAACTCCTTTGTTTACAATAATTTATTAAATATGTAATAAATGAATAAAGAAGAACTAAATATCGTACAAAACGATTACTTTCAATTAAAATATTCGTAGTTATTTTCATACTAGTCGTAAGTATCGAAGTTTGGCTAGTATTGAAGTTTCCTAATCGATATGATATTTTTTCTTACGAGTTTCGATATTTTTCTCATATTCTTAATATGTTTCTTTAATCATTCATTTATTCCCTTGTTGTTATGGTCAATCCAATTATTCATTTATTTCTATTTTGTGTGATATCGCTATGTAGAAAGAATACCTTACACACATGCAGAATCTAGTCACTATTATGCATGTCCATGCACCGATATGATGAAACACTTAAACTTTTATCTAATTTTAATATAATTATGTGGTATTTTTGTATATTTCTTAAAGGTACGGAGAAACCAAGTGGTTTTAGGATACTTTAATCATCTAATCACATTTGATGTTGTGTTTGACCCTAATCTAATTGCATTTTTGGAATAATATATGTTGTTTTCCAATATGAAATGTTCATCACTTATACTATGATTTGAATATTAAATTTAATGATTTTATTACTTACTTTTTTTCCTATATGAAAGGATCATAAAATTTGAATATTGAATTGATGATTTTTTTATCCTCATGTCATTTGGATATTACATTTTGATGAATTTAAAATTTAAAACATGCATTTGGTGGCACTATGTTTTAAATTCAATTCAATTTTTCTTTGTTGTTGGATTCAAATATCATTTTAAATTTAACGTGAATGTTTTGAATTTGTTAAAAAATGTGAAAATATGTTGACATTAAATTCATTTAACATCATATATTTTACTATTTGAAGTAACAATGTTTCGTAATTTTCATTACCATAGAACTATACCTTTATTAAAATGTCAAAAATGTTACATTATTAAAGTTAGTCTCCTATTTTGTTCTCTTAAGATACAACAATGTTCTATAACATTTCACTACACGACATTTCGTGAACTTTCTTAATTTATTATATTACAATTATATTAAATATGATGATTTTAAAAGCTAAAACATACCATCGATGACAATATGATATTAAATTCAAATCTATCTTCTTTCCTTTGTTATTGATTTGTTGATTTAATATCACATTAAATTTAAAACTTTGTTATTGGCTTGATATCATAATTTAAATTGAACCTCTTAGCTTTATTGAAAAATGTCAAAATTTGATAACATTAAAAGCATTCTAGTGTATCACCTTGAATATAACATATTTCATTATTTGAATATCACATTGTTTTATAACATTAATTTGAACTATTATTTTGATTTGAAATGAGTAGGTAAATTGTTAAAATCTTTCTTACTCATTTTATTTCTTTTAAAATATAACATTTTTTTATAACATTTAAGCACTTCACGTTCTTGTGTATTTTCTCATTTTATTATATAGCTTTTACCATATTTCTTTAATATATTTTACTATGTTTGTTAGTTAGCAATGTGATGAACAAATATCATTAAAACAAACAAAAGATTAACAAAAATACAATAAAAAAAGAACAAAAAATATGAACTTGCAGTTCTGAATAGCAAATGGGTCTACAATGTGCCAACTCAATACCAAATAAAAATAAAATGTTATAATGCATTGAAAAAATATTGATGTCATAAAGCAATGAACAAAAAATGGAAAAAAAATTGATAAGAGAATGAATAAAAAATAAACAAAAATCAATTTTACAATGTCACAAACAATAAAGAATGTTTAACGATTGGACAAAATAATGATGTTGCACCATGACATTAAACACTTACATCACAAACAAAACCATTATTGATCACGATCAACCATGTTTTACTAAGTGAAATGTGATCAACCCATGGTTGACCATGATGGCTTATGAGTCGGCATAGTCATCCATCATCAATCATATTAAACCTTAAACAAAGTAGTCAAATATGGTCAACGCGGTAATATACAATAGCGGTGTCCATGGTCAATCTGTAAAAAACAGCAAGGAAAGTGATCAACTATTGTAAACATGATTAATATGGCAACCGCGGTCACCTAAGGTCAAACATGGTCAAAGCGATGTTCAATCATGATTAAACCAAGGTCAAACGCTGTTGAACAATGTTAAAATAACAATTATGTAGTAAACCATGATTAATATGGTCAACCATAGTAAATATGGTCACATTATAGTCTGTTACCTTGTTAGCCACAATCGTCTAAAATTAAATGTGGACAACCTTAATCTAATATATTCACCCATAATTGATCATGTGTTGACCGCAGATAACCATGGTCAAGCAGCTCATCCATGGCTAAGCTTTGAAGTCAATGCGGTAAATAAGTTCAACCATGGTCAAACTAACTCAACCATGGTGAACCATAAAAACCATGAAGCTAAGGTCAACCATGCTCGGCAACGGTGCTGCCGTCAAACCATGGATAACCATTATTAGCTAATATGATAGTCACCTATGTTTAATTAATATCAAATATGGTTTATTTGATCCGACATCCCAAGCTTAGATCAAATAAGGTTAACCATAGTCAACCATAATCTATCATACTCAACTATGCTTAAGCAAATTATCGTGACCATGGTTAACCATAATTTGACCATATTTAACCATAGTAAATCATAGTCAACCATGGGAAAAATGGTGTTGATGGCAAAACGGTAAATGTAAACTTAAAAAGCATGGCTATGGTTTAAACTAAGCAATTCAATAAAAACAAATACAAAAATTGTTTGTGAAGATAGAAAATAAACTAGCTTGGGCGATAGTAGCTTATCTCTAAGAATATGTGGAAACCATGCTTTGACTATGTTACAATGAGCTCGAATACTTGTACCAACATTTAGAAACAAGGTTAAATCCTAAAAATTCAAAACTATACAAGATGAAATACCAAATTTTGTAGGCCGTTGAGTTGGTTAGTACACAGAAATTCGTAGTCGTAACTTTGACTTGTCATTTTAGTTTAGCTATAAATGATAATAATTAAGAAAATATCATTTGAGGATTTATAACTTTCAGATACAAACCCTTCTGAAGCTAATTTTGTCTGTTTTCCAAAAAAACATGGTGCAAGACCTCAAAATGGTCTGAAGTTCGGGACATGAAAAAAAAAATGGAAAAAAATAGTAAATTGTGCTATAATTAAGGCAAGAAACGAAAGAAAAAATAAACAGGGTTCCAAGTGAAATAGGTGGTGTACCATGTCACCTAGACAAATCCTCCTCTTAAGACGATGGTGCATTAGTTTGACCTCCATGGTGGGAAATTATAATTGTTTCATCCACAAAACCAACACCTGTGAAATTCAGCCATCTTTGAAAACTAAATACAATTGGATCCTAATTTTCAGTATTAATAGTCTATGTGTCCACATGATTTGATCATTTGTGACTTTTTTAATTTTCGTTGTGCTTGAAGATGTTGGTATTATTACAACATGTTGATGTGTCTGTCCAGTGAAAAGTATGATCAAAATAAGCCAAGTGAAGAATGTACAGGAGATGCGAGATCCAAAAGTGTTGTCTCCTTAAAATTTCGATGGTGTAAGGATAGTATCGAGAGGGAAAAGCTTATGATGGGCTCTGCTTAGGTTCTCTTTGCATATGGCCAAGAAAAATTTCCCACGAAACTTATGGGGTATACGATGTTGATCTTGTCTTTGTTTATTTGGGTACACATTTCTCAAAGATATTGTGAACCTACTAGTGGATGTGTTAAACGTGTTCAATCAACCTAGTTTCTTTATCGGTCGGAGTGAACATGGGGAAAATTATTCTGTGTATTTGAAATTCATTCCAACCTCAGGGGACATAATGGTTGAAATCTGTACCACTTCAAAAGGGATCATGTCCGATCAAGATATGGAGAGGTCTATTCGGTGTCTTCACATGTGGAGAATCTCATCATATGCATATGCTTAGAGTTGTACATATGCGGTATGCTCATAATCATCATGTTGATGACCTGCTCATCCCATCGGTGCGGGGTGTATTGTAGTCGACTTGGTAGCTTGGTGTCCAAAAATGACCAAAGCAGGAGCCTTTGATGGCAAGGAACCTTTATTGTGATATGATATAATCCTCTGAGGGTCCAAAAATGTACCCACACTCATTCAAATAATATTACTTAATGATAGCCTTTGTTAAAAGATATTCTTCTTGTAAAACCAATATATTCAACTTAGAAAATTTATCGATGATGCAATAGAATTAATTTGCAGTGTTAGTAAATGGAAGGCCATTCATATAGTCCATGGATATGTGGATTTCTGTCTGTTAGGGAGTATAAAGTGGCGTATACAATCCTTTCTTCTTAATGGTTGACTTGGTGATAGCACACATGCGGTCTGGTATCTTATGTGTTTTCCAACATCCTATTGAATATTTAGCGATAAAAATACTTTTGGTATGGCCATATTTTTCTCCATGCTAAAGTGTCCATAAACTTGACTATAGTGTACTTTTAAATACGACTTGTTTACTCTCTTGGTACGAAGAGTGGCCCAGTAGCATATTGACAGATCACAGAGGTGGAAATATGGAACTTTCTTGCCATCCACTAACGTCTTTATGTGTTGGCCCGACTCTAGATCATTTTTGTATAGTTTTATGCATCTAAGGTCTGGTAGTTTACTAGAGTTGAAGAGTGGTCAATGCGCACATAGGCGAAGTAAGACAATGTTCAACATGATTGGTGTTTCCATTCTTGTGTTTATATTCAAATACAAATTTTGCGGATATTTGGACCACTTACGATGGTGATTTGCCAGCTCCCTTGGGCCTTTGTAAACTACAAAGGTTTGTATAAATGTTTCTAGATGATCGTCTCTTCTCAAAATGCAATGTTTCCATTTCCGACAAGCCACATGATGGAATACATACCCTTGTCATAGATGCGGTATTTTCTGGTGTTTACAATGTCTATGGTAGCCTATGGATATTATGTGTTGAGTGAGAGTTACATATTAGCATAATTAGATCCATATCTGTCAAATGGTTGTTGTGGGTTTGAAATGTGGGTACTGAGTATAGAATCATAGGAGGTGCTTCATCTTAAAAAATTCCTTTATTGCGACTCAAAACAAGAAAATATTTATTGCATCACCCTCGGTAACTTAAAAAGGCCAAGTGATGAGAGAATCCATGCAGAAATTTGATAAACAGTGACAAGGCCCAATGTTATTGACTCTATTAGATTTTTCGGGGTTGGCTATTTCTGGATGACTTGGAGCATAACAAAATACACATACACGCCAGTACGTGGAGTATATAACCCAAATTTGGGACTGACTCATGTGATATGCATTTTCCAAGTTGGAACATAGTTTATTGTATCACATGTTTGAAGGACCTACGAAATGTGTTGCAAGTGCTCTGCAAACTCTTTATGAAGATGATGATTTCATCATATATACAAATATGAATGAGTTGGTAAAGGGACACACGATGTCATCATACCCCTCATAAACGTTGCGGGGGGCATTTTTTTAACCTAAAAAGGAATGAAAAACCACTAAAGAAGGCCTCACTTATATTTGAAAGCAATAGTTCATAGATTTTTGGTTTCTATAATGGAACCTAATGATAAACAATTTTAAATCAATATAAATTTGGAAATAATTGGCCCCTTTGGTGGTCAGAAGGTCATCAATATGTGGGGATTCGATTCTGACTACGCGGTGATTTATTTAGTTCCGATAATCAATGAAGAGTCTCGAGGTCCCATCCCTTCTTTACATGTAGGCTAATCAGCTCCCACAAGGTGAAAGCAGTAAGGTTTTCTCTTTTTGCTGTGACTCGAAATTTGGTGCTTGATTTCTTCATTTTCTAAATACAATGGTGGTATATCTTATTTCATGAAGACTCTTGAAGTTCATATCTGAATGCTTCTTTGATAGTGTGAATGTTCCACAATAGGCGAGAAGATGTCCCCATATTATTTTATGACCCTTCCTGCCTTTCCTCTATTGTGTGGTGGAATAACCCGCGGGGCCCATGTATGTGGCGACAATATTCCCCTTACTTTAAGAACGAATAAAAACGAAGAAACAAATTTCTTGGTCTAGGAGATGATATTCTTGTATCTTGGTAGTCTGAAGATGGTGGTAGGTGGGGATATATTTGTTGACTGATATAAATTACTACACAAATTAATGATAACAGTGTAGGTCTTGGTGTACACAACGTTATGCTTCCACAAGTATAGTTAGCCTACTAATACATCAAAAAATTAAGAGGAGCAACATCACATATTACCTCATTAAATGAAGGGTTTGATGTTTATGAGAACAACATTGTTTGCGACACGGATGATGTCCTTGAGGTAGAACCACCAATGGTGTATGGATGCGAGTGTGGTGTGGTAGGTAGGCTTTGGCTAATGACCTCTACTAAGATAGGTACATGGCTCCCATTATCAAAAATGAGCTATGATGTTGTCCCACTTCACCTACATCTGTAGTTGGAAGAGATGTCCCCCCTTCCTTTCAATATTCAGAATCATTAATACTGAATGCGGTGGCGGAAAAATGGTGGAATTAGGATCCACATCAATAATCCACTTCATTTTCATTCCTTTTTGGGTTCTCACTTAGGTGAGAACATGTGTTTCACTCGACGTTCAACTCAACCACCGGTGGCTTGCTTGGCTAGGCACTCACTTGTATTGTCGTTAGGGTTCTTATGGAACTCACACATCACTTTCTATGTCCTTGTTTATATTTGTGGTGTTGTTATTTTCTTGTGTCTTGAGTAGGTTCTCTTGGGTCACATAACCTTGGCTTTGTCCTTTTTTTCTGTGGTGTGGGGGTGCCTTTCCTTGCTTTAGTTTGCATATCCAAATTCTATCTTCCTCTCTGCAAATTTTGGTCAATCTTGACAACATATTGGGAGCGGGGAGTCGAAAATGTTCTAATAACTCCATCCCTTATTGGATGTACTTTTTGAACATGCGGTACTTGGTACATTTCCACCTAGAATCCTTGATGCCCAACCACCGTGTGGAGGGTAGGAAAAATATTTTTGAAATCTGTGCCGTCTTGGTAATATTAGTACTTATGTTCATAGCTCCCAGGTAAAGGTAATGTTGTTCCTTGATGGTGTATCACGGATAATTCCAGGTATGGGTGTGACTAAAAATAGTGAGGTTGCCTCTCATCCCTCTGCTCTCGGTAGGTTCCCCACGGAGTCGTTGACATGGGGGTAGCTGAGAGTGAAAAAAAAATCTTTTCCTGTTGGAAAAATCATGAACCAAAAAATATCCTTCCAACGAGGATTTAACCATTTATCTGTGGCATCTACATATATCTAGCCTTTAGATATGAGAACGTCAAAGTTTACTTTTACCTTAAATGAGTTTAGCACTCCAAGGTGGTTGTTGGATGAAGATGCATCCTTTGTGGGCATTCAACAAAGGATATTGGAAAATATTGTCATCTCATTTCCTTTTTCATTCAAGGGATTTTTCGAGAGCAATATTTTAAAAGGATCTCCTACTCCATCATCTTTATTTTCTTCTTCCATTGAAGGTCGTTGAGGTCGGCAAGGAAGCCTTACCAAGGTTCAACTAGTTCAAGCCCTAACTCCTTATACGCAACCTAGATTTGGGGACATACTGAAAATAGAGGTAGAAGACTACTATAGTATTGATCCCTTATTTCTTAGGAATGCAATGAAATGCATATTAAAAAAAAAAAAAAACCGGTGTAGTGAAAATTGAACTTCGATTCATTAATAAAAAAATACTAAAAATTGGTTACATCCAAAATAGAAATAAACTAGCCTAGGGGCGATAGTATTTTATCTAGAGAATAAATGTCATGGATACATGCCTATGAAATGTGTTACAATGAAGCTTTCAGACCTTTTTATTATTGATAAATAATGATCTGACATCAAAATAACCCTAGGTGATGAAGCGCCAAAATTTTGTGGGCCCCATTTTGAGATTAGTTGGTACACACATTATAAAGGTGTGAAATTTGACATACGATGTTTGTTGATGGGTATGATACCTCATTTTGAAATATCTAATCTGATGAACATAAATTTTGACTACATAAAAATTCCCCTTCTGAGACCATAATTGTTGTTTTCCAAAAAATGTCTTTTAGGGCACTCAAAACGGCTACGAAAGTTTAGACTTCGAAAAACTACCAAAAATAGTAGATTGTGCTACGATTGAGAAGGCGAAGAAAGAAAAGAAAAAAATGTAGGATGTTCAATTGTAATAGTAGGTTTCACAATATCCACCTACACTATGCATCCTTAGAAAAGTATTCGGTGTTCTTCATGAGATGGGGAAATTTACGTTGAACTTGATCCTTGGTGCGAGAGTTGGCCGGCTTTGAAAACTTGGTACGGTTGGATCCTCTATTTTTTAGAGTTTCTAATGTGTATGTTCGTGATATGATCAATTATTTCATGTCTAATGTAGTCCATGTTGAGCTATGTTGGTGTCAACTTCTCAGCAATGTTTGACATGTCTGCTTGATGGTGGAAAGTATCACCAAAGGTGATCCACATTGAATATGGGGTGAAATCCAAGGAGATAGGAAGATACGAGCTCGAAATAATTGTATCCCACAACCATGGTGATGGTGTAAGGACTATATCGAGTGGATGAAGCTTACAATGGGATCAGGTTGGCTCTTCTACATATGTATGGTTTACCTGCCAAAATACATGAGGTACTCGTGTTGATCATAATTTGTTTGTATTTATCGTTGGATTTGTCCAATATGTCATGAACCTTCTAGCCAGATGTATTGAATGCACTCAATAAACTTGTTGGCTTTATCGACTTGATTGAACATGAGTAGATTCTTATTGTGTGGTTACTGAAGTACAATGCAACATCGAGGGGACATAATGCTTGAAGTGGCCCAATTCAATGGGGTTGTCTCCGAGTGGAAGACTGTGGAAAAAAATTTTATAGGTGTTTCACATAGGGAGGACTGCAATCTCATGTTCGTGGATTCTTAGGTTTCATATGTCTAGTATGTGTGATCATCCTATTAAAGACATTTTTTCAACCAATCGGTCTATGGTGGTGGAGTGCGGTGACTTAGTGAACTTGGTGTCCAACGATGACCAGCTTGACCAAAAAATTGGCAGAATCTACTATCTAGATTTGATATGGTCTGTGGGATCAGAATGTGCCCACACTCATTCAAACAAGAGTTTAGCGATGGCCTCTACTTTGATACTCTTCTTGTAGGAAGCCAATATGGCCATGTTAGAAAGTATGTTGAAAACCACAAATACCACAGTCATTATGATGCTTTTTAGAAGTAAGACCAAAAATATAGTAAATGGTGATGAATTAGAAGAAGCTGACTAGGGTAAATGGAGTATTCAAGTCTTTCTTCTTAATGGTTCGCTTGGTGATGGCATGGGAAGTGTAGGAAATGATGTATTTTTAAATGTCATGTCAAATATATGGAAAATAAAAATACATTTTTAGTATGGTCACAATTTTTCTCACGCCAAAGTGTCTTATGTCAACTTTGGTGTTTAAATCATATTTGCATGCTCGCTTGAAGGAAAAAAGCTGGCCCGAGGTAGCATAATAATGCATCTTAGAGGTGGATTCCTCGAACATTCTTTCCATCCAATAGAATCTGGTATGTGGTGGAAAACTCTTAACATCCCCATTCTCACGACAACATTTCTTGAATATCCATTTAGTTCCAATAAAAATTTTGTCATGAGGCCTTGGTACTAATTCCCAAGTGTTGATTCTTTTCAATTTGATCAAGCTCTTCATTCATGGCTTGGATCCAACATTCATCTTTGCTAGCTTGGTACGACCTTTGTGAGGTTCAATAGTGGACGAAGGAAATACCCAAATTGCTAGAAAGATCCCACAAAAAGTCATTCTTGTTTGTACACAAATCCCTTTTCCCAAAAATTTGAGATTGGATAGTTCTTTTGAACATATTTAGATGGAAACCTTTTTGAACAAATCCTCTTCGGGTTCTTCATACGGGTTCCTTGTTTGTATCATTACTATTTGATGTAGAAGGATATGTGTCATCATCATCTTCGTAATACATTGTTTCCCCTTTTCTTCTTTTGGAGCTGCGGGGAGACTCATCGATAACGACATCAATACATTCAACAATCTTGAAGTCTTTTATTGTAACATTTATATGCCCTACTCCTAGAGGAGGTAATCAAGAAATATTCCTTCATCTTGCTGCGGGTTCAAACTTGCCAAGTTTTCATCATTATTACGATAAGCATTTTTCTCCCAAAAATTCTAAAAATTCTTTATAGTGGGAGGATTACCATACGGAAGTTCATATGGGTTTTATCACTATTTACACGAACTTGTGTGCTTTGTTGAGAATGTTTCTGTTTGTATGTGCTCCTTCTCCCCAAAATGTTTCGGTGTTCCAGAATCACATCAAGCATAGCTCTAGCCATTTGTTGAAGTAGCTGTTCATTCTTTCTGTGTCGTCTGTTGGCAAATTACCAACTATAGATAACTGTCTTTTTATGCCATGTTGTTCTGAAATTCAAAGAATTAATTGGATGTATGTTCTCCTCCTCGATGAGATACGAGACATGATTTTTTAGATCTAATTCATTCTCAACTAGTGCTTTGAAGATACAAAACTTATCAAATGCTTCATCTTTGTGTTTTTAAGCGACCCAATCAACACATTCTAGAAAAATCATGAATGAATAAAAGATATATTATTCTTCACCACGTAGGTAAATTTTCCTCATAGGTCCACATATGTCGGTATGAATGAGTTCGAAGCTTACTTAAGTGATCCTTCCTTGGCATTAAATTGTACCCTGGTTTGTTTGTAGAATTGGCATGATTTGCATATGATATTTCGAGTAGGGTAATATTGGGAATATCACGAAACAACTTTAAGTCTACTTGATTTGTTAATTTGAGGAAAGCTGGATGCCCAACCTTCTATGCCATAGCCAATTTTCTAAAGATTTACTCCAAATAACATTGTTCTTTAGGGTTTAAATATATCACAGGTTGTTTGGAGTTCTTTCCTTTTATAATTGCTTTACCTGTATCAAGATCACGTACCACACATTATTTTAGTTAGTGTAACCCAGTTCCTTGATCACACATTTGACTTACATAACAAGTTATGCTTTAATCCATCCACATACATGACTTCATTGCTTTCACCTTTTCTTTTAGAAAAACGGACCCTTTTCCCATAAGTAACGAAGTGTCATTTCCAAATGTAACATTTTTTTCTTTTTCGAGCACTATATGCAAAGTTTGTCTTTTATCACCTATCATGTGTCTTGAACATCCATTTATCAATGTACCATTGGTTTTCTTCATCTTCTTCAAATAACTGTGCCACAATTTTAAACTTGTAATTCCTTCTTTTTCCATACTTTGGAGCTTAAAAGGGTGTGTGTTCTTTTGGTGAACTTTTATCTGCATTGAGTTCTTCATGGCCAAAGTTATTGCAACAAGCACATTCAACTTCATTTTGAAGAGGAGAAAAATTGTTATAAGTATTCTTCTTTGTTTAATATCAAACACTATTTCTTTCTTTCTTCTCTTT
This sequence comes from Pinus albicaulis, assembly GCA_034641835.2. Taxonomy (NCBI): domain Eukaryota; kingdom Viridiplantae; phylum Streptophyta; class Pinopsida; order Pinales; family Pinaceae; genus Pinus; species Pinus albicaulis. The sequence goes on from CM076579.1 coordinate 637,698,087, forward strand.
TCTTGTTGGTTTTATATGCAACACATTGAGCAGTTTTATGACCAAAATTATGACATGAGAAACATTGTCCATTGAGAAAGAAATTTTCTCGATCATGAAATCTTCTATATGAATTTACTTGTTGATTGTTTCTTTGAAGACATTCCTATTAGTGTTCTTTGAATTGAGATGTTGTGAAGATTCTTTATTCCCTTGTGAAATTAATGACATGTTTATGCTTCGATTTATGCTTTGCTTTTGAATAATTTGATGTAGCGCCTAAGAAATATTCTCATAAGAGGAAAACGTTGTACCTTGATAATCTCATCTAAAGTTTCAATCCTTTAACAAATCTAAGATTCGAGTATTTACTTTCTCAAGTTCTTTTCTTGAACTTTTCTTCCACTCTAATTTCTCATTGTGTTTCTCCTTTTCTTCAAGCTGATTTTTCGAGTTTCTATGGTTATTTTACTCTCTTCTAAGAAAATTTTGAGTTTATTGTTTTCATCAAGAAAATCACTATCTTCTAAAGAATCCACAAAAGTATCATTTTCTTCTCTATATTATTTTTCAAATTCCATAAGAAATTCTAAGATCTTGTTCATATTCTTTATCACTGTCGGATAACCCATCACTATCTTCATGAGTGTAAGTAACTTCTTGCCTAGTGTAAATTGATTCTTATTTCTTCTTGCTACTTCCTTCCCCTTTTATGTGTTTCTTTATAAGGACATGCATGACATAATGACCAAAATCTTCACAATCTCAAAACATTTGAAAGGAAGCTTACCTACGACAAAATCACAGCTTCCAAGTTGAAGTTTCTTTACAAAGTTTATCTCATCTTCTTAAGAGATATATCCACAGTCCTTACGGTTTTTGTGCTTCCTTCCTTTTGTGATTTCTAAGAAGCTGCTTCTTTGACTTCGGATCTTCCTCTCTTCTCATTTCATGTCTCGGTTAGTATGCCATGAAGTTGCACCACGGTGAGATTTTGAAGATCACCTTTTCTTCAAGAGCTAAAACTTTTGACTCAAATTTAGTCATTAGTGATCCTAAGGCTTTCTAAACCAAAGTAGATTTGGTTATTGTTTCTCCCAGATTTCTCCATACGATTTACAATATCATCAAGACGTAAAAAGAAATTGGCAATGCTCTCTTCATTGTCCATTTTTGGATTCTCATGTTGAATTCGAGAGAGTTTGGAGTTTAACGCACACCTTTGCATCACCTTCATAGCTTGAAATGATTTTGTCCCATATTGTCTTTGCGGTATTCGGATACCTTGAATTTGACAAAATTCGCTCAATTGAACTTCCCAATGAAGAAATTGACCGCCTTTTGCATTTGTTTCATAATTCTTTCTTTCCATCGGATCTGTTGATACTGCCCGGTAGGATATTGATATCCTTGTTCAACAGTTCCCTTCTCTTGTCAGTGAAGATAGGATCTCATCCTTGTTTTCGAAAGATTAAATTGTTTAGTTAAAGAGCGAGGCTTTAATAGATGTTGTTCCATCTTGATTGCTCATCTTGCTTGATCTTCCTTCTAGCTGAATTTTCGAAGGACCTCCTGCGATACCAATTGGTAGAATGTTTTGAGGAGGGGGGTGAATCGATGTTGGGGTTGACTATTTTTATTTTCTCTTCTTCTTACTATGTCTGTGATGCAACACATCCAACATGTGTGTCGAGATATCTTATTATGTTTTTGTAGAGCATTGCATCGGATAAGCATTAAGCATGAACGAACGTCTTAAACATACGAACACATATGAACACCGGATTTACAGGTGGAAACCCAATTTAAGGAGAAAACAAAAAATTCTTGGTAATCTCGGTCTTCAATATTTATTGTAGAGAAAACTGCTTTTAATATGTGTTGGTGCAGGACTTATACCGACGCGAGGCACCCTGTGACTACAACCTTCTCTCGTTTACCAGCTACCAACGGAAGGAATCGCCCCTGCGGTGACCGACCTCGGCTCTGCCGGACCTTGTTTCACCAATTTTCATCTTGGATCCCTGGGATTTCCATACGACATACCTTGCGTTGCAGTTGTTATTTTAAGCATACTCACCGATTCTTCTGTGATATCGTTCGTCGTCAGCGATTTATCATCGTCGGTTATATTCATGGGTGCATCGTGGTCTCGAGGTTATCAATTAAGAACGAGCTCACCCATACGGATATTGTTACAGAAATTTATTCTGACCACTTACAATTCACACCCTCGTTCTTTGTTTTTCTTCTCCTTATATAGTTTCCTTTATTAAAACCATGAGTTAAAACCATGAGCAGCACTAGTGTTATTTATTTTCGATTTGTCCCAAGTTTTGATCTCTTTTTAATTTATTTATCAATTTTAAAGAAATTGAAAAATAATTATATTTACAACCTTTTGAATTACCCGGCTTTATATCTAAAGTTTAACCCTTCGGACTTTGTAAAACATCAGTAACAAATAAATTAATCTTGCGATAACCCTTTGACCCGACCCACATACATGGTTAATCGCCCATTGTACCATAGTAAACCTCACGCCAAGACAAGCGATGGGTCATAAGATTAGATTAGCAAGCTTCTGTAGATCAACGGCATATGGGCATGTCGCTAGGCCTCCCGATCTTAGAACGTTAACGGAGATGGCCGCCAGGCGTACCTGTGGTAATCTTCGTGCACCTTGATAAATGATGATCGTCCGATGACCTTCCCAATTCAAATAGCGATATCGGCTGAGCATCTTGAGTGGGAGCTATAATGCGCGATGGCGAATAGTGAAAAGTGGTTTTGTAAATCATACAAGGACGCGTGTTGAGTATTCTATGGAATGTCCTCATCCAAAAATACGCAGCTTATAGAATAGGTAGTTGTGATGAAAACCGTAAACCACCTTCTCTTTATTCATATGTTCATGGTTAGCTCATCCACGCGAGAGTTCGTCGCCTTTTAAGAGTATTAGTATAATTAAATTGCTCTTTAATGTTTTGCGTTCCGTCGTCACCAAGTGTTCGCTACTCCCGTGTCTGCGCCATCTCCCGCCAATTCTCTCATCGGATACGGAAGTATTATTCCACCCTTCCAATTACACGGACATCATTCAACTCCATTCTGATTCGAGAGGATTCCATAAAGATACATCGGTCAATACACATATAATACACATATCTGCTACTGCCAACGATGAATTCATTCTTCTGCGTACGTATTGAGCATCCTACGCAAGTATGAAAATTGATTACACGAGGTCATGTAAATTCAGTTTGCATAACCATACTTAACATAATTCCAGAGTTCTTCGTCCACATACACAAATCTTGAGCGGTGTAATTTTTCCTTCAATATGTTCCTTAAAGCTCTTCCTAGCAGCTCTCCCTTTTTCCATCTCATACCTGTTGTATTAAACTCCTAATTCCTCTCTTTTGCCTTTGCTACCTGTCTGTTTCTTTTGCCTTCTGTTTTTCTTTGCACGATTCCTTTGCCATCAATGACATGTTTCCAACATGAACATATTTTATTCTCATGAGGGTTTAAAGGACATATTGAATGTATTGCAGTGCTCTTCATAAATCATGTTGAAGATGAGGAAGTCATCAGGATATAAAACCATGAACGAGTTGGAAAAAGACCTGGTCTTAATCATGGCCTCACAAAAATTGCGAGGGGAATTTTTCAATCTTGTGACATGAACAACCTTTAATCTATACTCCTTGGATTTGAATGTGATCCTCCATACAACAATGGGTTCTCTTTGAAGCTAGTGATAACCATATTTTTAAATCGATATTTGCTATAATACTTATTTGCCCAGGCTAGTCGAAAGGTCATAAATCCATGGGATTGTATATCTATTCTTGATAGTGGTTTTGTTAGTGCCTGATAGTCAATGTAAGTCTCCAAGTCCCACATCCTTCTTTTGTACAAGTACAATTGGGCTCCCATAATTGAGAACTTGGTGCGATGTGCCCTTTTTGCCTTAAAATCTTAAGACCCTGCTTCTTGATTTCTTAATTTTCCGAATAGGGTGGCATCTTGTTGTGCCATTGAAGTAGAAACACTCCTCGGTCGGATCAAGCTGAATTCTTGACATGAGAGTGTGAAGGTACCCCTTTAGGCGAAATATCCCTTGTATTCTTACGTGACCTTATCCACCTTATTTTGTTGTGCGGTGGAACCAATTGTGAGGGCCCATGGATGTGGCCACGATCTTCCCCCTCTTTGAGATGAATAAAAAAGAAAAAAATAAATTTTTAGTGGAGAGATGATCTTCTTGTGTATTTTTATTAGAGTTCAAAAGATATGACGATGGCAGGGCTACCTGCAGTATCACATGTAAATTAAGTCTAAAAGTAACCAGAAGTAATAGTGGGAGGCCTTGAATCATGCATAATATGATGCTTACAAGTATGTTTAAGCCTAATAATACATATGCAAAAACTTTTTAAGAGGATCAATGTAACATAGTGCCTCACCCATGAAGGGTTTTTTGTCATAGGGAAGATGGCATCATTGGCTAAATTGAAGATCTTGTCTTAGTGCCATACCCAATGGTGTGTGGATGTGGGTGTGAAGGAAAGTGTTATTCGTGGGCCTATCCACTTAAATATTTGTGTTGATATGAGGTTCTTTTATGTTATTGTGATAAGGCTGTAGGGAAGAACCATTCACCCTACATCTATGTTGGAAGAGATGCTCCCATTTCCTTTAGATCTTGGGATGAATCTTCTAGATATTGGTGGTGGAAACGATGGTGAATACATTAATAATCAATAATCTTGATGCTAAAGGAATCATAACATGCATCTAACTCTAAAACCCATTTCCGTACAGTGACTATTTGGCTCAACACTCACTTTTGTTGTGAGTGAGAACTTATATAACTCACAAAAATTTATGCTATTTCTTTGTCTTCATGGTATTTTTATTTGATTATATATTTTATGGGTTTTCTAAGTCACCCTACCTTGGATTTTCCATTTTTCTACGGTTTGAGCGCCTTTCCCTTGCTTCAAATTTACGGTCCAAAGTCTCGCTTCTTCGTTTAAATTTTGGCTCAATCTTATTCGTATGTCTGTAGGTGTCACTAAGCAAGGAGATGTTGAGGAACTCTATCTCATCTGAATGTAATTTTGTAGACATATGTGGTACTTGATTACTAGATACACTCGGAATGTGATACCTAACCGTTAACAGGGTATGAAAAATATTTGTGAACTTCGACACATCGACGGTGCTTCCCTATCGCATCATGGTCCATTTTATGCACTTATCTTCATAGATTTTTATAGGGTAATATTTCCTCTATGGCATCTCGAAATAATTCTGGTTAGTGTGACTAAAAACGGTGAGAGTTCCTCTCGCTCACATCTTCTACGATGAGCTTCCCACCGGTCATTAATGCGGGGAATCTTTAAGTGAAAAAAAATTAATATTTTCCCCTATTTGAAAAATCATTAACCAAAAAATATCTTCAACATATTTAACCATTTATCTATTACATATACATATATTTGGCCTTTAAATATGGGAATGTCAAGGTTGAATTGTACCTAAAAGTGTACCTCCAAGGTGGATGTTGGATGAATGCTGCTCTTTCTTGTTGAGCACATCTGTCGAAGATGGCAAATATTGTATAATCTCGTCCCTTTATCATGAAATGTTCTTGGCTATTTGAAAAGGATCTCTTCCTCTCTTTTGTTCTTTTCTTCCTCAATGGGAAACCATTAGGGTTAGTGGGGCAATCTTGCAAATATTGACGATTCGAAGCCCTAAATCCTTATACACAACTGGGTGGGGACATGCATAGAAACAAAAGAGAAAGAAAGCCGCTCTAATATCACTAATACATATTTATATAGGAACCAAATTAAATAATTTTTAAATAGAAACACAAATTTATAGTGAAAATTAAACTTCCAATTCATTAATAGCAAATAAATAGGTGTTTACATGGAGGATGGAAATAAACTAGTGTGGGTGATAGTGGCAGTATATGATAAGATAAATGGTGGCTACGGGCCTGCGAAATGTCTTATAATGAGGCTCTCAACCTTTATTATATATAAACAAGATTAAACCCCAAAAATCCAAAATAATAACCCTAGGAGGTGAAGCACCAAAGTTGTGGAGCCCACTGTTAGGGTTGGTTGGTACACCAACTTCATGGGGTCGTAACTTTGGCATACGATCTTTGTTTGAAGCGAACGTGCCTCATTAGAAATATTTATATAAACGATACAACTTTAGCGCAAAGACCTGTTGTAAATGTTATTTTTTCTCGTTTTCCGGAAAAAAACTGTCATTTGGGGCCACTCAAAAAACTGCCTAGAAAGTTCGAGTTACGAAAAAGTCCCAAAAATAGTAATTTGTGCTACGATTAAGGAAATTGAAAGAAATAGTGTTAGGGTTTCTGATGGAATAGGTATATCTCCATCAATATTGTTGGAATCATGATTTTCATTAGACCAAAACCTACGGACGATGATCTCGCTACGATCGCCGGAGTTAGGATCCATGAGAGGCGTTTGGTCATGTCACGAAACACACGAGGAGGGTGAACCTAATGTCCAACAATCTCCCCAATGCAAAGCAGGTGAGGTTTCAAAAAATTGAGACCTATGTTTGATACCACTAGTTGGAATCATGATTGTCCGTTAGACAAAGCCCGTAATTGTTAGTTTCATACAATCACCGGAGGTTAGGATTGAGAGGCATTTTAGTCCATGTCGCAGAAACACATGAGGAGAATTGAACCTAATTTCCAACAAATATCCACTGATTAGTCCTACCCCATTTTATGTAATGGTCCCCCATTGCATTTAGTGCCTCAATGAGATGAGAAATTTCTACTAAGCTTAATCCTCGATGAGCGACTTGCCACAGTGCAGGCGGCAAGGGTGACAACTCGGTACAGGTTGGATCATATGTTTGCGAATGTTTTTTTGTTTGTGGGTAGATCAGTTTGTATCCTATTCAACTTAGTACAGGGTTGAGCTACCATTGGTGTCAACTACTCGACAATGTCTGATGTAGTAGCAATAGTGCAGTATGACCAAAGGCAGTACATTGAATATGGGGTGCAAACTGAGAATGGGGGGATAATAAGTGTTTGGTCGATTTGATGTGTCCTAAATTGCTGCATTTAATTTGTCAATCCGGGGCCAATGGTGATGAGTACGGCGCACTATGTATGCAAGATAACCTATTTCTTAACTTTGTCGTTTTGGTTTCTGAATGAAATTCTAAAAAGATGAAAACAAGTTTGGTTATGTTTGTTCAAGGAAGTGATATCTATAATGATTTGCACCAGCTTGAAACTTTAAAAAGCAATTTGAAATTTACAATGACAAGACATGAAAATGAAAATGTGAATAACGAAATGAAAAGGTGTTGCTAATCTAATAAATCAAAACAATGAACTATTGAGCATGAAAACTAAACTATTCTGCACCAACTAAACACTCAAAACCTTAATAAGGAAATTCAAAGATGCAACAAAATAATCTAAATCGGTTACATCAATTTATCCTTACGATCCTTCATCATTAGTCCGGCTATGATTTTGAGTAATGTGAGAAACAATTTAGATAGCCAGTATTTAATTTAGAAAGTAAACTAATACTAAAACCATACCTCCATGATTCAATCCCACTACTGTCCAGTCCAGTGCTTAGCTTTCGGAGAACAGCCCAGAAGATGTCATGCATGATTTAATATATCTAAATTTGCGAGAAGAAACTAATACTAAACTACACATTTCATAATACAATCCCTCTTATTGGATCCCAATTTGTAGCTTTCGGAAACAGCTGAAGATGCTATGAGCGACTTAATATATCTAAATTTGCAGAAAAACTAATATAAACTACACACATTTCATATTACAATTCCTCACCATCGGTCCGGTTTTGTGGCTTTAGGAGAGCAATGAAGATGCTATGTGACGACTTAATATGTCTAAATTTAACTGCGAGAAGCGGATAAGCAATGCGAAATTAAACAACGACTATGAAAATCAAATTAGCGAACGATGTTAGTTCATGTCACTAATCAAAAAGCTATGAAAATGCCGTTTACTGTCTGTACGAAACAAGAACGATGGGTGATTAACAATCATAAAGCATATTGAAAGACGGAGAAATGAAATGGAAATTATGGAAGTGTATAGCAGAGAAATGAAACAAATACAATATATGAACATATGAATGGATTATGACACAATGGAAATGAAATTAAAATTATACACTAATGCACAAAACCTTAGCGTTTGAGCGAGGGGCCCCTCTACTCCAGCCTTGGCAAGGTCCTCAAATACGAATTGGTTAAGCAAGTCTTCTCATGTTAAACGGTCATTACGGAGCCGTGTGTTACGCTCGTGCCGATAATCACTACAGACGGACTAGTCAAAAAGATAACGAAGCCCATTCACTAATATCGACTAACTTCACATGCGTGTGCAACATTATATATAACAACAAGCTATAAACGCTCCTAAAGTTCATGCGGTGGAGGCACATGAACCACTACGTCCACCGGATATGGGAGTATGTTGGTGTTCGGTAAATCTACGAGAGGTGGATGCTTGAATTCGACTCTAGAACCTGTCGAGATGTCGATTTATCCTCATGAGCTTCAAAGCAATGGTATGGTCTTCATGTGACACGAAAGCAGTCAAGCCGACATGAAACTCCATGGTTGACTTCCATGTGGACGCCTTTGACATGACTTCTTTGGATGAGTTTTCTTGAACCAATAGGACACGAACCATATCCCACGTCATTCTGTGACATTACTTACATGTATTGTTTCCACATAATAGACTTTGTAACATAGGTTTCACAAAATAGGCACGGAAAGTTACGACGGTCGCAGAAAGTAGCAAGGTCATACAATTTGAATAGACAAAATCTGAATCAAATAGCAAACACGAAAATATAATTAAAAACCATGGTAGATGTCTTTTCACATGATATTGACAATTTGGGAAGTTTGGGTGAGTGAAAAAGGTATGGAAAAATGTATGGAAAAGATGCAAATTTGGGACTCAACATACCCCCACATGAAGGTGTTGCATGTCCTCATGCAACAAAGTGCAAATACTCTTTGTTCGAGTTCATGTGCCTTGACACTTAAATGACACATCAATCCTCTCCTCTTCTTCCTTGGTCTTGCCAACGATACAGAGTTTCTTCATTAAGCACCTAAATTTGATATTTACAAGTGCTCTGCTCAATTTCTGGCATTTCCTTTTCAATTTCTTATTCTTCTTCTTACTTCATATTCCCAAATGTAACATAGTATTATCTTTTGAGATGATCTTGTCAGTTTTCCTTGTTCTTTCAATGTCTCATTTTCATTTTTGATGCCTATTTAAAAGCTCCAACTCAAAATTTCACCATTTAATAGTTAGCTAATCATCTTGCTGTGATATTATGAGGCTGAATGGAAGAAGTACTTGGACACAATAGCTGCCTTTTCCAAAAATTCTATATGGTCATATACCTCCTGTGCTTGGGGTCTATTTCGAGGTGTCATTTTTTACTGGCTGTCCCAAAATGCGTAAAAAGAGTTATGTTCAAAATTTAGCCGAGAGGGCTTACAACAATATTTCTTTCGAAATAAGATGGAGTATGCTCATTGTACGATTGGGAATAGAAATGAACCAGGTTCACTAAGCGGGCGAGATGGACTATGGTCGGTTGGGGCCATTCGGATGTCTCCTCACACGATAAATGAAATGAGGACCCTTAATTTGCGTTTTTCTCAATTTCCCTTTAAGTCTCTGGCTTCTCCTCACAGCTGACAGTACTACCCTTTTGTTTTTGTTTTCCTTTCTGCGCGGCTTCTTGGATATGAATGTTGTTTTTGAAGATAGATTAATCTTTAGGATAGCATTTGATGATCTTCTTCTTCGAGAAGAAGGGTTTATGTCTGACCTCAATAGTTTCTTTCTCTTTTGGTGTCATTGACTTCTTACCCTTGATTCCTTCTTCTTCCTTTTACCAGGTCTCTCTTCCCTATCGAAGTTCTGTTTTCCATAGTAGTAGTAGGAGTATTTTGGATTTCATCAATTATTCTTTTCCTCCTGTTTCTTCTTCTTGTGCTAGGCTAACGAAATTTCTGGTGGGAGTAATTTGATTTCAACATTTATTCTTTTTCTTCTACTCCCGCTTCTTGTTGAACTACCTTCGAGAATTTCTGAGGTTCCTCAAAGAAATTTCTAACTCGGTGTTCCCATGTGTCTTTTCTTTCCTTTAACTCCTTTTCAATCGGAAGATTTTTATAAGGTCGTGGTGATATAGATGAGGCTCTACATCTCTAAGTGTTTTTGAACGGTCATGACCATTTTCTTCAAGCTATTGAATAGAAAATATGGGAGATTGAGTTTGATATATAGAAAATTCATCGATAACTGAAAATTATGGTATATACATGGACCCAAAGCAGCCTTCACATGTAATGAATTGTTGAAAAATTAGCAATAGTGGCCATTCTTCTTTGATACATGCCACGAAATTCCTCTTTTAAAACGATTATGTCCATACCTTGGTTTCGTAGATTGTTCTCATGCCTCATCATGATGCTTTTATTTTTGAACCAACGCATCTCCCTCTGAAAGGATTACGTAGTACATTTGCTATAGTTGTCATTAGTAACGACTTGAGGTCTCAATCTACGCTGTAGGCTACATCAACGACCTTGCAAATACTTTCGTTACTTCTTTGTGATAACCTACGAATTTCTGAATAAAACGCGACCACATTTTTTTCTTTCTTCAATATCTCTTTTTCACGGATATCCCTGTAAACTTCGGTCCTTAAATACCTCTTGCTCTTATTAATTTTACCATTTCTCTTTTCTTCTCTTCACAACTTTTCTGCTGACGAGGTTCAAATAGAAATGGAACGATTGAATGCACGAGCTCGAGCACAATGTTTGTGGGAATGTATCATAAGTAGGGAATGAGCACTATAAACGGAATGGAGTGAGGCTTGTGGGTGAATGTCCAGGGAATCGAAGCAGGCACGAACGAAATGAGTAGACGAACGGTGGGGTTTCATAAACACGACGAAACACGACGTTGAGCGTTTTGAATTTTGGTGGCTGCATAATAAATATGAGCACATTTTAACAACGGTTATGGGTTTATGCGAGCACGAAGTCATGGTCAAATCAAATACGTCTCATTGTCTCGATGGGATATTGGAACATGGTAATCGAATTTTAATGATGGCTTAGTTTGTGAATAGATAAAGAGGATAATATGGAGATCGTGAAAAGGTTACGGAGGCTATTGATATAATCATTGCGCGTAATGGATAGAGCTCATGGTTCAAAACTATGTAAAATGTGTTTTTCAATGCTATTTGAAATAATTTTATTCATGCCTTTGGAATCTTTACTTTGTCCTTGGTCTTTATTTGATTGATCTCCATTGGTGTCTTGAATGCTCCATTGATCCTCTCTTTTGCATTTATTTCATAATTGTGGAAATAACATCTGTTTGTACATTCTCTTTAGCGAGTAGTAGGCACGGAATACCTTGCTTCTGTTTGCGAAGCGAGTCGATTGCGAACGGATGTCGGTACAACGAGCCCATGTGACTATTACTTGGATGAATGGAAATGATCAAATGACAAATGACTAGATGGAAATGGTCATGAAAAAGATTTTTATTGATGGAGTGGAATGAAATAAAGTGGAATGAAATGAAATGAAATGAAATGAAATGGAATGAAGTGGAATGAAATGGAGTAGGTGGTGACAAAGCTTGTGAAATGAAAGAAGAGATTTTTTGGAAAAATATGAAGCGTCGGTGTTCTGATTTTCACCCCTATTTTACGTATAAGACGCAATCGATGATTGGTTTTCGAGCTTTCATACCATTATTTATTTATTTATTTTTATTTTTTAAGGCGAAAGAACATTTAGGTTGGTGGAGAAAGAAATTCTGCATGCCGGCTGATTGTGAAGACTTTCTTGAAACATTTTGACAAAATCCTCTTTTGAGAGTGGCTTATGATGACTTTCAATCTATGGCCATTCACAATAAGAGGGAGTTTAAACTCATCGATGGTCTTGATTCTTGTGACTCCATTGCTAAAGATCTTGTCAATCTCATATGGCCCAAGCCAATGGTGAAAATTTCCCTTGAAAATCTTTAAACTTGGAATCAAATAACAATGCCCAATCTCCTTCTTCGAAACTTCTTCTCTTTGATATATTTTTCATGCCATTTAGCTCTTTGATGTTAGACTAGATCGATTCTTAAGTGCTTCTTGTCTGATCTCATCTAGCTCATTCAAGCTGCTCCATTCTATGCTTTTGGGCTTACATTGATCCATCCCCAGTGGCTTGCTATCTTAAAGGTCTTGACTTGGAACTCAGTGGGGGCAAGACTGCTGCAAACAAGTTCATGGGAAATGTCTGTGTATTCCTACATGTAGTTAGCAGAGCCTGAGGAAGCACGGAAGCCCTTTACGCCCAATCTCTTCTATGTAGATGAACGAGTTTTGGTGATGATACTTTCAAGAACTTTGTTTGTGGACTCCATGACCATTTGCTTGTGGATGGTCTGGAGTGAGTCTTCGTGCTTGATTTTGTGTTCTTCACATCAACTATCACCAAATTGGATGTGAATTGGCTCCACTGATGTGTCACAATTTCTCTTGGAACACCAAAGCGGTAAAAATATCCTCATAAAGAAAATGAACAATTTGAATTTTCGATGAGATACTAATGTTGCTTCACCATTTATTAACATAATCGGTACAAACCAATATGTACTTCTTTTGCTTAGATGGTGGATTAATGATCCCAGTGAAATCTAAAGCCCATTTTTCAAAGGTTCAATAGTACTGTGTTTGCAATGGCATTTTCATTTGAAAAGGTAGGTTTCTCTTTGGCGGTATCACACCTTTTGACATATTGTTTTGCATCTTTGAAGAAGGCCAATAATATCCCAAATAAAAGTTTTATAAGTTGTCCTTTTATGCTGCCAAAGTGTTAGCACTTGTGGTTCATCGTAGAATATCGAGGCATTTCATCTTCCACGACACATCTTCGATCACAAGATACGCTTTGTTTAAACAATTCGTTAGAAATCCATGAATATTTTGAACTCTCACGAATAATTTTCGTTTTTCTCATGGAAATAAATGTGAAGGTAGTTTCCACCTTAACCAAATAGTTAGCAATATCTGCATACAAGGGGTCTTAATAGTTTACGCAAACAAGTATTCATCGGGGAAATTTATCTTCTACGGAGAATCTTCTTTGGTATTACGAATCCTAGACAAGAAACGACTACGTATTCTTTCACAGTCTATCCAACACGGTAATATTGAATTCTTGCAAAAGTAAAAACCATCTTGTCACTCTACCATTAGTAACAAATCTGTTCATTAAATATCTAATTGCGAATGGTCGGTATGAATAAAAGTTTCATGGCTTTGTTATATGATAACTAAAGCATTAATTGCATGAACAACGGCTAAAAACTCTTTTCGATCACATTTATAGTTCAACTGTGGGGTAAAATTTTCTTGGTGTAATAAATGGCATGGAATTAAATATTTTGACAACTTTGACTCCAAAAAATTTTATGCTCTGGCTTTTGTCAGTAGAAATATGAAAAGAGAGTTTCCAATTTGGTCACTCTCAAGATAGGTGCTTGAAGATATTCTTGTTTCAAATTTTCAAAAGTTGATTGACAATCGGGATCATTTAAATTCACAGTCTTTTTGTAAGCAATTTGAAGAGTGGAGATGCTATTTTAGTGAAGTTTTCTATAAATCTTCTATAGTAACCGATCAAATCTAGAAAACTTCTAACATCTCTTTGACAATTTGGAATAGGCAACTTGGAGATGACTTCAACTTTTGATCTATCAACCTTAATCCCATCTTTGATGTGAGTGTTCCCTAAAACAATCCCTTCGATGAAACATCTTAAAGCATTTTCATGGCTTAATGAAAGGTTTGTTTCTTTACATCTTATGAGGAACTTTTCCAAATTTTCTAATGCCTCTCCAAATGAATTACCATAAGTAGCAAATCATCCATATAAACTTCTACACAATCAATAGTTGAATCGAAAAAAAATTACTGCCGTCTTTGCTCTTTGGAATGTTCTTTGGTGCATTACATAACCACAAGGAAGCACTCGGTAAGGCAAGTTCCCATGGACAAGTAAATGTGGTCTTATCTTGATCTTCGAGGTGCTACTGTATTTGATTATAGCCACTAAAACCATCCCAAGAAATGAAAATTACTTTGCACCTTTAATGTATGTACGGTCAATAAAAAGGCAAAGGAAAGTGATCCTTCAAATTTGCTTTGTTCAATTACGAAGCCAATGCATACCCTCCATTTACCATTATTTTTAGGTACTATAACCAAAGGAAAACCCATCGGCTATACGAGTGGATAAGTAGGTTTACATTGACGAGTTTTTGGAGCTCTTCTTTCACTATCTCCCTAAGATTTGGATTCATCCTTCTTTGAGTTGTCTGATTGGTCTCTGTTTTCCTCAATATAGATATGATGGATGCAAGTCTTGGGATCAACTCTGTCATGTCGGTATACTCCCCATGCAAATGCGGTAGAATGTTTTTTGCAAGGTCTGGATTAGTTCTTCTTGTTGTGACTTCTCCAAATGTTTATTGATATTGATGTTTTTTGGAAAAAAATCTCAATAATAAATTACCAAACTCTTCCATAGAGTAAGAGAGACATTTGTCTTGATGATAAATATTCTATGTCGATTCCATGCGAAATTGTGGGGTCATGCGAATATGTCAAAATTTTCTAATGGTGTTCGGTGTTATCCTCATGATTTCGGAAATGGTAAAAAAACAGGTTGTATAGTGTTCTCATCATCAACCCATTCATTGTCTCCTATTTAAACGATTGCTCTTGTGGAGGGTAAAATTGAATTTCTTTGTCGAATTACCATTAGAAATGTACATGTCTCCGGATCTCTGACTAATAAAAGCATCGGTACATGGCTAGCCAAGGTCTTCTAAGATAATTGGATGTCTCTAGATTTACTCTTGGGAGTCAAAATCATAAAATCTACTGGATATTCCCAAGAATCTAAGGAGACTGAAATATCTTCTAATACACCATCTAGTTTAATAACTGATCGATCTGCAAGTTGCAGTAAAGTAGGTGTAAAAAGAAGGTTAGGAAGTTTTAGCTGTTCCATAGTCTGTCTACTCATAATGTTGATAGCAGCCCCTAAGTCGATCAATGTGTTTGGAATTTCTATCCCATTTATATGTGTCTTGACAATTGGACTTCCTGGATCTACATACTTCTGCATGGTAATTTTTCCCATCATAATATTTGCAATCTTTCCTACCAGGTGGATTCTTCTTGTGTCTTTTAGTTTCCTTCCTGGTCTTTTGAAACTCAACTCCTTTATGATTTTTGCTAGAATAGGAATCTCTCGAATGGCTTGTAGCAAGGGAATCTTGATACAAACATTCTTCAATTCATCTAGAAAGTCATAGTTAGGAAACAAGATTTGTTTTTCCACCCCCTTGTCAATTTGTAGTCTTTCAGGAAAAGGAGGTGTAGATGAAGATGCGGGTTGCTCAACTATAGGAGTTGTGGGTGTTAACTTTTCTTTTTCTTTTTGAATATTTGAATTTTGAAGAGATTCTTCCTCAGAACCCTTATTGACTTGAAGAGAATCCTCCTCAGAGGTATCTTGCTCTTGGATATCTATAGAAGGTTTTTCTAAAACTCTACCAGATCTGAGTAGTACATCGTTGAGAGGAACAATCATATAGGTAGGAAATTGTTGTCCTTCTACCATGTAAGTATTCTGAGGATTCTTATTGTTAGGATTTGGCAATGGCTGAGTTGGAAGTTGATTTGTCTTTTGTTGGTATGGGAGCATGAGTTGAGGATTTGGATTTTGTTGAGAAGGTTGTTGTTGTGGAAATGGAAATGAAAGTTGTGGATTTGGGTTTGGAAGTTGTGGAGCTTGTTGATTTTGAAAATATGGAGGATATTGATAAAATTGAGCAAATCTCCCATAAGGATTTTGCATCCCTTGTACCCATGGCTGATATGAGTTTTGATGTTGGGGCCAAGGTTGTTGCCAAGGATTCCAATTTGGTGGGGTTTGGAAATTCATAGGGTTGTTAAACCCTTGATTTTGTTGTCCCTGCCAAGGTCTCCTTGCGACAAAACAAAGAGATTCTACTGAATTTGGGTCTTCTTGAAAAACAGCTTTGAGTCCAGGAATTGAAGGACAATCCTTGATCTCATGATTCTCTGAGAAAATCATACATGTTTCTATAACTTTTACATCCAAGGGACATTCCCTTAAATCATGTTTCTTCCTACATTTCGGACAAAAGATGGCTAAAGCATCTGTTTCTGCTTTTTTCTTGTTTTGGATTTTAAGGGTGTCTAGTTGTTCACTAAGGCTCCTTAAGATATCAGTTTTGAACTCATCAAGCATATTACCAATCTCTGCCCTACTTACTGATCCAGTTGCAGATTTGTTAGCCCTAATAAGAGAAGGATCCCTAGGCCCTTTTCCTGTTTTAGATTTTCCTCTTGAGAGATGGACACATAGTTCTGTTATGTCACGAAGTGGGAGTTGAGAAATATATCCTTTCCCCATCATGTTTAAAATATCTATCCATTCATCTCTAATGGCTTTTAATATGAGTTATTTCAAGGTTTCATCATCTAATTTTCTCATCTTTGCTCTTTTCAAGTTGTATGGAAATCTTTCAAGTAAGTCTTCCAAATTTTCATCTTCTTTTTGCATCATCTTGAATACCTCATCCTTGTGATTGGTGGGCATACAATAGTCCAAGTATCTATCCAAAAATGTTTGTTTCATATCATTCCAAGTCCTAATAGATTGGGTGGCTAATCCCATGAACCATTTCAAAGCGGCTCCCTTCAATGTTGAAGGAAACAGTTTGAGTTTTTGAGAGTCTTCCATATAGTCATAGGTTCGGCACACGACTTCAAACTCAAACAGAAATGTTTCAGGATCCTCACTTCGCAATCCATAAAAGTTAGGGAGGATAGATGGTGAGATATTTTTCATTGTTGCATGAGTTTCCTCATCAACTATAGGGAATCCAAACAAGTTTTCTCCTTCCCTATTTCTACCATTATTTCCTTCACCATTGTTGTCTCCGTTGTTTCCTCCTCTTCTACCTCTACCTCTACCTCCATCTATTACTTCCTTCGCCATGATAGTTTCTTTAGAGTCCTTAAATTCCTCTAGTTTTTCTACCAAGGGAGAATGAGATAAAGTCTCTTTGTTTTCTAAATGGGATTGAGTAGGTGGTATAGGAGAATCCTTTAATTCAGCTGTTCCTTGACTTCCAAAAATCTTAAGGCTAGAGGTAGACAGTGGTGAATCTGGTCTATGACTTGAAGAAGATGGAGTTGTGAAAATCGAACTCTTGGCTTTAGCTATAAACCTTCCCCTAGAATCTCTTGCTCTATGCATGTCATTTTTTTTTTTTTTTTTTTTTTTAAAGTTGGGCTAATAAACCTCTTTCTAATCTTCCAGGTCACACTAGGTGCAAGAAGAGAGCATACTTAAGAAATTAATAAACCAATAACTCTCTTTTCTGATCCTCTAGATCACACTAGGTGCAAGAGGAGAGCATACTTCAAGAAGTTATCAAGTTTTCCCTTCTTTTATGATTTTGTGTGTGTTTTTTTTAAGAAATTGGCTACCTAGTTACACTTCCCTGGCAATGGCACCAAAATGTTTGGTCAATTTAGTGTATCCTAAATTGCTGCATTTAATTTGTCAATCCGGGATTCGTAAGCTGATGAAGTGCGGCGCACTATATGTGCAAGATAACCTATTTCTTAACTTTTTGTCGTTTTTGGTTTTTTAAGGTGAAATGGAAATTCTAAAATGAAAACAAGTATGGTTATATTTTTTCAAGGAAATGATATCCCCTATAATGATTTACCAACTTGAAACTTAAAAAGGAATTTGAAATTTTCAATGACAAAACTTGAAAGGAAATGAAAATGTAATGCTGAAATGAAAAGATGTTGTAAGTCTAATAAATCAAAAACAGTGAACTAGTGAGCATGAAACTAAACTATTCTTGCTGCTGTCTAAACAAAAAGAAACTATGCTTAAAGAAATTCAAAATTGCAACAAAGTAAATCTAAATCAGATTACATCAATTTATCTGCCGATCCTTCATCATTAGTCCAGCTATGATTTTCGGAAGTAACCATAAACAACTTGAGTAACTGATATCTAACTTGCAGAAAGTAAACTAATATCAAACCATACATTCATAATTCAATCCCTCACCATCAGTCCAGCTGTGGCTTTCGGAGGTAACTGAAGATGTCATGCACAATTTAACATTTCTAATTTGCAGAAAGGAAACTAATACTAAACTACACACTTCATAATACAATCCCTCACCAACAGTCCAGCTGTGGCTTTCGGAGGCAACTGAAGACGTTATGAGTAGTTTAATATATTTAAATTTGCAGAAGGAAAACTAATACTAAACTACACATTTCATAATACAATCCCTCACCATCAGTCCAGCTGTGGCTTTCGGAGGCAACTGAAGATGCTATGAGCAGTTTAATATATCTAATTTTGAAGAAAGGAAACTAATACTAAACTACAAATTTCATAATACAATCCCTCACCATCAGTCCAGCTGTGGCTTTCGGAGGCAACTGAAGATGCTATGAGCAGTTTAATATATCTAAATTTAACTACTGAAACAATTAAGCAAAACTAAGTTAAACAAAGCGATACTGAAATGAAACAGAAACTAAGAAAAACACATTAGCAGCAGAACAATGTTAATTCCATGTCATTAGTCAAAAATCTATGAAAATGCCTGGGCTGCCTATCTATAACCTGAAACAAGAACACTGATCAGTGATTAACAACATAAAACATGAAAGACAAAAGTGAAATGGAAAGCAGGAAAGTTTATAAATAGAAATGAAAAAAAAATGAAATGTATAAACATGTGAATGGATTATGGCACAATGAGCTTTAAAGAAATGAAATAAGAACTATGCACTAATGCACAAAACCTTAGCTGAGCAGGGGCCCTCTACACCAGCCTTGGCAACGATCTTCAAGTACGAATTAAGTTGGAAAACAGAGTCTTCTTATATTAAAAATGCAGTCATAACAGTATGGTAGTATTACGGCTGAAAGGAAGCGTAATTACATTACAGAGCAGACTTAATAAAATTAACAGAGACTAATCGGGACTAACTATATATGCGTATGCAAACGTGTTATATATAACAAAAGAAATATAACTGTCTCCTAAAGTTTATGCTGGTGTAGAACACGTAGACCATTACGTCCACGGATCTAGGATCATGGCCGTGTTGGAAAATAAATCTATGAGAGTGGATGCTTGAATTCGACTATGGAGCCATGTACAGATGTCGACTTGTCCTCCGCAAGCTCAGAAACGGCCATATGAACCTTTACGTGACACGGAATAGAGTCCTATCACCGTAAGACTCTATGCTTGACTTCCATGTGGACGCCTTTGACCGCGGCTTCTTTAGATGAGTTTGCTCGAACCAATAGGACACGAACCATGTCCACATCATTCCTGACTTTCCCATGTGGCTCGTTTTCCCTGTAGACACCTGTAACATAGAGTTTCACAAAATAGTTGTGGAAAGTTGCAGTAGCTGCGGAAAGTGGCAAGATTCCGCAGCTGAATGAACAAAATCTAAATCAAATAGCAAACACAAAAATATAATTAAAAACCATGTTAGATGCTCTTTTGCAAATGATATTGACAACTTGGGAGGTTCAGGTGAGTGAAAAAGGTATAGAAAAGTGTATGGAAAAGATGCAGAATTGAGACTCAACACCTAGATATCCTTTTCATTTTCTTCATCAAGGCTGAACTTTGATTCCAACTCTACAATATCAAGTTCATAACCACATTCCTCCTTTATCTGCAAGTCAAATGGTATAAAAATTTCCTCCTTTTTTGGAGGAGGAATACTTTCCAAGAACTGTTTAGGACCTTGGAAATCATATGATCCAATCTGAACATCCAATAGTTCAATTTCATTTTCTAATTTTTCAATATCTAAACCAAGAAAACAAAATTTATTTTTAGGTGTGAGTCGACTGGATTTCAAACAACGGAATACTATTGTTGAAAAATGTTCATCTGTCTAATATTCTACTAACTCATCCCTTACACTTTGTAACATTTCATCATATAAATGATTTGCCACATACCCTATCATCTTGGATCAGCATGAATATTCTCAAATTTATATTCTTCCCAGTGAAATCGCTCTGAACTTTGAAACTCGGGACATTGAACAATGGAGTCGCTAGGTAAATGGTACAACCTTCCTGTGTTTGGATTCTGTTCACCATCATAAGTCAAATTTGAAGCTTGTTGTTCTACTCGGAGAAAATTTTAACCTTCGTGTCCTTGGCAACGACACGAAAATTTTATCACCAAATTGAGTTCCTGTTGGGATGCTTCAATGGTCAACTTGGATTAACTATTTCAAACCAACTTGTAACTAGAAATTAGCCATTCTAGTTTGAGAGGGCTCTCTCAAAAGGATAAATGATATTCAATGAATAACTTTAAAGTAGATGGCTAACTCTGAATTGGACTGAATGTTGTTGTTTTAGTGTAGGTGAAATATGTATAGGGCTTACTACCATTGGGATTATGGAGTCAATATGAAAACTAAGTCACAAGTCAACTTATCTCTTGGAAGCTGAGGCAATTGTATTCTTATTAAACCACACATGAAGGAAAAAAAAGAAGCTATATGCATACAGGAAGTTGGAGCATGTCACCATGAATTCCAAGTGATTATACATAAGAAAACTAATAAAACATGACAGAACATCATAATAGGTGTATAAAGGACATTGGAGCATGTAATCATTAATTCCAAGTGATTATACAGTTAGAATACTGGAGAGAAAGTAAAATACTGATATAAGAAACATATATAAGAATACAGACAAGAATCTTAGGTCTGAAATAAGTTGTTGCGACTGTATATTTCTGATAGGCAAAGATTACAAGAGTAGTACTTACATAACATCTCCCCCCTTCCTTGATATTTCGGTTTTCTTTATATAAATAGACTCCTTTTACATTGCATGGGATGCCAGATCATCGAACCTTAACTCCGACAGCTAAAAATAATTGACAACACTATTTCTAGAACATTAAAAGACACCTATTCACTTTAAGATTTTATCTTCTAATAGGAATCTACTTACATTTATTTCCTCCACTTCTCTAATAGTGGGATCATTACATAGATAAGGACCAGGTGCTTGAATGGTATTATCCATCATCGAAAAGAATAAATTCCCTTACTGAAACTACAAAACAATCATCCTATTTTTAAGGAAATGATGACATGGCATTTGCTGATTGCTGTGCTGAATCGACTCTCTTTTCCTATACTTCATTGTTGCTAATTTTCTGATGTAGTGGGACAGTTTAGGACATGGACCTCAATTCACTAATATGATAACAGATTTTCTGTGAAAACGGAGTATTGAACGCCTTTGCTGCCCAACATCAACCTTTCTTTTGTTTTATTACCAAAACCCTCTTGTTGTGTTAAAACCTTTTTATAAGAAAAATAGCACGAAAAACAGATATATTGGACCTGAAATTTTTCAAATTTCAATTCTGAAGAGCATCGCATCTGTGCACTTCGCAACCTTTACAATTTATTTTATAAATAATATGATCGGCAATGCGATGTGATGGGGAGGTGACGTGGAGGGTGGGAGGGAAGAAGTGGGACTGGACCGCACTGCAGATCACAACTTTTAACTTTTAGTTATAAGTTGCGGGGGTTAAATTTTGTAATTTGCAAAGTACGGGGAATAAGGACCCACTTGCATGTGGCAGAGTTTATAATATAAAGTCTGAAACTTCATAATAAATGGGTTTACAAAGTAATAGGCCATGAAAGGCTATATATGTGGGTTTTGGGCTTAAGATAAACAAAATTTTGGAAATTTTGAGTGTGATAACATGTTAGATCTGTGACTTTTGTGATCCATAGATTAGATAAATGTCTTTCTGGATTAATCACATCATTGGGATTTGGTCTGCAGAAGGAGGATAATTGCACCATAAAGTTTGGAAGCCTAGAAGACAAGAAAAGAAAACCAAAAAACATAAAAAACATGATAGAGCAATTGATTTAATGCAATTGAAAGTTTGGGATCCAGGATGAGTTTTATAAACCTATGAAGGTAGATGGTGAGGATATCATGAATTTCTTTTACCTAGGGATTCTGATGCATGTACATCTGACCTAGGGTTTAATGTTTACTAAAGGAGTTAGTTTCCTAAGTTAGGATTTAATTAATTATTTTATTTTCCTAGAGTCTTAGGAGAGAATGATAATTATTGTAAATAGGAGAAGGTTTGAGAGTATTTTGGAATAATTTATAGAATTGTGGGTTATTTAGATCTTATCTAGAGATAAGGGATTAGGTGAGATATTTTATGGATCATGAGAGATATTTTGGGAGTTTTTTTAGGATCTAGAACCTAGTTTGGGTTCAACTCTACTTGTATAAATATAGGTGAGCCCATGATGCATGTAAGTGAGTGAGAGAGAGGAATAACGGCCAATGATTAGGCCAATAGTTTTCTTGTAAATATTGTAATGAATCATTTCTAAATATTTATATGATTATGTTGTGTGTGGATTTTCAGTTTTGTAATGTGTAATAATTTTTATCTTGCAGACCTCTATCCTATAGCATTAATGAGGGTCAATAAAACAATATTTATAGGCACATAGTCATTAAAACAATATTTTTCATCATCATGTCACTGGTAGGGATTCGGGAATTGAACCTGGCTGGGGAAAATAACAACCATTCTAGCGAACCACCCCAAATAACCCCAATTGACAATCTCAATTTAGATATCTCTCAATTTTAGATATCTAATTAAATGTAAAACAAAGATCATATTACCAAGGAATTTTGTTGGTCCGAATTCCAAACATGATAAGTTACTATTCGTTGTAAAGTTTCTAGGACTAAATACAATAGTAAAACTCAATACCAAAATGTAAAGACTACAAGCATATTTCAAATCACAAAGCAAAGGAAAAACACATGAACCAACATAAATTTCACATGAGTGACCAGTGTTGGTAAGGATATGTCTAGTGTACATGATTGTGATATGATATATTGATTATAGAATTGTTGTATTAGCTAAATTCTATGTTCATCCTATGATTTTTGTGAGTAGGTTATTTTTCCTAGATTTTTGTCCTAATTTGAATCTTTGATTATCTAACGTAACATTTAATATTCAATAAAGAAAAAAATGTTCTAGGTTTTCAGTATTCTAGTATACAATGATATACTACATACTATATACCTTGAGGTAGGTTTTTGTAGTCTATAACGAAACTTAAGTTACTCATTCAATACATTGCAATATATGCTAAATGCCTTGTATTTGGTTCTTATTTTCCTTAAACCAACTTCAGAAATATAGTGTTTATTAGAGCCAACTGAAAAAAAAAAAAACATTGAAGTGGAATGTAAGCTTCGATAATCAATATTAATCATCTCTAAAAGAACATAAATAATAGAAAATTTAACCAATACAATGATCAAAATTAGATCATATAGCCAACACGACAATCCTTAATCAATACCCCAAAAAAATAAAAAATAAAATGTTGAAAAAGAATTAATGTGTGTTCGATAGTTTCAGGAGACCTTGAAACATAGATGTTGGGAATTACACTTAGTATGAAATATAACTCATTAAAAACATATGCACCAATCATTTGGATCTTAAAACCTTTAACCAAGATTAGTGAACTCTTATCCTGATAATAGAATATAGAACCTCTAGCTAGGGATTATGCATGCATGTACTCCAATCTCTTCTAAACATTTTCACAAACTTTTGTTAGGTACCTATATTAAAATTATAGTCCCTTATTGTTGTTACTGTAACCCCATTATTGTTATTGTTGTACCCCTATAACCCCATTATTGTTATTATTGTGCCCTTACATTATTATTGTTAGGTCGGCTAGGATTATATTATGACCCCATGGACTCCTATATATAGAAGGAGGTTTTGGTCATTTGTATCATCCAAGAATTGTTCATTTATGTAATGTATTGGAGGTTTCCCCCTCAAGTGGATAATTTATAAGGCGTTGATCTCTCTTTTCTTATATTTTTGGAGATGGTTTCATAACATTTGGTATCAGAGCTTTGGATTCTAGGGTTTCATTGCTCCAAATAGGTCATCATGGAAGTTTTTCTATAACGTTTTTTATACGAAGGTTCAGAAGCTGAAATGTTTATAGAGAAAATATGAAATCCTGAAGAACTTCATGTAAACATTTCAGATATTGGTTCACAATATTTTCGAAGATATCATCTGTGGAAGTTAGGGCTTTTTCAGGCTCCTGAATTTCACCTTAAACAGGTCATCGTGGCATTTGCGCTATAACTTTATTTCTATGAAGGTTCAAAAGCTGAATTTTGTACAGAGTGAAGCCACAATCCTAAGGAACCTCCAGTAACAATTTTAGATCTTGGTCCACAATATTTTCGGAGATATGATCTATGGATGTTAGGGTTTTTTCAAGCTCCCGAATTTCATCTCAAAGCGGTGACCATGGGAAAATCGTCATAACTCTCTCTCTGAGTGTCAGATTGGAATTATGTAAAAAGTCGTCGCAAGTACATAGAATTTAGATTCCTGTGTATCAATTTTAGAGCCGAAGGAGGAAAAAGTGACACCTGGCACACCATACAATTTCCCTCTACTAAACCAGTCCATAATTAAGTCATTGTGGGAGATTGGGTATAACTTTGCCTTGAATAATCCAAATTGGGTTAGACCTATGGAATTTGAAAGAAGATTCAGAGAGCTACTACAAGACCAAATTTCAGATATTGAATATCCGAAATAACAGAGATAATTCAGTTTCAATATCAAGCTCCTCAAAAGCAAGAAAAATGTGTGTATTTATTTTTTGAATTGCATAAGTCTTGTTTGAAAAATCAGTTTGAATTGATTCGAAGGGCATATTGTAGAATAGATATCAGTATTGGCCTCTAAAATTCCCCCCTAAAAATAATTCAACACCAATTAAGCCTTCATAAGGCTCTAATATGACCCATGAAGACGAAGAACTTCAACATGACATGTCAAAATTACAAGAGCAAGTGCACCAAATTTTTCTCTCACAAATATCAACAAAAAATGAAATGGAAGTTTTGAAGAAAAGCATGGAAGCTAAGATCGATGTAAAAATGAAAGACAACATGGAAAACATGAAGAATGATCTAAAAGAGGACATGGAAGGTTTGACAATGTTGATACAAGAAATGTGTCCTAATGGGGAAAAGATAGTAGGGGAAACTCATGATGAGAAAAAAATAAACGTTAATCGTGATTTCATAAACTCTAATGCTGGATGGAAGAACGACCACATTCCAAAGATGGATATGAGGAATTTTGATGGCAAGGATCCTGTAACATGGATACTATAGATGGAGAAATATTTTGATCTCAATAATGTGCAAAACACACAAAAGTTACGCATTGCAACTTTAGATTTAGAACAAAATACATTTGTATGGTATCGATGGCTTTGCTCCCGTAAAAAAATTGTCACCTAGTCAATTTTTACAGGGGAAATGATAGCGCATAATGAGGATACAAAGAGCAACACCTTATTTATCTAATAGTTAGATCTCAAACAAAATGGTTCAGTGATGGAGCACATTGAGGACTTCCAAAAATTGGATATAAAAGTAACTGATATTACAGAGGAACACAAGATTGATGTCTTCATAGGGACTTTAAAGGATAAAATCCAACATGAGGTTCGCATTTGGGAACCTGATTCATTAGAGAAGGCATTCCAATTGGCAAGAAAAATTGAATATAAAATTATGGCAACAAGGAAGCCTACCACTCACATCTATAAGGATGGAAGTGTTCTTACTCCTATACTTCCACAACCTACAAGGTTGACACCACAAAAATTGGAAGAAAAAAGAGCAAAAGGGCTTTGCTATATTTGTGGTAGAAAATACACTAAAGGTCATAAGTGTGCTGAGAAGAAATTATTTCACATATATTGTGAAGAGGAGGAAGAAAATGAACAAGAAGCTTCAAAAGAAGAGGATACACACCAAGAACCAACCCTAGAAGAAGAAGAAGAAATGAGTCCGAACATATCATGAAATGCATTGGTGGGAATTACCACTCCTAAAATTCTTAAGATAGAAGGAAATGTCAAGAAGAAAAAGGTAATAGTGTTGATTGATTATGGTAGTACCCATAATTTTATTCATTGTAAGGTAGCCAAGGAATTGAATTGTTTCATATACCCAGCACCAGATTGTCAAGTGATGGTTGCAAATTGAGGAACTATAAATTTCTATAGAAAATGCCATAATATCAAGCTAACCAAGGGGTAATATGTATTGAATAGTCCAATGTTTTCTATTCCAATGGGAGGTGTTGATGTTGTACTAGGAGTACAATGGTTACAATCTTTGGGGATGGTAGCTTTTAATTTTCAAGAACTTTTCTCGAGTTTTTTTCAAAAGGAAAGGAATTCGAATTACGGGGTATAACAGGAAAGCCGAGAAAGATAATAAGCTCTAATGTCATGACAAAGCTTCTGAATAAAGAACAACGAGGCGTAATTTCACAATTATGCTCACTATAAGTTCCAACATCAAAATCAAATATTTCTCTAGATCTCCAAAAAGTCTTGGAAAATCATTCCGATGTATTTGAAACTCCCAAAGGACTCCCAAATATTCGTGATCATGATCATGCTATTCATTTGATTCCGGGAAGTTTCCTTCCAAACATCAAGCCTTACAGACATCCTTATGTCCAAAAGAGAGAAATTGAACGTATGATTGCATAAATGTTAGAGGCTGGTATAATTCAACCTAGTCAAAGTCCTTTCTCTGCTCCAGTAGTATTTGTTCACAAGAAGGATGGATCATGGCGCATGTGTCCAGATTATAGGAAACTCAATAAGCTCACTATTAAAGATGAATTTCTCATTCCTGTTATTTATGAATTATTGGATGAATTACATGGATCAATTTATTTTACCAAGTTGGATATTCGTTCAGGATATCTTAAAATTAGAATGAAGGCTAGAGATATTCCGAAAAAAACATTTCTAACTTATTAGGGTCATTATGATTTTTTGGTCATCCCTTTTGGCCTTACCAATGCACCTTCTACATTTCAAGGGTTGATGAATTCGATTTTCAAACCCACCCTTAGAAAGTTTGTGCTATTATTTTTTGATGAAATGCTAATCTATAGAAGGTCTTGGAATGATCATGTTCAACATGTTGAGAAGGTGCTCAAACAATTGGAAGAGAAACAATTATATGCAATAACATCCAAATGTTTCTTTGGAGTACACGAGGTGAAATATCTGGGTCATATTGTATCTCACGAGGGTGTTAAGGTGGACCCTAACGAAATTAAAGCCATTAAGGAATGAAAGTCCCCACAACCATACAGAGGTTGCGAGGATTTCTCAAGTTAATAGGGCATTATCACAAGTTTGTTAATAATTGTGGCCAAATAGCAGCACCTATAGCAACATTATTGAAGAAAGATGCATTTTCATAGACTCCTGAAGCAACTAAGGCCTTTGAACATCTTAACGAGGCAATGTACCTAGCACCAGTCTTAGCTACGCCAGACTTCACAAAAACCTTTATTGTGGAATGTGATATCTCAGGAAATGGAATTGGTGTTGTTTTAATGCAAGAAGGAATACTCATTTCTTTTAAAAGTCATCCAATCAAAGGAATGTATTTACAGAAAACTATTTATGAGAAGGAAATGTTGGAAATACTACATGCACCAAAGAAATGGCGACCTTACCTAATGGGAAGACACTTCAAGGTAAAAAT
The DNA here is from genome assembly GCA_034641835.2 of Pinus albicaulis. NCBI lineage: Eukaryota > Viridiplantae > Streptophyta > Pinopsida > Pinales > Pinaceae > Pinus > Pinus albicaulis. The sequence goes on from CM076579.1 coordinate 637,726,050, forward strand.
TGATCATGATATTCTTAAACACTTTTTGGAACAAATACTATCTTCAGAAGAGCAACAAAAATGGGTCACAAAGATGTTGGGTTATGATTTTGAAATCATCTACAAAAAAGGGAAGCTAAATATTGTTGCAGGTGCACTCTCAAGAAAGGATCAAGAGGTGGAAGAATTTCTTTGTGCCATTTCTATTATCCAACCAGATTGGATAACCGAATAAAGGGATGAATGGAAGAAGGAAAAAGAAATGTGGACACTCATTCAAAAGTTGCAACAAGATCCTAGTACATATGATAAATTTAGTTGAAAAAATGATTCCTTATGGTACAAAGATCGCTTATATATTTGCAAGAATTCCTAACTAAAACAAAAGATTCTTTTGGAATTGCACACTTCCCCTTTAGGAGGACACTCAGGATTTTTAAAAAATTACCACAGGGTAAAGAAATAATTTTTTAGGATGGCCTTAGATCTGATATTCAAAAATTGGTGGCAGAATGTTTAGTTTGCCAGAAAAATAAATTTGAGACAATTAAGACCCCGGGTCTTCTACAACCTTTATCCATTCTAAGTCAACATTGGGAGGATATTTCAATGGATTTTATCATAGGTTTAATTAATTCTGAAGGAAAGAGTGTCATCATGGTGGTAGTTGATAGACTTACCAAGTATGCACACTTTTGTGCATTATCTCATCCATTTAAAGAAAGTACAATTGCTATTGCATTTATGGAAACAATTCAAAAGCTACATGGAAACCCAAAGATTATTGTAAGTGATAGAGATGTCATTTGTACTGGAAATGTTTGGACAAAATTATTTTCTTGTTTTGGTACTCAACTAGCTCATAACTCATCTTATCATCCTCAATCCGATGGTCAAAATGAGATAGTGAATAAATGTTTGGAAGGATATCTTCATTGTTTTGCATCTGATAAGAAAACACAATGGGTCAAGTGGTTACATCTTGCTGAATGGTAGTATAACACTTCCTTCCATACAACAACAAAAATGACCCCATTTATGGCACTTTATGGATATCATCCATTGTCCATCACATCTTATTTAAGAGAAAATTATAAGGTTCAAGCAGTGGAATATCACATCGACCATCAACAAGAATTTCTCCAACTCTTAAAGGATAACCTAAATTTGGCACAAAATCGAATGAAACAATAGGAAAATAAACATCGCAGCGAGAAATTTTTTGATGTAGGAGACTGGGTATTTTTATGGCTACAACCATACAAACAAGTGTCCCTCAAGAAAGCTAAGAAGGATAATAAATTATCGCCAAGTACTATGGTCCTTACAAGGTGTTGAAAAATATTGGTACTATGGCATACGAATTGGAGCTTCATGCTTCTTCGTGAGTGCATCTAGTTTTCCATGTTTCATGCTTAAAGAAGGTTATAGGGGACAAACTTCTAGTTCAAACAATATTACCAGAACTTGATGAGGAAGAAAAAATCATATTGGAACCTAGAGCAGTCACAGAAATAAGAACTCAACAGCTACAAAATCGATCAATTTCAGAGTATCTCATCAAATGGAAGAACTTACCCCTTGAAGATTCTACATGGGAGGATGATAATTTTATACAGAAGAATCTGGATCTACTCAAGCTTTGAGGACAACAATATTTTGAAGGAGAGGGGTATGTTAGGTCCCTATATTACTAGTATAGTCCCTTATTTTTGTTAGTGTAACCCCCTTATTGTTATTGTTGTACCCTTGTAACCCAATATTGTTATTATTGTGCCCTTACATTACTATTGTTAGGCCGACTAGGATTATATTGTGACCCCTTGGACTCCTATATATAGAAGGAGGTCTTGGTCATTTGTATCATCCAAGAATTAATCATTTATGTAATGTATTGGAGGTTTCCCACTCGAAGTGGATGATTTCTAAGGCATTGATCTTTATTTTCTTCTATTTTTGGAGCTGGTTTCATAAAATATTCTTGCAATAGGTCCAACCTTCTTGAAAATTCTTCCATCACCACAATTTGTTGCATGTGTCACTTTCGCTCAAGTGCTTCAGCTTACTATTAGGAAGTGAGCATGGTCCATAATATTTAACTAAACATGGTCAGCCTCATAGTGTGCTATCATTTTCTCCATAAAAATTGACCAAGTGACAATTTTTTTATGGGAGAAAAGCCATCGATATCATACAAATGTATTTTTTTCTAAATTTAAAGTTGCAATGCATACCTTTTGTATGTTTTGCACATTATTGAGATCAAAATATTGCTCCATCTATAGTATCCATGTTACGAGATCCTTGCCATCAAACTTCGTCATATCCATCTTTGGAATATGGTGGTTCTTCCATTGAACATTAGAGTTTATGAAATCACGATTAGCATTTATTTTTTTCTCATCATGAGTTTCCTCTACTATCTTTTCAATGTTAGGAAAATTTTATTATATCAACTTTGTCAAACCTCCAATGTTTGCTTTTAGATCATTCTTCATGTTTTCCATGTTGTCTTTCATTTTTTCTTCCATGTTATCCATCTTAGATTCCATGCCAGCTTCCATGCCATCCATCTTAGCTTCCATGTCTTTCTTCAAACCATCCATCTTACCTTCCACACCTTTCTTCAAAAATTCCATTTCATTTTTTGTTTCTCTTTGCGAGAGCGAAATTTGTTGCACCTTCTCTTATAATTTTGATATCTCATGTTGCAATTCTTTGTCTTCATGAGTAATAGTAGAGCCTTCTAAAGGCTTAATGGGTGTTGAATTATTTTTAGGGGGAATTTTAGAACCAAATACTAATATCTATTCTACAATATTCACTTGCAATGAATTCAAACTGATTTTTCACACAAGGCTTATGCAATTCAAAAGAAAAAAAATACACACCTTTTTCTTGCTTTTGAAGAGCTCGATATCAAAATTGAATTATATCTCTAATTTTGGATCTTCAATATCTTAAATTCGGCCCTATAGTAGCCCTCTGAAGCTTCTTTCAAATTCCATAGGTCTGACCTGATTTGGATTCTTCAAGGCAAAGTTATGCCCAATATCCCACAATGACTTAATTATGGACTAGTTCAGTAGAACGAACTTGTACGGTGTGCCACGTGTCATTGTTTCCTTATTCGGCTATGAAATTGATACACAGGAAACTACAGTCCCTGTACTTGTGACCAATTTTTACATAATTCCAATCTGATGCTAAGAGAGAGATTTATGACGATTTTCCCACGGTCACCTCTTTGAGATGAAATTCAGGAGCCTGAAAAACCCTAACTTCCACAGATCATATCTCCTAATATATTACGAACCAAGATCTGAAATGACATGACATTCCTCTGGATTTTGGCTTTTCTTTGTAAAAATTTCAACTTCTGAACCTTTGTAGAAAATAATTTATAGCGAAAATTCCACGATGACCTATTTGGAGCAGCGAAACCCTAGAATCCAAAGCTCTGATACCAAATGTTATGAAACAAGCTCCAAAAGTAGAAGAAAAGATAGATCAGTGCCTTAGAAATTAGCCACTTCAAGGGGGAAACCTCAAACATATTACATAAATGAACAATTATTGGATGATACAAATGAAAAAATGTCCTTCTATATATATGATTCCATGGGGTCACAATATAATCCTAGCCCACCTAACAATAATAATGTAATGGCACAATAATAACAATATTGGGGTTAGAGGGGTGCAAAAATAACAATAATGGGGTTACAATAACAAAAATAAGGGAATATATTAGTAATATAGGGACCTAACACTCACCAATAGTGAGCTAAAAACCTTGAATCATTTTCAACTCCTAAATAGAAAGTTGATGATTGGGATCCACTATGTTAAACATTATTGGTCGTAATGTTGAAAAAATTGTGAATCCTAGTAGCCCTTCTGTTAGAATGGGCTTCAACATATTTGTGCTATATTATTTGGATAGTTAAGAAAATATAAAAGAAAATAAATAAAGTGTTGGACACCTTACCTCCATTTGAGAAATGCAAAATCTAATTATGAAAGGCACTTTTGAGGAACAGTTGCGAGGGAGGGGCTTCGACTATACAATGTCTTCTTTGTCTCATCCAAGGAGGAGCTTTTGTGGTGATTTATGTATGAACTATGGCTTCTGAAGAGAAAGGAAGTAAAAATAGACTCTTACTGAGAATCAGTGGCATATTGTGATGGATTTCAAGATTTCATGGATGAATTTCTTTGTTCACTTGTATGCCCAAGCTTTTGTTATTTATGATGATGTGGCTTTGTTACTACATTATCACCAGCCAAATGGAATCCTTGCACTAACTATTGCACATAGAAGGTGGTACTTCAGAGTTTGAGCCGGGTTGGCCTATGTGTTTGTCCATAGCACTGGGTCAATAGATTGGATATTTTTTGTCCTTTCCTATCAAGCTCTTCATCCTTCTTCCTCATGGGTTCAATGCATTCATGGAGAAGGTATTTTACATTAATCAAGTTCTTGTCATTCATGTTGTCATTATTATCAAAGTAGTGAAGGGCGAATTGTACTAGCATCTGGAAATGTGCGATGTTTTTGAAGCTCCCCTTGAGGACATTGAATATGTCCAGGAGCTTAACATTATTGTCTAGATACTTATTTATCAAATTTTCATCTTTTTCACCGAGTCAATCCAAGTCCAGGTGGTTGTGGATTTTTTTGTTGTCTGTTTCAGGCCTTCCAAGTGAGCTAACATGCCTAATTCAAACGTTGTGAGCAATATATTAGATGAATTTGTGTATGAAACTGAATTCCTACTGGAGAAGGGAGGGTAGGGTCCAGATCGAAAAAACATAAATTCTAGTTTTCAGAAACTTAACCAAAACCATTATGATATGTTAAATATATTGGCTTAGTTTTCGATCTAGGCTCTCGATCTTGATCTCGATGAGTTGTCAAACTGCTTGTGTATTATATTAACAAACCTACGATTCTCGACAACCCTTGAGGTGAATATGAAACCCTCAATAGCGACATAGAGTAATTACTCCAAAGCGAGGATCAACAGGTCACAGTTCCACTAGTCAAATTTTGATTGGATTAAGGATGACGCATGTCAAAATTTCATTGAATTGGGGAAGACAGAAATGAACCTTTCAGATTGGCTAGGGTGAACAAATTTTTCTCACCCAAACCCCACAAATAAAACACTTATCAACATAAATATTTACAGTACAATTGCACTCTATGTAAATCCATGGGTTTAGCCTCTTCAACACCATAAATTGAAAATCGCGAGGAAGTTTACCCCATGTGTTTTCCATGCTATCCTCCTCATTCTGAGTTTTCTCTATTCTCTTTCTTATGAATCTTAACTCTCAGCCAGCTCTGTGCATTAAATTGATATTTAACATATCATAATGGTTTTGGTTAAGTTTCCGAAAACTAGAACTTAAGTTTTTTCTATTAGCCTATTTAAAGATCTTAAGCTTTTTCTATTATTGAAATTATTATATTTATCAATTAGGAAATTAAATTTTCCTTTTTTAATGAATTAAATAACTTCATTACATTATAATAATTACACGGAAGGTGTTCCTATGATGGGTTTAGCTGGGAAAATTCGACTAATAAGGTCCGTGTATTTTCGTCCTCCTCCATCCAAATAAAAATTAACATGTGGCACTGCAATCGTCATGGAATTAGCTAGGAAGTGTGTTGTCCTTTAATTTTTTTGAAATATTCCTAAATGAAAAAAAGGATTCTAACCTTAGGCAAATTCGACCAATAATATCTGTTTACTTTCGTCCTCCTCTCTCCAAATAAAAATTGACATGTGGCACTGCAACAGTCATGGAATTAGCTAGGAAGTGTGTTTTCCTGTAAAGTTTTCTAAATCCGATCCTTAGTGAAAAAAGAAAGATTATAATCTCTTAATTTTAAGATACTTTTGTTTTTTATTGGTTTTAAATCAATTTGTCATAAAATTAAGATTTATTGAGTTTTGAGAAATTAATCTATAAAAGATTAGAATAACAATTTATATTTTTTATATTTAAATGTTTTAAAACAATAATTTTTTTAATATTTATTACATAAAATTTTAATTTATATTATTAATATATAAGTGTTTTTGACAGGTAACACTACAACCATCATGAAATTCCCAAATAAGTGTGATTGTCATTTAAAGCTTTCTAGATCTCATCTAAAAGGAAAAACAAAGATTCTAATCTCTAAATCTTGAGATATTTTGATTTTTCATTGGTTTCTAAGTTAATTTATTATAAAATAAATTTTTATTGGGTTTTAAAAAATAAATAAAGCTATATATATATAATAAAAAAAATATTATTATACGAAATTTTAATATATATTATTAATATATAAGTATTTTTTATTCTTTTATTATGAGTATACAATATTATGATATAATAAAAGAGAGAACATAAAGATTTAGCAACAGTAGGGAACACCATAAAGATGTGATCGAGCTTATAGCTAGAACGACACAAAGATGTGATGGAGTTTTAGCTAGAGTGTAAGGAAATATTTAATTCTCGTAGATTAATCATGGAGTAATGTCACTTGTGTGCCACCTTCTTTTAATCAATCTTCTAGATGTGCTTGTAATATATCAAATCTTTGGCCAAAATCAATGCCATTGGTGTTTCTTTTACCCCATAATGGAAAATTATGGGGACTTCAACTATGATTTGAATCATTCAAGGATTGATTGTTTTATTCTCAAGCCCAAACCTGAGATCACAGATATTGTGCTTGGGATGTCATAGCCATGACCCAGAAATTGGTTGGTGAATTCAATGTTGTCTACTTTAGAAGATAACTCCTATTCCAAAAAAAAATTATGTAATTGAAATCACCACTAGTGAGATGTGATATTAATTTCAGTTGCCACAGGTGAGATGTGCTACCCATTTCGCTTAAATTTCTTTATTTTCTTCTAAAAGGAATTTTATATTATCATGGTTCCCATATTTACAAAACTTCGAACCTAGAAGTTCGAAACTAGCACATAAATTAACTTATCAAGAAAATGATTAACAAAATTAGATTTTTTTTGTGGAAGAGTGTCTCTTTTTCCACTTTTGGAAGAGCGTCATTCTACTCTAGTTTCACCTCCTCTGTTGCCATTCCCATTCCTCTTGCTCTGAAACTGTACTATATCAAAGGAACTAACAATGATGTCTTTTTAAATACCGAAAATACCTTCTTTAATTTCGCAGCCTAATTTTTCTCATCAGTCATTAAAATGTAATAGGTCAAGTCTACCCAAAAACCACCCATCAATAGATCCCCACGAGCCTTACCTATGATTCCCATTTATGGCACCTCCCTTTGCAGCATGCGAAATACCTCAGTAGTACCTGTTAGCCGCCACGGGAGCCCATCCACCAACTTGCTCCCTTATCATCTGAATTCCCTTCTGACTAGAGCAGGCAGATCCATCATTACTCCTCTCTTGCTCTCACACCAGCCCACCTGCCTACCACCTATATGTTTCAGACCTTCAATCCTCCTGCTGTAACCTTAGATTTAACTTCTAACAACTTCCCCTTCCCCTATTTTGGTCTATAGTTGGAAATCACCAGGCCCTCCGCTCCTCAATTGCTTCGCACTATCTACTTCTCTCTCTGTCGACTCATGCGCCATCATCTCCCTAGCTCCCCTTGCCTTAAATCCACCATGTCCAATCGATGCAACAAATATTCTGCCTCTAGAGGGAACAATCAAGGTAGGGGCATGGAAGAAGAACCCATGTATCTCAATGAGCCTCTCCTAGTATGTTTCCAACATCAAGGGCAAAGACATTTTCTTGACAGGCGGACATCAATTATGAAACGGTGGTTAATCTTGAGACCTAACAAAGCATGGTTGAGCTTGAAGAGCAAGCCAGCACAGTTCACCAACACCTTTCCAATGATGAAGTGAATGAGGATTTCAACATGATTCCCAACCCAGGACTCACAAGAGCCACAAAGAATCTCCTCATTCGGGCCATCGGGCTTTATTGGAAAACCAAAACAATGGTTGGTCTTGCCATGCAAGCCAACAGGGAACACAATGCCATTTTAGAGAATAATTTGGATGACCTCACCCAGAAATTCACTCGATATGTTAGATCCGTCCACCATCACCATTTCGTCACCAAGGAATCACCTCATTATGCTCTCTTAAAAAAGAGGATGGCTATCGTAGAAGCCCCTCCTGCTGTCAAAAGAAAGGTTGATGGCGCCACCACTAGCAACCACACCAAGAATTTTTCCAATGAGGGTAAAAACCTCGACCATTCGATCAATTGCAATGTCGATGAGGATATTCAGTAGATCCTCTTTGCCTCTTTCTCAGTTTTGGCACACTTTCTGTTTTGGTATGCTTTCTCTCCACTGGTTTAACGACCGTGTGATCTATGGTTTTGGCTCTTAGACCCTATATCAGCCTCTCGACTCTTGTTAGTTATCCTTAGCACTTCAAGCTCTCCACATCTAAGAATTTTTTGCTTCTACTGATTTTCATGTATTTACTTATGTAATGACAGGCAACAATTTTCAAAGTCAGGTCACAGTTGGTTGTTGCACACAACTACTCATCACTATGTAATTACTTGTTTAAGCAATTAATCAAATTATCTAATTTCCAAAAAAAAAAAGATATGGTTTTATCCAATACATTATTATGCATGCCATGGGATGCTACAAAGAATGGTGAAATAGCTCCTGCAATCCCATATCAATAGTGAGATGATAGTGGCACATGTTCTATTCAGTTCAGTATCTAATTTACATTACATGTTACCTTTATTATCAAAAACCATACTAAACTATAAGCACTAGATATAATAAAAATAAAATATTATAATAAGTTACGAAATTTTTATTTTCTAAATTAAGAATTTTTTTTTCTTTACATATAAAATCTTATTATAAATAAGTAGTAATATTTAGTCTAATGGATGGGATTTGAATAAAAATAGTAGTTTTAATCTAACGAAGTCTTAAAATGAATAAATCTATTTTAGAATAAGTATTAAAATTAATGGATTTTAAATTATTTTTATTTATTTATTTATTAAAAAAATTATTTAAATAATATAATTTTTAAGAAAACAATTATGGATAAATCACATCAAGCTTTTAGGATTGATGTCCAATATAATTTTTTAAATAACAATGATGAATTACTTATAACAACTTTACATAAATATTTTTCTTACTAATTAAGAATTAAATTATAATAAATTTACCAACCATAACAACAACAAATTTCTAACTTAAAATATATACATCAAAATTTTAAATCATTACATACATATACTTCATATATAATTTATTTCCCTACATAATACGCTCCCAACAACTATAAATTTTTACATAGATTCACTTTTTGTATAATTGATTTTCCTACACATAAGAAGCTCCCAAGAACTATAGAACCCCTCCACCCTAACCACCATCTCAATAGTATCTTTCTACCATCTCAATAGTATCTCTTGTATAGGATAGGTTGACTTTACTACCTAAATAAGTGATAGCTATATTGAAATTTGATTGACAATTTATCTTCTACCATCTCAAATCTCTTCTATGGAATAAGTTGACTTTACTACCAAAAATAGTGATGGATAAGCTATACTGAAATTTAATAAACAATTTATCATTCCCGCATGGACAAGTTGGATGGAATGCCAATAAGTAATTGGATAAGTTGCTAATAAGTTGTGTTGTGTTATGGATGATTATTATATTTAAATATGTAGAAGTATTAATAAATTTTTCTAATATTTTTATTTGAAAAAAAAATATTAATAAAATTAATTTATTATAAAAGCATATGTTATTATAAGTATGTGTATGACTGATTTATATTATTGTTTTAGATTTTTTTTCAAGTTATTTAAATATAAAAAATAAAAATAAAAGTAAAAGATATTTTTTAAATTTAATATATTAATTCAAATTTTAAATATTAAGAAATAATAATATATCTATATATATATATGCTTTCTTTATATTAATTCAACATTAAATGAATAATGATAATTATTATATATATATATATAATTATTCATTTAATGTTGAATTAAATATATATATGTAAATTAACTTTTTTTATAGAATAATTATTCAAATAGTTGATATTTTTTATTTCCAACCTTATTATCTAAGAATTAAAAAGTAATCATTTTAAACAAAATTTCAAGTTGAAATATGTAGAAGGACTCTCATTTAAGCTATTTCCAAATTGGCAGTACAAAATGATTATGATTCAACCTATTTGTAAATGAATCATTAAAAAAATAATACAGTTTAGAATTTACTAATGAGATTTTTAAACACTTCAAATTAAAATATAGTTAAATTAAAATTGTTTGTCTTAATGTCAAAATGAATATTTTGAATTTTTAATATGAAAATATCTTATAACCCAGATTAGTTGTCTCAATCAAAAAATGAAAGGTCAACAAGCTTACTTTATTAGGACAGAATTTTAGTTTGGATGACATAACAATTAATTTGTTGGTTGTTTATTTATTATATGTGATCATTAGATGATTTTGTTGTAAAAGTAGTTGAAAATAATTAATATTATTTTGTATTAATGGAGAAATGGTTACATTGTTGTAACATATCTCCTTAAGTTAGGATTAGTTCCTAGGTTAAAGGAGTTTGTTTACAACTTCCTATTCCTTTATATGTATTTATTGTTGTATCATTCAATTATGTAAGGTAAGAGAGTGTAAGAGAGAGTACTCTCTATTTGTGTGCAGTCTCCAGGTGCAGTACTCACCTGAGAGTTGCCTTTATATTCAATTCAGTTTTTATCATGGTATTAGAGCTTAGACAGGGTGAACCTAATTTCCTTTAGAGCCCTAAGTGGCTACAGAGCCCTCGCGGCTACAGAGCCTTCATGGCTATGATGCACATAGGAGCCTTAGAGCTCACAAGGGTATGTGGTCTACATAAACACCTCACTCACATGAGGAACATAGTTCCTCACAAGTCTATGATTTTTTTTTTGTCAGCACAAGCAGATCAGCGTGAGTGTTTGGGTGACAGTCACGTTGATCACACTAGTAGACGCCATCGTGCCTTTCAGGGTAATACCCACGCCGTTCGGGCTTATCTTAATGAAAAGTTTCTAGGCACAGATTTTTTTCCTTTAGGTGCAGTTTTTTGGCTAAAAAGAGCGTTGATCTTGCGTTCAATCGCGGTTTTTTAGCTCAAAATAGCGTTGATCTTCTCTTTTTGGTTCTACACATGGAATTTGTTCGGTTGTGGTGGATTTGAGTCGTAGACACATCTATTGTTGGTTTGGCACATGGGATTTTCCCGTTTGCGGTGGATCAAAGTTGCAGACACAAAAACTCTTTAGATAGGTGGCAGATCTAAGTTGCAGTCACAGAGATCATGCCAGATCAGTGGCAAATCTGTGATTAGGTTATGGTATGTATTAAATTTTTTGTTCATGTAGCTTGTAATTATTCAATTGGTTAGAATTAATCGGAGCATCTACAATCTCATCAGTCCAATATGAATAACTTTACAAAAAAATATCTCAGCAAACTCGATGGGTCCAATTATACAAAACTGGGGCAACCGCACTTATACAAAACTAGGATAAAAGGGAGGACAAGGCAAAAGTCTTACTGAAGATGTTTGTTAAAGACAATATTATTCCACACATCAGAGATGGAAAATCATCCACTGAGATCTGGACGATGCTCAAGAACTTATACCAAACACAAAACCCAAATTGCATCTTTTCACTCAAGGGAAAGTTATTTTTAATGAGGATGGAGGAGAATGAATCTGCTACTAGATTCATTGAAAGGGTTAAAGACCTGAAGGAAATATTGGGTGACATCAAGGAGAAGGTGTCTGATTTCGATCTAGTTACAATCACGTTAAATGGAATGAAGGATGAATATCAGATTTTCATCACATTTTTGGCAGCACGGGATAAAGCCCCTGCATTTGAACAACTGAAAGGAGTATTTCTACAAGAAGAAGAGCGACGGCATAATTTGAGACCTCAGAGTGTCGATCTTGTGCTGATGGCGAAGAAAAAGTCATGCAAAGGGTAACAACCACAACAACAACAAAAAGTCAGAAGCACTTTTCAAAAGAGACCATATATAGGTATGTCTGCAAATAATTTTTTTGGAATTAAATTCTTTTACTGTGGGAAAAATGGCCATCAATCTAAGTTTTTTTTAAGAGGCAGATAGATGAGGCTAGGAACAAGCAGAGTAAGCACACAAGTTATTTTGTTGATGAAGGTCATAGTCATGATCTTCGAATATTTGTAGTTGAATTTTTCTCTTTCAGCTTCTAAGGAGGATGAGGATGACACATGGTGTGTTGATCTTGGTGCATCCTCACATATGACAAGTAAGAGAAATTGGTTTGAGTTCTTTGAAGAAACCTCTTGTGGATCTAAAATTTATCTAGGAGATGACAAAGGCTATGAGATCAAAGGGTACGGTGATATTCTGGTAATGTTGCCTAGTGGTAACATCAAACATATTAAGAATGTAATGTACATGCCTGGGATTAAAAAGAACTTAATCTATGCATCAATGATAACAGATCAGGATCTGCTAGTTGAATTCTTCAAGACATACTGTGTCATAAAGGACAACAATATGGAACCAGTTCCATCAGGATTACATGTGGGGAGCTTGTACAGATTGAATGTCAAGAGAATGCCACACCAAGCTATGACTTGAATAGGATTGACAGCCAAAAATCTCTGGCACCAGATATTTGGTCACCTTAACTTACAAGGCCTCATGCTACTTCAAAGAAAAGGTATGGTCAATGCACTCCTTGCTTTTCATAGTGTTCAGTTAGATTGTGATGGATGTGCATTAGGTAAAATGAATAGAGAAGAATTTCCTTTACATGCTGATAGAAAGAAAAGAGATATCCTAGTGATGGTGCATACAGACATATATAGACCTATGCATACTAGGTCGCTAGGTGGTGCATATTATTTTCTACTATTTACTGATGATTGCACCAAATTCTCTTCGATATATTTTTTAAGTAAAAAGAGTCAGAACTTTCAATGTTTTAAAGAATTTAAGACTATGGTGGAGAAGCAGACAGGGAAATTCATAAAAAATCTCCACTCCAATCAAGGGGAAAATACCAGTTGGGTGAGTTCATGAATTTTTGCAGATATCATGGGATTTTTCAATAGTTCACAATGCCACACACTCCATTGCAAAATGGTGTTGCAGAACTAAAGAACAGAACCCTAGTGGAGTGTGCACGAAGTATGCTTCAAGGTAAGGGTCTATCAAATGGTTTTTTGGCTGAAGCAATCAATATTGTTGTTTATTTAAAGAATAGGAGTCCTACTAAATGTATTAAATTCAAAACTTCGTTTGAAGCACTTTATGGATTTAAACGAGCAATGAGTCATTTAATATTTTTTGGGTAAAAGTCCTTTTCCCATATACCCATGGAGGATAGAAAGAAGTTAGATACTAAGGCCATGCAATGCATATTTGTAGAATATTTGACTAAGTTTAAAGCCTACAAGTTGTTCAATCCTGTGACTCATAAAATATTTGCAAGTCGAGATGTTATATTTCATGAGCAGGTTGAGGAAAGAAAGGAAGACAGTCGTTAATAATGGCACACTCCATCATTGATGGAAGAAAGTTGTTACACCATTTTTTGGTCATCTAACCTATTACTATTAGATGGACCTAAGTACACCATGTAAGACCAATTTTACCCTAAGTAAAATTGCTTTCACTATGAAAAATAACTTAGTAAAACACCTTTATTAAATTGTTTATGGTCTAAACAGGAATCCCCATGAGGAAATATTAAATAAATCCGCATTTGTTTGATTTTCCTCAAGGAATAATTAGTTAAACAACAGTTTCATTAATGTTCCTGGTCATGTTTAACCCAAAACAGGGAATTTAATTAGATAAATGATTATTTATCTTATTATTTTCTAGGAATAATTATTTAAACCTTATTTAAATAATATTCCTCATTAAATTTGACTAAATCACTCATAAATAGTTAAATAAACCATTATTTATTTAATTATTATTCATCCATATCCTTAAAATGATAAATAAATCATTTATTTATTTATTATTATCAAATAAAGGGATTTGACCCAAGTCAAATTCATTTTCCCTCCAGCAAAAATAATAAAATATTCCATAAAATTTGGATCTTGATTTGGTTAATAATAATTTAATTATGCACCAATATCTAGACTAGCTCAATATTTTGTTATAAATAGAAGGGGTTTTCCATTCACTCACTACCTTTTGTTGCCTAAATATCACTCTGGATCGATACTTTTGGTCTGACTTTGATCCACCATCATTGTCATATTTTCTATCCTTTTGCTTGTGAGCTCCCTTTGAGTTCCATTTTTGTCTGGGTTTTCTACACCATCAAGAGAGAGGAATTTTAGATCTGAAGTGCTGAGGACTTACAAGAACCCATCCCATTGAGGAGAGCTGGTAACATCCTTCTATGTTTTCCTCCAAGGTGCCCTTAATATAAAATTCATTCAACATATTATTTTTTTGTCTATTGGATGCATGGGGTAAATCTTGTTTTATCTACTGCTTAATGTCTTTTGATGCATAGATCTAGATTTTTGTAGCATTTATCTTGATCAACTAATTGTAGACCTGAAGAATTTGACAGCCATATTTGTTTTTAGGGTTATTTCTTATGCACAGCTAAAGTGGTATTTTTTCATACACTTGCAATTAAGATTCATACTAACAACTAGCGACTCCACATGGGTTTACGATTACGATCGTTGTCGTTTTTCTGATCCTTCCATATCCATCTGGTTCAAACCCTAGGATTTCTCTTCAGCCTCTTGTTTTTATTTTCTTGATGTTGTTTTTAACCTATAAAACCCTAAAACGTTAAAAATTAGAACTTCCATGTGTTTTCAGACCTATTGTGCAGGTGACAGACATCAGTCGCAGCTGAGACGACACATTTTAATGAAATCGGTCACTGAGAGTGCTAGAAGTGCAGGTCACACTTTTTGGACCTAAACCTGTGACCTGGAGCTCCAAGACGCACTTTTCAGCCCAAAAACTACGACCTCTGCAGAAAATAGGTCAGAAACTGCGACCGCGGGAGTTTTTCTAAAATATTTCTGGGTTTGTCTAGGCCTTTGTTCAGGGTTGTCTGACCTTCTGCTCTGCCCGTTTTGGACCTATAATTTTTCTGTTGTACTCAACTAAGTGGGAACCTAGCCCCCTAGGGCTTCAATACCCTCCACACTTTGTGGAAGAGTTTTAGTCGCTGCAGGTTGTCTGAAATTTTCAGAGTGTTCAACCATTTTTCAGATATGATACCTCACCTTCATATCCACTTCATATTGGCTATTTATCCATCCAAATCACCTCATTTTTTTTTTTTTTGGTTTTCCTCTAGGGTCCACTCCATTTCCCTCCAAGATATAGCCTTTCTCCACCTCATTTACAACAAATTTTCCTCTGATTTGTTGTTGTTTTTCTACACCCATTTCCAGCAGATTTGACCTTTAGATCCCTGTCCCTCCTGACCTCAGATATATTGGCTATTTTGGTGTGTTTTGAATAGTTTTTTTCCCACCTACAGACTACTTGTTGAGAGGCCCGCCTTCTTGGGTTTATATTACTGCATAATTAGCTATTTATTTACTATTATTTCAGTTTCATATACTGTTGTCTATAGGTTTATTTACAGTTACAAAACACACTTTTACTTTTTCTCTACAAATGTCTGGGTTTAAAAATTAAAATTTACACACTTTGCACACACACCCTAAGCGAAAAAGGGCTTGGTTAACACCGCTAAGCAAAGACTCTAAAACATTGAAATCAATTGATCCTGCACCTCTTCGCCCTTGTTTCGACATTGTAATCAAATGATCCTGCACCTCCTTGCCCTTGTCGGTCTCTTTTTCCTTTGTGTCATGTTTGTGTCGTCATCATTGTGCCACAAAGGCATTTATCCCTGAGACTTATTGGCCTTCATCCTTAGTTTCCGGTAGGAAGATTCACTCCTCCGCGTAGGATTCAAGTTAGTACTCCACCGAGTCTGCACTCCGACTCTTCTTCTGGTTCGCTGGGTTCTTCTTCTGCACCCAGTTCTCCTCCTGTCACCTTCACCATGTTTGGTTCAGGACCTAACACTAGTGATAGCCCCGACCCTAATGTTGGTAATACTACTAATGGGACCACAGTAGGAACTATCCCGACTGCTCCCTTGCTCCCCTATATGGTAGGCCTCAGTATTCCTAATTTTTACCAGTTGATATGATGCTATTTGGCCTACTATGTCGACTGTTGAAGCCTCGAAAATAGTTGCAACAACATGGGGGATGACCACCCAGTCCGGACCTTAAAGCAGCTCCTTTTCTGTTTGGAATGGTGGTTCCGAATGGTTCAACTAGGTCCAGTTACCTTCTCTCAATCTCCAATGGCTTTAAAATATGACTTTCATTCACCAATGGAAAAGAGACATCAGATCAACCTTCTTGCTGATCAGGAAAGAAAGTGATCCTTAAGCTGATTTAGGGCTCAGGAAATCCACTACTAAAGTTTGCCTCTTTGGGAAGAGGACTTAAAAGAATGTAGAAATTAATCTAAATGCAAACTTATTCTAAGATGCAAGCAAAATAAATTATCTTAATCATATCTTAATTAGGCAGATATAGATCTAACCCAACCAAGAGTAGGTACTTATAATATTGGGATTGAAATATGTCTTGTTTATAATGAATATCATGTTAATGAAATAGTTCAATTAACTAACATTATGGATAGAAAAACACATCCTATTGAGACCTTTTAACTAAAATAATTAATCAACAACACTCAGGAAGAAGTTCTCAAAATGATCTTGATCATTTAATCAGTAACTTGAATTATTAAACAATAATATGTGGAAGAAGTTCACAACATATCACTATTTATTCATCCAATATTAAAAGACAGATTTATGGGTAAATAGTTACCCAGAAATTAGAATTCAGCCCATAAGAGCAGAGATAAATAACAACATAAAATAGAAGAAAATTACCCATACCAACAAAAGTGCACAAATATGTAAGTTAATTGACACCATTCCTGTTATCATAAAATAAAACCAGCATTTAAAATAATAGTATTCGAAATACCAATTTATTGAATCCATTTCTCCAGCTCTGGTCTCTAATAGTCCTTTACAATGCCTAAGCTTCTTCTTTCAAAATCAGAGCTACAATAGTGCAAACTCTGTTCATTATACATAACTCAGGATGTAAAAGAAAAACCTCAATAATCCCCAGATCTAAGATTCCACTCCTCCCACCTACAACTCTAAATCCCTATTACAAAAGTTCTTTTAGAATTCCAGAATTGCATAGGAGAGCAGCCCTTTATTACATTCTGCAATCTGCTATTTATAATACTTGCACAGGACTTCTTGAGAGGAAAGTTTATTGAGGAGAAATCTATCCAATCCCATTTTATTTGCTCAAAAATCCCAATCTTTTAATTGTTGGAGCATTCTCATTGATTAAGATCTTTTCTTCATATCTCTTCTATTGTTTTCCTGCAAAAAGAAATCAAAATAAATTAAGATGCAACAATAAAATCAAAATACCATTTCTGGTATTAAAACAAATCCAATCAAATTCTATTTAAATAAATAATTGAAAATAAAATATAAACTCTCTATTGATGCCTGGGATGGTTTAATTGGCCAAAGATAGTATTGATTAGCGAATCTGCAATTAGAAGAGGCTTAGGACAAATGAAAATGCAGAAAATAACTCAGAGAATTGATTTTGTTTTAGAAATTCGGAGCTTGTTCTTCTGCATGATTTTTGATCCAATTAATGGCCAAATCTATTAGTGAAACCTCCTCAGAAATTCCCTCCTTGATTTTATCTTTCCAATGAGCCATCCTGGGCCTTATTTGGCCAAGTATAACTCAATCTATGAGCCTCCAAAGTTGATGAGTCAAAACTGGCGTAAATCTGGAAATTCTGTTGCTGGGCTAAAAATTAGAATTTTAATTAAAAATCTAATCCTGAATTAGTCTCTAATTAATTCTAATTTAATTGTTAATCATAAACTAAACTAATTATTTAATAAACTATTTATTAAATAATATTAATCTAATTTAACTAACCTATAAATATTTATAAACTAATTAATATTAATATAAATAATATTTAAATTTTAATTTAATTTAATTAATATAATATATTAAATATTAAATATTAAATATTTTAAACTATTAAAAAAATAAACTAACCTACCACTATCCTACCTCTTCACTCATACGTTAATGTACTTAACCATGAATTTAAATCAATTCAAAATAACCAACGTGAGAATGGCTTTAAATTAAAAGTCATGGTTTGACTTCTTCCCGCATCGCACAAATAGTTTGACTCCATATCACATCGCATAAATGGTTGAGTCAGGTTGTATCAATTGAGGACCTTGATGCGATGGAGCGATCGTATTGAGACTTAAACACATGGTATTTTATTAAACTTTGGTTAATGCTTGAAGAGCCATCACATATCGGGGAATGAAGGTCATCGGGTTTTTTAAGATGTGCATGTTATTAGAATTGCGATAGTTGCGATATGCGATGCATTTTTTTGTTTTTTATTTGTATATATATATTTTATATATAAATTTTATTTTAATTAAATTAATCATATTAGTTTAATTAATTCAAAATTTAATATTAAATATCAATTTTTATTTTTGGTTTTATTTTAATGAAATTAGTTATGAAATTATCTAAACTACAGCCACTCCAAAAATAAATAAAAAGAAAAAAATAGCATTTTTAAACCAGACTAGATAAATAATGGGACTTCAAAGGAGTACCATTTTCAAACCAGTTGACCAAATGAGGCGTAACAAGCGTCAATGGAAAGCTTATAAAAAATCGATTTTAACAAAGCAATCGAAACAAGAATCTAAAGAAAATGAAAAATTAACAAAAACGTAGGATAATCAACTAAAATAAAAATTCTAAAAGGTGTTTAGCCAAAAAATTTATAAAAAGGGTCCCCATTATTTGAAGTGAAGACATCAATAATGGGGGGTTGTGTTTTTACCACAACAATGGCAACACACGGGAGAAGAACCAGTTATCTCTGTTTAATATGAATGAGGTTTCCCCCAAAATTCAAGTGAAAATAATTGAAGAAGAGATAATTATGTTTGAA